>OY856410.1:808738443-809434443 GCA_963693085.1 Alisma plantago-aquatica | reverse complement strand
AACTGCCTTAATGCTTGTGATGGAGTTGTTATAGAACTGACGTTCAACACCCAGGGAAGACATGTGGTGGTCGTACAACAACTCAACAACCTGATCTATGACCTTTTATCTATGAGGGTGAGGATCAACCAAGGCACAAAAATGAAAGGGGTTCCTAGGAAGGAGCTCCTTGTACCTATTTAGAGATTCATTGTAGACAAAGAAGGTATCATTGAATGGGCTGAGGCGAGAACTAGAGTAGGAGGATGGTGTACCGAAGGGGGCAACTCTTTTTCTCCTATTGGAAGCCATGGAGGTGAGATAAGAAGGAAAAAGAGGTCAAAAAGTAGGGAACTCCACCAAAAACCGACCAAACACCTAGGGCTGATGTCCAAGAGAGATAGGAAGGTCAAGCAAGGGCTGTCTAGGGCTAGTAAAGGGAAGGTCGGGGCTAGGGTTGAGAGCTTGAGGGAGCTAGAGAGGGAATTGGTCGATTTTCTCTAGTTGAGAGCGAGAAAAGTTGACCGAACCACACTTAAGTTTGCTCCAGCCCAGCCATCGGTAGAGTTGTGTGAGATGGAAACTCGACCGAATGGCTTTTTACAAAGGCCACAGATTGGTCAAGTTGGCAACTCGACCGATGGTCAACCTGAACCATCATTCAAAATTTTAATTTCTAGCCATTTGAGTGCTAATTAAATTTATTTTTCTAGTCCATTTTGCATTTTAAACATACTTAGGCACATATCCCTCATCATTGGGTACGATTTAGTGATAAAACAAGTGTTTGCAAAAAATACCCAAAACAAGCAAAAAAAGGAATAAGAACATGAAAAATTTAGCACTTTAGCAAGAAAGGGTGATTAAGGCATGAGCAAAGCATATAGGATAATAGAAACTAACTAGAGGGCATATCATATTCATCCAAAGAAATTATGAGTAGTTTACATCTAATAAAATTAAATTGCTCTCTAGCTAGAGGTTTAGTGAAAATGTCTGCTAACTGATTCTTCACGTCCAAATGTGTGATATGACTATCTTTTTTGGAAATGTGATCATGAACAAAATGATGACGAACCTCTATATGCTTGGATCTACTATGCAATATAGGATTGTAAGATAAATTGATTGCACTAATATTATCATAATAAATAGGAGAAGCACCAAAATAAAAGTTAAAGTCTTGGAGCATTTGCTTCATCTATAGAACTTGGGCAAAACAACTCCCGACTACAATGTATTCAACCCCAATAGTTGATAAAGCCACTGTGTTTTATTTCTTGGAGAACTAAGACACCAAGCATGGTCCTAGGAGGAAGCAAGTTCCACTTGTGCATTTTCTATCAATCAAGCATCCTGTGTAATCCACATCACGATAGGTCATAATAGTAAAGTCCCTTGACTTGGGATACCATAGTCCAAAATTTGGAGTTTTGGCTAAGTACCTTAAAATCCTATTAACAACTATAGGATGTGTTTTCTTGGGATTTGATTAAAAGTGAGCACATAAGCCAACACCAATATTATGTCAGGTCTAGAGGCAGTTAAATAAAGTAAACTTCCAATCATACCTCTATAGAGCTTCTCTTCCACTTACTCACCTTCTTCATCTTTATCAAGTTTGGCAGTGTTAGACATGGGGGTGTCCATCGGCTTAGTGTTCTCTATCCCAAAGCACTTAAGTAGCTCACTTGTGTACTTGCCTTGGTAAATGAAGTTCACATCTTTAGTTTGCTTGATTTGAAATATGAGGAAGAATGTAAGCTCTCCCATCATGCTCATCTCGAATTCACTCTGCATAAGATGACTAAAATCCTTACAAAGATCAAGATTAGTCCTGCCAAAGATTATATCATCAACATAAATTTTAATGATAAGAAAGTTGTTAGAAGTGTGTTTGAGAAATAAGGTGGATTCCACTTTGCCCTTGATTTACCCATGATTTAAAAAAAAGTTCTTTAATTTCTTATACCTAGCCCGAGGTGCTTGTTTGAGTCCATAGAGAGCTTTTTGCAATAAACATGGTTAGGTAAACTATCATGTTCAAAGCCCAGAGGTTGTGCAACATACACTTCCTCCTCAATTTTACAATTTGAAAACACACTTTTAACATCCATTTGATAAAGAAGAAAATTATTATAACTAGCAAAACCAAGCAACATACAAATGGACTCAAATCTAGCTACAACTGCATATGTTTCATCAAAATCTATACCTTTCTACTGATTGTAGCCTTGAGCCACTAACCTTGTTTTGTTTCTTACCACCATGCCACTTTCATATAGCTTGTTGTGGTAGACCCACTTGGTGCCAATGCTCTTTCTAACATATGGTCTTGGCACTAGATTCCACACTTTGTTCTTCTCAAATTGCTCTAATTCTTCTTGGATGGCTAGGATACATTCATCACCCCAAGAGCTTCTTTGAAGTTCTTTGGCTTGAGTTATGAGATGAAGATGATGTTGGCTTGTTCTTTGTTCAAGGCAGCCCGTTTCTTCACTCTTTCAAAGGGGGTCACCTAAGATCAGCTCTTTAGGATGATTCTTTACAAAATAGGGAGTTGGATCATTCTTCTATTTATCTTTCTCTTCTTCTTGAGTAGCCATCTCTTTCCCCTTTTCGGTGATGTTGATTTCTTTTAAGATAGGAATAACTTCACTTGCAACATCATCATTTGGAACAATATCTTTAGGAATAGAGGGGTTAGTATCAATAACTTAACATAATAAATTCTTCTAGTTTAGCAAGATCAACATTAAACACTATATAAGACTTATTAGTAGTGCTATACCCAAGAAAGAAATCCTTGTATGATTTTGGATCAAATTTGCTAAGAGAATCTTTCATGTTCAAAATAAAATAAGGACATCTGAAAATATGAAAGTACTCAATATAAGGCTTCCTACCATGCCATATCTCATAGGGGGTTTTCTTCAAAGAAGGATGTGTGAAAACCAGATTTTGCCCAAAACATGAGGTTCTAGCAGTTTCGGCCCAAAACTTCTTTGGAGTATCATACTCTAAACACATGATCCTAGAAATTTCTTGTAGTAACCTATTATTCCTCTTTACAACCCCATTTTTTAGAGGTGTTCGAGGTGAACAAAAGTTATGTGCATCTCCAGATTATTCACAAAAATGTTCAAAAAGATCATTTTCAAATTCTCCCCCATTATCACTACGGATGGAAATGATCCGGCAAGAAACTTTATTCTCAACTCGTATACAAAAACTAGAGGAAACATTAAGCGTATCATTCTTGTAAATGAGAAAGAAGGTCCAAGTATATCGAGAGAAATCATCGACAATAACAAGACAATACTCAGAACCGCGAAGGGGTTGAGTTCTCATAGATACAAATAGATCAATATGGAGAAGTTCTAGAGCTCTCTTGGTACTAAAGACTCCTTTGGATTTGAAGGGGGACTTGGTTTTCTTTCCTTAGGTACAAGGTTGGCATTCCTCATCCTTTTCAAAACCCAATTTGGGAAGTCCCTTAACTAAGTCCTTTTTTCTCAACTTCTTTAATTGATGCATATTTACATGACCAAGCCAACGATGCCAAAGAGAAATATCATTCAAATTGACTACTAGGCATCTACCAACAATTGGCTTAATAGAGTCAAGCACAATTACATAAAAATTACCATTTCTAGTTCCCTTATATATGACATGCTAAGTGAGGAATCTAGAAGAAAGCATTCAAAAGAAGTAAATAGCACAAGGTAACCATTATCACATCATTGACTTACACTTATTAAATTGTGATGTAGGCCATCCACAAAAAGAACATACCCATTTCATCTACGGGTTAGTCCCCTTAGGCTTGTAAGGACAATAGGTAGAGTAATAATCATCACATTTGCAATGAGAGAAAATCATAGGGTTCTTAGTGCCAGAAGACTCTCCAATAAAAAAGGAGGTTTACTTACTCTTTTTCTTACCTTTGACCTTATTCTTGCCCTTAGGTGCTCTCCCTACAAATCCCAAACCACTAGTACCACTTTTTCTGGTAGAATGGTCAAGGATTTCATTTAGGGAGTTTTTCCCTTCGAGGAATTTCTACAGAGAGGCTCTAAGTCTATGATTGTCATCAGTAAGAGATACAACATAGAAGATAAACTAGCAAGATCATCTCTAGCATGAACAAGCTCGACCTCTAAATAGAGGGATTTAGTCAAATAAGAATCCATTTTAAGAGAAATAGAAGCTACATCATTACTAGGAAAAATAGGTTTAGAAGATAAATCATTCACTTGACCAAGCAACCTAGCATTTTCAGATTTAAGCAATTGAATTCCTTTGAGATAAACATCAATGCCATCTCTACGAGAATCAACAACAAGCTTAAGTCCAACATTTTTAGTTTTAAGTGTCTCAATCTCATTTAGGCACTTTTGGTTGTCTTCCTTAAGAGATTCAATGTTATTAAGATATACACCATTCTCTACCTCAACTCCATTATATTGGAGCTCAATATCAAGAAATTGGCCTTGCAAGTTATCAATGTTCTCAAGATGAGTTTTCTCATTTTTCTCAAGGATATCAAGTTTAAGGTACAAATCATCAATGATTTTACCTAACCTCTTATTTTTAGATTTACCATTCGGAATAAGAAGAATGGGTAGTAAAACACGACAATAAGAGTTTCTTTAGCTAACTCATGCAAGCTTACCTCACTTATCTCACTTACCTCACCAATTTCTTCACTAGTAGAGACCATGAGTGCAAGGTGGCACTCTCTGTAAGGACCCTGACCTGCGTTTAGGGTTTACCCTATTTGTTTTGCTTGATCTTGATGCCTTTGTGCTTGCTAATCACCTTTAATAGTGATTAGGGTTATGTTGTGCCTTGTTGAAAGTTTGAGGGGCAACTTGAAAATAACCCAAGTTTAGGGTTTTGTGTGCAAGTTTGCCATCTTGTGAGATGTTTTCCCCTCTTTGCTTCCTCTAGGGTTGAAAGGAAGGCTTGGGCTTGTTGTTTGAGTTCTCTGGGCCTGAGTTGAGCTTGTTTGGGCCTTGAGGTGCCTTGTTTGGGCTTGCTTGAGCCTTGTGTCGACCAAGACTTGTTTGTGTCGACCTAGAGTAGCTTTTGTCACCCTATGGTGGTGTGTCGCCCAGGAGCCTTGGTGTGTCGCCCAGCAGAGCTGATGCATGTGTCGCCCATGTTGCTTGGTCTTGGTTGGTGGACACTTGGTGCATATCTTGGACAAGTGTCTCTTGGTGTGCTAGTGTGTTGGTTTGAACCCTAGGACAAGTGTTCCTTGGGTGGACGACACTTAGCATGGACCTACCTTGTTTTCTCCTCCCTTCCCTTCTATATAGGTGGCTCTTTCCCTTGCCTTAGCTTCCTTTGCTCTTTTGGTCTCTCCTCCACCTTGAGTGCACGACACTCCTCCCCTCTTTGCTTGTGTTGGCCGATACACTCTCCTGGAGCAGCAGTGGTGGTCGATACCCTCTTGGAGAAGCTTGGTGGACGATATCCCTTGGACCTTGGAGTGCTTCTTCTCCCTTGGAGCTTGGAGCTTAAGGCGGGTTGCATAACTTCTAACCCTAACTCCTTTACCTCTAGATATGGTCTTGTTGCTTGTTAGTAGCTTAGCTTAGTTCCTTGCTTTTGTACCTTTAGTGGCCGATCCTCCTTAGGGTTTAGGGTTTCCTTATGACCTAGTATACCAGGTGATCTAGGGTTTGTGCTCCCTTGAGTTGGAGGTTGAAGATGACCTAGGATGGGCGATATCCTCCCTTGTTTGGGTGAGTTGGACGACATGGATGTCTTATGATGGACGTTATGGTGTGAGCTCTTGAGTTGGATGATACCCCTGCCCTTGTGATGGGCGATAGGGTGAGCTAGTGTGAGTGCTGGCCGATATGGCTATGTTGGACGATATGGACTCTCTTGTGTTGGACGGCATGATGACCTTCTTGTGTTAAATGATACTCTATGTTCTTGTGATGGACGATAGGATCAGGTATGGCCAGCTGGTTTGGGTTGAATGATAGGCTAGTATGAGTGTGTTGGCCATTATAGTTGTGTTGGGCATAAAGGGTTGGTATCGGGCGATACATCTAGTTGTGTGACGGCCGACAGGGTTGGGTTGTGACGGGCGTCACACCCTTTTTCCTTGGTATGTGCTGGCCGTTAGACCTTGGCTATTGTTGCACGTTTTGTGGGAGTCCTTCTCTCCCTTTCCCTCTCTCTCCTGGTGGTTGAGGTGAGGTGTGAGCTGGACGATAGCCCTAGCATATCAGGCATTATGGTTGAGTTGTGATGGGAGTCACACTTTGAAGTGTGTCGGCCGGCAGGGTGCAACGGGTGTTGCCCGATGGCACTAACGCGCGACACCCCCCCCTTGTGACGCTGTGTCGCGGGGTAGGGTGCAACGCATCATTGGTGCAACTCTTGTGCTTGCCGTTGAGAGATGAGTTTGAGTGAGGGTTAAGATGGGTTTTAGTGAGGGTTATGTGGTTTTCTAATAACGGTCTCATGTGTTATGGAATTGAACGTTTATGCACAATGTTAATGATAACAATAATGATGTTAATGTTGGTAATGATGATGCTAAGTGACAGTTACACTAATGGCTTTCTTAATGACATAACAATAATGTTAATAGTGCTAAAGATAGCAATGATGTTAATAATAATAAGTGATGATAATAATGGTAGTAATGATGCTGATGGTAATATATGATGATGATAAGGAAGGTAGTGGTGATGAGATACATGAAGTAATCCTTATGCTTATTTGTTAATGGCAATAGTAATTGGTAGTTACATTAATGGTTGCTTAATGATAAAGATAATAATGATGATAGTTGATGGTGACAACAATGACATTGGTAATAATAGTGTTTGCTCTGTATTCTCAATATGACATCTTTCTTGATGTGAGCATCTTAATTATTCATATAAATCCTGAGATAAGGGTAAGCATGAATATGGTTTGTTAATAATGTGTTTAATACACTTGATCACCAAATAGTGTAAGAATGATAAGTAGAGTATCTTGAATGATCTTTCATGATAGTGAGCATATCCCTTATGTTGGAACTATGATTATTGTGTATCCTAACCATGCAGGTGATGATTAGCCATGAAAAGGGCTATGAGACATATGTGATGAGTAACATCACTTTGATAATTATCCTATGAGGTTATATAAATGATGTGTCTGTCCCATGATGTTGATATGAGCCTTGAAGAGGCAGTGATAGTACATGATGAGGGATTGAGATCCCATGATACGTGATGATCCTTGAGATGGATCTGGATGGTTGGAAAGAGGCCAATTAGTAACATATGATGTGGATCCCTGAGATGGATCAGGTTGATGTGTTTCCATAATAATATAATGTTATTTACTTTCTGTTATATCTTGCATGTTATACAACTTGATTGAATCTTGCAATCCATCTAAAAGATACTAATTAATCACAGTGAAATATATCATGTAGTTTGCCCAGGCCATAGATCCATCATCGTCAGGACTTGGTGATGGTGAAACGGGTTCTCCTACGGGTTAACCTGGAAGCGCATATTGTTGAATATGTGTAGGTTTCTCCTAGCCTAAAAATGAGGAGGTAAGAGTGTAACTTTGGTTGCAGACTCAGATACATATATAGAGCATGGTGAACAGGCCCATGGCTCAAGATATGTGATGTGAAGAGCATGAATGCGTTCATGGCTCAGAGCACAGTGAACAGGCCCGTGGCTCAATTTTACTAGCGCCGAGACCTCTACCAAGGCGGGCTAGAGTTATATATGACATGTAAGCTGGAGACACGTATCAGATCTCGTGTATGTATATATATGACATGTTTCTATGTAGGATGAGGACTGGGAAGTAATAGTTTCACAGTTTATCAGTTTTCCACAATCGGTTTTAATTAACTCGTGTTTTCATAATCTGTGGTTATGGTGATTTCCACACGTTTTCACGTAACACCTCGTTATCTGTGTGATAATGGGATGTGTTGCCACAAGTTTTGGTATCAGAGCTTTAGGTTCGCTGAGTCTACAGGGATTTAGGACTAGGTTGAGTCTGTTCTTATGAGTTTTCCAAGTATTCTTACAATATCTTCTGCCCTCAGTAGAAGAAAAGCCAAGATGTCTAGAAACCATGAAGAACACTCTGCTGAGTACAGTGATGCTGCATCGGTTAATGGAGCAAATGGACATGCACATGAAGATCGCGTTCCTGAGGTTCCCCAATTTAACCCAGCCATACTTGAACATCCTGCTTACCAACAACTTATGGGGCATTTAATGGCTATGATGAATCTCATGGTTGAGCAATTACTAGTGCCTCCTCCACAAGCACATGTTCCCCATGAAGAAGCATCGGGTATTGGGAAGACCTTCGAGCGGCTTCGCCGAGTCGGAGCTTCGGATTATGCTGGAACGGCTGACCCAATGGATGCAGATCTGTGGCTGACAAGTCTCGAGAAGGCTTTCCAGATCCTTGCCATCCCCGAAGCAGACAAGGTAAAGCATGTTGTCTACCTTCTGTAGGGTAGTGCTGGTCATTGGTGGACCATCGAGGAAGAGAAGCGGCCTGGCGAGGTGATCTGTTGGGAAGTGTTTTGACGCGAGTTCGTCACCAGATACTTCCCAAAGACGTACCTGGATGAGAAGGTGAGTCAGTTCGAGAATCTGAGGCAAGGAACGATGAACATCACCAAGTATGAAGCCAAGTTTATGGATCTGTTGAGGTTCTGTCCTCACATGGCGGCAACATATGAGGAACGGATCAGACGTTTCGAGAAGGGTTTGAGTGCTGAGTTGAAAACCCCTATGTCTGCGTTGGAGAATCGAGAACGGTTTGCTACGTTCGTGGAATCTGTTCGAAGGATTGAGAGGACGGTAAGGGAGAAAAGAGAGTCTATGCCTCACAAAAGACCTGCTCAGTTTCAAGGATGGAGGTTTGGTGGCTTTAAGAAGCCTAGGTTTTCAACACCGTCAGTTATGAGAAGTTCTGGTATACCATCTCAGTGGTCTCCGAGTAAGGGGAGAGGTTATGTTTCTTCACCGTCTAAGGCACATAGTTCAGCTTCTGTGGCAGTGACAGGGCCAGCTAGGCCACGGTTTGAGGACAAGTCATGCCATCTTTGTGGACAAGTCGGGCATTTCAGGCTTAATTGCCTGAATAGAGACGTTGAAGTGACACAGCAGCCGAGACAGAGTTTTCAGAGGTCAGAGAGACCGCAGGCCAGTGGTAGCAGAGGACGAGGACGCGGTCAAGCGTCTCAAGCTGGATCGTCTGCTCAAGGAAGCAGAGGTCGTGGACAGCAAGCAACAGCTCGATTCTATGCCATGAATCAGCCGGAGGCGATAGTCAACCCGTGAGTAGTGACAGGTCAGATGGAGTTATTTCATTCTGATATGTCTTCTTCTTGCTTTATATCTGTTCTGGTTGACCCGGGTGCTACACACTCTTTTATCGCCTATAATATGTTTGAAAACTGTCGTTTACCTATTAGTTGTAAGAAGGATACCGTTGTGGTTACCAAGGCGAAAGGTCCTAGTCTTGAGGAGGTGTCAGTTGTTCGAGAGTTTGCAGACATGTTTCCTGAGGAGTTTCCTGGTGTTCCTCCACCCTGAGAGATTGATTTTGAGATCAATCTAGTCCCTGGAACACAGCCAGTTGCACAGTCACCGTATAGGATGGCTCCAGCAGAGATGGAAGAGTTGAAGAAGCAGTTGCAAGAGTTGTTGGAGAAAGGTTTTATCCGACCGAGTACATTGCCGTGGGGTGCTCCCGTGTTGTTTGTTAAGAAGAAGGATGGATTGATGCGGTTGTGTATAGATTACCGGCAGTTGAACAAGGTCACGATCAAGAATAAGTACCCGTTGTCGAGGATAGATGATTTGTTTGATCAGTTGTATGGTGCTACAGTGTTTTTGAAGATCGATCTACGGTCTGGATATCATCAGTTGAGAATAAAGGCAGATGACATACCAAAGTCAACTTTCAGGACGAGGTATGGTCATTTCGAGTTCGTGGTTATGCCGTTTGGGTTAACCAATGCGCCTGCAGCTTTCATGGACCTGATGAACAGAGTGTTCCATCCATTCTTAGATCAGTTTGTTGTAGTCTTTATAGATGACATCTTGATCTATAGTCGGGACAGGCTAGAGCATGAACAACATCTTCGTCGAGCGTTGACTCTTCTTCATCAAAATCAGTTGTATGCCAAGTTTAGTAAGTGTGAGTTCTGGTTGGAGGAAGTGACTTTCTTGGGTCATGTGATATCTGCTAAAAGGCGTCAAGGTAGATCCGAAGAAGGTGGAATCCATTGCGGATTGGGAACAGCCAAAGACGCCGACAGAAGTTTGTAGTTTCCTTGGTTTGGCAAGATACTACTGGAGGTTTATCAAGGACTTCAGTGTGATCGCGATGCCGATGACGAAGTTAACCAGGAAGGATGTACCTTTTGTTTGGGATGATCGATGTCAGCAAGCTTTCCAGAGTTTGAAGGAGAAGCTGACCAATGCTCCAGTGTTGATCTTGCCAGAGCCTGGGAAAGGCTATGTTGTTTTCTGTGATGCTTCCAAGAAAGGTTTAGGTTGTGTGTTGATGCAGGACGATCATGTGGTTTCTTTTGCCTCGCGACAGCTCAAGAAACATGAGGAGAACTATCCGACTCATGACTTGGAGTTGGCAGTAGTGGTTCATGCGTTAAAGATTTGGAGACACTATCTGTATGGGGAAGTATGTCAGATCTTTACGGATCATAAGAATCTGAAGTATATCTTTACACAACAAGAGTTGAACATGCGAAAACGACGATGGATGGAGTTGATCAATGATTACGACTGCACAATCGAGTATCATCCTGGTAAGGCGAATGTGGTAGCTGATGCGCTTAGCAGAAAGTCTTCTTCTCTTTCTTCAAAGAAGGCACAATTGAGTTCTCTGGTATGCCATAAGCGAGATATGTTTTTTTCTCTTCGATAGATGAATGTGCATATGGAAGTTTATTTGTTGTCTGGTCTTTTCGCACAAACGCAAGTTAAGCCTACGTTGAGACAGCAGATCAAGGATGCTCAGCAGACATATGATGCGGTACAGTTGATCAGATCAGAGTTCGGCAGCGACAAGCGTGATGGGTTTCATGAGTCTGAGGATGGACTAGTTTGCTATCATGATAGGATGGTGGTTCTAGATGTTGATAATCTGAGGGAGTTGGTGCTTGAGGAAGCACATACATTGATGTATGCTATGCATCCAGGTGTCACCAAGATGTACCATAGTCTAAATGACTTGTATTGGTGGCCCAGTATGAAAAGAGATGTAGCCGAGTTCGTGGCGAGATGTGCGGTATGTCAGCAAGTGAAGGCTGAACATCAGAAGCCGGCGGGTACGTTGCAACCTTTGTCGATACCGTAGTGGAAATGGGATCATATAAGCATGGATTTTGTAGTTGGTCTACCCTGGACAACTAGGAATCATGATTCCATTTGGGTGATAGTGGACAGATTGACTAAGTCTGCCCATTTTCTACCAGTGAAGATGACGTATACAACTGAGAAACTAGCTCGAGTATATGTGGATGAGATAGTACGTTTGCATGGAGTGCCAGCAACGATAGTTTCCGACAGAGGTCCTCAGTTTACGAGTCATTTTTGGGAACAATTGCACAGAGCATTGGGAACACAGTTGAGGTTTAGTACAACTTTTCACCTGTAGACAGATGAACAGTCTGAGAGGACTATTCAGATTTTGGAAGACCTCCTTCGAGCTTGTGTTTTGCAGTTTCTAGGCAACTGGGATGTACATCTGAGTTTGATAGAGTTTTCCTACAACAACAGTTATCAGCAGAGCATCGAAATGGCTCCTTATGAGGCTTTGTATGGAAGGAAGTGCAGATCTCCTTTGTGTTGGTATGAGTCTGGTGAGTATCAACTTTTGGGTCCTGAGTTGGTACAGCAGATGACAGAAAAGATCAAAGTGATACAACAACAGTTGAAAGTGGCACAGGACAGGCAGAAGTCTAATGCATAAAATCGCCGACGACCTTTGGAGTTCTAGGTAGGAGACAAAGTGTATCTCAAAGTCTCGCCATGGAAAGGTGTGCTAAGGTTTGGACGGAAGGGTAAGTTAGCGCCCAGGTTTATGGGGCCTTACTCAGTCAGAGCACGTGTTGGCAAGGTAGTTTATGAGATAGAGTTGCCTCCAGAGTTGCACAGGTTGCATCAAGTGTTTCATGTCAGTATGCTGAAGAAAAGTCATCCGGATTCAGGTACAATGATACAGCCAGTTGAGGTTGAGCTTGATGCAGATGTGACTTACGAGGAAGGTCCTGTGGCGATCCTTGACAAAAGGATCAAGAAGCTGAAGAGGAAGGACCTGATGCTTGTGAAGGTTCTTTGGCAGCGCCGTGGCGTTGAGGAAGCCACGTGGGAGATTGAGGAAGAGATGAGGAGGAAGTATCCCTCACTTTTCTCTTCAGATTTCGGGGATGAAATCCCTTAAAGGGGGTTGGCTTGTAAGTACCCTGACCTGCGTTTAGGGTTTACCCTGTTTGTTTTGCTTGATCTTGATGCCTTTGTGCTTGCTAATCAGCTTTACTGGTGATTAGGGTTATGTTGTGCCTTGTTGAGAGTTTGAGGGGAAACTTGCAAATAACCCAAGTTTAGGGTTTTGTGTGCAAGTTTGCCATCTTGTGAGATGTTTTCCCCTCTTTGCTTCCTCTAGGGTTGAAAGGAAGGCTTGGGTTGTTGTTTGAGTTATGTGGGCCTGAGTTGAGCTTGTTTGGGCCTTAAGGTGCCTTATTTGGGCTTTCTTGAGCCTTGTGTCGGCCAAGACTTGTTTGTGTCGACCTAGAGTAGCTTGTGTCGCCCAACATGATGGTGTGTCGCCCAGGAGCCTTGGTGTGTCACCCAGCAGAGCTGATGCATGTGTCGCCCATGTTGCTTGGTCTTGGTTGGTGGACACTTGGTGCATATCTTGGACAAGTGTCTCTTGGTGTGATAGTGTGTTGGTTTGAACCCTAGGACAAGTGTCCCTTGGGTGGACGACACTTAGCATGGACCTACCTTGTTTTCTCCTCCCTTCCCTTCTATATAGGTGGCTCTTTCCCTTGCCTTAGCTTCCTTTTCTCTTTTGGTCTCTCCTCCACCTTGAGTGCACGAAACTCCTCCCCTCTTTTCTTGTGTTGGCCGATACACTCTCCTGGAGTAGCAGTGGTGGTCGATACCCTCTTGGAGAAGCTTGGTGGACGATATCCCTTGGACCTTGGAGTGCTTCTTCTCCCTTGGACCTTGGAGCTTAAGGCGGGTTGAATAACTTCTAACCCTAACTCCTTTACCTCTAGATATGATCTTGTTGCTTGTTAGTAGCTTAGCTTAGTTCCTTGCTTTTGTACCTTTTCTTATGTACCTTTGGTGGTCGATCCTTCTTAGGGTTTCCTTATGACCTAGTATACCTGGTGATCTAGGGTTTGTGCTCCCTTGAGTTGGAGGTTGAAGATGACCTAGGATGGGCGATATCCTCCCTTGTTTGGGTGAGTTGGACGACATGGATGTCTTATGATGGACGTTATGGTGTGAGCTCTTGAGTTGGACGATACCCCTTCCCTTGTGATGGGTGATAGGGTGAGCTAGTGTGAGTGCTGGCCGATATGGCTATGTTGGATGATATGGACTCTCTTGTGTTGGATGGCATGATGACTTTCTTGTGTTAAATGATACTCTATGTTCTTGTGATGGACGATAGGATAAGGTATGGCCAGCTGGTTAGGGTTGAATGATAGGCTAGTATGAGTGTGTTGGCCGTTATAGTTGTGTTGGGCATAAAGGGTTGGTATCGGGCGATACATCTAGTTGTGTGACGGCTGATAGGGTTGGGTTGTGACGGGCGTCACACCCTTTTTCCTTGGTATGTGCTGGCCGTTAGACCTTGGGCTGTTGTTGCACATTTTGTGGGAGTCCTTCTCTCCCTTTCCCTCTCTCTCCTGGTGGTTGAGGTGAGGTGTGAGCTGGACGATAGCTCTAGCATATCGGGCATTATGGTTGAGTTGTGACGGGCGTCACACTTTGAAGTGTGTCGGCCGGCAGGGTGCAACAGGTGTTGCCCGATGTCACTAATGTGCGACACCCCCCCCCTTGTGACGCTGTGTCGCAAGGTAGGGTGCAACGCAGCGTTGCTGCAACTCTTGTGCTTGCCGTTGACAGGTGAGTTTGAGTGAGGGTTAAGATGGGTTTTAGTGAGGGTTATGTGGTTTTCTAATAACGGTCTCATGTGTTATGGAAGTGAACGTTTATGCACAATGTTAATGATAACAATAACGATGTTAATGTTGGTAATGATGATGCTAAGTGACAGTTACACTAATGGCTTGCTTAATGACATAACAATAATGTTAATAGTGCTAATGATAGCAATGATGTTAATAATAATAATAAGTGATGATAATAATGGTAGTAATGATGCTGATGGTAATATATGATGATGATAAGGAAGGTAGTGGTAATGAGATACATGAAGTAATCCTTATGCTTATTTGTTAATGGCAATAGTAATTGGTAGTTACATTAATGGTTGCTTAATGATAAAGATAATAATGATGACAGTGGATGGTGACAGCAATGACATTGGTAATAATAGTGTTTGCTCTGTATTCTCAATATGACATCTTGCTTGATGTGAGCATCTTGATTATTCATATAAATCCTGAGATAAGGATAAGCATGAATATGGTTTGTTAATAATGTGTTTAATACACTTGATCACCAAATAGTGTAAGAATGATAAGTAGAGTATCTTGCATGATCTTTCATGATAGTGAGCATATCCCTTATGTTGGAACTATGATTATTGTGTATCCTAACCATGCAGGTGATGATTAGCCATGAAAAGGGCTATGAGACATATGTGATGAGTAACATCACTTTGATAATTATCCTATGAGGTTATATAAATGATGTGTCTATCCCATGATGTTGATACGATCCTTGAAGAGGCAGTGATAATACATGATGAGGGATTGAGATCCCATGATACGTGATGATCCTTGAGATGGATCTGGATGGTTGGCAAGAGGCCAAGTAGTAACATATGATGTGGATCCCTGAGATGGATCAGGTTGATGTGTTTCCATAATAATATAATGTTATTTACTTTCTGTTATATCTTGCATGTTATACAACTTGATTGAATCTTGCAATCCATCTAAAAGATACTAATTAATCACAGTGAAATATATCATGTAGTTTGCCCTGGCCATAGATCCATCATCGTCAGGGCTTGGTGATGGTGAAACGGGTTCTCCTATGGGTTAACCTGGAAGCGCATATTGTTGAATATGTGTAGGTTGCTCCTAGCCTGAAAATGAGGAGGTAAGAGTGTAACTTTGGTTGCAGACTCAGATACATATATAGAGCATGGTGAACAGGCCCATGGCTCAGGATATGTGATGTGAAGAGCATGAATGTGTTCATGGCTCAGAGCACGGTGAACAGGCCCGTGGCTCAATTTTACTAGCGCCGAGACCTCTACCAAGGCGGGCTAGAGTAAGGGTAGCCTATGGAGCTGACCCTGTAGCTTAGACCACTTCAGCATGTGACTACGGTCTTGCTTATGTTGTACTCGTGTACTGACCATGAGGTGGGAGGTCGTGGAGTCTGACTTTTCCATTGACCTTGTATGGCACCAGCTTGGGTTTCGTAATTGAAGGTTGGATTTGAACGATATGGTCCAAATCCTCAGGGCATAATAATACATAATACAGCCGTTTAGTATTTGCTGCTTAAGATAAACACGAAACATTGATTGAGGCCTTGTTTGTGTAGTTAATCCTGTTATATCTTGCAGTTACTTCTATATTCATTAGGTATGTGATAATATGTCATATATTGATAATCCGGTTATGTGACATTATATCCTATTCTGATAATCATGTTACATAGTGATACATCCTATCTTGTCAATCATGTTCCATTGAGAGATAAATGGTTACATGCTTTTGTACAGCTGGTAAGCTTGTCAGTAAGAATAGCTTTGCTTTATATAAGATTGCTCTTGCTATACTTGTTATTAGTTATCTGTTGATATAGTTTATCTTGCTGAGGTTTTGTGGTTGTGGTGGGGAGTTATGTTTCCCACTGGGACAATTATTCAATTTTCTAACCCCGCTGGTTTACACCCCTTTTTAGGTGGTCGAGCCAGACGTGGTCGTGGTCATGGTATTGCGGACGAGCAGTTTGACGAGCAGTAGAAGGCAAGCGATGGATATGCTGTTGTTTTGGATGTTTTGTAGTAGAGTCTAGTGTCATCCCTGTACTCTCAGGTCCTTGGCAGTGTTTTGACGATGTTTCACGATGAACGATCGATGATGTTTGTATATCTTGCTGTTGGCCGGATGTGGGCCTTTCTGTATATGAACAGGTGGTGAACTCATGTGATGGATGAACAACTATTTCTGTAAGCTGTAGACACGTATCAGATCTCGTGTATGTATATATATGACATGTTTCTGTGCAGGATGAGGACTGAGAAGTAATAGTTTCACAGTTTATCAATTTTCCGCAATCGGTTTTAATTAACCCGTGTTTTCATAATCTGTGGTTATGGTGATTTCTGCACATTTTTGCGTAACACCTCGTTATCTGTGTGATAATGGGATGTGTTTCCACACTCTCCATATTCATCAAAGCTTGAGACACTAGAGGATGATCTTTCCCAAGCTACATGAGTTGTGTCTTTGTGTATCCTCTCCTTCTTATCCTTCCTCTTGTATTTTCTATCTTTCTTATATTCTTCCTCCTTCTTAGAGCTGCTCTTGTGGTGTGACTTTCTTTCCTTAGGACATTCACTCTTGTAGTGTCCTTTTTGACCACACTTGTAGCACCTTAGAGTAGAAGAAGAAGATTTCTTTCCTTTGAAGTGCTTTCCCTTGGAGAAGTTTGCTTTATGCTCACTAGGGCCATCATATTCACATGAAGAGGAGGGAGTGGTCCGACAATAAAGTTGTTGTTAAAGGATGTGGGCCTCCACTTGAGCTTTGAAGACACTATCTTTGATCTTCCTTGCTTCCTTATCTTCTTGCTTGGCTTCCTCTTCTTGCTTGTCAAGTCTTAGCTCATGAGCTTATAGATTCCCAATAAGCTCCTTAGTTGAAATGTCACTAAGACTTCTCACTTCTTCAATGGAGGTTACCGTTTACTCCCATCTCTTTGGAAGATACCTCAAGATCATTGAGTTGATTTCTCCTCTATCCAAAGTGTGTCCCAAAGTAGCTAGGCCATTGATGGTGATGTTGAAACTTGAGTACATCTTAGAAAATCCTTCTTTCTTCCCCATCTTGAAGTTCTCTAGGAGGCTATTCAACATGTAGATCGTTTCCCCCTTCACTTGATTTGTTCCTTCATAAGTGATGCACAATTTATTCCATATCTCATAGGATGTATCACACGCGAGATAAAGTTGAACTGGGATGAAGTGAGGGATGCATAGAGGATGATAATTGCTTTGAAATTGAGTTGGGCATTCTTTAGGATAACTTCATCCCATGTTGACACAACTCCGTCTAGATCCTTGTAGGGTGTAATCATCTCCTTCCATAATCAAAGTTCATACCTTGAATGTTGAACTGCATCCGTCGCTTCCAATAGAGGAAGTTGGTGTCATCGAAGACTGGGGGGTATATGGAGAAGCCTCTCTATAGGTTGAGGGAACCAAGTAGGTTCTCACCCATCTTCCCTTCTCGTGGAAGATTTGTTGGAGAAGATCCTTTCTATGATACCACTTGTTGGATCTAGGGCTCTAGAGGGGAGGTGTATAGAGCTTCAAAATTCTCACAAGAATAGCTAGACCTTCAAATTATATCAATTGAAACCAAATTCTTAGGAACAATTTGAAGTCCTATCTAAGCAAGCATAACAAGGATGAGAGATATTGAAACATACACTTAGACAAGGTGGTTAGAGTGGTTCCAATCTCCAAACTAGGAGACTATCAATTCACTACCTAAATAGGTCAACCTCTAGGACTTTGCAACCCATGTATACTTATATTCCATCATAAGAGATACAAGGTGATCACCATACATCCAAGGACTTACCTATTCAAGACAAGATTCTTTCACCTACACAAGGACTTACCTACTTGATCAAGAGGTCTTTAGCCTTCACCAAGGACTTACCCACACTTGCATCAAGTCTTTGTCCTTGAAGGAATTACCCACTTTTCTTGAATCTTCCAACTTGTCCTTTTCCTCCACCTGGAGAAGATCTTCACACCTTCTTCAAACTTGAAGAATATTAGCAACTTCTCCTTCACTTGGAGAAGATTACTTCAACCTTTGCTCTTTGAGAAAGAGGATTGGGAAGGTGGAAGGAATGAGAGATGTATAGGATAACATGGAGGTATCTCTCTTACAACATGCCTAACTCACTCGTAATCACGAAATGCTTTGTAAATGAGAGAGAGAAAGGGGCTCAAAGGCTTGCAACACACTCAACTATAGCATGGAACAAGGATAGCATGAATGAGAAACCTTGGAATGAACTCTATGAGGTCCTATTTATAGCTGGGGGTGTTCCTTTGAGTATGGAATCACTTAAGAATGAAAAATAGTAATTTTACAACTTGTAACAGATTGATTTTCATTTCTAACAACACTCTAATAGTTGGAATCACTTTTTCTGTGTTTTTCGTGCAATAATTCAATCGAGTTTCAATAACTATAACTCAACTGATCCACTAACCGTCAAAGCTAATTTTCAAACTATCGATCAAATTTGTCCTGGGAAACTCGACCGATGAGTCAAAATTAGTTTTGGTCAGTGAGTCGGTCGGTCGGTCGAGTTCTGTGAGTGTATAACTTGAATAATTGATCCATTTCCAAAAATCCATCATTGGTCGATCGAGATCCAAACTTGACCGATAGAGTTGCTATGATTTTTTTTCTTTCTTTCAAAATGGTTTTTGAGTGATCAAATGTTGGAATTTAGTGTCCCTGATTTTTTCTCATCTTAGTTACAAGTAATTTCACCAATACAAATGATTACAAAAATATTCTAAGGTGGTTTGGAGTGATTTCTTAAAATGCACACTTGCATTGCTTTTGACTTGAACTTAGACAAGCTAGGGCTTGCATAATTTGATCCTTTTCATGTACTTAAAGCCTGAAATCAATCTTGAACAAACATACTAGGTAAATATGGACAATGTATAACTCTCAAGTCAACATCCATTTGGGTGATTGTTGACAGGTTGACCAAGTCAGTGGATTTCCTCCCTATGAAGACAACATACACCACAAAAAAGCTCACTCATGTATATGTTGATGAGATAGTGTGTTTGCATGGTGTTCCAACTACTATCATGTTAGATAGAGTTCCTCAGTTTATAATTCACTTTTGGGAGCATTTGCACACGGCTTTGGGTACACAGTTAAGGTTCAATACTGCCTTCCACCCACAGATAGATCGTTAGTCTGAGAGGACCATACAGACTTTGCAAGATCTATTGAGAGCTTGTGCTTTGTAGTTTTTGGGAAGTTGATGTGCACCTCAACTTGATACAATTTGTTTATAATAACAGCTATCAGAGGAGCATTGACATGGCACCGTATGAGGCATTATATGGGAGACGTTGTAGATATTTTTTGTGTTGGTATGAGACATGAGAATATCAGCTTCTTGATCTTGAGCTTGTACAACAGACGATAGAGAAGATCAAAGTGATTTAACAATAGTTGAAGGAAGCATGGGACATGTAGAAGTCTTATGTTGATAAACGTCATAGACCGTTGGAGTTCCAAATTAGGGACATTGTATCTCAAAGTCTCTCCTTGGAAGGGTGTCTTGAGGTTTGGGAAGAAAGGTAAGTTGTCTCCCATGTATATGAGAACTTACTCTATGGTGGCACATGTTGGTAAAGTGTCTTATAAGTTGGAGTTGTCACCTGAATTGGTCAGGTTGCATCTAATGTTCCATGTGTCTATGTTGAGGAAGTGCCACCCTGATACTGAGTTAGTGCTTCATCCAGTGGGGGTTGAGTTGGAATAAGATATGTCCTACGTGGAAGGACCTATGTGGATCCTTGATAGAAAAGTGAAGAAGTTGAAGAAAAAGGACATAGTTTTGGTGAAGGTTCTGTGGCATCACTATGGCATTAAGGAAGCTACCTGGGAGCTTGAGGAAGAGATGCATAGGAAGTACCCGTCTCTTTTTGCTTAGGATTTTGGGGGCAAAATCCTTGTTAGGCATTTATGGCTTGTAAGACCCCTAACCTATGTTTTGGGATAACACTATTTGTTTTACTTGATTAAGTGCTTAGAACCTTTCTCTAATCCTTTGAAATGAATTTAGAGATTTTGGAGATCTTAAGTCTCCAATTTGAGCTTGTTTGGATGATGTTTGTGCTTTATGTGCTTGTTTTGGGTCAAATTACAATTTACCCATTTGAAAGGGTTATCTTGCAATTTGCCACATCTAGTGCGTACCTTCCCTTCCTTGGCATCATGATAGAGTGTGTGATGCTTTGGAGCACTCTATTTGAGCCTTAGATGAATGGTGAAACCCCTAGGTGATTAGGGTTCTAAGGTTGGTTTGGTGTCGACCATGTGACCATGGTTGAGTGCAACGACCTTTGTCTTGACCTTTGTGGGTGTCTTGCGTGTGTCTCGACTGAGACACCTACCTTGGTTTGGTTTTGTCTTGACTAGGATGGTCTTGGAGTGGTTGGGTTGAGACAATTTGTCCTTTTTTGGTGTGTATTGACCTTGGTGTCTTGGTGACCTTTTGTCTCGACCATGTTGTGTATGATGCTCCTTGTTTTGACCTCCTTGAGATGTTGTGACTAAAACCATGTGTTGGAAACCTTAAGAGGTCGATACCCAATATAGGTTGTATCACAATCTTGTACATGCATGCATATAGTGGTTGTATGTTGGTTTCTTGGGTGGATAAGTGTCCCTTTGGTGCCTTTAAGTGTTGACTCCTCATCTCAACCTTACCTCCCTCCTCCTCAAGTATATAAACCCTCTTTTCTCCATGAAAGTGAATGTTTTGGACTTCCTTCTTCCTCCCTCTCTATTTCTCATCCTTGGAGCTTTGTGGAGCAATAAGGACTGATCCTCGGAGCTTTGGTGATCGAAATCCCTTTCATGTTGCTACTTTCGGTCATCTTCAACCTTGGTAAGTGTTTGCCTTTCCTTGGTGACATTTTCCTTTGATCTTCTACCCCATATTCTTCTCCTTTATTGACCATAGACCATGTATCATACAAGGTGGTCATTTTGGAGAGGAACTCCTCATCACAACGGTCATAGACCATGTTTTGACAAGGTGGTACCCAAGTGAGAGGAAGTTTCTTCTCTCTTTCTCCCTTCTTCTTTTGGTTCGGCAAAGGGTTCCTTCCCCTCTTTTCTTGAGCTATATTTGACCTTGGTGTCTTCTTATTCTTAAGGTGATATTGTGGGTGAGAGTGGAGATTTTGTTGGAGCTTCATCACCCTTGGTAATCGTGTGCTTAGATCTAGTGATCCTTGGAGTTGATCTTCTTAAGGTGGGTTATATAACACTCTACCCTCTCTATTATTGCACTGTACCTTACATGCATGTTGTTGTTTCTCTCTCTAAATTATCACTTCAACATGCTAGTAGATAATACCATGCTCTAGAACTTGAATGATGGTGATTATCATGCTTGGTTTACTTGGAATCCAAAACCCTAATGTAGTGTACCCAATTTTGGAGATGGTTGTGTGATGGTGGTTTTCTTCCTATCTTTTGACCTTGGTTTTGACCACATGCATGATGCTCATGTACCTAGATGTATCATGACGTTGAGGTCATGTTTTGGATATGTTAAATGTGGTTCATTTATCTTGCATGAGGTTCTTTCATGGTGGTTTCATGATACACGTGTTATGTTTTTTTGGTGACCGGTTTTTACGAGAAGTTTTCCTCCTTGATGATGATGGTTTCCTTTGATGTTATCTCCTATTTTTTGGCCATGATTATGTCTTATTTTTTGTCAAGGTTCATCTCTATTTTGATGATGGTTCTTTGCCTTGGTGGTATCTTGATCTTAGTGGTTGCTACACCTTGGTTTCTTCTTGGGTCGAGACACTTTGCTATGGTGTTTGGTCAAGATGTTGTTTCTGTATTGGGTCAAGACAAGTGCCTTAGTTTTGGTTGAAACATCATGCCTTGTTTTGGTTGAGACATGCCCTTGTTTTGAGGCCAAGAAAACTTTTGTTTTAAGGTCGAGACATGCTCTAGTTTGAGGTCAAGACATGTGCTTTAAGAGGTGGTCAAGACATAAGTTTGTGTGTTAGTCGAGACACCTAGTTGGTTGCGATCGAGATACCTAAGTCTGTTGCTATCGAGACACCTTACATGAAGGTGGTTGAGACACATACTTAATCATATAATCAACACATGTGTATGAGTAAGCAAGTAATGATTAATTTATAGTGTCGTTTGAATGATTGTTTGGATAACCCTAATCAAGTTTCCTAACTCTATTATGTTCCAAGAAAGTGGGAGATGGAGTACCTAGGGTTTGGTGATTGAATAAAGATTGTAAAACCCTAATCAGCTATACATGTAACCCTTCGACTAATGTTGGAAAATATGATGTGCTTGCTTGTTTCACTTGGAGTGGGGTACTATAATGTGATGTTTCCCGTCTCTTATTTATGAGCCCCTAACCTTGTAGGTGAAATGAATGCCATAGCTTGTGTATGTTGTGGTGATAATTATGTGATATAAGGTGATGGCTATAAGCCTTGATGAGATGTGATGAGATCACATTGATGTGATGGGTCCTATGACTTGGTGAAGGTTCGATTCCCATTGTGAGGTTACATCCTCTAGTGATATGATTAGAGATTGATATTCCCTAGTGATATGACATTGGTGATGGCCTTGTGAATGACAGTGCTACAAGTATCATGTGGTGATGAAGTGACTAGTTCACACCATGTACATTTTATATCTTCTAGAGTTGCACTATTCCCTTATCTTCGTAGATTTTTTTTTTGAATTTGTTCATTGTAACTTAATTGATGCTAAAAGACACTCAATTGGCATAACTCATTAAGTGAAACTCTAATAATGTAGATTCCATATTCCATAGATCCATTCCAGTGTCAGTCATAGTGCTGGATGGTGAGATGAGTCATTCCTATGGGAAACTTGGAGTGCATATTTTTGAATATGCGGGGGTGCAAGTCGAGTATCTCCTTGCATCCACAATTACAAGTTGTGTGAGATGGCCATGTGTGAGCCTATTCTTCTAGCGTCTTACCTATACCAAGGTGGGCTAGGTGTTATTATATATGGATGGTCATGTGTGAGCAAATCCTTTAGATTGACTATATATCATTGTTGTAGTTGATTGATACGTCTCTACGATGTTTTCTCTTGTGCTGACCAAGAGGTGTTGGGGAGGTCGTGGATTCTGGCTCTTCCATTGACCTTGTATGGAACGAATTTCGACTTAGTGGTGGTTAGTTAGATTTGGGTGGTACGACTCAAATCCATAGGGAAATAATAAAAGATGTAGCACAATCATGTAGTGTATTTTTCTTAGGGTCAAATGCATATATCATTGCTTGTTCCCTTTGCCTTATCTTTATACTAATTTGTTGAATTATAAGGCAGTAAGAGAAGTCAACTATTACACATGTTCTTCATATTCCTTCTTAGAATATTATTTGTTCTACTGCTCAGTGATAACTTCCTAGTTTTGCTTAATATGTTCAAGTTGCTAAGTACTTTATTTACATTCTTAGTTATCTATGCTTTAATAGATGTTGGTGGAGAGTTATATCTCTCGTCGGGACTTTTGGTCTCACCCTGTGGGTTTCCACATCTTTTAGGTGGTCGTAGATGAAGAGGTATAGATCGTATAACTGAGGAAGAGCAGTAGAAAGAGTAGTAGCTGATAAGGTTGGATGTGCTACTAGTCTTTTGGTGATAGAGTCCTAGATGTCATCCCTGTACACTTTGGTCTTTGGGGTTGTTCTCGATGTGTTTTTTGGATATGTTATCGATATGAGGTTTTTGGGCTTGTGAGCCATGTATGTAATATATGGCATATGTACATGTATATATATGGATAGGTACCTCATGTAAAAGTTGTACCACAAGAAGGATAATGTATGATGATGTAATGCATGTGGTAGCTTATGGACTTATATGTGATAAGTTTTTGGCTTATGGTGCCTTTGTGAAATCAGTTTTAATTTCCTATGTTTTTTCTGGAAATCTGCATGTTTATTTGTAATTCCACATTTGGTTTTGAGTAATCTTAGTTGTGGCACGTCGGGGCGTCACCGTTTTTGTCTTCCTCTAGGAGGACAATGACAACTTGGTATCCGTGGTGAGACCAGGCGATACAACAAACGAGTCCCAGTGCAACTAGGAGATAATTGTGCATATAAAATGATAAGGAGATGTCATTTGACTTACTCTAGGACCAAGTATATCCTCGAAACCATCCTTTCCATCATATTGTTGTTGATGCGATCCATTGGTTTATGGGGATTTGGTAGTAAATTCTTTTATTTTGCTGTCTATTCTGTAGCCACATTTCCTTACATATATAACCTCCACTTTATTGTCCCTCACTGAATCTCCCCTTTAGGAATCTCACCCCAAGTTAATAGTGCAGTTAGCTCTGGTTCTCTTTTGTGAATTGATTGATGCCTAATTTTCCTAGTTTTCACTACCTGTACTTCTTAGATGTACCCAAAATCCTTTTCCTTCATTTCTACAACCCTAATTTATATCCCTTGCTCCTATGAGATATCACTTGTAAAGAAAATCCCTTATGATTGTTCATGGAACCTCCAACAATTCACTCCAAGCTTACAAAAGCCATCATTTGCTGCCCAACATATCAATGAACCCCCTCTATGAGCTGTACCTACCAGAGTTCGGACCAGTCCATCTGACTATTGCAACAGTCAATGATTCCCCACATCATACTCTTGAACCACTAGGAAGACTCCAATGAGATGAGTTTGATCTCCCTTCCTAGTAGTCAAAACCCATCTTTTGTTATGTATTTGGTACTCCTACCCAAATCTCAACAACCACTTTAATGTTCCTAAGTTTTTCTTCACCCTCATGTTCATTACAAAATTTCATAATGTTTTTACCCATTTTGAAGGTTTTCTTTTAGATGAATGAATTCTAGATATTGAGCTTTTAATCTCATGGTAGGAGGTGACCTTTTGGCTCCGAACCCATGCATGCCTTAAGCTTTGGATCGTTGTGATCAGATGCCACCTGTCAATTTAGTTCGATGAGTCATTGTTGATATTTTGAGAGTGTTTTGGAGTGGATTCAAAGATTGAACATAGTGATCAATTCTTCAATCAAGAGCTAATTTGAAATCATTTGTTGTGATATCTCTTAAACACTATCGCATGTAATTTTCACACTCATTAATGGATAAGGGCATAACAATACTCTTTTAACTCTAATTTTGTGATTATTGTCACACCCCAAATTTTACCATTCATTTCAGCCTTATAATGTGTTTTCTTAAATAAAGGAAGTTGACATACTTAATGCAAAAAGACACTGAAATGAAATTTCTTTACAAGATAATGAAGTAAGAAAAAAGGAAATAAAATAAAATGAGACACAAATTTTACTTTTCTCTTTTGTAAATGCATTATGTATTCATTAACTAAAATTGTTGAATATTTGTTTCCCTTTCTCTTTTCTTTTTCCTCCCTTATCTTTGAAAGAGTCTAAAAAAATAAACGAGCAAGATAAAAGGAATAGAATATGAAAATATGCATTGAGTTAACTTGGGCCACAAGTTTCCATTTTTCTCTTTTATAGTTGTTAGAATATAGCCTATTTAGTTAATATGTTATTAGTCAATTATCTACATGGGCCTGTTTCCCATGGCCCATTAGGGTTAGTTCACTTCTTTTGTGCCTCATTGTAATAGACTCTTCTCCTATGTAAGGATAGGGGTGTACATATGAATACTACAACACAACATTATCATAGTACACACTTCTTCACATGGTAATAGAGCAATAGAGAGGGAGAGAGAACCCTAGCCACTACCTCTCTTCCCTCTTCTCTCATCCATCCCTTCTATCCCTAGCCATCGGCCACACTCTCTCTCCTAGAGAGAGTTATAGGGGGAGTGCACCCTGCCTACGGGCAGCTGCCGCCGCCTCTTCCATGGCATAGGTCGGCTTCTCGCTAGGCACTTCTAGCCTCTATGGCCCTTTCTCCCACTTTCACATAGATCTGTATGCCAATGCCAATCTTCCTGACATACATTCTATGTTTTTTTATCTAAAGCTATCCGCTGACGCCTAACACGAGTTTACCATGTATAGTATGCAAGTGAATGTATCGAAGTAATAAGGCCTTGTGAGGCTCGAGTCAAATATGGGGAAGTGTTTCTCCAGTAGACTACTACTAACTACAGTCAAATCAGCTAAGATGGTTGTAAATGGTTGAATTGGGTTGAGTAAAAGAACAAAGACAGAAATAAAATGAATTAAAGATTGAATTAATCAGAGATGGGGTACCCCAATGAATTCCTCAGGACATTGGTTTCACCACGGACAATACTAATAACTGACTTCACACAAACTAATATCTATTACCTCAATCCTTGGATAAGGTGCCTATAGCTAGAATTACCCACTCCCACAGTGTAATTCACTACCTAATCTAATGCCAATCCCACTTCCACAATTATTGGTCGATTAGTTAGATGCTTTATGATTATTCTCTGGGTTTCTCCTCCCTTTTAAACTCCACTAGGGCACAATAGATAGGTAAATCTATGCTCTCCGACCCTCAACCTCTCTCCCGAGATGACTAAGCGTCTATCAATCCATTCATGGTGATCAAGCACAAATAGAACATAAAGTTTTCATAGATTTATATCCAGTAGAAAGAGATAAAATTGATATTAATGCATGAAAATCAAGCAAAATGTATATCTAGGCTACTCCCAGACCCTAAGGAATAAAGGATTTTAGCCTTGCATGGTTTTCATCGATGAATACATGGAAGAGTATAAGAAAAACATGGGAAACATGAAAAAACTAAGATAACCCCTAAATCTCCACCCGTCTGGAAGATTCCCTCTGTCTTATGAGCATTTTGTTATCTTTTGGCTGTAGAATCGTCCTCCGGAGGTGCCCGGATCTCCTTGGTTGAAGCTTTCAGTCCTCAATTCTTCTTTTCTCTATCTCTGGTCATCGTACAATGAAAATATCTGCCTCCATCTGTGGTCGTTGTCCCCTTAAGTCATAGAAGGCACTTAGGGTACAAAATAACGTCCACCGTTGGATTAGAGTGAAATATGCAGCTAGCCTGATCGGGTAGACTCGGTAGTACCGTGTTACACCCCGATCTCACAATTACCACTAATCATGAGATTAGGGCATAAAATTAAGGATTTATCACGATAAAAAGATCACCCTTAACTTTTTGTTCTTTTTCAAACTCTTTATTTTCTCACATTGAACCACATAAACTAACTTTATAAGAGAAAGAAACTTTTATTCTCTAATGTAATCTCAACATTAAAGATACACATCCATACATTCATTATGTTTCTCATACTTCCATGTACATATGACATGATACTCAAATGCATTCTCTCTTATTAAGGAAACAAACATACAAAACATCATTTACAACTCTCTCACATCTATACAAGGACCTAGAGTGACAGGGAGCGACTGAACTTAACTATACTCAGACTTAACTCTTGTGGTAGATATACTCTGATGCAATGATATCTTCTTCAAGTCCATGTGATTTCCCTAAAAATTTTGAGTAGAGGGGTGAGCCTACTCACTCAGTGAATGAGTACTTCAAAGAAATAGTCTAAAGCACTGATATAATTATAGATATACTTTTGAGCAATTGATATCAATTATAACAGCAAAAAGCTTTAGAGAGTCTAATAATTGACAAATCATAAATATGGAAGGATACTCTAGATATCAATAAGAGTGAATCAATATATGAAATTCTTAATTGTTCATAAAGAGAACTAATAATTCAGAAACATACAAGAATAATTGAATAACTTCACACACTTGTTTAACCTCTCATTCATTTTATTATGCCCTGATCATATAAAGTGTACTCTACATATGGAGACTCATAGTGCACTACGATCTCATCGTACAAGACTTAGCGGACACACCCGAGAAATGCTAAGTCTGACTATTCTCCTGGTCTGCAATAGGGAAATGGCACTCTGGCCTAAACTGGACTCCTCCTATAACCTGAGCACACAGGCGGAGAGTCAAGCCACCTCTTGGCTTTTCTATACTCTAGTGCTACCAGGAATTCTAGTTGATGTTGGACACATCAAACTATAATTTAAGGAGACTTCCACTAGGGCTTCATCTCCCATGCCACGTGATAGCACGTTCTGACCCCTGTATATCGGACGCTGCTAGGGTCAGGTCATTTCACCCCTAAGGTGTAGACCTCACATAGGGGTTCTACGGTGTTCAGGGCCCCTAAGTCTATTATTTTATTATTCCAAGAAAGATCTTTCTACGTTGTACCCTTCTCTTAATTATACTTGACTTTGGTATCTCTATGGTGTCACGTCTACTTATTTGAAGTTATAGTAAAACATGTATATCATTCTAAACTTGGTAGAGTAGTATATCCAAAACACTGTAATATACTGAGTAATCAACATACTATACATGCAGGCATACTAAAATTCTTAAATAAAGAGATTTCATGTCCACTTGGCACATACACACTAGAATCGTGCATATCAACCCAAATCTTGAGTCATGCATCTCATAACTCAATTAAGAGTTAATTACTTATCATGACAAGAATTATTAATAATAACTGAGAACATTGATATCACAATACTTGATTAATTGAACACCCTACCCTTAGGGTTTCATTTAATCACCACAAATGCTACAAAGAAAGGTGTAATACATCTATCATGTACTTTTCAAATCTTTAAAACACATGATACCTGGGATCTCAATCCCTTATCTCATTACTGGGAATTCTCATCCCTTCACATCATTATCATGATTACTGGATCTGGGTATTCAAACCCTTAGATCATCACATAGCATTGTTACCTATGTAACAGGTAACCATTACCTCTAGCTCCTTAGACCAAGGTATTCATTTCACTGGTTGTACAAGTATTCTCATGGCTCACAAGTCCATCACACATCTTGTCACCTCTCACTAGGAAACAACTTATTCCCATGGCCCCCATAAAGATTTCATGTGACATAAACATTCACTGAATAAAGACTACTATCGACAAATCATATAAAATCAATATATGTATGAAACCTTGGAACTTAGCTGAATTTGGGTTTCCATGCCATTCACTGGGATATCATGCATCAACAATAACATTGAATAAATAAAGTCTATCATGTCAAGAAAATCCCTTCAAATGGATTTCACGATATCTATTCGCAAATATCCAACTTTCCTTGCATCTAGGGTTTCACCCTTTTCACTGAGATACCAAACAAACTCTACTCACTTTAAATGAAATCCAAGATAGTATCTGACATATATGTACTATGAATTTAGATAAACAATCATTCAAAACCAAGGGGATCTAGATAAGCAACTTTCTCTATTTACTTATACAGTAAATTTCAGTCATGGACAAATTCCCTATATTTTAGTTTACTCTTATAACCTCTGCGAATACTTAGGGAATTCTCATTAGAATGCATTGTATACATTTCTAATATAATTTTATCATCTAAAATTCATTCAAACAAAGGAAGAATCCATTTCATATCATTTTGCAACAACTTAGAACAAATATACAATTTAGGGTTTGTAGTCGTATATTAAGCAATTAAAGATTATGGTTGATTTAACCAATTTTCGTGCAATATACTATTTAAAGGAAGTTCCCACTCACCCTAAGGTGTGAAAACACCTTTAAAACGTAGCTCATCCCTAAAAATCTCGATCTCATATCGAATCCCAAGAAATTCCCCCAATTCTTCTTCCTTTCAACTCGGAAACCCTAAAAATTAATTTTGAAGAAAGAGTGAGAAAAGGGGAATTTTTGATACCATTTTGGATCAAATTAGAGGAGGGACGGAATTTTGACATGTGAGAGAAGATTCACCATGAAACTGTATCTAAAGAAGCTAAACGCATCACGAAATTATGAAAATTTTACATTATGATTGAGTTTTAGATCTCCAGTTAAAATTTCAAATCATTTGGAGTTACCAATAAATAAATAAAAATAAAACACTACACTGCTGAAAAGCACTATGTCAGCATTTTGGTCAAAGTATAATTTGACCGAGATCCACATTCAAAGAACACTCAAATATTCTGAATTGTTTCTCCAATATGCATGATTGAGTTATACATATCATATCCAAAATTCAATTAAATACAAAATTTTTAGAAAACATGAAAAATCATATACCACACTGCTATCCTGATCAAATTCCATACTCATGTACCATCAAAACCCTAATTTCAGCCAACTAGGGTTTATATTTCTCAAACCCTAATTTCTCAAATAATAGAACACTTAACGTTCTTATTAGGTTTAAAACATCATAATTGAATTATCATCTTTAATTAGATTTAAACAATGATCTATCCAATTAAGCATATAATCATCCAGGTGAACCCTAGTTTACCAATTAAGCTCAGATGCGGTCATAACAATTCTCCCCCCTTAAAAAGGTTTTGTACCCAAAATATAAATATGCAAGTAAAGTACATTCAAGGTTTATTTTAAGCTTCTGAAATCTTACATGTCATTATATTCTTGTATTTCATACTTGAATGCAGTTTTCAACATTAAGTCCTGTATTCCTTTACTAAATCACAACATGTTTGAAATAGTTCTCAATTATAACAAACAAATTCTCTATGCCACAATCAATCATAGGATAGAGAGAGAAACAACCATTTCAATATTTTCATACTCTTGAGGTGTTACTTCAATATCGATAATCTGATCCAACTATCTCAATTCATACTGCTAAATATGTACTATTGTTATGTATTACCTCTAAATCATGAAAGAGAGTTCACCATGTTCTTTTAAATTTTACTATTGTGCTACTTAAATAGCAAAAAAAATCTTGCGTTAAAAGACTAGATTCAACAACAATTGTACATTACTACTCACGGCATCCCCATTGGATCATGGATGCATAAGGTGAAGCATTACCATCACATTCCATATTATTCTCAAGTATGAACCCAGATATAATTCAAGGTGTAACCATCTGGTTATAGCATACTAGGGTTTCAACAACAGTAACAAAGTACTCCATGATTGTATTAGTCATTCAAGGACTATTCATACCCAATTACCATCACTTAGTTATATTAAAGCTAAGTATAACAAGCTATACCTCATTAGGGTTACATATCAATACAACATGGTTATCATCCCTTCTATTCATATGAGTGAATAGGTAAGACTACTTTATTCAGAGTAACCCTTCATTTGTTCCATCATTATTAAACCCATATCACCATACCACGATTGTAAAATACTAAAATGGATTACTGGTATGAATGACTACAACTATTAGACACCTTTAATTAACATATTTCTTGCACATGTACATTGAAATCATATGTAGAACAATTTTACATCCCTTAATATACCTTCAAAAAATTATACTTCTCAAAACAAATTCACATATTACCAAATGCCATTGTTTTCTCTTATCTCTCTCCTCATTCACTTCTACTTACTCTGTGCTACTTATCCTTCTCATTTTAATCATGTAGATTAAACATTCCTAAAATTGAAACATATAAGGTACAAATAGATGATTCATCATTCTTGCTATCACTGCAAGAATTTATCTCATATCACACTTCACTCATATTGTATTTCTCCTTTTGTTAAAAACACACTTGTTACATTTCAAATTTATGTCTTACTCTTTGCTCTGAATCATTTCCATATTGTTTATCTACCTTTCAGATTAGCTATCTTTAAACCCTGGATTACTATCAGTGCTAGTTTACTTCTCATAGTGCAAATCTCATGATTTTGTTTTATAGAGATGCTAGTATTCAAGGTCAAATCACTAGTGACAACCCTTGAACAACTACAACTCTAAACATTATAGGGTTTGGTCCTTATCAGTAGCATGACGTTGTTGTGTGTAAATTTGCTCCATTAATTTGAAAGTCAAACTTTGGATCTCACAAGTTTTAGTAAAGTCTTCTTTATCTTATCGATTGAATTTCCTTTATCTTACTTGGCATTTGAGATATATTACATTATATTGTCTCACCCATGGTGGTTATGCATCATATATGATTCATTTTCTTATCACTTCATTCCCACATTGCTCTAATTAAGGAAGATATGAAAGAGAAGATGATTTTGAGACGTCGAATTCTTATCTTAAAACATTCAATAATACATTTCTCATATGTAGGTTTATTTAATTATCCACAAGGATACTTGACTAATTAGCACTTTCTTGAATCTTGGGACCTCTTTCTTTTATAACCTATATTACTCCATTATGTTTCAAACCCTTCTTTACTTTCCATAATCCCCTTACAATATACTACTATTCCACATGTCATATTTAACTTCTAGTTTTCTCTTATGATCATGTTGCTTCTTTTATGTGTATGATAATGTATACCATGTTGCATATGTTTCCTTTTATCCTTCTACTAATATGAAGTTGAAATTCTAAATCAATAATCTCTCTACTAGTTTCACCTCATGTTTAATACATTACATATCCTTCATTTTAAATCAAACGACTCATGCATGGGTGAAACATAGTTTCTCTTTCAATAAAGTTTTTCCTTCCTAAATATAGTCTACCTTTGTATGACTTATTCATTGGTTAAGCTACACTTTTGTTCTTCTTTTAGAAATTAGTTTGTTGTTCTATAGAGACTTGGAATCCAAAGGTAGTAAGGATGAATGCATTAAACTTATTAATAAAGGTATACATTTCATGCTCTCAATTATATCATAACCCGCATTCCTTAATCAAGCTCATCATTTCCAACATTTATCTTTGTTTTAACTTAGTTTCTTATCCTAGTCTTATGATTTACATATTTATCTAATTCTCTTTACTTTAACTCTTATGAAAACTATTCACTTATATTTACTTATCGTATATTTAACTCTTTTCTTCTATTTTTCCTTTGCTTTGGAGTACATAAAAATATTGTAGTCGGTTATATAATCCATTCCTCATGATTGATTCTTACTACCTTGGCCCTTACATACTTTTCTCATATATTTTCCATATTTCATATTTAGAGTTCATATAATATTAATCATTAAACTTGATCTGAACCTTACGTCGTGTTCCTTTATTCCCAATTAAGGATTTCTCATATGAGGCCCCAAAGTTGGGTCTCAGATATCAGTTCCAACTGATTCTTAGTTATTCTAATCTTTCTCATATGTTTCAACATCTTAGTGTATGTACATTCTCACTATGATGTGGGTCTATTTATCCTGAGTCTACTCTTATCATATTGTTAATAGGAGTCATTAGATCCTAGTAATACATCCTTCCAACCGAACCAGGCCGAACTTGCAGTCCTGAAGCCAAGAGCTACTTAAGATTAACCAACTCCTATTAATATCAAACATGTGGAAAGAATATCCACTTAGAAAAGTTCATTCAAAGATCATTTCTAGTCAACTTGATACAAAGAATGTAATCAATAAATGCTACAACTGCATAGTGTACAACAAATCTTAAAGACCCATATATATTTCAAAATATTGAATATCTAAATTCAAACATATAAGAACATTTCTATTCATCTCCAATAAAACAACAATATGAAATGAAAGTTCTATCTCATTTTATATTTATGCTCTTAATTCATATTACTTATCTTGTTTCTAACCCTAATATTTCTAGGGTTCCTCTCTAGACCATCCTTCCAGTGTATACCTGGCTAGGGTATACATGAAAGAATAGACAGAGTAGCTTGATATTGGTTGATCCAAGTACTCAGATACCGGGTTAGGATATCCAAATACTCAAATCCCCAGAGCTAACATCATAACATCTCCTATTTGCCACACTTATGACTCTAACTTACTGACTTAATGGTCCTTGATGACTTAGCCTAAGCTGTGATACCAAGTTGTTACACCCCGATCTCACAATTACCACTAATCATGAGATTAGGGCATAAAATTGAGGATTTATCGTAATACAAAGATCACCCTTAACTTTTTTTTTCTAACTCTTTGTTTTCTCGCATTGAACCACATAAACTAACTTTACAAGAGAATTAAACTTTTATTTCTCTAATGTAATCTCAACATTAAATATACACATCCATACATTCATTATGTTTCTCATACTTCCATGTACATACGACATGATAATGAAATGCATTCTCTCTTATTAAGGAAATAAACATACAAAACATCATTTACAAATCTCTCACATCTATACAAGGACCTAGAGTGACAAGGACCGACTGAATTTAACTATACTCAGACTTAACTCTTGTGGCAGATCTACTCTGATGCAATGATATCTTCTTTAAGTCCATGCGATTTCACTAAAATTTTTGAGTAGAGGGGTGAGCCTACTCGCTCAGTGAATGAGTACTTCAAAGAAATAGTCTAAAATACTGATATAATTACAGATATACTTTTGAGCAATTGATATCAATTATAATAGAAGAAAGCTTTAGAGAGTCTAATAATTGAAAAACATAAATATGGTAGGATACTCTAGATATCAATAAGAGTGAATCAATATATGAAATGCTTGATTGTTCATAAAGAGATCTAATAATTCAGAAACATACAAGAATAATTGAATAACTGCACACACTTATTTAAACTCTCATTCATTTTATCATGCCCTGATCATATGCAGTGTACTCTACATATGAAGACTCGTAGTGCACTACGATCTCACCGTACAAGACTTAGCAGGCACACCCAGGAAATGCTAAGTCTGACTATTCCTGGTCTGCAATAGGGAAATGGCTCTCTGGCCTAAACTGGACTCCTCTAACCTGAGCACATAGGTAGAGAGTCAAGCCACCTCTTGGCTTTTTTGTACTCTAGTGCCACCAAGACTTCTGGTTGATGTTGGACACTGCAAACTATAATTTGAGGAGACTTCCACTAGGGCTTCATCCCCCGTTCCACCTGATAGCACGTTCTAACCCCCATATACTAGACGCTTCTAGGGTTAGGTCATTTCACCCCTAAGGCGCAAACCTCACATAGGGGTTCTACGGTGTTCAGGCCCCCTAACTCTATTATTTTATTATTCCAAAAAAACTCTTTCTACATTGTCCCCTTCTCTTACTTATACTTGACTCTGGTATCTCTATGGTGTCACATCTACTTATTTGAAGTTATAATACAACATGTATATCATTCTAAACTTGGTAGAGCAGTATATTCAAAACATTGTAATATACTGAGTAATCAACATACTATACATGCAGGTAGACTAAAATTCTTAAATAAACAGATTTCATGTCCACTTGGCACATACACACTAGAATCGTGCATATCGACCCAAATCTTGAGTTGTGCATTTCATTACTCAATTAAGAGCTAATTACTTATCATGACAAGAATTATTAATAATAACTAAGAACATTGATATCACAATACTTGATTCATTGAACACCCTACCCTTAGAGTTTCATTTAATCACCACAAATGCTACAAAGAAAGGTGTAATACATCTATCACATACTTTTCAAATCTTTAAAACACATGATACATGGGATTTCAATCCCTTATCATATTACTGGGAATTTTCATCCCTTGACATCATTATCATGATTATTGGATTTGGGTATTCAAACCCTTAGATCATCACATACCATTATTACCTTTGTAGCAGGTAACCATTACCTATAGGTCCTTAGACCAAGGTATTCACTTCACTGGTTGTACAAGTATTCTCATGTCTCACAAGGCCATCACACATCTTGTCACCTCTCACTAGGCAACAACTTATTCCCATGGCTCCCATAAAGATTTCATGCAACATAAACATTCACTGAATAAAGACTACTATCAACAAATCATATATAATCAATATATGTATGAAACCTTGGAACTGAGCTGAATTTGGGTTTCCATGCCATTCATTGGTATATCATGCATCAATAATAACATTGAATAAATAAAGTCTATCATGTCAAGAAAATACCTTCAAATGGATTTCACAATATCTATTCGCAAATATCCAACTTTCCTCACATCTAGGGTTTCACCCTCTTCACTGAGATACCAAACAAACACTACTCACTTTAAATGAAATCCAAGATACTATCTGACATATATATACTATGAATTTAGATAAATAATCATTCAAAACCAAGGGGATCTAGATAAGCAACTTTCTCTATTTACTTATACAACAAATTTCAGTCATGGACAAATTCCCTATATTTCAGTTTACTCTTATAACCTCTGTGAATACTTAGGGAATTCTCATTAGAATGCATTGTATACATTTCTACTATGGTTTTATCATCTGAAATTCATTCAAACAAAGGAAGAATCCATTTGCAACAACTCAGAACAAATAAACAATTCAGGTTTTGTAGTCGCATACTAAGTAATTAAAGATTATGGTTGATTTAACCAATTTTCGTGAAATATACTATTTAAAGAAAGTTCCCACTCACCCTAAGGTGTGAAAACACCTTAAAAATGTAGATCATCCCTAAAAATCTCAATCTCATATCAAATCCCTAGCAATTCACCCAATTCTTCTTCCTTTCAACTCAGAAACCCTAAAAATGAGGGATTATGAAGAAAGAGTGAGAAAAGGGGAAGTTTTGATACCATTTTGGATCAAATCAGAGGAGGGACAGAATTTTGACATGTGAGAGAAGATTCACCATGAAACTATATCCAAAGAAGCTAAACTTACATGATTTCATCATTCCTCGGACTGCAAAACCCTAGGTCAGCATCTCCATCAATTTCTCCTCTCAAGCCCTAACTCTCTCTCTCTCTAGAATTTCATTTCTCTAGATTGAATCACGAATCATGAGATCTTATAGTGTGTTAGGTTGACCATATAGAGCAATTGATCTTCTTGGGTCAATTGCACATTGACCCCTCACTAAACTTTTTCTTATTTCAACATATTTTTCTGTCATAAAAGTTTTCTATAAATTCGTATATTTTAGAGATCAAACCTTCTTCAAAAATTATTAGAATTTAGCATGTTGTGTATAATTGAGTTAAAAAGCTTCAGTTAACATTTGAGATGATTCCAAGCTTCCATTAAATAATTAAAAATGAATAGTGCACTACTATCTAGAATTCTATAGAAATGTCAATTACTGTAATTTGTCTACTGATAAGGTCTAAATGCATCAAAAAATTATGAAAATTTAACATTATGATTGAGTTTTAGATCTCCAGTTAAAATTTCAAATCATTTGGAGTTACCAATAAATAAATAAAAATAAAACACTACACTACTGAAAAGCACTCTGTCAGCATTTTGGTCAAAGTATAGTTTGACCAAGATCCACATTCAAAGAACACTCAAATATTCTAAAATTTTTCTACAATATGAATGATTGAGTTATCCATATCATATCCAAAATTCAATTAAATAAAAATTTGTAGAAAATATGAAAAATCATTTATCACACTGCTATCTTGACCAAATTCCATACTCATGTACCATCAAAACCCTAATTTCAGCCAACTAGGGTTTATATTTCTCAAACCCTAATTTCTCAAATAATAGAACACTTAACATTCTGATTAGGTTTAAAACATCATAATTGAGTTATCATCTTTAATTAGATTTAAGCAATGCTCAATCCAATTAAGCATATAATCATCCAGGTAAACCCTAGTTTACCAATTAAGCTCAGATGCGGTCATAACATACTGACTAGGTGAGTCGGTAGTACCGAGTCACATAAGTTTGGTCACACGATCCCAATCCTATCGATACTATCGACCGAACCTGATAGCTATGATTTTTGTGGTTTTTGAGTTGCCTTTCAGACGTCAACTCGGTAGGACCGAGTTGGAAACTTGGTAGCACCGAGTTTCTCGATTCATGTCGGGACTTGCTGATGCTAATTCGGTCCCACCAACTTAAGTGGTCGGTAGCACTGACTCTGGGCAAGTTTTTAGGTGCATCACTGATGTCAAGTCAGTACCATCGACTATTGCCAAGTCGGTAGCACCGAGTATGTTGTTCTTCCTTGTACCTAAAAATGCACAAAAACATCATAAGCACTTGGGATGCATAAAATATTACATAAGATAGTAAAAATCATACAATTTGATGAATTTAATAGAAACATGCCATCTATGTCATTTCATGCATAATAAATCAAATAAATGACTAATCTACACATGAAATCAAGGAAAATGTGCCTAGAATAATGACTAAAAACACATACATCAAACTCCTCTAAGCTTAAATGTTGCTCGTCCTCGAGCAACACTCTCTCAGATCTGTTTGACAAGAGCCATCATAAGGGCATAACACATACATTCCTTTCTTAATCAAATCCACCTATCAAGCCCTAAACCGACCTTCACTGACCACTGAACTGATAACTGCCTTAAAGTGACAAAAAACTTCCATAAAAGATGTCCACCTTAAGTCAATGACACTATCAAGAAAGCAGTTGACATCATAATTACTCAGACATTCGATTGGTGTATTTTGTGATTCCATACACTGAATTTTCTTTCCTAACTACCAACTATTTGGAAGCAGATCTTCATATAAGCATGAATGAGGAGATAAATCATTAGAGTGACCTACCAATAAGAGCAATTAATGGTTCAAGATGGGTGGAAAATGAAAATTCATTAGTACATCCAACCTATTTATGCATAGAGAATAATGAACCTTGATGGATGAAAAGAATGCCATGCATGAATCCTAATGCCTATTTTTTTTAATGAAATGATGCATGTATCAACAAGTTGAGATTGTTTGACAACTTAGAAGAATGCACATGTGGATTAAATCATCACTAAAACAAACATGCGGGATACACTTTCCCCTTGCTTCTTTTAAACAATAATATTATTCTCTTTTTCAAAAGGCTAAGTTTTTTTTTGCCTTTATAATTCTTCTCCTTTCTCTTTTTTTTCTTTTGTTATTTTCTTGGAGGTATATCCCTGCACTTTTATCTTCATAACTCAAAATTAAAATCCACATGTTTAAAAAAATATGCATGCGATGTTGAAATGTATGCAACTACATGAACTGTGTTATGCAAGCTAAGATGGTATGCACTAAAGTTAATGCATACAAATGCAATGTTTTTTTCCTTTTTCAAATGCAAGAAGACTAACTAATATGTTCCTATCATTCCATGCAATGCAATAAAGGAAAATAGCTTGGAGTAATCATGAATTTTTGAGGCGGTGAGTCAAAAATGAATGGAAAAGAAATGGAATTACACAGCTAAGTGACAATGCCTTTCATTATATTATGATGCACCCCTCTTAGTTGACCTATGTTCAGGGTGATCTAAAGGTTTATTTCTTGTATTTTCATTTAATATCTCATTATGGTTTGGTCAGTTTAGGCTCAACATCTTCACCATTCACATTACCGAGTTGATTCAGACTTTCTGTATGTCCAAAGTCCTAATGCTGACTAGTCCAAACACTTCCTCAAGTGGTGTTATAGAAATATTTTGCAGTTTAAGCTATTAAAGATATGACCATTTTCATGCAATAACATAGAGAGTAAAATACATTCGAAAACAAAACCATGCATTTACTACTCCACAATTACAATAGATAGACATGGATCCTACACTTGCACAACTAAAAATAAAACAAACAACTAAAGATAAAAATAATAAAACAAAGATAGAATGTTGTTCCAGAACCCCCCAAAGCTTGAATATGACTATGTCTGCATAGTCAATACTCGCACCCATGCGGTGGAACAGTGGTACCAGGACTCAGAATTACGGAGGTGGCATGTTGGGGTTGTATGGAGGGAACATCCCCTGGAATGAGAGGTTTGTAGGTGGTATAGGTGGTGACTGTGGGTACTCCTTGAAGTATCCACGGTTCCAGTAGTTGTCGAAGAAATGTTGTTGGTACTATTCCATCCACTGTAGGCGCATGTGAACATTCTCTTGGTTGGCCAAGAGAAGGCATTCATATATTCTCATAAATCACCTACTAGTTCTGGTACAACCTTCCTTGAATATCCTACACGTCGTCCAACTTTGCCTAATGCTATTGTTGTCCCGTCTGGATCTCTTGCATCATGGTATACATACCCACCATATTGTATGAGTCTTGCTCCTCCTGGGAAGGTGGTGGGGCCGAGGAAGTCGAGGCATCGTATGTGTAGGCCCATTTGCATGGGACCTCTCTCCTAGTCATGGGGATGGTGGGCTACACCTCCTTAATGTCATCATCGATGTCACCACTGTGCTCCTCCTCATCGCCCTGAGCTACTACGCTGGGCGGATCTTCTGCTTCCCCCTCGTTCAGTGTCCACCTGAGATGATTCACCCCGCATAGGTTGAAAATAGGGTCGGGGAGGCTCCTCTCCCAAAATATGCCTCGGTGGGTGCAATGTGCATAGAGCACATTGTGGTGGTATTGGAGAAGATGCGCCTTGCGGAAGTGAAGGAGGAACATCTTTGTTGTATCCTCCAATGGCTCAAGGGTGGATAAATCAAGGTGCAAATGGAGAGCAATAGGAGTGATGAGACCCCCAAATAAAATTGACACCTTCCTTATCAGATTGCACCAAATAAAAATCATATGGAGCAGAAGGAAAGATCCAAAATCAACAGTCTCTCCCTCTAGTAGCCTATAGAGAAAGTAGAGGTCCACCTTCTGGACCTTCCCTTAAGCTTGATCGGATTGAGTGAAAAAAGTGTTGGTGCAGAGACGGTTAAGCATATGAGCAAAAGGATGCTCAATATTAGTAACACAACTGATGTGCTAGTTTATATAGAATCCCGTCGACACCTCAATCAACTACTCACATGCCAAGTCGTAGTCAAAATCATATGGAGTCGAGCATTTTGGGATGTGAGCCCAATTGAAGATATGGTTGAAGGCCCTCAGTGTGAGAGAATAGTTGTTGTTGAAGAGGAGGAAGCTGACCTTGCCTTCCTGCCATTCACCTCCTATATTTTTCTTGGGGATGATGAGAACGTCAAGTGATGCCAAGAACTCCAGGACAAGATATGGGTAGGTCTGCTAGTCACTGAAGAAAGGATTATCTCCCTCCATGAATTTCTTCTGACATACCCAGCGCATGTTGTCATTAAAGCCTGCCCTCTCGATCAATGTGCGATCATCATATCTCATTGAGATGATCTGTCTTGTATGCAACTCCTCATAGAGCTTCCTTATCTCTGAGGATGGGTGTTGAATGCGGGTTGGGCGGGGGACGAACTCGCCATACGGGGGAACAACTCCTCTCCTAGGAGCCATGTTGTTGATGTAAGAAGAAGATTAAGAGAATGGAAGCTTAGGGAAGATTGCCAGTGCCTGGTGCAGCCTTGATCTAGAATGTAGGAGGAGTAGATGTTGAGGGTGTAAAGAAAATGGCTCCACCACCCCTCCTTATATAGATGAACGTGACAGAGTCGGTATTACTGACTTTTTGAGTCGGTGGTACCGAGTTGGCTAGCACAATCTGTGGTCGGTTGCATCGACGGCTTACGATAGTCTAACATAGAAGGTGTGGATCACCCTGAGTTAGTGGTACTGACAACACATCAGTAGTACTGACTTGTGTCGTAGATTAGTGCCACCAACCACTCAATGAAGCACGTCATGGCTGTTGGATCGTGAACACCCATATTGCTGATGTGACAACCGATTCGTGAAAACAAGATTAACTAATGTGGAAGCGTTCATCAAGCAGCGGATTAGCGAAAATCACTAAAAATTAAAACTTTTTGCAAAGAGATCCATTCACAGGAAAACCCCTTTCATTCAGAACCAAAGTAAAGCTTTACATCCTGGTTCATATATATACATCTCATGTACTTTTGCTTCTCGAGGAATGCAAACATTAACTACTCTGTCTTAACTATACACATGTAGTATAAAACCCTCGAGGCATTAAGCCAAAATCTCGAAATCACTAACTACTACTCCGAGGACCTGAGAGTACAGAGACGACACTTAGGACTCTATATACATCTGAACATGACATGACAGCCAATGTCTCCACCTGAGACTTCACTGCTGTCCCTGCTGCTGTTGTTGTTGTCCTTCACCTCCTGAAGGATTCCTGTCTCTTCGTCCGCGTCCACCTAAAAATGTGGTTCCCACGGGGGTGAGACAATTATAAAAATTGCCCCAGCGAGAGATATAACTCTCCGCCAGCGAGAGAAATCATATTTATTTGACAGCAGGTAAATGTCTAACAGTTTAGAACATCATTCTATATCATAAGCATTGCAGTTAAAATAGAATCAACATATCATTTATCCTTTAAGGAATATGAAGAATATGTATAACATCTATTCAAACTACAGAATCATTATCACTGCATTAACTTTCTTCAGGCTTAGATCATATAACTAAATCCTGGCATTATCGTTGTGGAGTCATGGCCCGTAGCCACACTCTTTTCACAAGGTATTGGGATCTCAATCCCTTATTTCAACACTGGGAATTCTCATCCCTTCACAATTTCAATGCACTAACATGTGATTCTGGGTAATTAAACCCTTAGCTCATCACCTGAGCATTGTTACCACATTCTCCAGCAATTAACACCTTTAGGTCATCTGACCAAGATAAGCATGATACTTGTTATACAAGCATCCATCATGGCACTTGAGGCCCATCAACTCTCTTGCTACCTCTTACCGGGCACAAGGTATATTATGCACACAAGGCCCAATAAACAAATTCAAACTAATAACACATCATAGCTCATACCTGGCTATGCTCATCATCTCATGATACCTGCATGGTTAGCACATATGATAGCAGCACATCAATTATCTATCATCACCATGCAAAAACAATATATTAATAATTCAAGGGTATTACCCTTAATCCTTTACCAGGATTAGGATTTCCATCACACATCTCATGTATCAGTATTACCCTTAATCCTTTACCAGGATTAGGATTTCCATCACAAATCTCATGTATCAGTATTACCCTTAATCCTTTACTAGGATTAGGATTTCCATCACACATATCATGTATCATATTCAAGTATGAATTCTATTCTTTTATTAGGGAATTATGGTTTCACATACCATTTCCCTCCATTAGAATAGGGATTGAATATAGCATCACCCTTCATTAGGGTTTCATATCACATTGCCCATAATTAGGGTTTACTAATCATTCCCAATTAGGGTTTCTCATAAAATCACCCTCAATTAGGGCTTCACATGGATACACCTTCAATTAGGGTTTCACATGGATACACCCTCAACTAGGGTTTGAGTTCAATAACCCTGTCAATTAGGGTTTATGTTCATGTTTAGGGTTTCATGATCTCTTTGCTTAAGGATCATAACCCTTAATCACCACATGAATCATATTCATGTATGAATTCATGCTATCAACTTCTTAACTTGATTAGGTCATATCAACTCTTTAGTCGTGTACATACAACTATGATTAACATAGTGTATCAAGTCATTGATCCTATAAGCAATTAGGGATTCATCCCTTAATTGACACTTAATCACTTAGGTACTATTAGGGTTTCAACCTTTGTACTTTCATTGATTGTCATTACTAATCATCATTGGATCAATAGTACATTCATCATCACATTGGACCTCCATTACATAAGGTATCCAAATGAATTAGGGCTTACTATTCATCCTAATTAGTGATTTCACATGTAGACAACCTCTTAATAGGGTTATACATGAAATCGACCTCAATTAGGGTTTACATCATGTATTGGATCCATTCATTTGTTATGCATTAATGACTAGTACCATTAAAGGTATCTCCCACCTAATCACATTAGGTTTTCAAAAAGGTTTGATCCATTGGACCTTCAATGACATAAGGTATCCAATTGAATTAGGGTTTTCAATGTTGATTCCTTCAATCATTGAATTCATGGAACCAATCATCAATTGGACCTATACCCATACTTCAATTGAGTTTAAATAGGTCAACCTTCAACTGATTTGACCCTTAATTAACCCTCAATTGGTCATCAATTAGGGTTTGATTCAATTGAATTAGGGCTTGGAATCGATGATTCTTCAACACTAATCAATGCAGAACTAGTTGCATTGAAACCATTCAACCATCATCCAAATTGGGTATGACCTGACCCCAAACGGTCTTGAGGTCGTTTGGATGACCTCCAAACGGTCTTGAGACCGTTTGCCCATCATATCACTCAAATCTAAGCAATCCAATTAGAGTTTGGTTCATTGGATTGATCACCAAATTAGCATTGCATTGTATAACAGCTTGGTACCTTTAGACCTTCAAACACCTAACCATACTCAACCCTAGACCTCCAAACGGTCTTGAGACCATTTGGATGAGCTCCAAACGGTCTTGAGACCGTTTGGCCCATCCAACCTTTGGATTCTAGTGAAAAATCATCATGGATTGGTCTATCGAGTTGATCAACAAATCAGCACTACATTGCAATATGATTAGTACCTTTGGACCTTCAATTGGTCAACTATACTTGACCCCAGAACTCCAAACAGTCTTGGGGTGATCCCCAAATAGTCTTGAACCCGTTTGGATGATCCCCAAACGGTCTTGAACCCGTTTGGGCTAATCAACCCAAAATCTCAACTTAACTCATTGGAATTTCAGCACTGTTTTCAATTAGGGTTTGCCTAATTGAATAGCCTTCAACTCACGATTCCTGCACATCTTCTTAACAGCCCACCCCTACATTGCTTATGCAGAATCAGGTCATACCAAATATAAAACTTCAATGAATGGAAAAATCTTTTTTTCTCTTGGTAGCCCCAATCTGCAGGAAATTCCTTACAAGCTAGGTAATTCACAATATCTGCAAACCAAGGATCTTCAATTTTAATTGCAAACAATTTCTCATCCATGAATTCACTACTATAGAAATGGCTTATAAAGTCACTTTTCAAGGTGTCGGTTGTATACATAAATGGACACCTAAACTCTACAGTGTCGGTTTATAACATAAACCGACATACAATCTGTGAAGGTCGACCAGACACGGGTACCGCTTTTATTAAGTGTCGGTTAATTAATAAAAAACCGACACCTAAAACCAACCTCCAAAACCAAAATTCCAGCGAAAAAATTACCTCCAAAATTTCACATATGGCGTCGGTTCATAAATGAATAACCGACGACCAAAGATTATTCGTGGGATAGGAATAGTTGTCGGTTGTCTTTTAGTTAAAAACCGACGACTATAATCTAGTATAGGCGTCAGTTGTTGGAAAAGAACCGACACTGTTGGTTTAGTTTTCGGTTATTTTGAATAACCGACACTTAATATCTCACCAGCGTGAGTAACTCTTCCCCCTTTCCCAGTTTCATTCCCAATTTCAGTTAGGTCCGGTGATTTCTTGCTCACCCCCGTCGGTCGTTGCTCCTCCACCGCCGCTGCCGTGCTCCTGCACCTGCCCTCGCCGCTGCTTCGTGCTCACTGGCGGCCGTGCTCCTGCTCCTGCTCCTGCCCTCTGTGCTCACCGGCGGCCGTCCGTGCTCCTGCTCTGTGCCTCGCTGCTGCTCCGTGCCCTCGCCGCCGCTGCTCCATGCCCTCGCTGCCGCTGCTCCGTGCCCTCACCGGCGCTTCTCCTCTCTTTGCCGCCGCCTCCGTCGGTGGTTGCTATGCTTCGGCAGCTGCTCTCCTCTTCCCTCAAGGTATGCCCGCCCGCCCTGCCTTCTTCCTTCTTCCTCTGCTCCGGCGGCTGCTTGGGCGGTGCCAAGGCATGCCCAAGCAGCTGCTGGGCATTTTTTTTAAAGTTATTTACTTATTTGTGTTTAGGGTTTAGGTACTGATTTTGTGCTTCTATTGAGTTGAATCCTCTATTGTCTATACAATACATGTAATTTTGATCAAGTGATGATATGTAAATGTGGAAATAAGTTAGTAAGGTATCAATGATAAGTCTGTTGTAATGTGATGCAAAATAGTTATTGTATCATGCATATCTTAATACTTTTTTGTTTTATAGTTGTATAGGGTGTTTTATGTGTGACAAGTCTATTGTTTTATAGTTGTGTATACTTGCGAGTTATCAGGAACACCTAAATGAGTGTCTAACACCTAAATGAATATCTAGTTGTGTATTTTCCTAGTATCGTGAAAGATTCTCAATTGTGTGTATCACATGGGATTCTTATCTCAACACAATGGACTGCAATATATGTATCTAATGCCTTAAATGGAAGACTTGAATGTTATAAAATCCCATCAAAGTAGGTAGAAACAACTTATATATATTCAGATCTTAATAATTCCATGAAGTGCACATTATCTTACTCAGGAAAAGTATGTGTATAATGTAGGATTAGTTCCATATAATGGTTCTATTTTAGTAAGCACCTAGAAACCCGTCCAAGATTTACTCATTAGGAGTAAATCTTGGATAGTCCCCGGTTTGGGACTGTTCTTGAACACCTAATCTCACTTAGGATGTAAGTGTATAATGTATATTGGGTTTTCGAGAAAATTTCGGTAGCATTTCCTCGTTTGTTCTCTAAGTACATATGTAGACTTCTTTTCAAGCGATCATGTCTACCACAATAAAGTTGGTTATGACAAGCAATAAAAGGTTAACTGATGTTATACAACTTTTTCTGAAAATATATAACATCATTATATGTACTTACACTTTGTTAATACTAATATTGTGCAGTCTCTGTCCACCCATAACAGTCACTATGAACTGGGCCTCTATGTCAATGTTAATGTTCCCTATTGAAGAACAATTGGACATCATCCTAGATGATCGTTCCTTAAACCAATTGGTCATACCCAAACATTGGCGTTTTCTAAAAGGAAGACACTACATGCCTGGTAACGTGACCATAACTTTTGGCAATTATTCACATGTTATCGAGGTTGAGTATGATTTGGCGGGAAATCTTGTATCAAAATCCGGTTGGCGTGATTGGATTGGAGAGATGCATGTGGTCCATTGCAACAGGCTTTTTCTCCGTCCAGTTGGCCATAATTCCATCAAAGTTTGGATAACCAACAGCAACTGCGAGACCCCCGATCATCGACTGCGGTATGAGCGCACGGCGTCGCATATCAGCTCGGACGAATCTGAGGCCCCTGTCAGTTCAGATTCGTCTAAATATAGTGAGGAGCTTCGTGACACAGCTTCATCATCAAAAAGAAGTTATTGATGCGGGACCATGTTGGTGTAGTATTTAGTTGTCTATCTATCTAGACTTGTCTGTATTAATAGTTTTTTTAATTATGTGCATGTTTAGGGGTACACCAACCCCTTTGTTTAGTTATTGTTTAGGGGTACACCCCTGTGTGTGGATGTAAAAAGAGATTAATGAATGGAACTGAAAGTTGCTACGTGAATGCTTATAACTGAAGTGTGTGTTCCCATGAATGTTCCCATTTGCATTATTACACTACTATTTTCTCATATTGTATAGTCTATTTTAATATGATATACTTACTTATATCTTACTTAATGATGAACTATAATGCACACATGTGACATGCTTGGAATGTAAATGATGAACTTTTCCATAAATTGCCAATCATGCTTTTAAAGACATCAATAATCACCCTAACTTGAAGAACTAGGATTTTAGGTATAAGAATGACAACACATTATTTGTTGGCCTAGAAACCCGTCCAAGATTTACTCATTAGGAGTAAATCTTGGATAGTCCCCGGTTTGGGACTGTTTTTGAACACCTAATCTCACTTAGGATGTAAGTGTATAATGTGTATTAGGTTTTCAAGAAAATTTCGGCAACATTTCCCCATTTGTTCTCTAAGTACATATGTACTTGGAGAACAGTGGGGAAATGCTGCCGAAATTTTCTTGAAAACCTAATACACATTATACACTTACTAGTGAGATTAGGTGTTCAAGAATGGATAGGTGGTACACATTTATTATATATAATAATGACATCACATGTATTTGTTAACCCTAGACCCTAATCTTGTCCTAATATATACTTGTTTTCTCTTTGATCATAGAATGGATAGATCATGGATGTCCATTCGCAATCGCTGCACCGCAGAGTTTATTTCTGGTCTTGACCAGTTCATTAGATTTGCCGAGGAACATAGGAAACAACCTGGAGATAGGTTCTACTGTCCATGTAGGCATTGCGGTAACAACTTGAAAGTCAACACTGGTGACGAAATCAAAACTCATGTCATGTGCAACGGGATTATACAAGGCTATACAGAATGGCACTGGCATGGAGAGATTTCAAACCCGAAACCAGTGGATGTCGATAGCAGTGCTTGTGTGGAAGAAGAAATTGCCTACGATGACGTAGATGTGAATGAACCAGTTCCAGTAGACATCGTTGATGCGATGCTGGATAGTTGTGGGGTAGAGCACACCGATCCACCTCCCATTTTTAGAAACATTGTGCATGATGCTGAGATGCCGTTATACACAGGTTGTACTAAGTTTACGAAGCTTAATGTTGTGTTGAGATTGTATAAGTTGAAAGCTAACAATAGATGGAGTGACAAAAGCTTCACGTCATTGCTGTCTTTGTTGAAAGAAATGCTTCCTGAAGGAAACGAGCTGCCAATCTCAACATACCAGGTAAAGAAATTGTTGTGCCCAATGGGAATGGATGCCAAGAAGATACACGCATGCCCTAATGATTGTGTATTATTTCAAAAGGACTATGCGGATTTGAAAGATTGTCCAAAATGTGGTGCGTCACGATATAAATTGACGACTTCGGGGGAGTCCAAAACTGGTTCTCCTACCAAGGTGATGTGGTATCTACCTATAATATCACAGTTTCCACGCTTGTTTGCCAATCCGATAGATGCGAAGAATTTGAGGTGGCATGTAGATGTTAAGAAAAATAATGATGGGATCCTATGACATGCGTCTGATTCCCCACAGTGGAAGAAGATTGATGTATTGTACCCTGAATTTGGTGAAGAAGTCAGGAATCTAAGACTTGGGCTTTGTACAGACGGGATGAATCCGTACGGGACATTGAGCAGCCAACATAGCACTTGGCCAGTCATGCTTGTTATATACAATCTTCCTCCCTGGCTGTGTATGAAAAATAAGTATGTAATGCTGTCGTTGTTGATATCGGTCCCTAAACAACCTGGAAATGACATCGATGTTTATCTTGAACCTCTGATTGATGACTTAAAGAAACTCTGGGGTGAAGGTGTGATGACCTCTGATGCTTCACGAAGAGAGACATTTCGTTTGCATGCTATGTTGTTTTGCACTATTAATGACTTTCCAGCATATGGGAATTTGTCTGGATATAGTGTCAAAGGAGCTAAAGCGTGTCCTATATGTGAAGAGAACACTGATTCAAAAAGACTAAAACATGGCGGTAAGAATGTATATCTCGGTCATCGAAGGTTTCTTCCAAAATTCCATCCGTATCGTAGGAAGCGCAAAGCATTCAATGGATTGAATGAGGAACGCAGTGCACCTAAACCTATACCAGGGGAGGTTGTTTATGAAAGAATAAAAGACTTTGTCAATGAATTTGGTAAGAGATCACAATGTACTACACAGAGTGACAATTCTTCATTCAAGAAGAAGTCAATATTTTGGGATCTTCCTTATTGGAGTTCTTTGACAGTCAGACATTGTATCGATGTAATGCACGTTGAGAAAAATGTCTGCGATAGCATCATTGGTACTCTGTTAAATATACCAGGTAAGACTAAAGATGGGATAAAATCCAGACTGGACCTATGTGAAATGGGAATAAGGTCAGAATTAATAGAATTACGTGAAATGGGTAATAAAAGAACATACTTACTTCCCACTTGTTACACGCTGTCTAGAAAAGAGAAGAAAGCTTTTTGTGAATGCTTGGTAAATGTTAAGGTGCCACATGGTTACTCATCCAACATCCGTAGATTGGTATCAATGAAAGATTTGAAGTTGATAGGTCTTAAATCTCATGATTGTCACACTCTAATGCAACAAATATTTCCCGTGGAAATTCGATCTATATTGCCGAAGCATGTAAGGTTTGCAATCACCAGACTTTGTTTCTTTTTCAACAGTCTCTGCAGCAAAGTTATTGACCCTGAGACTCTCGATAATTTGCAAAGAGAAGTGGTTGTTACCCTATGTCAGCTTGAGATGTATTTCCCTCCTTCGTTCTTTGATATCATGGTACATCTTGTTGTCCACTTGACTAGGGAAGTGAAAATCTTGGGACCGGTTTTCTTGCATTGGATGTATCCCTTTGAATAATACATGAGCATTTTTAAAGGTGATGTTCAAAACCGTTATCGGCCTGAAGGGAGTATTATTGAAGGTTATGTGGCAAGAGAGGTTATGGATTTCTGCAATGACTTTCTCAGTGGTAATGACACTCCTGATAATGACAAGAATATTGACGAGCAATTTGGCAAAGGAATTTTGGGATCACGTGTGAAAGTAATCAGCCGTGAGCAGTTGGAACAAGGTCATTTGTATATTTTACACAACATGGATGAAGTGAACGTTTATATCGAGGAACATACCAATTTCATCAAAAGACAATATCCTCGAGCCAATACAATGTGGCTTGCTAGAGAGCATAACAAGACTTTTATTAAGTGGTTTGAAGATAAAGTCTTACATCAACTATCTCAAACACCAGATGATATTACTGAAACTATCAAATGCCTCACCTTTAAACCAAAGTTGACTGTTATGTCTTATGAAGGGTATGACATTAATGGATTCACATATTACACAAAGCGCCAAGATGATAAGAGTGTCGTCCAAAACAGTGGGGTCACCCTTCAAGCATCGACTATGTTTTTTGCAAGTGCAAAGGATAAGAGTCCACGTGAAGCTAAAATGTCATATTACAGTGTCATTGAAGAGATATGGGAATTTGACTACATAGATTTCAGAATTCCGCTCTTCAAATGTAATTGGGTTGATAACACCAAAGGAGTTATAGTGGATGAATTGGGTTTCACTTTAGTGAACTTTGAAAAGATTGGCGAGAAGGCTGAACCATTCATATTGGCATCACAGGCGAAACAAGTATTTTATATCGATGATCCTGAAAATGATAAATGGTCGGTTGTTCTTCATGGTAAAAGACAGTTCATTGAAGATCCTATAGATAAAGAAGAGTACTATGATAAATATGATGACTCCAGTCCATTCTCAGTTGGGTTGCCAACTCCACAAAATATTGAAGCTAATGATGACTTATATGTGCGCGGAGATCACAATGAAGGATTGTTAATTGATAAAAGATCACAATTTTAGAGGCATGCATGTTTATATTTTTTTATTGAAGCTAAATGTTTACTTTTTTAATATCAATATCATTTTCTGATTTGATGTTTCATTATCTTCTAGTTAATACAAATGCTAAACAGCAAAAGAAGCCCCAATGAAGAGAAGCAGGATACAGATACAATACATAAAGTGCAGCACACACAAGTGCTTCAGATTCATATAACAACATGACAGACTAACACATATATAGTGCATAACAACAACAGTGTCGAATTTACATACAACACTAGCTTAGTACATATATAGTGGGACTAAGGTGACGATACCACCTGCTAAAACAGGTTACCGACTACATGTTACGACTGGGAGATCGTGATTCAGTAACCGTATGCATTAGTAGGAGGACAAACATATGGTGATCTGTTTGTCCTCCTGCTAATGCATACGGTTGCTGAATCATGAACTCCCAGTCATAACATGTAGTTGTCAGTAACCTATTTTACCAGGTGGGATCGTCACCTTATAAGTCCCACTATATATGTACTAAGCTAGTGTTGTATGTAAATTCGACGTTGTTGTTGTTATGTACTATATATGTGTTCGTCTGTCATATTGTATGGACATCGATTGTATTGCTCAGGTATTATATAGTCTCATTAGATAATATGAAATAGATCAATCTTATTTATAGCTCATTAATTATATATATACATCATTCTCTTTATAGGTGTTTAAAGCTGACCCCACTACAGGAACGGACTTACCAGATGTACATGCTCCCTATACGATGGGAGAATTAAATGAAGTAAGAGAAGAATGGGCAACAGCCATACAAATAGTGGGGGCTTTAAAATATAATTGGGATCCTGATAGCGAATAATGACTAAACAATGATATTTTGTAAATGAATTTCTGAATTATAATATATGTGTGAATGTTTCTACATGTCTGGATGTTTCTACATGTGTCTGAGTGAAAATGAATGAAAGTGTTGGTTGCTATATGAATGTTTCTACATGTGTGAATGTGAATGAATGGAACTACTGATTGCTAGCTACATGAATGTTTCTAAATGTGTGAAAATAAAATGGAACCGCAGGTTGCATTGCTAAATGCATGTGTGAATATTTTTGTTGTTAATTTTGTAGGTTTGTGGCATGTTGTTGGCTGATATCAATAGATGTTGTAAAACCTACAGTTCATAACTGAACTGAATAGGTTTCTCATCCTGCGACCAGCCACAACAGGTCTGCAGACTGACAGAAAAAGAAAAAAAAACAATAGGCGTCGGTTATTTGTAAAACATCGACACACAATGTTATAGTGTCAGTTTTATATAAATAATCAGCGTCTATTTCCTGTGGCGCGAAGATATATGTCGTCGGTTATTTGTAAAAAACCGACACTGATAGTGCCCAAGATGGCGCCCTTTCTATGGCGCGAAGGGTTTGGGCATCGATTTCTTATCTAATAACCGACGCCTATAGTCCCATGATGGCACATTTTCGGTGGCGCGTGAAGAGTTTGGGTGTCGGTTTTGGAACCGACGCCTAATGGGTGAGCTTTTAGTGTCGCCCACATAGGTGTCGCTTAGAAACTGACACTAAAGGCTTTAAATAACCGACACTAAATGTAGGTTCTGTAGTAGTGATTCCTCAATAATGGGGATGGCTGTATCTTTTTCATCCACGCTTTCCAACCTAGACAAATGATTGGCTACAACATTCTCAACCCATGCCTTGTCACTAATCTCAATGTCAAATTCTTGAAGCAAAAGAATCCACCTAATCAATCTGGGTTTGGCGTCTTTCTTTTGTAACAAGTATTTGATGGCAACATGGTCAGTCCAAACTATCACTTTAGCCCCAACTAGGTATTGGCGGAATTTTTCAAAAGCAAACACTACCGCCAACAATTCTTTTTTAGTAGTGGTGTAATTCAACTGCACATCATTCAAAGTATTTTACACATAATATATGACAGTTGGAGTCTTATCTCTACATTGACCCAACACAGCTCCTACTGCATAATCTAATGCATCACACATCAACTCAAAGGGAAGGCTCCAGTCAAGAGCCTGCAAAATAGGTGCGGAGATTAGTTTTTCTTTAATAATTTCAAAAGCTTTAAACAACACTCATCAAAGAAAAACTTGACATCTTTCTCTAAAAGTTCGGACAATGGTTTGGCAATTTTTGAGAAATCCTTCATAAAAAATGATAGAATCCTGCGTGTCCTAAGAAGCTCCTCACTCCTTTCACCGATGTCGGTAGAGGTAGTGTGGAGATGACTTCAACCTTTACTGGATCCACTTTCATGCCCTTATTGAACACCTTATGTCCAAGAACGATCCCTTCACTTACCATCATGTGACACTTCTTTCAGTTTTGAACGAGGTGAGTGTCCTCACATATTTGTAGCACCCAATCAAGGTTATATAGAAAATCATTGAAAGATTCCCTAAACATAGAAAAATCATCCATAAAAACCTCTACGAACTGCTCTACCATGGCAGAAAAGACGACGAACATACAACGTTGAAACTTAGCAGGGGTGTTACAAAGACCAAAAGGCATCTGTCGGTATGCAAACGTGTCGTAATGGCAGGTGAAGGTGGATTTCTCCTGATCCTTAGGCTCTATGGAAATTTGATTATACTCATAATACTCATTAAGAAAATAAAAGTGCAAACGACCAACTAATCGTTCCAAGATCTGATCAATAAAGGGTAAAGGGAAATCATCTTTAAGAGTGGCTGCATTTAAAAGGCAATAATCTATCCACACTCACCATCCCATCACTATCCTAGTGGAAATCCATTCATTAACTGCATGTGTAGTGACTGTAATACCCCCTTTCTTAGGAACTATCTGGGTAGGACTAACCCACATTGAATCATATATTGCATAGATTAAACCTACTACAACAGCTTGACAACTTCCTTCTTCATCACCTCAGTCATAATCAGATTGAGATGCCTCTGAGTTTTCACAATTGCCTTGGCTCCTTCTTCAAGCCGGATCTTGTGCTGGCACAAGGTTGGAGAGATCCCTTTAATGTCAGCTATGGACAACCTGAATGCAACTCAGTGGTCTTTCATCACGGTGAGTGATCTTTTCCTCCATAGCTAAGAAGACGTACTTCAGGTGCGGTGGTAATGGCTTCAACTCCAAGTATGATAGGTTCAATAGTGATGGGACCAATGGTGGGGGCGGTGGTCCAAGGTCTTCAAAGTTCCTTGCATAATAGCAAGGAACTGTCTTCATCATTAAAACTCACTCCTCTATATGGTTGCTACAAATGTTGTCCTCCATTCTGTTTGTCAAGCAAGCTTCTAGGGTAGCTTCGGTGATGACTGCATCACAAAATCAGCTACAACTTCTTCTTCAACAATAGGGTCATAATCCTCTCCCTCATCAACCAGGTAGTGCATTGCTTGAGTCATCAAGATCACCTTTACATTTTCTAGGATGTCCACTGCTAGAGTTCCTCTTTCTACTTTAGTCATAACATGGGCCATATCTAAGAACAACTTCCCTAAAAATAGAGAAAACTTGCGATCCACATGCTGACGTCCTCTGCCCATCTCAAGTATTATGTTTGTAGTGGCTTGAAATGGTCTTCCAAGTAGAAGCTCATTACCATGGTCATCCTGCATTTCCATCACAATAAAATTTCACAGGAAAGATGAGCCTATCCACTTTCAGCAGGACATCCTCACATATGCCATATGGCTTAACTACTGAATTGTCTGCCAGATGGATTTTCATGCTGCTCTTCCCAGATTCCTTAAGTCCGAGCTTCTTGAAGGTCGATAGAGGCATCAAATTTATACTTGGCCCTGAATCACATATATGCTCTCCAAAATTTGTCTTGCCTATGAAGCATGTGATATTAAAGCATCATGGATCCTATCTTTTATGAGGCAGTGTCCCCAAGATGAAGGAACTAACCTGCTCTTTTAAAATCATGACATAAGACTCTAGTATCTTTCTCTTCTTTATAATATCCTTCAAAAACTTCCCATAGGATGGTATTTGCTCAATAGCATCTATCAAGGGAATATTCGCAGGGAACTTTTGAAAATTGTCTAGAAACTTCTTGAACTATCGGTCCATCTTAGTCACTTTCAAACTATTTGGAAAGGGTGCAAGAACTATGTGTTCCCTCTGGTGAGGTGGGATATAAGCTTGAGTTCTATTATCCCCAATCTCATTAACTTACTCCTCTCCCATCTTCTCCTGTGTTGCCATGTCTGGTTCTTCAGCATCTAATGGTATTGTTTGATTTGTAGCTCTTTCAATAACTCCCCCGTGTGATGCATCATTCAGTAGTTTCTTGCCACTGCACAACAGAACAACCTTTACATGATGATTCCCAAAAGGTACATTGGTGTTCACCAAAAATCCTTATTGGGTTGGTTGCTTTAATGAACTCACATCTGCCGCTATCTGAGAGATCTGAGTCTCTATGCTGCACATATGTGCCCCTTGATTTTGAAGATCCCTTAGAGTTTGTGCAATCGAAAACTCATTCTGACTCAACAACTTGCGCAACATTTCTTCAATCTTGTCGATTTTCTACTGTTCTGGTTGATACTATGCTTGGCCACCATACTACTGTGTCTTAGAATGCTATTGTTGCACCTGTGATGGATCCTATTGGAAGTTGTTAGGATCCTTCCAAGAAAATTTGGGTTTTTTCCTCCAAGAATAGTCATTGTTCCTGTATTGCCCCTGATGCACATACTTGCATTCTTCTTCTTCTTCCTCAGTAGGAACTCTGTCAATAGCACATAGCTTCTTAGCAATGAGATCTAACTTCTAGTTTAAAGTAGATATCACCTTGGATTCTCCGATACTCTTGATGGTTGCCGGTGGCTCTCTTTCTTCTCCCCATGATTGGCTTTTAGACATGTTGTTGCAGATTTCATGGCTGGGAGCGGGCTTGTTGTTGAAGAAGAAGCCTCCTCCTGCACTGTCAAGAGTTGTTCTCTCCCCCTTGTATAGGCCATAATAGAAAATCTTGGCTTGCCCCAGTAGATCAATGCCATGATGAGGTACTTTTCTCAACATTTTTTGAAACCTTTCCCATGACTCTGAATACAACTCATCTGCTTGTTGTTTCAAGTTGTGAATCTTATTCACTAGATCATTCGTCTTTTACAGAGGGAAATAGCTCTTAGAAAATGCATCTATCATCTGGTCCCATGTCTCAATGTACTCATCATCAAGATTATTGAACCATGATTTTGCACTATCTGCCAGTGAAGATGAGAATAGCTTAAGATATATTGTAGTCGCTAGGATCCTATCTATCTTGACCATGTCACAATTCTCCACAAAATTGCTAATATGTGTCATTGGATATTTAAAAGGGATGGCAATGGAACGCTTGAGATTTGACTAAGGCAACAAGTCCATGATCTATTTTGTAGCTGCCCAAGTTGATGGCTTGCCTTTTGATGGGCCCTTTCTGGGCCGTCGTTGACAAAGCCTTTATCCTTTACCATACTGTCATTTCTTATTCTCTCTCCATTTCTACTGTCCCTGGTTCTTCTGGTGTCACAGGTATCTCAGGTGGAGGTGTTAGTGGAGGTGTTCGGTTAAACCTATCCACAGATCTGTCAGATTCCCTTTCTCCTTGTAAGAGCTCTACTTGTCCAAAGCCTATTGAGGACAGTTCTCTATATTCTATGGCTCTAGTATGCACTATGCACTAGTTTACCTGAAATAGTAGAAAGTAGGTATTAGCGCAATATTTTTATGATATATAAAAAAGATCTTATGGTTTAGCTTTAGGAAATTTAAAAATGATAAAAAAAAGAAAATAAAAATAAAATTTTGGCCTAGAGTGGCCGACCACAACACTCGTAGTGCTGGATGTTGCTACTTTCCCGGCAACAACACCAAAAACTTGACACGAGTTTATCGTGCGTAGTATGCAAGTGAATCTATCAAAGTAATAAGTCCTTGTAAGGCCTAAGTCGAACACGTGGAAGCATTTCTCCAGTAGACTACTACTAATTTTAGTCAAATCAGCTAAGTAAGTTGTAAATGGTTGAATTGGGTTGAGCGAAAGAACAAAGACAGAAATAAAATGAATTAAACGTTGAATTAATCAGAAATGGGGTGAATTCCTTAGGACAGTGGTTTCACCACAGACAACACTAATAAATGAATTCACACACACTAATATCTATTACCTCAATCCCTGGATAAAGAGCCTATAGCCATAATTACATGCTACTGCAGTGTCATTCACTACCTAATCTAATACCAATCCCACTTTCGCAGTTATTGGTTGATTAGTGAGATGCTTTATGATTATTCTATGGGTTTCGCCTCCCCTTTACACACCACTTTTCCTAAAGGGCACAGTAGACTTGTAAATCTATGCTCTCCGACCCTCAACCTCTCTCTCGAGATGACTAAGTATCTATCAATCCACTCATGGTGATCAAGCACAAGTAGAACATAAAATTTACATAGATTTATATCTAGTAGAAAGAGATAAAACTGATATTAATGCATGGAAATCAATCACAATGTATATCCGGGCTACTCTCAGATCCTAAGGAATAAAGGATTTTAGCCTTGCATGGTTTTCATCGACGAATACATGGAAGGGAAGAAAAAAGTGTAAAACATGAAGAAACTAAGCTAACCCCTAAATCTCTGCCCGTCCGGAAGACCCCCCTTTGTCATATGAGCATTTTGTTATCTTTCGACTGTAGAATCATCCTCCAGAGGTGCCAGAACTCCTCAGTTGAAGCTTTCAATCCTCTGTTCTTCTTTTCTCTCTCTCTAATCATCGTGTAATGAAAACAACTACCTCCCTATGTGGTCTTTGTCCCCCTAAGTCATAGAAGACACTTAGGGTATGAAATAACGTCCACTGTTGGATTAGAGTGAAATTTGCGACTGGCCTGATCAGGAAGACTCAGTAGTACCGACTAGGTGAGTCAGTAGTACTGAGTCACTTAGGTTTGGTTGCGTGATCTCGATCCTATCAGTACTATTGACTGGACTCGATAGCACCAAATTTTGTGGTTTTTGAGCTGCCATTCTGATGTTAACTCAGTAGCACCAAGTTGGAAACTTGGTAGCACTGAGTTTTCTCAATTCATGCCAGGGATTGCTGATGCTAATTTGGTACCACTGACTTTAGTGGTTGGTAGCACCGACTCTAGGTGAGTTTCTGGGTCCATCACTGACGTCAAGTCAGTACCACCGACTGTTTCCAAGTCAGTAGCACCGAGTCTGTGGTTCTTCCTTATACCTAAAAATGCACAAAAATGTCATAAGCACTTGAGATGTGTAAAATATTACATAAGACAGTAAAAATCATACAATTTGATTAATTTAATAGAAACGTACCGTCTATGTCATTTCATGCATAATAAATCAAATAAATGACTAATCTACACACGAAATCAAGGGAAAATGTGCCTAAAATAATGACTAAAAACACATACATCAACACCATCCTTCCCGACAATCTATCCTAGTCTATCTATGTCTTTGGATGGCACCATTATTCTTGTTCAGTTCTATATGTCAATCGTCACCTTCCCCGAAGATTCGTTCATCAAGCAGCTCCAGCCGCTGCCATTGAAACAGTCACGCCAAGCATAGCTACCTTCCGCTTCAGTGGCCGCCATCATCATCTTCACTGCCAAGTTTCCCTTCCATCTCCCCATCGAGCCACCACCCATCCATCATCTCCGCATCTAGTCGCTCCATCACTCCACCGCTACATCATTTTTGGGACCCTGGATGACACTAATTCCCATCCAGATCTGGCCATAGTCAAGCAAGGAGTCACCTCTGTTCATGATCAAAGGATTACAAAACACGACGCTAATTCCTGGGGTATTTGTCTCCTTGACGGTGCCAATTCCCATCCAGATCGTGCATCATCCGCTGTCGACACGGTGTGTTATCCAAACAACACATCGTGTCGTGCTCTAGAAATCACCCTAACGGCGTGAAGTTTCATCCAGAATGCAAATGACACGTCATATTGTTCAAAACACATGACATGTTCTATTCCACAACTCATCCTGACGGTGCAGATCACAACAAACACAGTGTGTCCTCCTTGAAGCATGACGTGTCGACAGAGATCAGAGTTATGCCTCTGACTTCAGATACGGCGTGTCCACTTGGAACACATCATGTCACAGGAGATCTAGTTCATGCCTCCAACATCTGACACAACGTGTAGCATTTTCACACGGTGTGTTGCAAGGAGTCTGTTATTTTTTCAATGAAGGAGCTACATGGCATGTCAACAATCCTACCCAACATATCATTAGGAGTCTACCTCTCACCCCCTACAATCTACACGGTGTGTCCAATCAGAGACACAATATGTCTGAAGCACCCTGAACACTTCTAATTCCAGTTTGACATCCTCCAAAGGTCCATCTCTCCTCTAATATTTGATAATAATCGAATTCTATTCCTATTTTTTGACCCAACAATTTTTTTACGGGGGCTCCACCCTCACACCCCCACATTTGTTGAACTAAGGGCCGGACAAATGTCCTTTTTAGATCAAGAAAAGATCCATTTATTTTTTTTTCTATCCAGATCTTAACTGTGTGTGTTTTGCATATTAACTCTGATTATCAGTTTTCATTCCGAAAAACCATTCTAACAAGGGCATTTCTCCCCCTACCGAGCAAAATGTTGATGGTGTATCGCCTATTTCTAGCGATGTTTCCATTTTGGTAGTCTACTTTTTGTTCTTCTCTCCATACTACACCTCTCATTCGACCTTTTCCTTATCCACCTTCCCACCCATCATGTGTGCATCTTTCCACGTGTGGGGGGGGTCATATTTCCCTTTGTTCCACACCTTCTACTCACTCTCTTTGTAATTGGTGTGCGGGGGGGGATAGATGAGAGAGAGATAGATAGGAGGGTATGAAGATAATATGAGAGAGAGGATATGAGGAGAGAGACATGATATGAGTTGAGATGATATATTCTAGTCTATCTTCATGGAACTTCATATTTTTCATCACATATGGTTCATGCTGTCTGTGTGGTGCGTCATTCCCAGTTAGCATCACATTACTTTTCAGACATCATTGAAGGATCTCACAGTGTATCATTGACACCAAGACTCCCACATTCGTACCATATTATGTACGTCAGGACAAGAGCTTGTTGTGCATATTCTAGCTTTTAGTCACTTTGGTGTTGATGATGTTCTAGTTGATCATCCATGCTGCATTGATGGTGGTCCATATGGTTTCTTCTTCATCTCTGAAGCTCATCATCTTCAAGCCTGTGCCAAAAATGTATCCACAACGATTCATCTAGAGTGATCTTCACCGAGCTACTTTGTCACATCTTCTCTAATTTACATATGCTTCTTTTACGTGTTGAGACGACACCTCATCACCTCACCAGTGTGTTCATGCCACATTATGCACGTCGGTGGTCAACTGTGCTAATTCCAGTTGGCTAAACTTCTCAGACAGTTCAGAGACATCTCCACTGCTACATTGACACTATGCCTCCACGTTCATGTTGCGTTATGTATGTGTGATGTGTTGAGTGTGCTTATTCCACTCCACATTCCTCTCCAGTGAATATGGCATAGTCGTGTTATTTATGATTGTCTGCTTCACATGTTCTTCACTCCAGATTCACTTCAAGAGAAAGACCTTCAAAGCTCGAGCTTCTCCTACCTACAAAACACATCTCAAAGAGGCGTCATCATATCTTTAGAGTTAAGAAGTATTGTTTGGGGGGGTAACAATTTGTATGGGGAGTGACAAGTCTATCTTTTATTTATCAAGTATGTTTCTTATCATTCAATTGAGTCATGTAACTCCAAGCTTGGACATGTGTTCACCCATGCTCCAGCTTGAGGGGGAGTGTTAGAACATAGCCTATTTAATAGGTTATTAGTCAATTATCTACATGGGCCTATTGCCCATGGCCCATTAGGGTTAGTCCGCTTCCTTTGTGCCACATTGTAATAGCATCCTCTCCTATATAAGGATAGGGGTGTACATATGAATACAACAACACAACATTATCATAGTACACAATTCTTCACAATAGTTTTTAGCATAAAATGGAAGTATCACTATTCACTTTTTCTCTTCCCTCCTCCTTAGGTTACAAAAAGAAATGATAACTTCCCTATGCACTAATTTTAAAAGTATGGTATGATTACTTACTTTGACAAACAATAAATGATTTCCTCTTTCTTTATATACATATGAAGAAAAATTCATTAACATTTCATATTTCTCTTTCCTCCATGAAAGTTTCTCAAAAAAGCATAAAAGATATGTGATATGAATTTTTAGGATATAAATAATATTTATCTCGAAATTGGACTCAAAGGCTAAAAAAGGAATGTACTTTCCAATTTTCTAATCTGTTAATGCATAAAATTCAAGTTAAATGACTAATACAAAAATTGTGGATCAAACTTGTGAAAAACCTAACCTAAGTGTCTAGGAAGGATATAGCCTACTTATTGGACATGTGGTCTAAATTTGGGAAATCTTTGACCATGTTTAACCCTCCAATCAATTAATAAAGGTTGGGGTATAGTTTGATCAGGAAATTATGTCAGGTTACATTTAATGCAATGGATAACACCTATGATCTGATTATTCATGCACCTATTTTTCTTTTTCCTTTCTCGCACACAAAATCTAACCATCTAATTGAGATCTAATGGTGTTCGTGTCATTCCCTTCCGTCCGCTTTAGTTGTAGGTCTGAACACAACATCTTGTTTGCATTCATCTATCTCGGTCTCCCTCATCTTTCCACCTTTTTTAGAAATTTCTAAACCAACTTCTCTGCATTTCTTTCTAGATTCAATCGAGACCTAGAATAACCTCTCTGGTGTTCTATGGAGAAAATGTCTAACCTGAGGGTTTGCCTCCTATCCTCCAGCAAGTCATAACCTGTGGGCTCTGATCTCCAAACCACGATATAAACACGATTTAAACGTAGCGGAAACGGTTCGATTAACATCGGAAGACAAAGATCACGGAAAATTAAAACTTTTCGAGATAAGAGCTTGAATCCATAACAACTTCTTTCATAAAAGGAGATAAACTGTTTACATCTTTGATAATTACTTCTTGAGTAATTATATACAACATGATACAAAATCTCAAGAACTCAAAATCAAAATCTCAGACCAAAAGACTCCAAGGACTTGAGAGTACAGAGAACACATAGGACTGACTATCTAACTACACAACTCAGCAGTCTAAATCTCCACCTGAGATTTACTGCTGCTCCTGGTGCTGCTGCTACTGATACTGTCCACCTGCAGACTGATTCCTTCGTCCTCGACGACCACCTAAAAAGGTTGAAATCTACGAGGTGAGACAATTTAAATAATTGTCCCAGTGAGAGTTATAACTCTTCGCCAAAAGCTTTATTATAACAATTCAAGTACAACATAGGCAATAAAAGCTTTAAGGTAATCAACAGCAGATTGTTATCAATTAGAACAACAACATTTAAGGAATATGAAGAACATGTATACTAAGTAATGTATCATCGATCAATGTTTCTCGTGGATCAACCTGAGCAGATATGCTACGTGGTTGATTATGTTTTACAAACATCATTATGCCCTGCGGAGATGAGGTATACCATTCATACTCCAACCGATCACTATTAAGTCGCATCGGTATCATACATAGGTCATCAAAAGAGCCGGATTCTTATGACCTCATCTTCCTCAGTCAGTGTGAGGTTCAACATGCAGGACATCTAATGTCTCTGCTACTATAGCTTACCAGGGTATTCTAGTACTTTGCTATTAGAGTCACAATGGCATTCTGTACTCTCTTCACCATCGAGGGATTTCTTGTTTATCTCTCATCGATGCAGTATAAAAGACTTTCTCGGGAGATTAGTGTTACATCACCCCGGCATAACCCATAGTGAAGGATTGATAGATTAAGATACATCTACATCAATTCCTACACTAGGATGTAAGGGCATTCACATCCATTCTCCCCACATACTCAAAAGTATGTGATCCAGGAGTTCCCTTAGGAAAACCTGTTTCACCATCATTTAACTCCTGACAATGATGGATCTATGATCAGGGCTCTACATGGTATGATTATACTTGATTAGTTAGGTACATTTTAGTATTCTTTTAACATCATACATGTTTTCAAACATTAATCATTAGAACAGCAGTTATGAAAGTAGAATACTAAATGTATCAAGTCTAACTCACATAATCATCATTTCTCAGTACTCTCATCACAAGTCATCTCTTAAAGCATGACCTTGATGGTATTCATGGCTCTCACAGCCTATCAATCTCATAATATGCTATTAACAAGGCATCAGGATAAATCACTATTCATAAAGCTAACAACATGCTTTCAATGAATATAGTATCATCATCCATACCTGGATATGATCATCCTCATATAGGAACCTGCATGGTTAAATCAATTGATAACAATAAATGACGTATTTAAAGAAGTTGTATCTCCATACTCATACAAGAGCTAGGTTTCCCTGATTTTCATCAATTAGGGTTTACTATTCACAATACATGTCATCATCCTAGAATTAGGGTTTACTATTCACCTATTGGTGAATTGATCTCATAACATCACCATATATGAGAAACATCATCATTAAAGTCCTCAGATAAGATTAAGATTCATCAATTATCATAAATAGGGTTTTCATGATCTCACATAGGTGGATCATACCCTAATCATGCACATTCATATATATATTGAAGGTTCATTACTTGGATTTCAACCAGAATTGGGATCTTCTCTCTCCTCTTACTCATAGGTGACGATTACATCACTCTAGATTAGGTTGGGTTAAGTCCTTATTGACTATCATAAGCCAAATCACCACTATCATGTGATTAGGGTTTGATTAGAACAAGGTATTACTCAATTGAACCCTTCAAGGACATTTTGGTAAATTACCCATTGATCGTCATCATGGGTCAATTCATTAGTCATTTAGTCCCTTAATGTCCTAAGTTACCATTAGGGTTTAGATTAGATCACCATTGAACCATTTACACCTTCAAGTGATTAAGTATAAACAACCTTGAAAACCTTCAAACGGTTTCAACCTTCAACCACCAAATGGTCTTGAGACTGTTTGGTCTCAAACGGTCTTGAGACCGTTTGACCTCAAACGGTCTTGAGACCGTTTGGTCTCAAACGGTCTTGAGACCGTTTGGGTGTGTTGACCGTTTGGGGAGAGTTGACTTTCAAACCGTTTGAAGCTTATGCGGTTTGAAACCGTTTGATCTTAAACGATCTTGAGATCGATTGGTCCAAACGACCTTGAGATCATTTGAGCCCAAACGGTCTTGAGACCGTTTGGACCTCAAAAGTGGATTAAAGGTTATAAATGATTGGGGTTTTCTATGTTGAAGCCTTCAATTGGCCAAATCCTTGTTAGCCACTTATCAATTGAGACAATTAGGGTTATCCTTAACCAATTGGTCACTCAATTGACCCTCAATTGATATCCAAAAAGGGTTGGAGTTGGTTCAATTAAGGTCTATAATCGTTCAATCATCAACACTCAACAATGTGAATCAAATCGAAGTTGATCCCATCAATTGACCTTCAATCGGGCTCAAACTTGGCCCAAACGGTCTTGGGATCGTTTGGATAACCTCCAAATGGTCTTGAGACCGTTTGCCCAAGAATTCATCAAAATCTAAGTTGATTTGATAGGGGTTGAACCTTAATTAAGTCACAAATCAGCAATTTGATTATTTCAATAACCCACTGTAATTGGGCCCTCAATTGATCAAATTACCTTAACCCTAGACCTCCAAACGGTCTTGGGTTGACACCAAACAGTCTTGAGACCGTTTGGATTAGTTCCAAACGGTCTTGAGACCGTTTGCCCATCCATCCTTTGGACTCTAGTGAAAATTCATCAAGGTTTGATCTATTGAGTTGATCATCACATCAATACTTAATTGCAATATGGTTTGGTACCTTTGGACCTTCAATTGGTCAACTATTCTTGACCCCAGACCTCTAAACGGTCTTGGGTGATCTCCAAACGGTCTTGAGACCATTTGGATGATTCCCCAAACGGTCTTGAGACCGTTTGGGCTAATCAACCCAAATTGTCAACGCTTGGTCAACCATGTTAAACGGTCTTGAGACCGTTTGCCCAAAAAGGGCAATTTAAACAGATTGAAAATCAGAACTTAATTCAATTGGATTTGCTAATTGATTTGCTTATATCTCACGATTCCTTTGGAGTTAACCCCTCAAATTTTGTGGGTGCTTAACCTACATAATTATAAACAAGATTCCCATACGGTCGTCGCTTGGTCAACGCGAACAAACGGTCTTGAAGGCCGTTTGCCTTCATACAACCCTGAAATCGTTTGCCCACCAAATGGTTGTGTAAACCGTATGGGCAATTAGTGGAGGTCGTTTGGTAAAGTGGAAATCCGTGGATAAGCATAGGAATTAACGCCCTTATCTTCTACCTCAAGAACAGTAGCATTTCTTCACGATTTTTCTAGCAAGGATGCAAGGGAAGATAGGGAAGAAGAAGAACTAGCAACTATATGCATAGAAAAAGATGTATAATCAAAGCATAAGGTTTAGAGTTATAAAAACCGCCTAAAGGTTGTTCCTTGAGCTCCAAGCTTCCAAGCTTCAGGTCTTTAATGGCATCTTTGAGCTCCATAGGTCGGCCAAGGTGAATTCTCCAAGGAAAAGTTGGAAAGGAATGGCTAGAAAGATAAAGTTAGGTGAGCTAGCCATGAATTCAACCTTGAAAACGAGTTTCCTCCATGAATTCAAGCAAAAGGGATGATCCAAACTTACCTTGAACTCCCTGCTCGTTCTCCTATGCTCCAGATCTCTTCCTTAGTCGGTTTGAGCAAGGGGGATAAGTGAGGGAATGAAAGAAACGTTCCTTTGCTTGCAAAGGAAGTGGTATATATATTTTGGGTGAAATTTCTCCATAAAGCTTCTACTTTATCCCATTTCTCATCTAAGTCCTTCCTTTCTTCTTTGCTCGTCCCTACCCCGTATTTCTAAGGACAATCTCCTTCTAAGGCCAAGAATTGAAGGCAAAGAAGATCAACCCATCACTAAAGTACACATATAAAAGGCTATTATACTTACACCTTGATTATTTAATCACAAAGGTGTTTATTTATTATATGATTATTCAAATGAAGTGCCCTCTTCATCATTTCTACTATAAATGATGACAAAAGTTATAAAAGATATTTTAGAAGATGAAATTTACAAGTTGCACTCCAAATTTTGGGTAAATTGCATTTTACCCCAAAACCAGGGTTTCAAGCACAGGGATTGCTTCCACAGCTGCACCTTGGTGCTCAAGCTTGGGAAATCCTTCAAACTTTACCATAATCATTCTTATGATGCCTCAACATCAGAGGAACATCTCAACATGTGCAAATCGCAAGTTAACCTTTCTAACTGGGTAAATTGCACATAGGTCCTTGTATTACAAAACAATACTAAAACATTGTTCAATTAGGGCAGAAATGGAAATATGTGTTCCTCAAGAGTTTAATTACATGCCAAAAGATAATCACCAGTATCTTAATTACATAATTAGGCAAAACACCTAGGGTTAACTCATAACCCAGGTCAGGGATGTTACAAATTATCCACCACTTACAAGGATTTCGTCCCCGAAATTGATAAAACGTATTAAGAGAAAAGAGCAGGGTATTTCCTTCTCATCTCCTCCTCTAGTTCCCAAGTGGTTTCTTCAACACCACGGTGGTTCCAGAGGACTTTCACAAGGCTTATATCTTTCTTCTTTAACTTTTTAGTTCTATTATCAAGGATTGACACTGGTCCTTCCTCATAAGTTATATCTTCATTCAATTCTACTTCCATAGGTTGTAGAACTGACTCGGTATCTGGGTGACATTTCCTCAACATAGAAATGTGAAACACAGGGTGTAACCTCTGTAACTCTGGTGGCAGCTCTAGTTTATATGCTACCTTTCCAATCCGTTCAATGATTGGATAAGGCCCCATAAATCTAGGAGCTAACTTCCCTTTTCTTACAAAATGAAGAACTCCTTTCCAAGGCGAGACTTTGAGATACACTCTATCTCCGACCTGGAACTCTAAGGGTCTATGACGCTTGTCAGCATAAGATTTCTGCCTATCCTGTGCAGTCTTAATCTGTTGTTGTATTACCTTAATCTTTTCTGTAGTTTGCTGCACAAGATCGGGTCCTAACAACTGATGCTCACCAGTCTCATACCAACACAAGGGTGATCTACAACGTCTACCATACAAGGCTTCATAAGGTGCTATATCAATACTATGCTGATAGCTATTGTTATAAGCAAACTCTATCAAGCTTAGGTGTAGATCCCAACTTCCGGTAAACTGGAGAACACATGCTCTCAACAGGTCTTCCAAGGTCTGTATGGTCCTTTCCGACTGTCCATCAGTCTGTGGATGAAAGGCCGTACTAAACCTTAGCTTGGTGCCTAAGGATGTGTAACTGCTCCCAAAAACGACTTGTAAACTGGGGACCTCTGTCAGAAACTATAGTGACAGGAACTCCGTGCAAACACACTATCTCTTGAACATACAACTGTGATAACCTCTCTGCAGAATATGTTGTTTTGACAGGTAAGAAATGCGTTGTCTTAGTCAACCTATCAACAACTACCCAAATGGAATCATGTCCTTTGCTTGTCCTGGGTAGGCCAACAACAAAGTCCATGGTAACATGGTCCCACTTCCACTGTGGTATGGGTAAAGGTTGCAGTGTTCCTGTAGGCTTCTGGTGTTCAGCTTTAACTTGCTGACACACAGGATACCTCAGAACAAACTCTGCAACATCCTTCTTCATTCCAGGCCACCAATACATATCTTTCAAGTTTTGATACATCTTGGTGCTCCCTGGATGCATGGCATACATCGAAGAATGAGCTTCTTCCAGGACTAACTTCCTCAAGTTGTCCACATCCGGCACTATCATCCTCCCATGATAACAGGCTATTTGATCATCTGAGTCATGGAAACCATCTCATTTCTCACTACCATACTCTGATCTAATCTACTGAACTACAGTATCACCTTGCTGTGCTTCCTTAATCTACTCTTTAAGGGTAGGTTTAATATGCATCTCAGCTAACAACCCGGCTAACAATGACACCTTCAACTGCACATTGTCTTGTCTCAAAGAGATAAGCATATCCCTTCTAGAGCATACTAAAGAGTTTAGTTGTGCCCTTTCCATGGTTGATGTTGCTGATTTCCTACTCAAGGCATCAGCAACCACATTAGCCTTCCCCGGATGGTAATCAATCGTACAATCATAGTCCTTGATTAATTCCATCCAGCGGCGTTGTCTCATATTAAGCTCATGCTGAGAGAAGATGTACTTAAGGTTCTTATGGTCAGTGAAAATCTAAAACGTCTCTCCATAAAGATAATGTCTCCAGATCTTCAGGGCATGAACTATAGCAACTAACTCCAGATCGTGTATCGGATAATTCTCTTCGTGTTTCTTAAGCTGTCGAGAAGCAAAAGAAATTACTTGTTTATCCTGCATCAACACACACCCTAGTCCATTCTTAGAAGCATCACAGAAAACTATATATCCTTTGCCTTGCTCAGGTAGCTCAAGTATGGGTGCACTTGTCAACTTCTCCTTCAACAGCTGGAAAGATTACTGACACTTATCACTCCAAACAAAAGGAACATCTTTCCGGGTCAACTTTGTCAAGGGTAAGGCTATGGAACTAAAGTTCTTAATGAACCTTCGATAATAGCCTGCTAACCCTAGGAAACTTCGAATCTCCGTCGGCGTCTTCGGTTGTTCCCGCTGTAGAACATATTCTACCTTTGTAGGGTCAACACGAATTCCCGAGGCAGATATCACATGTCCAAGAAAAGATACCTCCGGCAGCCAGAACTCACACTTGCTAAACTTAGCATACAGCTTGTGTTCTCTTAGCAAGGTCAAAGCTTGGCGAAGATGCTGTTCATGCTGCTGAGCATCCTTGCTAAAAATCAGAATGTCATCTATGAAGACGACAACACACTGATCGAGGAAAGGTCGAAAAACTCTATTCATGAGTTCCATGAATGCAGCTGGTGCATTGGTTAGTCCAAACAACATAACTGTGAACTCATAGTGACCATATCTTGTCCTAAAGGTAGACTTGGATATGTCACCATCCTTAATACAGAGTTGATGATATCCAGACCTCAGGTCTATCTTTGAGAAGACGGTTGCACCACGCAACTGGTCAAAGAGATCATCAATCCTCGGCAGAGGGTACTTATTCTTTATCGTTACTTTATTTAGTTGTCTATAATCAATGCACAACCGCATTGACCCATCTTTCTTTCTAACAAACAAAACCGGAGCACCCCAAGGTGAAGTGCTCGGTCAGATAAAACCTTTCTCAAGTAACTCTTGAAGCTGTTTCTTGAGTTCTGCCATCTCAGCAGGCGCCATCCTATACGGTGTCTGGGCTATAGGTTTCGTGTCTGGGATCAAATTGATTTCAAAATCAATTTCCCGAGGCGGTGGTATACCTGGAAGTTCTTCAGGAAACACGTCCTTGAATTCCCTGACTATAGGAACTTCAGCAGGGTTGAGACCTTCTTTGGTAACATCTACCACATGGGCCAAGAATGCATAACATCCTTGCCTCATCACCTTATCAGCAACCATAGCTGACACAAGACAGGTGGGCAGAATCTTCCTTTCTCCTTGAAAGATCCACGTGTTGTTTTTATCAGCAAACACAGCAAGCTTGGATTCACAATCCAAGACAACTCGATACTTTTCCAAGGTATCCATCCCGAGGATTATATCAAATCCTTGCATATCAAGTGGTATAAGGTCCACTTGAATGCGATGATCAGAAAAGAAGAGAATGCAGGGAGAGCATACCTCTTGCAACACGGCAGACCCACTCAACGGAGTCTCCAAAAACAAGCTATCTGCACTATGACTGACTGTCATATTGCAGTTATGAATCACTCTCCGAGTGACAAAGGAGTGCGTAGCACCCGGGTCAATCAGAACAGATACCACACAGGATTTAGACATATAAGAATATAAAAGTTCCATCTGACCTGCCACTACCCGTTGATTGACCACTGCATCAGGTGGGTTCATAGCATAGAACCTTGTTGTTGCCTGGTGTTGAGGTGGTGCTGATGATCCAGCTTGAGACGCTTGTCCACGTCCTCGAGCTGCTCCTTGAGATTGCCTTCTCTGAAATCCCTGTTGACTCTACCTCTGAGGTTGTGTCACACTGACAGGCCTAGATCGGCAGTCCTTCATTAAATGCCCCACCTTCCCACAGTTGTAACAGCTCCTCTCCAGTTGTTGTGGTCTGGGTGGTCCTGTGACTGACATTGATGTTGAACTACGAGTCTCTTGTTGAGGTAGGATTCGTCCCCTGCCTCTACTCGGTGACCACTGTGTCTGAGCACTCGTTCTGGGTGGTGGAGGTGTAGGTGCAGAGAATCTAGGCTTCTTAAAGTCTCTAGATGAAGAACTCTGGAACTGTGGATATCTTTTATGGGTTTGTCTCTTCTCGACTACGGATTTCTCTATCCTTCTGACTGACTCAACGAAGGTAGCAAACATCTCCCGATTCTCTAGGGCAGACACGGGAGTAGTCAAGTCGGCGTTTAAACCCTTCTCGAACCTTCTGATTCTTTCTTCTTCTGTGGAAGCCATGTGTGGACAAAACCGCAGTAACTCCATGAACTTAGCTTCATACTCGCTAATGTTCATCATGCCCTGCCTCAGTCTCTCAAACTGAGAGATCTTCTCATCTAGGAAGGTCTTTGGAAAATATCTATTGATAAATTCCCGACGGAAATCTTCCCACGAGATCTCCACTCCAGGTCTCTTCTGCTCTTCCATGGTCCACCAGTGACCAGCACTTCCCTTGAGAAGATAGACAACGTGTCTAACCTTCTGAGCTTCTGGGATGTTGAGGATTCTAAAAGATTTTTCCAATTCGGTCAACCACAGATCGGCATCTGCAGGATCAGTTGTTCCAATGTATTCGGTTGCTCCGACACGACGAAGTCGCTCGAACGTCTTACTAATACCTTGTCCTTCATGCTGGGCAGGTGCCCTAGGTGCAGGCATGGGCATCCTGTCGGTGATGTGTGTCATGGCAGTCATAAACTACCCGAACATAGTTTGAACAGCTGGGTTTTCCATATCAGCTGGGTCAAACTGAGGTGGCTCTCTGGGTGGTTCAGGTACAGGTTGTTCTATCTCCAGGTTCCTTGCACCTCCTTGGGGTGCAGCAACACTACTTTCTGCCACGAACTCTTCGTGTGGTTCAGACATTCTTAATTATCTTCTTCTCCTGAGGAGCAGAAGACTCTATTAGATAAGAAACAAATGCTAAGGATAGACTCGACATCCTAATTCCTATATCTCTATAGACTCAGCGAACCTAGAGCTCTGATACCACTAATTGTGGGCTCTGATACCACTAATTGTGGGCTCTGATCTCCAAACCACGATATAAACACGATTTAAACGTAGCGGAAACGGTTCGATTAACAGCGGAAGACAAAGATCACGGAAAATTAAAACTTTTCGAGATAAGAGCTTGAATCCATAACAACTTCTTTCATAAAAGGAGATAAACTGTTTACATCTTTGATAATTACTTCTTGAGTAATTATATACAACATGATACAAAATCTCAAGAACTCAAAATCAAAATCTCAGACCAAAAGACTCCAAGGACCTGAGAGTACAGAGAACACATAGGACTGACTATCTAACTACACAACTCAGCAGTCTAAATCTCCACCTGAGATTTACTGCTGCTCCTGGTGCTGCTGCTACTGATACTGTCCACCTGCAGACTGATTCCTTCGTCCTCGATGACCACCTAAAAAGGTTGAAATCTATGGGGTGAGACAATTTTAAATAATTGTCCCAACGAGAGTTATAACTCTTCGCCAGAAGCTTTATTATAACAATTCAAGTACAACATAGGCAATAAAAGCTTTAAGGTAATCAACAGAAGATTGTTATCAATTAGAACAACAACATTTAAGGAATATGAAGAACATGTATACTAAGTAATGTATCTTCGATCAATGTTTCTCGTGGATCAACCTAAGCAGATATGCTACGCGGTTGATTATGTTTTACAAACATCATTATGCCCTGCGGAGATGAGGTATACCGTTCATACTCCAACCGATCACTATTAAGTTGCATCGGTATCATACATAGGTCATCAAAAGAGCCAGATTTTTATGACCTCATCTTCCTCAGTCAGTGTGAGGTTCAACATGCAGGACATCTAATGTCTCTGCTACTATAGCTTACCAGGGTATTCTGGTACTTCGCTATTAGAGTCACAGTGGCATTCTGTACTCTCTTCGCCATCGAGGGATTTCTTGTTTATCTCTCATCGATGCGGTATAAAAGACTTTCTCGGGAGATTAGTGTTACATCACCCCGGCATAACCCATAGTGAAGGATTGATAGATTAAGATACATCTACATCAATTCCTACACTAGGATGTAAGGGCACTCACATTCATTTTCCCCACATACTCAAAAGTATGTGATCCAGGAGTTCCCTTAGGAAAACCTGTTTCACCATCATTTAACTCCTGACAATGATGGATCTATGATCAGGGCTCTACATGGTATGATCATACTTGATTAGTTAGGTACATTTTAGTATTCTTTTAACATCATACATGTTTTCAAACATTAATCATTAGAACAACATTTATGAAAGTAGAATACTAAATGTATCAAGTCTAACTCACATAATCATCATTTCTCAGTACTCTCATCACAAGTCATCTCTTAAAGCATGACCTTGATGGTATTCATGGCTCTCATAGCCTATCAATCTCATAAGATGCTATTAACAAGGCATCAGGATAAATCACTATTCATAAAGCTAACAACATGCTTTCAATGAATATAGTATCATCATCCATATCTAGATATGATCATCCTCATATAGGAACCTGCATGGTTAAATCAACTGATAACAATAAATGACTTATTTAAAGAAGTTGTATCTCCCACTCATACAAGAGCTAGGTTTCCCTGATTTTCATCAATTAGGGTTTACTATTCACAATACATGTCATCATCCTAGAATTAGGGTTTACTATTCACCTATTGGTGAATTGATCTCATAATATCACCATATATGAGAAACATCATCATTAAAGTCCTCAGATAAGATTAAGATTCATCAATTATCATAAATAGGGTTTTCATGATCTCACATAGGTGGATCATACCCTAATCATGCACATTCATATATATATTGAAGGTTCATTACTTAGATTTCAACCATAATTGGGATCTTCTCTCTCCTCTTACTCATAGGTGACGATTACATCACTCTAGATTAGGTTGGGTTAAGTCCTTATTGACTATCATAAGCCAAATCACCACTATCATGTGATTAGGGTTTGATTAGAACAAGGTATTACTCAATTGAACCCTTCAAGGACATTTTGGTAAATTACCCATTGATCATCATCATGGGTCAATTCATTAGTCATTTAGTCCCTTAATGTCCTAAGTTACCATTAGGGTTTAGATTAGATCACCATTGAACCATTTACACCTTCAAGTGATTAAGTATAAACAACCTTGAAAACCTTCAAACGGTTTCAACCTTCAACCACCAAATGGTCTTGAGACCGTTTGGGTGTGTTGACCATTTGGGGAGAGTTGACTTTCAAACCGTTTGAAGCTTATGCGCTTTGAAACCGTTTGATCTTAAACGATCTTGAGATCGATTTGTCCAAATGACCTTGAGATCGTTTGAGCCCAAACGGTCTTGAGACCGTTTGGTCCAAATGGCTCAAACCGTTTGGACCTTAAAAGTGGATTAAAGGTTATAAACGATTGGGGTTTTCTATGTTGAAGCCTTCAATTGGCCAAATCCTAGTTAGCCACTTATCAATTGAGACAATTAGGGTTATCCTTAACCAATTGGTCACTCAATTGACCCTCAATGGATATCCAAAAAGGGTTGGAGTTGGTTCAATTAAGGTCTATAATCGTTCAATCATCAACACTCAACAATGTGAATCAAATCGAAGTTGATCCCATCAATTGACATTCAATCGGGCTCAAACTTGGCCCAAACGGTCTTGGGATCGTTTGGATAACCTCCAAATGGTCTTGAGACCGTTTGCCCAAGAATTCATCAAAATCTAAGTTGATTTGATAGGGGTTGAACCTTAATTAAGTCACAAATCAGCAATTTGATTATTTCAATAACCCACTGTAATTGGGCCCTCAATTGATCAAATTACCTTAACCCTAGACCTCCAAACGGTCTTGGGTTGACACCAAACGGTCTTGAGACCGTTTGCCCATCCATCCTTTGGACTCTAGTGAAAATTCATCAAGGTTTGATCTATTGAGTTGATCATCACATCAAAACTTAATTGCAATATGGTTTGGTACCTTTGGACCTTCAATTGGTCAACTATTCTTGACCCCAGACCTCTAAACGGTCTTGGGTGATCTCCAAACGGTCTTGAGACCATTTGGATGATTCCCCAAACGGTCTTGAGACCGTTTGGGCTAATCAACCCAAACTGTCAACGCTTGGTCAACCATCTTAAACGGTCTTGAGACCGTTTGCCCAAAAAGGGCAATTTAAACAGATTGAAAATCAGAACTTAATTTAATTGGATTTGCTAATTGATTTGCTTATATCTCACGATTCCTTTGGAGTTAACCCCTCAAATTTTGTGGGTGCTTAACATAAATAATTATAAACAAGATTCCCATACGGTCGTCGCTTGGTCAACGTGACCAAACGGTCTTGAAGGCCGTTTGCCTTCATACGACCCTGAAACCATTTGCCCACCAAATGGTTGTGTAAACCGTATGGGCAATTGGTGGAGGTCGTTTGGTAAAGTGGAAATCCGTGGATAAGCATAGGAATTAACGCCCTTATCTTATACCTCAAGAACAGTAGCAGTTCTTCACGATTTTGCTTGCAAGGATGCAAGGGAAGATAGGGAAGAAGAAGAACTAGCAACTATATGCATTGAAAAAGATGTATAATCAAAGCATAAGGTTTAGAGTTATAAAACCCACCTAAAGGTTGTTCCTTGAGCTCCAAGCTTCCAAGCTTCAGGTCTTTAATGGCGTCTTTGAGCTCCACAGGTCGGCCAAGGTGAATTCTCCAAGGAAAAGTTGGAAAGGAATGGCTAGAAAGATAAAGCTAGGTGAGCTAGCCATGAATTCAACCTTGAAAACGAGTTTCCTCCATGAATTCAAGAAAAAGGGATGATCCAAACTTACCTTGAACTCCCTGATCGTTCTCCTATGCTCCAGAGCTCTGCCTTAGTCAGTTTGAGCAAGGGGGATAAGTGAGGGAATGAAAGAAACGTTCCTTTGCTTGCAAAGGAAGTGGTATATATATTTTGGGTGAAATTTCTCCATAAAGCTTCTACTTTATCCCATTTCTCATCTAAGTCCTTCCTTTCTTCTTTGCTCGTCCCTACCCCTTATTTCTAAGGACAATCTCCTTCTAAGGTCAAGAATTGAAGGCAAAGAAGATCAACCCATTACTAAAGTACACATATAAAAGGCTATTATACTTACACCTTGATTATTTAATCACAAAGGTGTTTATTTATTATATGCTTATTCAAATGAAGTGCCCTCTTAATCATTTCTACTCTAAATGATGACAAAAGTTATAAAAGATATTTTAGAAGATGAAATTTACAAGTTGCACTCCAAATTTTGGGTAAATTGCATTTTACCCCAAAACCAGGGTTTCAAGCACAGGGATTGCTTCCACAGCTGCACCTTGGTGCTCAAGCTTGGGAAATCCTTCAAACTTTACCATAATCATTCTTATGATGCCTCAACATCAGAGGAACATCTCAACATGTGAAAATCGCAAGTTAACCTTTCTAACTGGGTAAATTGCACATAGGTCCCTGTATTACAAAATAATACTAAAACATTGTTCAATTAGGGAAGAAATGGAAATATGTGTTCCTCAAGAGTTTAATTAATGCCAAAAGATAATCACCAGTATCTTAATTACATAATTAGGCAAAACACCTAGGGTTAACTCATAACCCAGGTCAGGGATGTTACACAACCACCACCCCAATGCCTTCCATATCTATATAACCATCCCAAAATCTCTACCTCCCCTCACCTTTGAGTCCTCAACCTTCAATTAGCTTCCATGTTACCCCAAACCTCCCCTCTTACTCTCTTCCTTATTTGTCTTCTACTGTTGCGCCTCCCATTTACCTAGAGGCTCGTGTACAATTGACACCTCTGTAATCACCCTACACACGCCTTCAATGTTTTCTGATTGTTTTCTTATTTTGTGCCTTCCTCAATCACGCACCCTCTAGACTACCTATGTATCCTTGCTTATGCTAGTCACCATAGCACTTTAACGGCTCTCTGACCTCTGAGAATGGATGGATAAGTTCTAAGGACCTCCATAAAGGTTTTTCATGACCATGTTTCCTTCCTTTACTCCCACACCATTGGTTTCAATCTTGTGACTCCATCCCATATTTCTCATGATATATAGCATTTCTCATGGACATATAGGTCCTATTCTCCCATCTCTGGCTCCTTTGGCTTTGGTAGGCCATGAAGGATCATTTCTTGCCTTCCTTCTTTCTTTTTTTAGCCTCGATAGTACCTCTCTGATTTCAGCTGTAGCCAGCCATGGCCATGACTGTGGCAAGTAGTCAATGCTCCAGTACACGCCAGGGCTCGTGAATTGACTATATGGCTGTGTCAGGTAATGGAAAATTTGCAGATAGCCTCAAAGTATTGAGAAAATCTAATTTACTCATGGGTTGATCAGAGATCACCTATTTCTGTGAATCTCTTCACCGTAGAGCACATCGAGATCAATCTAGGTTGTGATAAGACCATGGTGCCCATCTATTCTTAATCTGCTGATTTTTCTTGCAAGGACAATATAGGTATTCAAATTTTAATTTGTTTTCCTTACTCATGTTTGATAGCTAGGTCCTAATGACCAATCTTCCCTCGTGATTTTAATTGATTTTTCACCTGGGTTGATGGTTATTCGATACTTTTATCTTTTATTTGCATCAAGTTTATTTTCGATTTAAATCTGTGTCACACTAATGTTTCTAATTTTTTGATTGGCTGATAATGCAAAATTTGATACAACCTCAGAAAATGATGAAAAATGTGCTTTAAAAAACTCTTTTAATTTTCTATAAAATTTTGACTTATTTTCAAATGTTGTTTTCCACATTCATTTCCTTCAATAATTCAATGAACACAATTAGGATTTAAGGATTATGGACTCATATGCATGTTAGATTTTAATCAAATTACATGTGTTAAAGACTCAATCAAGTTAGACGACTTGAACTAAGGAGGTTCACCTAGGTAAGCGGGCCATGCATATTTGGCACAAGTACACTTTGTTTTGTTAAATGATTATTTTATGATTATGCACATTAGTATGCTCCAGGAATAATGAATGATTTCATAAAAGAAATCATGTCATATATCATTGTGTGGTTGTTTCCTTATGTATAAACTTTGGTAAAACCCTAACTATGATTATGAGTAATGAATCATGTTCAAGAAGGAGATACCCTATTATGATTTATGAGGGAGAAATCCCATTATGGCATTAAGAGGGAGACATCCTATTATGGTCAAGATTATGATTATGAACATTTAATGATTTAAGTCAAATGTAAGTTAATGATGCAAACTACATAACTGGTTAGGACTCTATATGTACCTCAATGATGATCTTTGGATCATTGTGGGCTTTCTTAGCATTATGGCTTCCTAACAATTATGGTATCCTATGGGACATTGAGAGAGGTGGCATATATTTTCTTTTCCAATTCATCATGTTAAAATTTATTCAATGAATGCTTAAGATAATCCGTGTTCAAGATTATGTTGAATTTACTTCATGCCAAGTTATAATTATTTTCTATCTTGTAAAGTGCCAAATACCGCTTACTGGATGGGGACACGATGTCCGCATGACTTGGATCAAGTCAAGGATAAAAAGGACAATCAAGCACTAGGATATTTTCAATCTTAGCCTAGTGGGGTGTCGTTTACCAAGTCGATCCAAACTTTTAGAAATCTTTTCATTATGCTTAGTTATATTATTAATTAGATTAGATTTCATAGATGAACCAGTCGTTGTCCATGAATTATGTATGAATATCTTTTAAATCAATGCATGGTGGTTTATTTACTTGAATTGAAAATATTAGCATTTTGCGAGCCCACCTTAAGTAAAATAGTTTTGCTCATTGATATTCTATGTGTTGTAAAAAGTGGGGTGTTACAATTATAGACATGAAGCTTTTTAGGAGATGGTTTTACTGTGATAACACATCACATAGAAATAGTAATAATGTGTGATTTAGGGTCACTTATATTCCTTTGCCTAGATTTTATTTTTAAATATCATTAGTATGTATCAAACTTACAAGATCCTTATCTAATTATTTACAACTTATAAACAAAAAAATTAATATGTTTTGGACTCATAAAATATTATCTACAATATGATATAAGTTTGGTAGCATAATGTAGTAAATATGAAAAGGGTGAATGTATGGTTTACATAATAAAATTGAATTTATTAATATTATGTTGATGAGTACATTGGTTTGAACCATCCTAATATATATATTTGTCAATCTAGGTCAATTCATGAGAGGAATATTGAATCTCTTTGTGAGTCATATTGGGAAGTTAGTCTTTATGCTCTCATTTGAACCTCATTGAGGCATTATTACATTGAAATTGCTCTTTCATATCTTATTGATGTATTTGGGTTGAATCTTTTGAAATGGATCAATTGATGTTTTTGAACTGTTGTAGTTGCAAGCTGAGTTGTAAATCTTGTATCTTATTCATTGTATATTCGATTGCATCCTATTATTTGAGATTGAACTATGTTGGTCCATTTTGGTAGGTGACCATACTTCTTTCCTTTTTGTGATGATTCTAGCAAAATTTAATGTTGACTACTCAAATATGTATATGTGATTCCTAAATAGTAGCATAACCGTAATAATTTAGGAATGAATTTCAAGCACTGGGGTTTAATTTCTCTTTCCATGCTTTAAATTGGGCATTGAGTTTTTACTACGAAATTAGGGTTTTATTCCCCCTATCATGTTCTAATTTTGGGCACTGAGGTTTTATTACTCCTATATGGGTTGAGAATTGATGGTGTTCCTGTCCTGATTTAGATAGTTTTTAGTCTTTGTTATATCATGCATGCGATTAATTATTAATTATAACTATGAAATGTTTAAATGAAAAGATATGATTTGTTTTTGCACACATTGCATATCGTTTTGTTAAACAACTTCTCTTGACACATATTTGGATGATTTCTTTTTCTAAGCAATTTCTCTTGACACCTATTTGGATGATTTCTTTTTCTATCTCTTTTAAGGGAGTCATGTTTACTTAAATGTTGTCCTTTTTCCTTTATATAGACAACTTCTTTATTATATGCACATACCAATGTTTGTTGACATTTTCCATCTTTTTTCTTTTGTGGGAGTTTTCTTCCAAACCCTTAGGTGAAAGGAAATAAATATATATCCTATAGGCATTGGACTCACACAAGTATAGCCTACCTATTTTAGAGATAGATGGATAAGTTGTCCTCTGCATCCAATAGTATTATTATATAGTTACCAGTTTTCCTTTCAAAATCATAAAATTATAAGCTTTGTTATACTAGTTACTGTGAAAACATACTTGCCAATTCAAATAACGTTATACCCTCCCCTTGCGAACAATTATGGTGTGTTTTGGCATGTAATGTTTACTATATTTCAATTGAGCAATGGGTGGCTCCCCTCCTAGGACACACTCATTATAATAATGGCATCAGATCCAAGGTAGTAGATTCAATCTAACTATTTCAAATTTATCTCCCATAAGTCCCTTATAGAACCATTACCAAATGTGGAAACTCTCTTCATGAGACACCATATCTATAATCTAAATTTGTTTTAAATGATATAATGAAAGAAGGATATATAATTAGATGAGGTTCCAATGAGTCCTTCATATAGTAGAACATCTAGCACCTTCTTCTCCTAGTATGAGTAAGGCACCTAGGTGGACCTTGTATCTTTTGGATATCTAACTCTAGGGAGGAATCCAATGATGAGTATGATAAAATAACTGAATATGGAGACAGTGTACACTGTGACTTGGTTCTCACATTGTTTTGTCCATCTTCATGTCTTACATCATATAGTTTTCATTACTAAAACTTATAATCTATTACAATATTATATGTACAAAAATAAGTTATCTTTATTTATTAATAGTTTCTAGAGCTAAGTCAATGAAAATCCCAATTGGCAGCTAGATCCTAAAGGCATTTTCTTAACTAAGTCGGAACTATTATAGACAAAAGCACAAAATCATTATGTCATTGCAACACCTGATTCAACTGTCTTTGTGAACATGAACTATTTGCAGATAGACTGACCAAAGAAATGTAATGAAGGAAGAATGAAGTCAATAGAGAAGCATGTGTAGGGGAGAGCTATATGGTTTGGTTAGGATACACTCCATAAATATTCGGGTTGAGAATGGATGGATGAATAAGAAGAAGTGGTTGTGCCTAAGGATTAGTGGACATTCCCTCTTGACCCCTTTAATAGTGAAGTATTATAGTAACTGAATCATTGAAGATGTATCATTAGATATTAGTAGAGCATGTCCTACAAACTGTAGTCTACAACAGACCAGATAACATAATCCTAAGATCTTTTATTTGTAAGCATGATCTAATGAACATAATGGCCCCAACTAATGAGCATGATCTTAAGGATGGAAATACACATCTTGTAACTTTTGAACTGTTTAGTTTTACCTGTTAGTTGGATCATTTTGAAGGGTGGAGAGTAGTTTTTTGGTAGAGACAAATAAATTTTTAGGATAAAATCCTATTTAAGGAGTAGTGTTGTAACATACCAAAACATGACTCCCTAACCCTAGAAGCCCTAATTCCAAGCATGTAGGCTTAATTTGTAAGAGAACCTTACTAAGGTGTATGATATAACATGGTGATTGTTGAGGAAAACCCTAACCTTAACACACATATATGATGAACCTTAGTTATATGATAACACATTATATTCTTTAATGGATTTAGTACCCTCCATTTGGCTTAATGAGTATACTAGGATTCATATAGAAAAAAACTTAGTGGATTCTTTAGTACACCCTTGACTTTAGTTGAATAGTAATTATGAGTAAGTAAGTGGTGCTTATATGACTAATAATGATCATATAATTAATATTGGGATTTTTCATATTTGAACCTTACTCATATAATTAAAGCTAATTCATACAATTAATTTATAAAGGACATATTAAGGTTATCTATAATTTATAAACCCATATAGTAACTTATGTCATGTTATAACCATAGGTCTCATATAACATATAGCCAACACAAGTAAGTAAATCCATCTATGTGCCTCAAACTTCAATAAAATATCTACTCAATCAGTTGGTATAATAATAATTAGAAGAAGATCTATCATATACAAACCAGTGAGGATATTGGAAAATACCTAAACAATCATAAACGAGAATAATGCAACTTAATGTGAAAATAGTTGGTGCTTATTTGGATTATAATATTATTTAACTGTTGGAAAAGGGAAAGTTGAGTGAAATAATGTTGATAATTGGGAACGAGTTTCAAGGGAGGTGCATGTGTACATGATAATCCTAATACAAATCAATTCAGAAAATGTTAGGGTGATATATCAATTAGTAATATATATATAGTAACAATACCATTAAACCTTAATACATGAGGTGATGTAATAAATGAGCTCCAAACATAAAACTGGTTTGAGATCTACAAATGGACTTAGATGCCATGTCAAGTTTTCATTTGACTTAGTTGCTTAACCTCTCAATTAATTATGAAAAGAGAAAAGGCAAGGAAAACCATAAAAACAAAACATTTGATTGAGCTGGTTCAATTTCATAAGGCTTGATGATTTTCTTGTTGTCATGTGCCTTTATTATATTCACTAGCTTAGACTATGATTTTGATAACTATAATTTTTCACTCACCCCTCAGTGGAACTCAGATAGATCGTACAACATTAATGTTTTCTCCTCTACCACTTCCCTTCTAATTAAAATGCTACAGAAACTCTGTTTTCTTTTCTCTTAGGGCTAGTTTGGTTGGGTGTAGTAGGGTGCAATTGTGTGAGTTTGCAATATAAAAATGTACATCAAACACGCACTTTGTCATCCGGCTACACCCTACCAAACAGGCCCTTAGCGTCTGTCTTCTTTTAAATCTCATCCTAAGATAATAATAATGACAATTTTCTTTTTTAAAATTGATAAATTTGTAATTTTCCAAGTATTTGTCACCTCTACTCCCTAACAAACCTAGACTCCCTTTTAGAATCACTACTATAGAAATAGCATTCAGTGTCACTTTTATGGGCGTCGGTTATTAAGGAAAACCGACGCCTTATATGTTAGGCGTCGGTTGTTTAAGAAAACCGACGTCTATATTCGAAGACCAGCCAGACACGGGTACCACTTTGTATTCAGCGTCGGTTGTTTATAACAAACCGATGCTGAAAGTCGGCCGCGAAATCCAAATTTTGATCAAAAAAATAGTGTCATTTTCAGCGTCGGTTATGTAGGTATAAACCGACGCCTATGTGCGATGAAAATTTGCGCGAAAAGTGTCACTTTCAGCGTCGGTTAGCCTTTTATAACCGACGCTGAAGGTGGTTCCCGCCAAACAATTTCATGAAAATATCGTCCAATTGGACGTTGGTTGTTGCAAACAACCGACGCTAAAGATGTTTAGGCGTCGGTTGTTTTAAACAACCGACGCTATTTGGGAACTTATAACCCGCGATCGCCCGACTCTTCCCCTTTCTTCTGTTTCATTGCGAGCAATTACCTTCTCTGCTGCCGGCGATTTCTCTCCGGCGATTTCTTCTCCAGCGCCATTTCTCCAGCTATTTCTTCTCCGGCGCCCCCTTCTCCGCCACCACTCATCCTTCTCCACGCCCCCTTCTCCGCCGCCCCTGCTGCCCACCCCTGCTGCTCCAAGCGCCTGAGAACCGGCACCGCCGCCACGCCTGAGATTAGGCGCCGCCTGGTGCTTTTCAACCATCGTCGCGCCACCGCAACCACCGCCATAGCCACCGGAGCTGCTAGCTGCTCCTCCACCGCCGTCACTGCTAGCTACTTCTCCAGCCAGAGCCACCGGAGCCTCTGCCTTCTTCCCTCTGACAAGGTTGGTCTTCCCGCTGCTAGCTGCTCTGCTTTTTTATGCATCGATCAAATTGTTGTGATAAAAATGCATGTAATGTATTTGATTAGAGTTAATCTAATCTGGATGTTCATAATAATGGTATGTTAAATATGATGATTAGGGATAAATATAATGTCTAGTACACAAATATTAGATGATATTCAAGAAAACCCTAGTTTGATGAGCATGTTGTTAATCATGTTAATTATGATTCTTCTATATATTCTGATGTCATTATATAATTATGTGATCCCAACATATTAAATTAAATTAGAATGATATCATGAATTATAGGGTTTTAAAGTTGATAAACATGTACATGCGGAAATAGGGTTATTAAACCAATGGTTATAACATAGTATGATCTTAATCTGATCTGGATGTTCATAATAATGTAGTATGTTAAATATGATGATTAGGGATACATATAATGTCTAGTAAAGATTCCTAGACCTTTTGTTTGAAACTATTGATTTCTTGATTTATTATTTAATAATGCTCTGTTGATTAGGATTAACCATGTTGTCTGTACTTTATAGACATTTATTATATATAAGAATGACAACACGTATTTGTTGGCCTAGAAACCCATCCAAGATTTACTCATTAGGAGTAAATCTTGGATAGTCCCCAGTTTGGGACTGTTCTTGAACACCTAATCTCACTTAGGATGTAAGTGTATAATGTGTATTGGGTTTTCGAGAAAATTTCGGTAGCATTTCCCCGTTTGTTCTCTAAGTACATATGTACGTAGAGAACAGCGGGGAAATGCTGCCGAAATTTTCTTGAAAACCCAATACACATTATACACTTACTAGTGAGATTAGGTGTTCAAGGATGGGATAGGTGGTACACATTTATTATATATAAGAATGACATCAAATGTGTTTGTTGGCCTAGAAACCCGTCCAAGATTGACTCATTAGGCGTAAATCTTGGATAGTCCCCGGTTTGGGACTGTTCTTGAACACCTAATCTCACTTAGGATGTAAGTGTATAATGTGTATTGGGTTTTCGAGAAAATTTTGGTAGCATTTCCCCGTTTGTTCTCTAAGTACATATGTACTTAGAGAACAGCGGGGAAATGCTGCCGAAATTTTCTTGAAAACCCAATACACATTATACACTTACTAGTGAGATTAGGTGTTCAAGGATGGGATAGGTGGTACACATTTATTATATATAAGAATGACATCACATTATACGCTTAGGTTGTAAGTGTATACCCTAATGTTTTCCTAATATATACTTGTTTCCTAATATATACTTGTTTTCTCTTATCATAGAATGGATAGATCATGGATGTCCATTCGTAATCGTTTCACCCCAGAGTTTATATCTGGTCTTGATCAGTTTATTAGATTTGCCGAGGAACATAGGAAAAAACCTACAGATAGGTTCTACTGTCCATGTAGGCATTGCGGTAACAACTTGAAAGTCAACACTGGTGAGGAAATCAAAAGTCATGTCATGTGCAACGGGATTGTACAAGGCTATACAGAATGGCACTGGCATGGATAGATTTCAAATTCGAAACCAGTAGATGTCGATAGCAGTGCTTGGGTGGAAGAAGAAATTGCCTTCGATAACGTAAATGTGAACGAACCAGTTCCAGCAGACATCGTTGATGCGATGCTGGATAGTTGTAGGGTAGAGCACACCGATCCACCTCCTATCTTTACAAACATTATGCATGATGCTGAGATACCGTTATACACAGGCTGTGCTAAGTTTACGAAGCTTAGCGCTGTGTTGAGATTGTATAAGTTGAAAGCTAACAATAGATGGAGCGACAAAAGCTTCACTTCATTGTTGACTTTGTTGAAAGAAATGCTTCCTGAAGGAAACGAGCTTCGTTTCCTTGGGAATGGAGGCCAAGAAGATACACGCATGCCCGAATGATTGTGTATTATTTCAAAAGGACTATGTAGATTTGAAAGATTGTCCAAAATGTGGTGCGTCACGGTATAAATTGACGACTTCGGGGGAGTCCAAAACTAGTTCTCCTGCCAAGGTGTTGTGGTATCTACCTATAATATCACGGTTTCAACGCTTGTTTGCAAATCCGAAAGATGCGAAGAATTTGAGGTGGCATGCAGATGTTAAGAAAAATAATGATGGGATCCTGCGACATGCGTCTGATTCCCCACAGTGGAAGAAGATTGATCTATTGTACCCCAAATTTGGTGAAGAAGATAGGAATCTAAGACTTGGGCTTTGTACAGATGGGATGAATCCGTACGAGACATTGAGCAGCCAACATAGCACTTGGCCAGTCATGCTTATTATATACAATCTTCCTCCCTGGATGTGTATGGAGAATAAGTATGTTATGTTGTCATTGTTGATATCGGGCCCTAAACAACCCGGAAATGATATCGATGTTTATCTTGAACCTTTGATTGATGACTTAAAGAAACTTTGGGCTGAAGGTGTGATGACCTATGATGCTTCAGCAAGAGAGACATTTCGTTTGCATGCTATGTTGTTTTGCACTATTAATGACTTTCCAGCATATGGGAATTTGTCTGGATATAGTGTCAAAGGAGCTAAAGCGTGTCTTATATGTGAAGAAAACACTGATTCAATAAGACTAAAACATGGCGGCAAGACTGTATATCTTGTTCATCGAAGGTTTCTTTCAAAATTCCATCTGTATCGTAGGAAGCGCAAAGCATTCAATGGATGGAATGATGAACGGAGTGCACCTAAACCTATACCAGGGGATGTTGTTTATGAAAGAGTAAAAGACATTGTCAATGAATTTGGTAAGAAATCACAATGTAGTATGGCCACACGGAGTGACAATTCTTCATTCAAGAAGAAGTCAATATTTTGGGATCTTCCTTATTGGAGTTCTTTGACAGTCAAGCATTGTATCGATGTAATGCACGTTGAGAAAAATGTCTGTGATAGCATCATTGGTACTATGTTAAATATACCAGGTAAGACTAAAGATGGGATAAAATCCAGACTGGACCTAAGTGAAATGGGAATAAGGTCAGAATTAACAGAAATACGTGAAATGGGTAGTAAAAGAACATACTTACCTCCCTCTTATTACACGTTGTCTAGAAAGGAGAAAAAAACTTTTTGTGAATGCTTGGTAAATGTTAAGGTGCCACATGGTTACTCATCCAACATCTGTAGATTGGTATCAATGAAAGATCTGAAGTTGATAGGTCTTAAATCTCATGATTGTCACACTCTAATGCAACAAATATTACCCATGGCAATTCGATCTATATTGCCGAAGCATGTAAGGTTTGCAATTACCAAACTTTGTTTCTTTTTCAACAGTCTATGCAGTAAAGTTATTGACCCTGATACTATCGATAATTTGCAAAGAGAAGTGGTTGTTACCCTATGTCAGCTTGAGATGTATTTCCCTCCTTCGTTCTTTGATATCATGGTACATCTTGTTGTCCACTTGACTAGGGAAGTGAAAATGTTGGGACCAGTTTTCTTGCATTGGATGTATCCCTTTGAACGATACATGAGCGTTTTTAAAGGTGATGTTCGAAACCGTTATCGGCCTGAAGGGAGTATTATTGAAGGTTATGTGGCGAGAGAGGTTATGGATTTTTGCAATGACTTTCTCAGTGGTAATGACACTCCTGATAATGACAAGAATTTTGAGGAGGGCAAAGGAATTTCGGGATCACAGGTGAAAGTAATCAGCCGTGAGCAGTTGGAACAAGCTCACTTGTATATTTTACACAATATGGACGAAGTGAGTGTTTATATCAAGGAACATACCAATTTCATAAAGAGACAACATCCTCGAGCAAGTTTAATGTGGCTTGCTAGAGAGCATAATAAGACTTTTACTAAGTGGTTTGAAGATAAAGGCTTACATCAACTATCTCAAACACCAAATGATATTACAGAAACTATCAAATGCCTCGCCTTTAAACCAAAACTGAATGTTATGTCTTATGCAGGGTTTGACATTAATGGATTCACATATTACACAAAGCGCCAAGATGATAAGAGTGTCGTCCAAAATAGTGGGGTCACTCTTCAAGCGTCGACTATGTACTTTGCAAGTGCAAAGGATAAGAGTCCACGTGAAGCTAAAATGTCATATTACGGTGTCATTGAGGACATTTGGGAGTTTGACTACATAGATTTCAAAATTCCGCTCTTTAAATGTAATTGGGTTGATAACACCAAAGGAGTTATAGTGGATGAATTGGGTTTCACTTTGGTGAACTTTGAAAAGATTGGCGAGAAGGGTGAACCATTCATATTGGCATCACAGGAGAAACAAATATTCTATATCGATGATCCTGCGAATGATAAATGGTCGGTTGTTCTTCATGGTAAAAGACAATTCATTGAAGATCCTATAGATGAAGAAGAGTACTATGATAAGTATGATGACTCCAGTCCATTCTCAGTTGGGTTGCCAACTCCACAAAATATTGAAGCTAATGATGACTTATATGTGCGCAGAGATCACAATGAAGGATTGTTAATTGATAAAAGATCACAATTTTAGAGACATGTATGTTTTTACAAATGCTAAATGTTTGCCTTTTTCTAGTTAATACAAATGCTAAATGTTTGCCTTTTTCTAGTTAATACAAATGCTAAATGTTTGCCTTTTTAATGACATTTTCAGATGGCTGACCATGATGAGCATGATGTCCATGATGAGCATGCTGTCCATGACGAGCATGGCGAGGATACCAATGTAAGTTCTAAAAACATATCCTGTATTTCTATAAAATTCATTATCTTCTAGTTATGTCATATATCCTATATTTCTATATTGGGCTAATTTAGTGTGTTTATTTTTGTCAAATTTTAGGTTGATGATGTACCTGTACCCACTGAAGCACTGGAGCAACTTGATGCGCAGCACCAAACACTTAACAAGAAAAGGGGCATCACTCTGTTGAAGAAGTTATTAGCGCTAAGTGGTAGTGGATCCAAATTGGTGGTGGAGTTTGATAATGGAGGAAATGCAATTGGAGTGAACCGCAATAATTTTGTAAACTATCTTGGGTGTACCACTCGGAGCCATTGTGGTGTTAAGTATGATAATTGGCATAAAGTTCCTCAAGGGAAAAAAGACTTGATATGGAAAGATTTATGCGTGAGTTATTATTATTTGCAATTCTATTTTGTAGATTACAAATTCTATTATTTGCAATTCTATTTTGGATACTAGTTAATAACATTTCTATTTTACAGAATCTGTTTGCATTGGATGAGAAGTTGCATCGTAAAAGTGTGATGCAACGCGCTGGAAAGATGCTTAGGAATTATAGGACAAATCTGAACAGAGAATACATAAAAGAGGGTGATAAGAAGAAGAAGTCAGCCCTTGAACAATGGAACTTCTTGGACAAAGAAGATTGGGACAATTTTGTTGCTTCAAGAAAATCTGAAGAATTCAAGGTATTAGGCGTCACTCCCAATTTAATTAATATACATTGTATTCACCTATTCAAGATTAACATTTAGTGCTACTAACCAAATCATTAATGTGCATACTAACTAGGCCCTCAGTGACGCACAAAAAGCAAGGCGTGTACTGAATGTGCATGACCACACTATGGGTCCAAAAGGCTATGCAAGCGTTCGCCAAAGACTACAGGCGGAGTCTGCGTCTACTCAACAGTCTGCTGCTACTCAGGAGTCTGCTCCTACTCAGGAGTCTGCCACACCCATGCCTCGCCATGATATCTGGATAGCTGGCAGGCAAAACAAGAAGGGTGAAGTAAAGAAGCCTGTAACTGCTGAGGCGGTTGCAAAAATGGTAAAATACAACTCTTAGAGAAATTGTTTGAATATTGATTATTTGTGGTGTTAACTTACCAATTTCTGTTTATGGTGATTAGCGGGAGCTGCACGAGCAGAGGAAATAAGGCACATTCATCCCTCAGGGCACAAGGGATGAATTGACAGTTGCTCTGGGTAACCCAGAGCATCCTGGACGTATTAGAGGTGTCGGCGCTGGTGTTGGCATCAAAGCATTCTTTGGGCCATCCCAGCGCAAACCCAGAGCGGGACTTTCTCAAGAAGAGGTAACCTATTCTTTTTTTAGAATGTTACTACAAAAGGAAATTCATTAATAAGAAACTAATGTTTCTTTTATCCATGTATAGGAGAATAAGAGAGTTGAGGATTTAGTTGCTAAGAAGGTCAACGATGTAGTTGCTGAGAAGGTCAAGGAAGAATTGCTGCGGTAGCAGGCATCTCAGGCTTTCAATCAGCCTATGGCGACCCACTCTTCTCCTGATGCACAGACTGTGAGTAATCCTGGAGACCCATCGCCTAGCACGTCTGTTGTAAGTATTGTTTATGACATTGTAGCTAGTCTTTTCAAGATGATATGTTTTCAAGATTATATGTATATATGTATAACATTCTTTACGTAAATTTGTAGGCATTGAAGCCATGCCGCTTAAGAATGCAAGACTATGTTGTTGCAGAGGCGCAGGCTTACCAGTCCCTTCCTGGGGCAATGTTTCATGGGACTCCAATGCCGCAGGGCTACATTCGTGTGAGCCCGCTACATGTATTACCCGATTGGAGGGAAGTTGCGTTGCCATATGCCCACCCAGATATTGATACACTTGGTGAGGCAGAAGGCGGGGTCATATTGTGGCCCAAAGCAGATGTCGTCTACACGACTGAAATTGTAAGATAAATTTACATTGATTTAGACTGTTAATGTGTATATATGATGTCAACTGATCTGAATAAAAAGAAGACACCAGGAGTACCTAGGCCTCCACCTCCACTTCCTGCATTACCAACTTGGGTTCCAACTGACCTAACATACCCGTTAGGTCCTGCTTATAGGGGAATGACATGTTGGCTACGGGCACATAATATACATTGCCCTATAATAGTTTCTTTAGATGCAGATTATGCAGGTCAATCATACGATAGCTCTTTATTTATACAAGATATTATTGAGCTGTTTATGTATGATTGGCTGAATACATCAATGATAGAGACATGGATAAGGTGAGATCTTGTTTATACATCTATATACCTTGTGTAAGATCCGGTGATCTGGTTTCTTATATATTAATGCATACGCCTATATGTTTTGCAGCTACTTAGTCAAAGATCATTGCAAACAATTTGCATTTGATCATGTGGGATTTTTGATTCCATCATTGATTAGTTTGGTAGCGAAAGACCCTGATAATGTTCAACAATACTGTATAGATGCTTTTACACTTTTTGGTCAGCAAAAGAAGACGATAATAATAGCTCCATTCAATGTCAAGTAAGTTTACTTTATTTATAATTTGGACTTAAGAAAATTCCATTTTTATTTTGCATTTTGAGTTATTAATTGTTAACTTCTTACCTCTAGCGGTAGACATTGGGAGTTACTAGTTATTGTCCCCGGGACATTCACTGTTTATTATCTAGATCCTGCGGGGAGTACATTGAACACTAAAATTGGACACGTAATGAGAATGCCATTATTCTGGTGAGAAATATTTCATTTTTATATCCGTTAACATCTTTTATTACATTACTATTTACTTATGCAATTTATTGTGTTATATTAACATGTAGGGGTTTAGATGCATTCAAAAAGGCTGGAGGAACGGTCCCAAGGAAAAAGAACCAGCCAATAAATTGGCAGAACGTACAAGTAAGTTCCTGACTCGAATATATATATTATTGATGTGAATTGTGCTTAGTTGTATTATTTTGTATGTTTCAATTTATAGTGTGCTACACAAGACAATGGCTGGGCATGCGCATACTATGTGATGCGATTTATGCAGATGATTATCAAACATGCCGCATTGGACATCGATAGCATACATGAGGTATTATATATAGTCTCATTAGTTAGTATGAAATATATCAATCTTATTTTTATATTATTACTTATATATATACATAATTCTCTTTGCAGGTGTTTAAAACTGACCACACTATAGGTAAACGCTTAAAAAATATACATGCTCCATATACGATGGAAGCATTAAATGAAGTAAGCGAAGAATGGGCAAAAGCCATACAAGCAGTGGCAACTGTAAGATATAATTGGGATGTTGATAGCGATAATGAATGATACTTTGTAAATGAATATTTCTGAATGTTAATACATGTATTTGAATGTTTTTATATGTGTGAATGTGAGAATTGAATTGATGTCTGAATGTATGTACTTGTGTGAAATTTTCCTTGTGACTTTTGCAGGTTTGCGGCCTGTTTGTAGGCTGATATCAATGGATGTCGTAAACCTGCTGTTCAGAAAACTGAACTGCAGGTTCTCATCCTGCTGACCAGCCACAGCAGGCCTGCAAACTGATATGAAAAAAAATAGAAATAGACGTCGGTTATTTATAGAAAACCGTCAGCAAAGACATACAACGTCGGTTATTTGATAAAAACTGACGCCTAATAGTACAAACAACCTGACCGTGCAGGATAGCACGGCCGTGGTGGAAAAGGCGTCGGTTATTCATATAAAACCGAGGCGTATAGTACTAAACACGGCCGTGCAGGGAAGCACGGCTGTGTCGTCTTGAAGTATAGGCGTCGGTGTTTTAGTATATAACCGACGCCAAAAGTGTTCGCGCCACAGAAAATGGCGTCATCTAGGGCACTTTATGCATCGGTTATCTACTAAAAGACCGACGCTATATTCCATATAGGCGTCGGTTAAAAAACTGACGCCGAAGTGTTCGACCTTTAGCGGCGCCCAAATAGGCGTCGGTCGGAAACCGACGCCAAATGGGGTTAAACGACCGACGCCAAAGGCTGTTTCTGTAGTAGTGAATGATATATAAATTTCTAGAAATGGATATATGCTTATCCACATAACCATATACATGTATTCCAACTGATTCAATAATGATTATTATCAAACCATACATGCTACACCATTGCATCCACATTATGTATATATGTATATTTTGCATATATACATTGATAAATCATATTTTATAAACATAAAGTAATATAATTAAATAATATCTAGATATATATCAACTAATAAAAAACTAATGTTAACAAAGATTATGTAATTTTCTATTAATTAATTAATCAATATGACGTCTAACACCACTAAAACCCAAAAACAATATATAATATATAATTACATATCATCAATCAATCAAAAAAATAATATTGAGATAGAAACAAGCAACAATTACGAAGACAAATAATAATACAAGTACACGGTATGTACGTTATCAAATTATTTGTTCGATAGTTAGGGCCTGTTTGGTAGGGTGTAGCTGGATGACAAAGTGCGTGTTAAATGTACATTTTTACATTACGAACTCACACAACTGCACCCTACTACACCCAACCAAACTAGCCCTTAAGTTAACACACTTCTAACACCGACAAGACAAAAAATAGAAATAAAGTCAACAAATTGAATTATGATCGGTCTATCAAACCAATGATTTAACTTTAATAAGTAACGTACAATAAAAATAAGAAATAGAATCATAACTTAAATAAGTACGCGGTATAAAAAATCTCACGTAAATAAGAACGTGCTCGAAAAGCAAAATAATGATGTGCATGATATTGTGCACTATGTGAAGATGACAGACACAGCAGGACTTCGTCTTCTTTCCTTCGCAAGGAATTAAAGTCCAATCTTTACGGTTGTTTGCCACTTTATAAAGGCTGGACGGCTGGCCCTGCCGGCCATTCTATAGATGCATCTTGAAGGAAACACGTTCATACAGTACTGAATAGGCATCCGGGAATATCTAGAACAAAAAATGAGAGCAAAAACCATTAAAGAAGTAGGAATATTGACCGTCTGAGAATAAAAGGTAGGTAGCTGCTTCTTTCTAATTTCCACTCGTCATCCAAGGTTTTGTAGAAAAGAGAGAACAAGAGCATGAACAGAGACTCTTCTTAGGTTCCCGATGGACTTCGGTGGGCCGAAGCAAGGAAAAGGCCGGCCGCTAGTAGCATCACTAGTACGCTGACTGAATTACTGATGCCTCCTGCCTGGGTTGTCAAAGTTCCAAATTTGGGTCGCTTTTGTTTGACCGAATTTTCAAACATCGATCCTGGTATCCATTGGCATCCTGATTTCGACAACTTAAATCCAACCTAAACTAATAAAACTGATGCGAGTTGTTACGAGTAGGGTCCCCTAGTCCAGTTTCAATCTCCAATTTAGGATTCAATCAGGACTGGGTTTGTTTTCTGTTAATAAATACAATGATGTGCTACGCTTCATAAATGAGAAACTGGTTTGAACTAAGGGCATGTTTGGTTGCACTTAGTTCTATCCCCATGTATGAGTTACAAAACAGAAAATTAAAAACAGAGAGAACAAACTACACATCCGCTATTTGGTTGTAAGCAGATTCAAGTTCAAACGCTGGTATGTTTCCGTTTGGTTGTATCTAATTGGTAGATAGGATGACCTGCGGTTAGTTTACCACAGATAAAAGTGAAAGGTAGAGATATACAGGGTCTGAGGATTTGTAATTAGAGGCAAGTTACCGCAGGTTGGATTGTGTTCTGCTGTGCTCCCTTCAACCGATGAAATGGAATGATAACAACTCTCCGCGATACTAACCCTAGCGTTGCGGCGACGTGAAGGCGACACAACAACGATGGGGTTGTAGCATCGGTGGTAGCCTTCCATCTCTCATTTTCGTGGTTTTCTCTTGCAGGTCAAGTTTTGGCTGTGGGCATTAGATCCCACCCTTTGGTCGGTGTAAAGAATTATGGTTGCTGAACTGGCGGCACAGTGTGAGAGGTCGAGGATCACGACAGAGGAGGAAGAAATTGTGGAACTGGAGGGAGTCGAAACAGGAGAATCGTCTGAACACATCGAGTTGGCTTTGGTAGCGAGATTGCTAATAGACAGAACGTACAATTTCTCTGCTATGAAGAAGACGTTGACGCAAGCCTGGGTCCTGAAGAGCGAGGTGCTGTTTAAATCCATTGACGCAAATACGTTTATCATCCACTTCACGCATTGGAAGGACAAGCAGAAATTGTGTGAAGGTGGTCCGTGGAACTTCGATAACAAATTGATGTTTTTAAAGGAGATTGCGAAGGATCGTGGAGTGCCCAATCTGGGTTAGAATATACAACATCGTGCTCGGGTTAAGGTCCGAGCCAACTATACAGAAGATAGCAGGCAATATCAGAAAAGTTGTCAAGATTGACAGGGACGAACTGAGATGGGAGACATCCACCAGGGTCCAAATCCTAGACATCACCAGGCCGTTGAAATGCATTCAGAAAATCAGGGGCGTAGATGGTGAGATTGTGAATTTGGATCTCAAATATGAAGACTATCTTCGTTCTTTTACATCTGTGGTCTACTGGGCCATATGGATAGGGACTGCATGCAGAGACTGCGAAGAAGAAGGAAATATCAGTAGGGAGTGGGGGCATGGCTGAAGGCATCTCCTAGAAAACCTCACACGTCGGCGATGGAAGAACTGTAAGGGAACCGGTCCTCATCTGAAAAGCGAGAAATCCGGTTCTACACGAAGAGCTTGGCGACATCAGCTAGATCAACCCAATCTTCACGGTCGGTGAATGCAGGGGATACTGAGATGGAAGCAGAAAGCAGCAGTCCAAAAACAAACAGCGCATGCAAGGCTGGGGGATCTGCAAAAGAAAATAATAGACAGCACGGGGGAGTTTATACAGGAAGATGATACAGGCATAGGGGAAAGAGGCAAGGCCACATATACTATGGAACAACTAATGGAAATCTACTCAAGCACTGATAATGGTAAGAACCAGGTGTCCAACCAGGAGGAGCAGACTATGAACAGAAAAATTGGAGAGGAGAGGAAGGGTGTCCAACCAGGATGAGGAAAGGAGGATAGAGAAGAACAAAACGGGGGGGGGGGGGGGGGAGGAGATACGAGGGGAAAGGTAGCAGAAGATGTGGCCTCAGCTCACAAACCGATGTCTCAGGAGATGAGTAGCCAAAAAAGGCGGGTTACTCGGGTTGTTTTCCCAAAGGGACTGTAAATACTACGGGAGGAACGACAAAGGCAAGAAGCTATGGCGAGGCCGGCAAAGAAATCATAGACTAAGGCCTCGTTTGGTTGGATAGAAAACCAACACGTGTTTTCCAACCACATGTGTTTTCCAACTGATTTCGTTTGGTTGGATGTACCCGAAACCCACACTGTGGAAATAAACTACAACCTCACAGCTAAATCTGTAGAAAATATGGGAAATAGAACTGCGCAGAATCAACGCGCGGTTCCGATTCATCCATATCTTTGAGTAGCTAGCTGTTCATTTTGTGGATTAAAAAATTAATCGGGAAGTTTGTCGGCTAGAAATTGCACTGCGTAAGGACATCCAACGTATGAAACTACGAGGTACCAAATAGAAACAAACGAACTCAACGAACTTCAATCACTTCGAACCAAATAGAAATAGTTTAGTTGTAACTCCTCACTTTTAATTTCCTGTTTTCAATCTGACGATATGGGTTCGTTTTACTTAGAACCAAACTAGCCCTAATATACGGCAGGGGGAACGAGGGCTGGACTGAGGAACAGTGAACGAGAGGGTACAACAGCGTGCCAAAACAGGGAACCTACAACAGTCAAGACAAAAGCAAAGAAAAGACTGCTCACAGAAAATCTAGATGGGGAAAACCAACAAGAGATAGCTTCGCAAGAGGGGGCAGAAACGAGGAAGAAAAATAAAGTCAGTGATGCAGGGAGTCAGGTGTCAGGGAGAAGATGTTCTCTGAAAATTGTGTTGGGGAGAGAGGTCTGAGATGGTTTTACTGATGGAAACCATGCTTCATGTAAATAAATTGGCCGAAGAGGTGAAAAGAAAATGTGACTTTACGCAAGGAATTTGTTTGACCAGTGAGGGTAGGGCCGGGGCCTTGGGGTTTTGGTGGAAAGAAGATGTCCGGACAGTGACAGTGAAATTTTTTTCTCAACATCATGTGAAATGTGAAGTAGAAGACACAAAGGCTGATTTTTGCTGGAAAGTCCTTGGGACATATGGATGGGCAGCTCAGAACCAAAAATTCAATACGTGGAACCTCATGAGGAACCTATATAGCAAGGAACATAAACCGATGATCTTCCTGGGGGATTTTAACCGGATCACTACCAATAATAAGAAGCGAGGAGGGCCGCTCAAGCCGGACAAATTTATGAAGGATTTTAGAGATGCCATTGATGACTGCGCTTTATTGGACCTGGGATATGAAGGAAATGTTTTCACATGGAGGAGAGGTAAACCTGTGGATACCCTAGTAGAAGAAAGGCTGGATAGAGTTCTGTCTATGGAAGACTGGCTAAATTTCTATAATAGAAGTTGGGTCAAATATCTACCGATATATTAGTCAGATCATGCACCGGTCATTCTGTTAGCTATGACGGGGGAGGAAAAAAGGAGGAAAAAACAATCACGGTTTTTCTTTGAACCTATGTGGTTAGGCGAAGAGGACTGTGGAAAAAATATTAGAGAATCCTGGGAAGGAGATGAAGGAAAAAGCCTAAAGGATAAAATCAATATGACAAGCTCTAGATTACAAGGTTGGGCGGCGAAGAGTTTTGGGGACATGAAAAAGAAAATAAAAAATACTGAAAAGATGCTTGGAGAGGCGCAAAAGAGGGATCCATATGGGGAGGTTCTAAGAAGGTGCAAAGAACTGGCCGGTGAACTACAAAGACTACACAGGGAGGATGAGACTTTCTGGTGTGCACGAGCAAGGGTTAAGGAGTTGAAGGAAGGGGACAAAAATACGACTTATTTTCATCACAGAGCATCACAAAGAAGGAAAAAGAACACTATCTCAGGTTTGAAAAATAAAGTGGGCATCTGGAAGACGAAAGGTGAAGACATTATGGACATTATTGTTGATTTCTTTCAGGAGCTTTTCCAATCGGGTAACCCATCTAGTTTCGAGGAAGCTACTGCAGGGATGAACAGAAAGATCAGGGAGGACATGGACCTCCAACTAGAAAAAGAACTAACAGATGAAGAGATTTGGGAAGCGGTCAACCAAATGCATCCAAACAAAGCGCCTGGGATGGATGGTATGAAACCCATTTTCTATCAAAAATTCTAGCATATTATTGGGAAGGATGTTGCTAGCTATATAAAAGGCTGGTGGAAGGGTTTCTACTCTATTGAGGAATTTAATGATACCCTGGTAGCGCTTTTTCTAAAGGTTTAGAAGCCTAAGAAAGTAGCATAATTTAGACCTATCAGTTTATGCAATGTCATATACAAGAAAACAACAAAAGTTATGGCAAACAGACTAAAGCCTTTCATGAATGATATTATATCTGAGAACCAGAGTACTTTTATCCCAGGAAGAATGATTACAGACAATGCCCTTATAGAAAATGAATGTTTCCACTCTATGAAAGGAGGGAAGGGAGGGGATAGAGGCTAGATGGCTTTGAAACTTGATATGATAAAAGCTTATGACAGGGTTGAATGGGGTTTCCTGGATCATGTATTGGGAAAGATGAGTTTCAGGGAAGCATGGAGAAATAGAGCTATGGATTGTGTCTCCTCAGTCTCTCACGTGTTCACTATCAAAGGGGAACGATCTAATGTCTTCCAACCTTCTCAAGGCCTGCGACAAGGTGACCCTCTCTCTCCTTATCTTTTTATTATTTGTGCTGATACTTTTTCCACCCTCCTAAATATTGCGGTTAACAACAATGCCATCCATGGCAAGGTTAGCTGGGCCCCCCTCGTATCTCACATCTCTTCTTTGTAGATGACAATATTCTTTTTACAAGAGGAACTCAGAATGAATGTATGAAAATAGCTGAAGTCATCAGCTAGTATGAACAGGCATCGAGACAAAAAGTCAATCTAAAAAAACAGAAGTATCCTTTAGTAAGGGAATCACCCGAGATATGAAGGAGGAGTTGAAACATATATTGGGGGTGAAGGAGGTAGAGAGACAAGAGGTATATGTGGGTCTTCCCATGGTGATTGGTAAATCAAAAAATCAAGTTTTCTCTTACATAAAGGAAAGAGTAGGAAGGAAACTACAAGGATGGAAGGAACATCTACTGTCTAGACCGGGGAGGGAAGTCCTCATAAAAGCAGTGGTTCAGGCTATCCCAACTTATGTGATGAGTGTCTTCCAACTACCGGGAGGGTTAATCCATGAGCTGAATTCAATGGTAGCAAGGTTTTGGTGGGGCTCAAAAGTGGGAGAAAGGAAAGTCTCGTGGATTTGCTAGGAGAATTTATTCAAGCCAAAGAAGGAGGGGGGATGGCTTTTAGAGACATGTCAACTTTCAATCAGGCTATGCTGACAAAACAATTATGGTGATTCACTGAAAAACAAAGCACCCTTGTGTTCAAAGTGCTAAAAGTCAGATACTTTTCGAACCACTCTATCTGGGATGCCAGATTGGGCCTAGCACCTAGCTATACTTGGAGGAGCTTATGGGGCGCAAAACCGATGTTGTATGAAGGACTGACTTGTCGAGTAGGCAATGGGAAAAAAATAAATATTTGGCGGGATAAATGGGTGTGGGGAATGGATGAGATGCTGGAGGAATTTAAGGCAGCTGGAGGGGGACAGTATGAAGCCGTCAGTGATTTGTTGGAAAGGGATACTGGGAGATGGAAGGCAGATGTGCTTACGAGCTTATTACCCAGAGAGGTTTCCTACCAAGTGTCCCAAACGCCATGCAGCAAATGTGGGGAGCAAGACATGGTGTTCTGGTGGCCAAGCAATAATGGTTGTTTTACAATGAAGTCGGCATATTGGCTGGGCAAGCTGGGAACTACAAACTTGAAAAGAAGGCAGACACAGGAACCAGACAATCTATGGAGGCATATCTGGGATGGTAGATGACCACCAAAGATCGCACATTTCGTATGGATAATTGCTACAGGAAGTATAGCTACAAGTAGGGATGAGCATCGGGCTGGGTCACCCCGGGTTTTGGTAGGCCCAGATCCATACCCATATTATTATGCGGGCCACGGGCCGGGTTTTGGTCCGAAATTTTTTAAGAAAGACGAGCCCGTACCCGTCCCGTATAAAAAATCTGGGTTTCGGGCCGGGCTCGGGCCACCCCGTCTAACAATAGGTTTAATCAAAATGACGTGTTTGATTTACAATCAATGTTGAATTTGTATATAAGTAGAAAGATATTTGTTGTAGACATATTTATTAAATTTTAGAATGTCGTTGTGTTAGGAATGGTGGTGCTTTGCGTGAAGGTTGAACATAATATGAATGGGCAGACAAATTAATAATCCACAATGTTGTTGCTTGTTGTTGATTCGTATCGATCAGCTATTAGACTTGTTATTATAACCAACTATTAGTATAGGGGGAGTTTGTTGATTATATCAATCATTAGACGACGGATCCTATTATGGAAAAAAGAAGTTTCAAAATGATATATATATTTGTGTATTTATATTATATGATATAGATTATTTATGCGGGCCAGGTACTGGGTTTCAGGTCTGGGTTTATGGTGGCCCGAGCCCGGCCCGGATAAGAAAATGGGCCTAAAATGCCGGCCCGCCCCACCCATTTAGAATATCAGGGTCGGGTCTGGGTGGGGTTTGACGGGCCAGGTAGCGGGTTGGGTCGGGCCGGCCCGGTCCAATGCTCAACCCTAGCTACAAGGGGCCACTTGCACGAGAGGCACATTACTAGTGAAGGTACTTGCCCGATATGCACAGTCCACGAAGAATCTATACACCACCTGTTGTACTCTTGCCCGGGTGCGAAAGTAGTGCTAGCTGAGAGTGATCTACGCCAGAAATACTCGTTAGCACAGGACAGAGGTTTACAGGAGGCTATGCTCGAGCTTATGGAAGACCAGCCTATGGTTGTGTTGGATGAAACGGTAGCAGTATGGTGGGTGATTTGGTCCTGCCGAAACAAAAAAGTCTTCCAAGATCTCCCACCTTTCCCGCGCCCTTTCTTACAATATGCTCGGGCACTGATAAAAGATTACCGTCTTGGCTGGGATGACGGTTCTAAAGGCGCAACAGGCTACAGGAGAAAGAAGGGAAAGAGCGCAGGTGGAGGCGCAGGAAGACAGTGTCTACATTTACACAGACGCTGCTATTAGGGCAGATGGGAGAGCTGGTATGGGGCAGTCTGCCACAGCGAGAAAGGGGACTGGTTAATGTCCATACAACAGTCAAGAAGGGGGGACTGGCATGTGATCTTGACGGAAACAGAAGCAGCACGGAGAGGGATAGCGGAAGCAAAAGAAAGAGGATGGAGGAAAGTCTGCCTACTGTCTGACTCTATACAACTCATCAAACCACTCGAACAGCCAAAATCGAGACTAGACATGCTGGGACTTTTTGTTGCTGATATTCATAGTTTAGCTAGAAATTTCAGTTGTTATAAGTTTTTCCATGTAAAGCGTGACCCACTGCTAAAAAACTGCTCATTGATTATAGATAACCACGTCACCTTTAACATAAAAGATAACAGAGTTCAACATCATATATCAAATGACTGTCATCTATTAAACGTAATCTATGCACTATGTTAGCTTTAAGAAATTACGTTACCTATACTTGATTTCTCAGTAACTCAGACGTGAGATTAGGTGACAACACAGACCATAATCTATAAAAGAGACTATTTTCAGCAACGTCACCTTTCACACAAAAATTGATAATAACTGCAGTAGTTTAACAGATAAAAGGTAACAGCTCAACATGTCATAGTTTAAATAAAAGATTACGTGTTCATGGATTAACATCTCATCAAAAATATCAAGCCGTCAACTTATTAGCTGCATAAAGTTCAAACCTCAATGCCCAATATACAGAAGTAAATGACAAGATGAGCCATACTAGACGTGAATTGTGGTGCATACATTAACATCCATGTTTCAATCCATCAAATCCACATTTTTTCAACAAAAAACTATATACTCCAAGCAAGCACAGCAAACATACCAAGTGGAACATTGTGCATCAAAGTCACTTAAACCAACTTTTCTTTTTATTGATAACGAAGCACACCAAATAAAGGTTGTCTGTACAAAGTATAGCTGTCATCTAACTGACAGAACAGAGAGAAAAATATCCCATGAGTGAAACAAAGCAGAAAAAAAATATATATAGCTTGGACGGGGCACCGACTTCCTTGGCGCTCTCAGCAGAGGCAGCATTGTCCTCGTTCTCCTTCTGTTGGGCATTGGTCGCATCAACTTCTTTGTTGCTGGCATTCTCCTCAGGAAAGGTCGCATTATCCTCCGCCCCTTCGATCTTCTCCTCCTCCCCCTCAGCCCTGGTCTGAGCAGCCTCCTCTTTGCTGGCACTCTCCTCAGCAAAGGCGGCACTATCATCCACCTTGACTTTCTTCCCCTCTCCCGTGGTCGAAGCGGCCTCCATGTTACTGGAGTTTTCCTCAGCAGAATCAACAGAAATATCATCCGCCATCTCTCTACTTGTTTGCTGTTTGTCTGGACGGTCGTTGAATGAAAGCTGCAGATCCTCAGAGATATTGATATTATCATCGAGGTGATGCCCATCAACCTGTTTATCTTCATCAAACTGAACAGGAGCATCCTCCATGGTGTCAATTCCAACTGATGCAGTAGGTCTACGACAGTCATTTGACAAAGCATCAGTATCATCCTTTGCAATATTAACAAAGAGGGAGTTAAGATATAACGAGTAAAAAGTTTCTTAATATTGGAAGAATGTCCAGAAAACAATCGTATGGATGAAATATCAAAGAACTGGAACTAGACAAATATAAGATGTATATGGCACCCGACCAATATTGTCATGTATAGACAAAGAAATATGACCAGAATACAGTTGTGCTAATCAAACCATACACTTCCACAAACAAAACATACGATTATGCTAAATAAGAAAAAAAAAGATGAGAGATAATTATTAAAGTGCATGGAAAATTAGATCACATACACTTCCTCCAACAAAGTTTCCCCACATATACTCCCATCCACGAAAAGATCCTGAAAATTTGTTGGGGCAATGTAACTATTAACTGCTTGTAGTATTTAGATATAACAATAAAAAACAGAAGATATGTAATGCTTATGCCTGCCTTTTTGGCTGTAGATTGTTTAGACTTCTTGGATTTCTTCTTATTCTTTTTTTTTCTTGAGACTTGTTTCCATGACTTCTTACAATACTCAATTCAGCTCTCTTATGAGGACGAAAAAAGCATCAAAAGACGAACATGACAAAATGAATGCACCAGCAACGCTCTTGAAGTCATTGTTATACCACTTTTGTAGTTGAGACGAGGAAGATTTTGTACACAATAGAAAAGATGTCAGGTTTGTACCTTTTTGCTGCTTGGTTGTTAAATTCTGCATAAAAAATAGTAAAATTGTATAGTTAGATAATAAGATCACAAAAAAAATAAGTTGTAGATTCAATATCTAATTAACTTTTTTTTTGATGACGTGGGAACCACCTCCGAGGAGGAGCCACATCAGTGACCCCACCCCAGCAGCATAAACCCCCGGCCCCCCTCGACTACCCGCACACCAGAGGGGACATTTAAATCGTACAGTGGGCCGGCCTGCACGACGGGATTAATTCACTTCCGAGGAGCACAACCTAGGTTTCGAACCCAGGTCCCTTCATTGAGTAGTCGGGCTTTTAACCACCCAAGCTACTACCTCACCGGCAATATCTAATTAACTTGCTAATCAATCTATGATTTCTATTTTTGTTTTGCAAACAATGCTGCATTGGTGCACATAAACATTAATAATTTTGAAGTACCCTTGCTTGAGGCATATATTTAAGTCTTACGATTCTTTAGAAATGTCTCATTGTGAGGGCTACCACTTTGTGTTGGTTTCCTTATCCTATTAGGCCATGTTGGAGTTGTTGAAGTCGGCCATGGAGGATTTGAAGAACTCATTGCATCTACATGTGGATTGCCTATCCAAATCGGCTCCTGGGATCTTGACCAGACTCCCAGATTACTTTAAATATGCCACCCTCTTCATTGAGCATTTTCAGCTGGAACAACAGTAGCACACTTAGTGGTTTTCTTAATCATGGAGTAGTTATTTGATTTATATTGTTATTTATTGCTTTGTTATATGCCCTACATGGTACATATATAAGTACAATTAGGAGTAGTAAAGAACTACCTAAATCTAAGGGAGAAGGTCACAATGTCTTCTTATACTTTAGAAACCTATTTCAGGTAATTTTGATATACTAGTTATACTTGCAGATGTGAAACTGATAGTATGACGTGAATCATAAGTGGTATATTTATATGAAATTTGCACCGTTCACTTTACAAACAAAGATCATATCTTATTCTACTTACTTAGAAAGTAACAGAATCATAGGAATCAGACGGAAATATGGAAATTTAAGAAGCACCATACTTAATTAACCGTGAGAAGAACTGTGAGCAGCTACAACAAACCATATACAAGGACAAATCAATCATTTTAAGTTCCATGTGATACCTTGTTTAGAGAAGAATTCGCATATATAGTTTGTTTTTTTTCCTACAGTACAAAGACAGGTTTAATGTTGCGGCAAGTAGCACCGAGGAATGAACTATGTGAAACATTACCTGCAGGAGTGAGGATGCAAACAATTTTTGAAATTCAAATAGAAGAAAAAGAAGCGAGAGTGGAATCTACGATCTCAGTCATCTCGGCCATCATGTGCATAATCTGAACAGTATCGTTCTACACACCAGCGAGTTTGTGCCTGAGAGATGAGAAGATGAGGATCAGTATTTTAAATTGCCGCCTCTACATTCGGCAGACGAAATTTGAAGATTGAAGAATTGATTTAGTAAACATGTCTGACGGAGCCACTGTGGCTATTGTGTAGGGCATGATCAAAGTTAACCTTTACAGTCCTTGAAATGGGTATGAGATCAACAAGACCATGATCGAGAGTCTTAGTCCTTAATGGGGTACCTGCGGTGCCGCCAATTGGGAAGAATAAAGAATTGTATAAGGAAGGAAGGAGTAGGATAGATGAGTTGTTACCTAGAATGAAGGAAGACCAGGCGTTTGATTTCAAAGCTCGCAATTCAATTTCAAAACTTCTAGTTTCTGGATAGGGCACCGCAACTGATTTCCAACTAGGGCACAACCGTCGGTTCCTGATTAGGGAAAAGATCCCGATTTTTTGCTAGGCCATGTTGGAAAGGGAAACTCGTCGACGGCATCAGGGGCATCGAGCTTTCTAGATGAAGTCTTGGAGACGGAAATGGGTCGACCATTCATGAGAGCGAGGGTTTGCGGAGACGAGTGGTCAAGAGTGGGAAGCGAGTCTGGCCTTGGTAGGGAGTTGGCGATAAGTCAGGGGAAGGGGGGTAGAGTGTGCGCGATATGAGGGAGGCATGGGATCATGGAGCCGACTCAAAAATTTGCTTACTACCAATGTCTAAGTCAAATATATAACACTAAGGTCCAATGAGAACAAAAAATGATATTTTGTAAAATATTCTATGCGCACTATATCTTATTTTTGCAACCCAAACAACCTCAAAATCATATTTTGCATTTCCATCCTAGATAATTTTATTTCTAATGCTTTTAATTATGATTGCACCCCATGGAAGAATGAGAGAAGATGCTCGGTGTCAGTTACCGATTTCCTGGCCAAGGAGACGTCGGTGTCCACACTGATAGAAGGCATGCCAATGGGGGATTGGGGTCTCTAGGGATGAAAAGATCTTGACTCTCCGAAAATGAGCAAGTGTCGACTAGAAATTAATGTGGTGGTGAAAGTTGGTGAAAAAATTAGGTACGAACATGTTGAAGGTGATAAATTCAAATGTTCTATGGATACCAATGGAGGTTCTCAGTTGGTCAATATTGAAGTATGTCAATTCAGAATATGGAGGGGCCATGGAAATACATCATGTCAGTTTGGACACTCTCGACGGTCTGAGAAATGACAGAACCATTGGTGTTCAATACAAAGGTGTTTCTCGCGAGGGGGTGGATTGTCCTACTAGGATGAAGATTTCACTGGAGGGGTGAATGTAGAGAAATCTATGTTGGAAAGAGATCAACATAGTCTATGAATTCATGAAGCATGCTTGAAACTCATCTATGCCAGTATGTGTGGGAGAGACACTAAACAATATAACTTGTGCTCTTCTGTTTTTTACAACAATTCTTCCAAAGATGGTAGACATCATCATCAATCAGAGGTTTTCCTTGAAACATCATTGGAAATTACAATGCTTCCATGTCATTTAGGGATGTAACAATAGGGGTAGGCAAAAATCAAGTCGACATCTCCTTTATAGATGAAACGCCAAAAATTTTCAACCCCAATGATATCTCCCTGATTCAAGAGCATGTTCTTTTAGAGTTGATGATTGGAATCTATATGATACTGTATAAGACAATGAAGTTCTCTATCATTATCAAACTTGTTGGCCAGAGCATTGGATATCTTACCTTGTGTGACCATTTGCACATGGTATGGGATCCAATTTCCGAATGAAGAGTATACATATTTAGTTCAAAATATTTATGTGGTTCAATTTTCATGTCAATGGGATTTCCTTATTGCAACCATTGTATGGTCATGGTCCATCTATGGGTGTGTTTTATGGTGTCCATATGGAAAGGGGACTTTGTACCATGATCTAGAATTTCTAGAGAAAATATGTCTTATGCCAAGATTATCAATCCATCTTTGAACAAGAGACCCAATTAATCGATTGGAATATCCAACAGACTCGATGAATCGATTGGAATATCCAATCGACTAATTGGTCATACAATGATGTTGACGTAATGGCAAACATAAAACATCACATTGAAAGGAAATACTTTTATGAATAGAAAAGCATTTCGAATGACCGACTAGACTATTTAGTCGACCGACTAGAGTGCCACTCAACTGATTGAAATTCACGAAAATTATGAATTCATAAAATCCAGTCTCTTTGACTCCCTGTCTGATCTAGAAACCCTAGCCATGACCCTCCTATAAATGAGAGGTAGTCAAGGCTTTCAGGAGACACAACTAGCTCTTACAAACATTATCCTCTCATAGTTGTTGTAACACCCCTGACCTGGGTTATGACCTAACCCTGGAAGTTTTGCCTAAATATGTAATTAATATACTTGTGAACACTCCCTGGCATGTAATTAAGTTCCTCAGGAACATTTACTTTCAATTTTGCTCCTTTTTGTATAAAGTAGTAGCATTGTGTTGTATGCAGGGACCTATGTGCAAATTACCCAGTTTAAGGGTTGAACTTGCAAAATTCACAAGATAAGATGTTCCTTTGATGTTGAAACATCATGTGAATGGTTATGATAAAGTTTGAGGGATTTCCCAAGCTTGAGCACCAAGGTGCAGCTGTGGAAGCAATTCCCATGCTTAGAAACCCTAATTTGGGGTAAAGTGCAATTTACCCAAATTGAGGGGTCCAAATTGTAATTTTCACCATCTAGAACATCTTTTATGACTCTTATCATCATTTAGAGTAAAAATGATGAAAGGGATACATCATTTAATAATTAAATGAGAAAAATGATCTTTGTGATAGAAATCACCTAAAATGGGTACAAAACCCTTTCCTGTATGTACCCTAGTTGAAGGTTGGATTCCTTTACCCTTAGATCTTGAGTTTTCTTGAGATTTGCATAAGATTAGATGGGCTTGGACGTGCCCTTGAACAAGGAGGGACCTAGATGTGAATTTTGAATTTGAAAGGTCCTTGTAGTAGGAAATAGGCTTAAGCTATAAAAAGGCTTTTCCTTTGCAAATGAGCAAACGATCTTTCCCTGTTCCATTCATTTCCTTTCTTTCCCAAACGGCCAAGCCTTGCTCTGGAGCTCAGGAGAAACGACCAAGGGTGCAAGGTAGGTTTGGATTCCCCTTCTTGCTCAAATTCCATGGTTAGAATTCGGATTCAAGGACAAATTCATGGCTAGCTTACTTAATTCTATCTTTTTAGCCATCTTTTCTCAACCTTCCTTGGAGGATTAACCTTGGCCGACCTGTGGAGCTTCTAGGACGCCATTAAAGGCTTGGAGCTCGAAAGCTTGGAGCTCAAGGAGCAAGCTTTAGGCGGGTTTTATAACTCTAAACTTTATGCCTTGATTATACATCTTTTCTATGCATATAGTTGATAGATCTTCTTCTTTCCTATCTTCCCTTGCATCCTTGCAAGCAAAAACGTGAAGAAATGCTACTGTTCTTAAGGTGGAAGATAAGGGCGTTAATTCCTATGCTTATCCACAGATTTTCACTTTATCAAACGACCTCCACCTATTGCTCAAAATGGTTTCAAACCGTTTGGTGGGCAAACGGTTTCAGGGTCGTTTGAGGGCAAACGGTCTCAAGACCGTTTGGTCCCGTTGACCAAGCGAAGACCGTTTGGGAATCTTGTTCATAATTATGTAGGTTAATCACCCACGAAATTTGAGAGGTTAACTCCAAAGGAATCGTGAGATATGAGCAAATCAATTAGCAAAACGAATTGAATTAAATTCTGATTTGCAATCTGTTTAATTTGCCCTTTTTGGGCAAACGGTCTCAAGACCGTTTAAGATGGTTGACTAAACGTTGACCGTTTGGGATTACTGTTCATAATGATGTTAATTAACGACTCACCAAATTTTATGGATTAATTCCAAACGAGTCATGAGTTGAAGGATGATTAATAGGGCAAACCCTAATTGAAATTAGTGCTGAATCTCCTATGAGTTAAGTTGAGATTTTGGGTTGCTTAGCCCAAACGGTTTCAAGACCGTTTGGGAATCACCCAAACGGTCTCAAGACCGTTTGGGGGTCACCCCAAGACCGTTTGGAGGTCTGGGGTCAAGTATAGTTGATCAATTGAAGGTCCAAAGGCACCAAATCATATTGCAATTAAGTATTGATGTGATGATCAACTCAATAGATCAAACCTTGATGAATTTTCGCTAAAGTCCAAAGGATGGATGGGCAAACGGTCTCAAGACCGTTTGGAACTCATCCAAACGGTCTCAAGACCGTTTGGGCACAAACCAAGACCGTTTGAAGGTCTAGGGTTGAGTTAATCTAATGGTTTGAGGGTCCAATTGTAGGAAATTGATGCATTGTTGAAAATTGCTGATTTTGACCTAATTGGACTTCAACCTTAGTCAAAACGACTTGGTTTTTGGTCAAACTTTGGGCAAACGGTCTTAAGACCGTTTGGATGATGTCCAAACGACCTCAAGACCGTTTGGGCCAAGTTTGAGCCCAATTGGAGGTCAATTGATAGGTTCAACCTTGAATTGTTTCACATTGTTGAACATTGATGACCAATCAACTTGAAACCCTAATTGAGAACGATTGAACCCTAATTGGTTTACAATTGAGGGTCAATTTGATGTCTAAGTGGTTAAGGCTAACCCTAATTGGCTCAATGTATAAGTGGTTAGCATACCTTTAGCCAATTGAGGGCTTCAACATACATATCCTTGAACTTTGGTGACCTTTGAACCCTTTTGGAGGTCCAAACGGTTTGAGCCCCTTTGGACCAAACGGTCTCAAGACCGTTTGGGTCCAAACGGTCTCAAGACCGTTTGAGACCAAACGGTCTCAAGACCGTTTGGGGCCAAACGGTCTCAAGACCGTTTGGGGCCAAACGGTCTCAAGACCGTTTGGGCTCAAACGACCTCAAGACCGTTTGAGCTCAAACGACCTCAAGGTCGATTGGTCCAAACGACCTCAAACCGATTGAAGCTCCAAACGGTTTGGAAGTCAACCCTTCCAAACGGTCTTCACCTCCAAACGGTCTCAAGACCGTTTGGATCCAAATGGTCTCAAGACCGTTTGAGGGCCAAACGGTCTCAAGACCGTTTAGGTGGTTGAAACCGTTTGAAGGTTGAAACCGTTTGGAGATTTGTGATGGTTTGTACTTAACCATTTGATGATGTAATCAGTTCAATGGTGATTCAATCTAAACCCTAATGGTAACCTAGGTCATTAAGGGACTATGTGATTAGTGGGTTAACCCATGATGGTGATCATGTGGCAAATTACCAAAATACCCTTGAAGGGTCTAAAGGGGTAAAACCCTAATCTAATCAAACCCTAATCACATAATGTTGATGCTTTGGCTCACATCAGTCAATAGAGACTTGTCTCAACCTAATCTAGAGTGGTGTTGCCACCATCTACTAGAGAGAGGAAAGAGAAAGTGTTTCTAGAGAGAGAAAGTATCCTAGAGAGAGAAAGTGCCCTTTTTAGGAGGAATCTCTAGTAAGATACTTCTTTTACACATGAAGGTGCATGATTAGGGAATGACCCACCTATGTGAGGTCATGGAAACCCTAATGATGATATCTAATGGATCTTAATGATAATTAAGAGTCTTAATGATGATGTTTCTCTTACATGATGATGTAATGAGTACAATTCACCATGGAGTGAATAGTAAACCCTAATTTTTGGGCAATGACATGAAAGATGAATAGTAAACCCTGATTGTAAGGGTTATTAAGTGGAACCTTATTTGAAGGTAATTCCATGTGGAACCCTAGTTGTGGGTGATCCCATGTGGAACCCTATTTTAGGGTGATTCCATGTGAAACACTAGTTGAGGGTGAATCCAAGTGAAACCCTAATTGGGGATGTATTCCTATTTACTGAAGTGTTTACTATTATCTGTTGAATTAACCATGCAGGTTGTTGTGAGATGATGGTCACACCCAGGTATGGAATACCATGTTATATTCATTGAAGGCATGTCTTATGCTTTATGAATAGTGAACCATCTTGATGCACTGCTAAGTGACATCCTTTGTGATTTATGGGCTGTAAGAGCCATAAATGTTATTAAGGTCATGCTTGACAGATGACTTGAGATGAATATCTGATAATTGTGATAAGTTAGGCCTGTTACATTTTGTATTCTCATATATAGCTGTGTTACTGTATGATGATTGGAATACTGAATGTACCTAACTAATCAAGTGAAATGTAGAGCCCTGATCATAGATCCATCATTGTCAGTTGTCTAAATGATGGTGAAACAGGTTTTCCTAAGGGAACTCCTGGAGCACATACTGTTGAGTATGTGGGGTACATGGATGTGTAGAACCTGACATCCTAGTGTAGGTATTTGATGTAGATTCTCGTAGTCCGTCATACCTTCACTATAACAGAAAGGGTGAGTGGATGATGTAGATTCTAGTAGTCCATCAGACCCCACCCCAAAGTTTTAAAGGTGAGCTGTATCTCTACACTCCCTTAAAGACATAAACCCCGCATCGGTGAAAGATAAACAAGAAATCTTCCGATAGCGAAGAGAGTATAGAATGCAACTGTAACTCTAAAAATAGCGAAGGACCAGAGTACCCTGGTGAGCTATTACATAGACATCCCGCCAGATGTCAAACAATCAATCCTCTAACTGACTGAGGAAGATGAGGTCATAAGAATCCGGCTCTCTTAATGACCTATGTATGATACTGATGTGACTTCTTAGCGATCAGTTGGAGTATGAGTGGTATGCCTCATCTCCACAGGGCATAATAATGTTTGGAAAAACATAAACAACAGCGTAGTATATCTGTTAGAGTTAATTATGAGTTATTTGATTGATGTTACCTTGAATGGCATAGATGTTCTCATATTTTAATATTGATTGAACTCTTGCTTATCATCAGAACTGCCAGTGAATATCTTGAAGGCTCTTATTGCTTTAGTTATTCCTTGCTTTGCTTATAAAGCCTAGTGGAGAGTTATAACTCTCGCTGGGGCAATTATGTATAATTGTCTCACCCCGTAGACTTCTACTTTTTAGGTGGTCGTCGAAGACGAAGGAACAAGAACTCAGGTGAACAATCCCAGCAACAGCAGCATCAGGAGCAGTAAATATCTCAGGTGGAGATCTAGCCTGCTTCATGGTGTAGTTAGAGTCAAGTCCTATGTGTCCTCTGTACTCTCAGGTCCTGGAGTGTTTTGGAGTATGAATTCTTGAGAGTTTTGGTATCATGTTGTATATAATTACTCAAGAAGTAATTGTCAGTGATGTAAACAGTTAAATCCTTTTTCTATGGAAAAGGTTTGTGGTTTCAGGCTCTTGTCTCGAAAAGTTTTAATTTCCCGTGATTTTTGTCTTCCGCTGTTTACCGATTGCTTCCGCACATGATTAAATCGGGATTAATTCGTGGTTTGGAGATCGGAGCCCACAATTAAGTGGTATCAGAGCTCCAGGTTCATTCGAGTCTACAGAGGCATAGGACTTAGGAAGTCGAGTCTATCTTTAGTATTCCTTCCTTATCTAATAGAATCTTCTACTCCTCAGGAGAAGAAGATACTTAAGATGTCAGAGCCACATGATGAGAATGTGGAAGAAAGTAGTGCTAGTGCACCTCAAGGTGGTGCAGGAGTACCAGGATTGGAACAGCATGTACCAGAACAACCTAGAGAGCCACCCCAGTTTGATCCAGATGACATGGGTAACCCAGCAGTCCAGACAATGTTTGGGCAGTTTATGACTGCCATGACACACATAACCGACAGGTTGCCTATGCCTGCACCTAGGGTACCTGCCCAGCTTGAGGGGCAAGGTATCGGGAAGACGTTCGAGCGACTACGTCGTGTCGGAGCTACCGAGTACCATGGGACTGCTAACCCCGCAGATGCTGATCTGTGGTTGACAGAGCTGGAGAAGGCCTTCAGGATCCTCAACATCCCTGAAGCTGAGAAGGTTAGACATGCTGTCTATCTTCTCAAAGGAAGTGCTGGTCACTGGTGGAACATGGAAGAGCAGAAGAGACCTGGGGCAGAGTTCTCATGGGAAGAGTTTCGTCGGGAATTTATCAATAGATATTTTCCCAAGACCTTCCTAGACGAGAAGATCTCTCAGTTTGAGAGACTGAGACAGGGTATTATGAACATTAGCGAATACGAAGCTAAGTTCATGGAGCTGTTGCGATTTTGTCCGCACATGGCTGCCACAGAAGAAGAAAGAATCAGAAGGTTTGAGAAGGGGTTGAATGCTGACATGTCTACCCCAGTGTCTGCCTTAGAGAACCGAGAGAGATTCTCTACCTTCGTTGAGTCAGTCCGAAGGATAGAGAGATCTGTAGTTGAGAAAAGACAAACCCATAAAAGATATCCACAGTTCCAGGGTTCTTCATCTAGGGATTCCAAGAAACCTAGATTCTCTGCACCTAACCCTCCGCCACCCAGATCGAGTTTTCAAACTCAATGGACACCAAGCAGAGGTAGAGGACGAAGTCAACCGCTTCAAGGGACGCACAGTTCTGCATCTGTGTCAGTTACTGAACCACCCAGACCACAGCAACAGGAAAAGAGTTGCTACAACTGTGGTAAGGTGGGACACTTGATGAAGGATTGTCGTTTTAGGGCTGTCGGTGTGACACAACAAACCCCGAGACAGAATCGACAGGGATCTCAGAATAGACAACATCAAGGAGCAGCTCGAGGACGTGGACAAGCGTCTCAAGCTGGATCATCAGCACCACCTCAACAGCAGGCTACAGCAAGGTTCTATGCTATGAACCCACCAGAAGCAGTGGTCAATCCACAAGTGGTGACAGGTCAGATGGAACTTTTATATTCTGATATGTCTAAATCTTGTGTAGTATCTGTTTTGATTGACCCGGGTGCTACGCACTCTTTCATCACTCGAAGAGTGATTCGTAACTGCAATATGACAACTAGTCATAGGGCAGATAAGTTGTTGTTGGAGACTCCGTTGAGTGGGTCTGCTGTTCTGCAAGAAGTATGCTCTCCTTGCGTACTTTTCTTTTCTAAGCATCGCATTCAAGTGGATCTCATACCGCTTGATATGCAAGGATTTGATATAATCCTAGGGATGGATAACTTGGAAAAGTATCGAGTTGTCTTAGATTGTGAATCCAAGCTGGCAGTGTTTGCTGATGAAAGCAACACATGGATCTTTCAAGGTGAAAGAAAGATTCTGCCCACCTGTCTTGTATCAGCTATGGTTGCTGATAAGTTGATGAGGCAAGGATGCTACGCATTCTTAGCCCATGTGGTAGATGTTACCAAGGAGAGTTCCAACCCTACTGAAGTTCCGATAGTCAGGGAATTCGAGGATGTGTTTCCCGAAGAACTTCCTGGTATACCACCACCCCGGGAAATTGATTTTGAGATCAATTTGGTCCCAGATACGAAACCCATAGCCCAGACTCCGTATAGGATGGCGCCTGCTGAGATGGCAGAACTCAAGAAACAGCTTCAAGAGTTACTTGAGAAGGGTTTCATCCGACCGAGTACCTCACCTTGGGGTGCTCCGGTTTTGTTTGTTAAAAAGAAAGATGGATCGATGCGGTTGTGCATTGATTATAGACAACTCAATAAAGTAACGATAAAGAATAAATATCCTTTGCCGAGGATTGATGATCTTTTCGACCAGTTGCGTGGTGCGACAGTCTTTTCTAAGATAGACTTAAGGTCTGGATATCATCAACTCCGCATTAAGGACAGTGACATATCTAAGTCTGCCTTTAGGACAAGATATGGTCACTATGAGTTCACGGTCATGTCGTTTGGACTAACCAATGCACCGGCTGCATTCATGGAACTCATGAATAGAGTCTTTCGACCTTTCCTTGATCAGTGTGTTGTCGTCTTCATAGACGACATACTGATTTATAGTAAGGATGCTCAGCAGCATGAGCAACACCTTCGCCAGACTTTGACCTTGCTAAGAGAGCATAAGCTATACGCTAAGTTTAGCAAGTGTGAGTTTTGGTTATCTGAAGTATCCTTCCTTGGACATGTGGTATCTGCCTCGGGAATTCGTGTTGACCCTGCAAAGATAGAATCCGTTCTGCAGTGGGAACAACCGAAGACACCGACGGAGATTAGAAGTTTCTTGGGGTTAGCTGGTTATTATCGAAGGTTTATTAAAAATTTCAGTTCTATAGCCTTACCTTTGACCAAGTTAACCCGGAAGGATGTTCCTTTTGCTTGGAGTGATAAGTGTCAACAGTCTTTTCAGCTGTTGAAGGAGAGGTTGACAAGTGCACCTGTGCTTGTGTTACCTGAGCAAGGAAAGGAATATATAATCTTTTGTGATGCCTCCAAGAATGGACTTGGATGTGTGTTGATGCAGGATAACCAAGTGATTTCTTTTGCTTCCCGACAGCTTAAGAAACACGAAGAGAATTATCCGACACACGATCTGGAGTTAGCTGCTGTGGTCCATGCTTTGAAAATCTGGAGACATTATCTCTACGGAGAAACTTTCCAGATTTTCACAGACCACAAGAACCTTAAGTACATCTTCACTCAGCATGAGCTTAATATGAGGCAACGTCGCTGGATGGAGTTAATCAAGGACTACGATTGTACGATTGATTACCATCCGGGCAAGGCCAATGTGGTTGCAGATGCCTTGAGTAGGAAATCAGCAACATCAACCATGGATAGGGCACAACTAAGTTCCTTAGTATGCTCTAGAAGAGATATGCTTATCTCTTTAAGGCATGACAATGTGCAGTTGAAGGCATCATTGTTAGCCGGTCTGTTAGCTGAGATGCAGATTAAACCTACCTTAAGAGAGCAGATAAAGGAGGCACAACAAGTAGATGTTTCTGTACAGCAGATTAGATTCGAGTTTGGAAATGAGAAGCGAGAAGGTTTTCATGAGTCAGATGACCAGGTGGCATGCTATCATGGAAGGATGATAGTGCCAGATGTGGACGACCTGAGGAGGTTAGTCCTGGAAGAAGCTCATTCTTCGATGTATGCTATGCATCCAGGGAGCACCAAGATGTATCGAAACTTGAAAGACATGTATTGGTGGCCTGGGATGAAGAAGGATGTAGCTGAGTTTGTTCTGAGGTGTCCTGTGTGTCAGCAGGTCAAGGCTGAACACCAGAAACCTGCAGGGACAATGCAACCCTTACCCATACCACAGTGGAAGTGGGACCATGTAACCATGGACTTTGTTGTTGGCCTACCCAGGACAAACAAAGGACATGATTCCATTTGGGTAGTTGTTGATAGGTTGACAAAGACAGCGCATTTCTTACCTGTCAAAACAACCTATACTGCTGAAAGGTTATCCCAGATATATGTCCAAGAGATAGTGCGTTTGCACGGAGTTCCTGTCACTATAGTTTCTGACAGAGGTCCCCAGTTTACAAGTCGCTTTTGGGAACAGTTACACAGAGCCCTAGGCACCAAGTTAAGGTTTAGTACAGCCTTTCATCCTCAAACTGATGGACAGTCAGAAAGGACTATACAGACCTTAGAAGATCTGTTGAGAGCATGTGTTCTCCAGTTTACCGGGAGTTGGGATCTACATCTAAGCTTGATAGAGTTTGCCTATAACAATAGCTATCAACATAGCATTGATATGGCACCATATGAAGCCTTATATGGCAGACGTTGTAGATCACCCTTGTGTTGGTATGAAACTGGTGAGCACCAGTTATTAGGCCCTGATCTTGTGCAGCAAACTACAGAAAAGATTAAAGTTATACAACAACAGCTTAAGACTGCACAAGATAGACAGAAATCATATGCCGATAAACGTCGTAGACCCCTAGAATTCCAGGATGGAGACAGAGTGTATCTCAAGGTCTCACCTTGGAAAGGAGTCCTTCGTTTTGGGAAGAAAGGAAAGTTAGCTCCTAGATTTTTGGGACCTTATCCAATTGTTGAAAAAGTTGGAAAGGTGGCCTATAGACTAGAGTTACCTCTAGAGTTGCAGAAGCTGCACCCTGTGTTTCACATTTCCATGCTGAGGAAATGTCATCCAGATACCGAGTCAGTTCTACAACCTATGGAGGTAAAATTGAATGAAGATATAACGTATGAGGAGGGACCAGTGTCAATCCTCGATAACAGAACTAAAAAGTTAAAGAAGAAGGATATAAGCCTTGTAAAAGTCCTCTGGAACCATCGTGGTGTTGAAGAAGCCACTTGGGAACTAGAAGATGAAATGAGAAGAAAATATCCTGCTCTCTTCTTATAATATGCTTTATCGATTTCGGGGACGAAATCCTTTTGAAGGGGTAAAGAATTTGTAACACCCCTGACCTGGGTTATGACCTAACCCTGGAAGTTTTGCCTAAATATGTAATTAATATACTTGTGAACACTCCCTGGCATGTAATTAAGTTCCTCAGGAACATTTACTTTCAATTTTGCTCCTTTTTGTATAAAGTAGTAGCATTGTGTTGTATGCAGGGACCTATGTGCAAATTACCCAGTTTAAGGGTTGAACTTGCAAAATTCACAAGATAAGATGTTCCTTTGATGTTGAAACATCATGTGAATGGTTATGATAAAGTTTGAGGGATTTCCCAAGCTTGAGCACCAAGGTGCAGCTGTGGAAGCAATTCCCATGCTTAGAAACCCTAATTTGGGGTAAAGTGCAATTTACCCAAATTGAGGGGTCCAACTTGTAATTTTCACCATCTAGAACATCTTTTATGACTCTTATCATCATTTAGAGTAAAAATGATGAAAGGGATACATCATTTAATAATTAAATGAGAAAAATGATCTTTGTGATAGAAATCACCTAAAATGGGTACAAAACCCTTTCCTGTATGTACCCTAGTTGAAGGTTGGATTCCTTTACCCTTAGATCTTGAGTTTTCTTGAGATTTGCATAAGATTAGATGGGCTTGGACGTGCCCTTGAACAAGGAGGGACCTAGATGTGAATTTTGAATTTGAAAGGTCCTTGTAGTAGGAAATAGGCTTAAGCTATAAAAAGGCTTTTCCTTTGCAAATGAGCAAACGATCTTTCCCTGTTCCATTCATTTCCTTTCTTTCCCAAACGGACAAGCCTTGCTCTGGAGCTCAGGAGAAACGACCAAGGGTGCAAGGTAGGTTTGGATTCCCCTTCTTGCTCAAATTCCATGGTTAGAATTCGGATTCAAGGACAAATTCATGGCTAGCTTACTTAATTCTATCTTTTTAGCCATCTTTTCTCAACCTTCCTTGGAGGATTAACCTTGGCCGACCTGTGGAGCTTCTAGGACGCCATTAAAGGCTTGGAGCTCGAAAGCTTGGAGCTCAAGGAGCAAGCTTTAGGCGGGTTTTATAACTCTAAACTTTATGCCTTGATTATACATCTTTTCTATGCATATAGTTGATAGATCTTCTTCTTCCCTATCTTCCCTTGCATCCTTGCAAGCAAAAACGTGAAGAACTGCTACTGTTCTTAAGGTGGAAGATAAGGGCGTTAATTCCTATGCTTATCCACAGATTTTCACTTTATCAAACGACCTCCACCTATTGCTCAAAACGGTTTCAAACCGTTTGGTGGGCAAACGGTTTCAGGGTCGTTTGAGGGCAAACGGTCTCAAGACCGTTTGGTCCCGTTGACCAAGCGAAGACCGTTTAGGAATCTTGTTCATAATTATGTAGGTTAATCACCCACGAAATTTGAGAGGTTAACTCCAAAGGAATCGTGAGATATGAGCAAATCAATTAGCAAAACGAATTGAATTAAATTCTGATTTGCAATCTGTTTAATTTGCCCTTTTTGGGCAAACGGTCTCAAGACCGTTTAAGATGGTTGACTAAACGTTGACCGTTTGGGATTACTGTTCATAATGATGTTAATTAACGACTCACCAAATTTTATGGATTAATTCCAAACGAGTCATGAGTTGAAGGATGATTAATAGGGCAAACCCTAATTGAAATTAGTGCTGAATCTCCTATGAGTTAAGTTGAGATTTTGGGTTGCTTAGCCCAAACGGTTTCAAGACCGTTTGGGAATCACCCAAACGGTCTCAAGACCGTTTGGGGGTCACCCCAAGACCGTTTGGAGGTCTGGGGTCAAGTATAGTTGATCAATTGAAGGTCCAAAGGCACCAAATCATATTGCAATTAAGTATTGATGTGATGATCAACTCAATAGATCAAACCTTGATGAATGTTCGCTAAAGTCCAAAGGATGGATGGGCAAACGGTCTCAAGACCGTTTGGAACTCATCCAAACGGTCTCAAGACCGTTTGGGCACAACCCAAGACCGTTTGAAGGTCTAGGGTTGAGTTAATCTAATGGTTTGAGGGTCCAATTGTAGGAAATTGATGCATTGTTGAAAATTGCTGATTTTGACCTAATTGGACTTCAACCTTAGTCAAAATGACTTGGTTTTTGGTCAAACTTTGGGCAAACGGTCTTAAGACCGTTTGGATGATGTCCAAACGACCTCAAGACCGTTTGGGCCAAGTTTGAGCCCAATTGGAGGTCAATTGATAGGTTCAACCTTGAATTGTTTCACATTGTTGAACATTGATGACCAATCAACTTGAAACCCTAATTGAGAACGATTGAACCCTAATTGGTTTACAATTGAGGGTCAATTTGATGTCTAAGTGGTTAAGGCTAACCCTAATTGGCTCAATGTATAAGTGGTTAGCATACCTTTAGCCAATTGAGGGCTTCAACATACATATCCTTGAACTTTGGTGACCTTTGAACCCTTTTGGAGGTCCAAACGGTTTGAGCCCCTTTGGACCAAACGGTCTCAAGACCGTTTGGGTCCAAACGGTCTCAAGACCGTTTGAGACCAAACGGTCTCAAGACCGTTTGGGGCCAAACGGTCTCAAGACCGTTTGGGCTCAAACGACCTCAAGACCGTTTGAGCTCAAACGACCTCAAGGTCGATTGGTCCAAACGACCTCAAACCGATTGAAGCTCCAAACGGTTTGGAAGTCAACCCTTCCAAACGGTCTTCACCTCCAAACGGTCTCAAGACCATTTGGATCCAAACGGTCTCAAGACCGTTTGAGGGCCAAACGGTCTCAAGACCGTTTAGGTGGTTGAAACCGTTTGAAGGTGGAAACCGTTTGGAGATTTGTGATGGTTTGTACTTAACCATTTGATGATGTAATCAGTTCAATGGTGATTCAATCTAAACCCTAATGGTAACCTAGGTCATTAAGGGACTATGTGATTAGTGGGTTAACCCATGATGGTGATCATGTGGCAAATTACCAAAATACCCTTGAAGGGTCTAAAGGGGTAAAACCCTAATCTAATCAAACCCTAATCACATAATGTTGATGCTTTGGCTCACATCAGTCAATAGAGACTTGTCTCAACCTAATCTAGAGTGGTGTTGCCACCATCTACTAGAGAGAGGAAAGAGAAAGTGTTTCTAGAGAGAGAAAGTATCCTAGAGAGAGAAAGTGCCCTTTTTAGGAGGAATCTCTAGTAAGATACTTCTTTTACACATGAAGGTGCATGATTAGGGAATGACCCACCTATGTGAGGTCATGGAAACCCTAATGATGATATCTAATGGATCTTAATGATAATTAAGAGTCTTAATGATGATGTTTCTCTTACATGATGATGTAATGAGTACAATTCACCATGGAGTGAATAGTAAACCCTAATTTTTGGGCAATGACATGAAAGATGAATAGTAAACCCTGATTGTAAGGGTTATTAAGTGGAACCTTATTTGAAGGTAATTCCATGTGGAACCCTAGTTGTGGGTGATCCCATGTGGAACCCTATTTTAGGGTGATTCCATGTGAAACACTAGTTGAGGGTGAATCCAAGTGAAACCCTAATTGGGGATGTATTCCTATTTACTGAAGTGTTTACTATTATCTGTTGAATTAACCATGCAGGTTGTTGTGAGATGATGGTCACACCCAGGTATGGAATACCATGTTATATTCATTGAAGGCATGTCTTATGCTTTATGAATAGTGAACCATCTTGATGCACTGCTAAGTGACATCCTTTGTGATTTATGGGCTGTAAGAGCCATAAATGTTATTAAGGTCATGCTTGACAGATGACTTGAGATGAATATCTGATAATTGTGATAAGTTAGGCCTGTTACATTTTGTATTCTCATATATAGCTGTGTTACTGTATGATGATTGGAATACTGAATGTACCTAACTAATCAAGTGAAATGTAGAGCCCTGATCATAGATCCATCATTGTCAGTTGTCTAAATGATGGTGAAACAGGTTTTCCTAAGGGAACTCCTGGAGCACATACTGTTGAGTATGTGGGGTACATGGATGTGTAGAACCTGACATCCTAGTGTAGGTATTTGATGTAGATTCTCGTAGTCCGTCATACCTTCACTATAAAAGAAAGGGTGAGTGGATGATGTAGATTCTAGTAGTCCATCAGACCCCACCCCAAAGTTTTAAAGGTGAGCTGTATCTCTACACTCCCTTAAAGACATAAACCCCGCATCGGTGAAAGATAAACAAGAAATCTTCCGATAGCGAAGAGAGTATAGAATGCAACTGTAACTCTAAAAATAGCGAAGGACCAGAGTACCCTGGTGAGCTATTACATAGACATCCCGCCAGATGTCAAACAATCAATCCTCTAACTGACTGAGGAAGATGAGGTCATAAGAATCCGGCTCTCTTAATGACCTATGTATGATACTGATGTGACTTCTTAGCGATCAGTTGGAGTATGAGTGGTATGCCTCATCTCCACAGGGCATAATAATGTTTGGAAAAACATAAACAACAGCGTAGTATATCTGTTAGAGTTAATTATGAGTTATTTGATTGATGTTACCTTGAATGGCATAGATGTTCTCATATTTTAATATTGATTGAACTCTTGCTTATCATCAGAACTGCCAGTGAATATCTTGAAGGCTCTTATTGCTTTAGTTATTCCTTGCTTTGCTTATAAAGCCTAGTGGAGAGTTATAACTCTCGCTGGGGCAATTATGTATAATTGTCTCACCCCGTAGACTTCTACTTTTTAGGTGGTCGTCGAAGACGAAGGAACAAGAACTCAGGTGAACAATCCCAGCAACAGCAGCATCAGGAGCAGTAAATATCTCAGGTGGAGATCTAGCCTGCTTCATGGTGTAGTTAGAGTCAAGTCCTATGTGTCCTCTGTACTCTCAGGTCCTGGAGTGTTTTGGAGTATGAATTCTTGAGAGTTTTGGTATCATGTTGTATATAATTACTCAAGAAGTAATTGTCAGTGATGTAAACAGTTAAATCCTTTTTCTATGGAAAAGGTTTGTGGTTTCAGGCTCTTGTCTCGAAAAGTTTTAATTTCCCGTGATTTTTGTCTTCCGCTGTTTACCGATTGCTTCCGCACATGATTAAATCGGGATTAATTCGTGGTTTGGAGATCGGAGCCCACAGTTGTGGTAAATTAAGAGCCCGAGCAAGGCTTACCCGTAAAAGGGTGAGACAACGAGAGAGATCAAGTCATACATAGCGCACTGACATTAAAGGGACAAACTCCTTCATATTGGCTCTAGAAGCACAACAAGAAGTTCTCGATGGTTCATGTGTACTACAATAGAAGCGTGGAGGTTGTCGGCAATACGGTAGGAGGACAAAATCATCTCTTGTCTGTGGTGTCACATCAGGAGGTTGCCAAGATAGTTGTCATAGTGTTGTAAGATCAAGAAGTGTCGTACGACAAGGATTGTCACTAGACTTGCTCCAGGATTAGGTATATGCCTTGCAACCTTCTTTCCTAGATATCATTCAAGTGTTCTCGCACAAAAACTCCCTACAAATGCATTTGTTATGAGCCATGGCTCATATTGTGACACTTTCCTCTCATAAAAAGTCCTTAGAAACACATTTATAAGGTATTATGGCCCATATCATTACAATGTCCTCTTATTGTAAGTCCCTACAAATGCATCCGGGAGGAATATTGTGACAGTGTCCTCTCAGAGAAAGTTCCTGGAATGCATATGATAGGATCTACCCCATATCAAGTGTGCTCTCATATTAAGTCCCCAAAAATACATTTGGGAGGATCCATGGCCCATATCATGATAGTGTCCTCTCACAAAAAGTCCTTTGAAATGCATTTGTGAGGAGTTGGGGCCCATATCATAATAGTGTCCTCTCACAGCAAGTCGCTAAAAATGCATTTATGAGGAGTTTGAGTCGATATCACGAGAATGTCCTCTCACAAAATGTTCCCAAAAATGCATTTTCGAGGTGCTAGAGACCATATCATTACACTACACTCTAACAACAAGTCTATGAAAATGCTTTTGAGAGGAGCTAGGACCCAAAAACATAGAACCAAAGTAAGTGTAGTGACAACAAGGTCAAGCTACAACAAGCAACACATAACCATATTCAAGACAGAGTTAAACCATGATCCAAAATAGATGATGATAATCAAGAAATCATGCGTCATAAAAAGAAAACTCCACACAAGGATGGACATCAAAACCCTAAAACCATCGTCAACAAGGCACACATAGAAAACCATAAGAAGAGAGAGAGAGAACCAACGTCCAACATATGTTTCACAAGAGCCAAAACCACCATCTAACATGAAAGGCCAAAACATCATCGAGGTGATAAAACCAAGGATCACATTGCACGTAAGATCTACAACTCCTCCATCACTTAGAAATTGGGTGGATGAAGTTAGGGTTTAGGAGAAAGAGTAATCCATGTAAGAATACTACAAGATCATACACCCTAGATCATGATAGTAACATCTAGCATCTTTAATTCATGTTTGAGAGATTAGAATAGCAGCATGCAAGTAGATCTTCCTTGATATCATAACAGTGTCCTCTCACAACAAGTCACTAAAAATGCTTTGATAGTGTCCTCACAAGACAAAGAAACTAGAATGTCAGTTGTGATACTCTCTTGTGGGGCTTGCAACACTCTCTAGCTAGGCTTGTAGATCTCACTTGTTGGGATGGTAGCTCTTGCATGTAGTGCTTTCAGCACTTGCTTATGGGGTTTGTAACACTTGCTTGCGGGTTTTGTAGTACTCGATTATGGGGTATGCAACTTTTGCTAGTTGGGCTTGCAACACTTTCTTGTAGGGCATGCAAGTCTAGATTGTTGGACATTAAAGTCTTGTTTTAGGATCAATCAAGTCTCTCTTGTGGGGCTTAAAGGTCTCACTTTCATGGCTTTCAATACTTGCTATAGCCATATCATGATATTATACTCTCACAAAAACTAGTCTTCGACGACGTCTGTGCAGCTCCTAGTCTTGACCTGGACTGCGGTGGACACGAAACCATAACACCGGATTAACAGAAATACATATAAATTAAAATTGATTGAGGAAGACATCATATCAAAAGAACTATTACCAACAGATAACCAACTTGCAAGACATATATGTTATATATACAAGATATCTGCCTGTCAGGACATCATATCCAACTGTTCATATATATATATATATATATATATATCAAGTCTTTCCAAGGAAACAACACATATACAAAACATAGCTTCACAAAACATCGTCGAAAACACCTCCGAGGACCTGAGAGTACAGGGAAGACTCTAGAACTCTACTACAAAACAACAAACAACAGCTTATCCATCTGTGCCTTCTACTGCTCTTCAAGCTGCTCGGCCGCAACACCACGACCCCTACCACGTCTAGCTTGATCACCTAAAAAGGTTGAAACCAACAGGGTGAGACACACAGTCCCAGCGAGAAATATAACTCCCAGCGAGTAATGAAGGATGTATACATTATGTTGAATGTATAAGTGGAGGACCAAGTGATTCAATCGCATTCTAGTTTCCCTAAAAAAGGCCTAAAATATCCCTAGCTTCCGCCTAGGCCCCTAGGGAATTTCTAGCAGCCTATATAACTTTAACATACATAACAATTAGATAGAAAAAAAAGAGTGAATGTGGTGACAAAAACGTCAACATCATATAGGGCTAATATTGTATTTCTTTTGAACAAGGTAACATGGAAAATCTATTTGTATATGCACATGGAATGGAAATGATATAGCACACTGTGAAAAAAGGATAGACGGAAGAAGAAAATATATTTTTATTCTAACTAAATTTGAATTTTTATTTTTGGTTATGTAGCTTACTTATACTCTGAGAGAGGTTGTACATATCAACTAAAGGACCATTATGACTCTAGTATAGTAATAAGTACTACTAATCATTTTTGTAACAAAATAACAAGTTAACTCCTAAGCATGCCAAAACACACACAAAATAAGATGGACAAATTGCTTACTTGTTATCTTTTTGAAAATTTCTCCAACTTTCAGTTCTTTCGCTTTCTTGAACCCAATCCTGCAAACTATGAGATAAATAAATATTATTGTTCAGATTACATATACGAATTATAGAATATGAATGTATATGTGATAATCATAATCTAACACACAAATAGATTACCTTCACGTTATCAAGTGAACTCAATACTGTCTTAGAACTAAAATCATTCAGCTATTCAATAGTTCCTACAGGATACATCAAGATTGTCATTTGATATAAGAGGAAAGTCACCTAAATTTATACATAGTGAACATAGAGATAAAATACATCATTTAAGAAATATAGTATAGATGGATTTTTATCAGGAACTCTTGATCTATAAGAGAATAGTAATACACATTGAATTTAAATGCATCTATAGAAATCACGTGTTCAAAATGAGGAACTCTTAATTTTATATAGTATAAAAATGAGGATAAATTAGGGGAAGTGAGGTCTGATTTTCATGGCAAAGTTATCTCAAATTATGTTAGTGACCATAGAAGATTGTTACTTTCTATTGGAAACCCCAAACATATCAAGGCATCTGTTAGATTTATTAATGCATGGATAGAGAACTTCTAAGTATGTGCATAATAAATACATTTGACAATTATTATATGCGTAAAAGAAATAGAGATGTTCCCAATCAAATAAGGGGGCTTACATCATGTAGGCAAGTTCAAGAGGACATAATTTCAAAGGTAAATAACAAAATAATGAGGTAATAGAATTTATGAGAATATTATAATCACTTTAGAGATCTTGCCCAATAAATCACAACAATAATAGACTAATTATAGGAGATTATCTAGGATAAAAATCCAACACAACTTCATGTATACACACACACACACACACACATATATATATATATATATATATATATATATATATATATATATATATATATAAACAAGAATTGGATAGCATAGCAGTGTGCAACTAGAGGGGTGTGAATCAAATTCCATCGAAGATGAATGCTAGTTTGAGTATGAAAAGCGTTTAAGGATCAATTATGAATCCGTCTCCATTGATTGCATATTCACTCTCTCATTCGGAAGGATGGTCAGAGTACACAAAGCTCTCCAGATCTACTAGTCTGATGCCACTCCAACCAGTGAAGTTTTACTTGGTGTAAGGGAACATTATATATCCAAAAGCTAAAGTGAGATAGAATGCTCTAAAATGGAAGAACTATTTGATGGGATACATTGTTGATTTCGATCCTCATATTCATACTCTGCTAAACTTCTTTAAATGGGTCTGGAAACCCTCTAGCAAAATAGATCTTCTGATTTGGGGTGAGGGATCATTTGCTATTAGATTCACAGATTCTTTAAAACTATATCATGTAATGTCTCGAATTTGGTTCGTTCAAAACAAACCTCTCATTTTGTCCAGAGTATTGATAAGGTGACTGTTGATAATGCTCAAATTCTAGCATTTTCTAATGTTGTTTCTAGTGTTACCACAGAGAAGCTTGTTTCAGTTAACAATGTCATCCAGAGTACTGAGAAGATGAGTGGTGACAATGCTCAAGTTTCGACTTCATCTACCAAGTACCAGAATGTTGATTGTTCTCGAAATACAATTTTAGTTGATACTCCTATTTTTTATTGTAATAGTGAACAAGAAAACCAAAAATGGAAGGATAAAGAATCAGTAATGTCTGATACAAATCCATTTCCTTAGATGCATATTCTGATTTGTTAGTAAATTTTGTTACGATGATTGTTGGCAAAAGTAATTTGGTGCCCTCTTCTCTATTTCCTGCCTTTCCCTCCAAGCCTTCTGATACTGGAGTTCATAATGATGATGAGTCAAGGTTGTGAATCATAGACAGAAGAGCAAGTCCCCGCCAAAATGTTACTCAAAATGCAGTAAGCAGAATCCATATAGAACTAATCCTTAGAATGTAGGTATGTATCATCAAGTTGGTAACTCTGTATTCTCACCTATGCAGAATAATTTTTGAGGTTTGGAAATTATAAGTGAGGAACCAAATGTTGAGGCTGACAACACAATTACCTAGGAGATTAAATGATTGCTTCTTTCTCAATCACTTCTTGGAACATTAGAGGAATTAGTAACAAAATTAAAGGAGTATTAGATGAAGTTAGACGTTCCAGAAGTGATATTGTGGTGCTGGTAAAAACTAGATTGAGACTACTACACGGTCATGCTAAATGGCATGGCCATTGTGGGTCTTGGTGGAACGACCATTCTATGTGGTACAGCTGTTCTATTGGCTAGTTCTTCAATGCTTCTTGTTTTGATTTTGAGTGAGCTAGCACGGCCGTTCTGTGGCACCATGGTACATATGATGATAATGTCATCTCACAATAAGTCCTTAAAAATGCATTTGGGAGGTGTCATGTCCCATATCATGACAACATCCTCTCACAACAAGTTCATGAAAATGCATTTGGGAGGTGTCAGGGCCCATTTCATGACAAATGTTCTCTCTCAACAACTCCCTAAAAATGCATTTGGGAGGGCCACGACCCATATCATGATAGTGTCCTTTCACAACATGTCCCTTAAAATGCATCAAGAAGGTGTTAGAGCCCATATATTGACATTGTTCTCTCATGTTAAGTCCCTGAAAATGCTTTTGGGTGAAGTTTGGCCCAAATCCTGACAATGTCCTCTCATGCCAAGTCTTTGAATATACATTTGGGAGGTGTCATAGCACATATGATGACAATGTCATCTCACAATAAGTCCTTAAAAATGTATTTGGGAGGTGTCATGTCCCATATCATGGCAATGTCCTCTCACAACAAGTCCATGAAAATGCATTTGGGAGGTGTCAGAGCCCATTTCATTACAAATGTTTAGGGAATAGAACTTATGCCACCGCCAGCTGATGTTGTCACCATAGTTGATGCCCTCGGGAGCTCGCCGGAATATGGTGTCTGTCGGTTGATGCCCTCACCTAGATCTGATACCTATCTGATATTGTAATCAAGCTGTATAGTATCTCTGCTTAGGGCAAATATGAAACATTGGTTGAGGCCTTGGATGATGTAAGCTTTCTCACATGCTTTTAAATGGTCTTTTGTATAAGTTTTCATATACAAGTCCTTGAAATGCATTTGGGAGGTGCCATGGCACATATGATGATAATGTCATCTCACAATAAGTCCTTAAAAATGCATTTGGGAGGTGTCATGTCCCATATCATGATAACATCCTCTCACAACAAGTTCATGAAAATGCATTTGGGAGGTGTCAGGGCCCATTTCATGACAAATGTTCTCTCTCAACAACTCCCTAAAAATGCATTTGGGAGGTGCTATGACCCATATAATGATAGTGTCCTTTCACATGTCCATTTAAATGCATTAAGAAGGTGTCAGAGGCCATATATTGATAGTGTCCTCTCATGATAAGTCCCTGAAAATGCATTTGGGTGAATTTTGGGCCCATATCATGACAATATATTCTCGCGCCAAGTCCTTAAAAATACATTTGGGAGGAGCCACGACCAATATCATGACAGTGTCCTCTCATGGCATGTCCTTGGAAATGATTTTGTGAGGAGATGTCCATATCATGATGGTGTCCTCTCACAACAAGTACCTGAAAATGCATTTGAGAGGAGCTACATCCCATCTCACAGGAATGTCCTTTCACAACATGTCATTGGAATTGCATTTGGGAGGATATGTGACCAATATAATGATAGTGTGTTCTGATAGTATGTCCCTACAAATAAATTTGTGAGGAGCCAAGTCCCATATCATGATGGTGTCATCTCACATCATGTCACTGAATATGATTTTGGGAGGAACCAAGGCCCATATCATGATGGCATCCTCTCACATCAAGTCTTTGAAAATGAATTTGAGAGGATCCACGTCCCATATCATGACAATGTCCTCTCCCAATAAGTTGTATTAAGGAGGATACATAGCCCATATATTGGCAGTGTTCTCTCATAATAAGTCCCTAAAAATGCATTTCGGTGAAGTTTGGGCCATATCATGACAATGTCCTCTCACGCCAAGTCCTTGAAAATACATTTGGGAGGTGCCATGACACATATGATGACAATGTCATCTCACAGTAAGTCCTTAAAAATGCATTTGGGAGGTGTCATGTCCCATATCATGACCACATCCTCTCACAACAAGTTCATAAAAATGCATTTGGGAGGTGTCAAGGCCCATTTCATGACAAATGTCCTATCTCAACAACTCCCTAAAAATGCATTTGGGAGGTGCTATGACCCATATCATGATAGTGTCCTTTCACAACATGTCCCTTTAAATGCATTAAGGAGGATATATGACCCATATATTGGCAGTGTCCTCTCATAATAAGTCCTTGAAAATGCATTTTGGTGAAGTTTGGGCCCATATCATGACAATGTCCTCTCACGCCAAGTCCTTGAAAATACATTTGTGAGGTGCCATGATGCATATGATGACAATGTCATCTCATAGTAAGTCCTTAAAAATGCATTTAGGAGGTGTTAGGTCCCATATCATGACAACATCCTCTCACACCAAGTCCATGAAAATGTATTTGGGAGGTGTCAGGGTCCATATCATGACAAATGTTATCTCACATCAACTCCCAGATTATGATAATGTCATTTCACAACATGTCCTTTCAAATGCATTAAGGAAGAGTGAGGGCCCATATATTGACAATGTCCTCTCACAATAAGTCCATGAAAATGTATTTTGGTGAAATTTGGGCCCATATATGACAACATCCTCTCATTCCAAGTCCATGAAAACACATTTGGGAGGTGGCATGGAGCATATGATCACAATGTCATCTCACAGTAAGTCCTTAAAAATACATTTGGGAGGTGTCAGGTCCCATATCACAACAATGTCCTCTCACAAAAAGTCTATAAAAATGCATTTGGGTGGTGTCAAGTCCCATATCATGACAACGCCCTCTCATAACAAGTCCATCAAAATGCGTTAGGGAGGTGTCAGGGCCCATATCATGACAAATGTTATCTCACAGCTAGTCCCGAAAAATGCATTTGGGAGGTGCCACGACCCATATGATGATAGTGTCATTTCACAACATGTCCTTTCTAGGGGTATAAACGGTGCGGGTACGATGCGGGTCTGGCCATACCCATATCCATACCCATCTAATTTAGCGGGTGCGGTTCCGGTTCTAGACCCGCATAATACAAAACCTGGACCCGCACCATACCCGTACCCGCAATAATAGCGGGTATGTGGTGCGAGTATGCGGGTAAGTGGTTCTATTAAACACCATATTGTTTATGTAAGAGAAATGACTATGTTATATATATTTAACACAACAAGATATTGTTATCATATAGTATATTAACATGTAATAGTTATATTAGACAATGCTATATTCTATACAATAAAATTAATTGAGTAATTGTTTACATATTTGTAGTCGTGATCATAACATTTAATATATGTAGAAGGTAATGTAGATTAGTAGACATTTTGATTTTAAGTTTACATATGATGTTCGTTATTGTAACTAGAATAGTTAATTCTTAGTTATATGACTAGTCTCAACCTTAGAGTAGGATATAATCTCAATAATTATATTAATTAGACTAGTAAAGTATGATATATATAACATATTATTTTAGTAGTTACTTATGTATAGCGGGTACACGGGTCTAGCGGGTCTAGGTCCAAGCATACCCATTATTGGACCCGCTTATATGTGGGTCCAAGGGTATACGGGTCCAAGGGTATGCAGGTATAAAAAATTAGACCCGTGACGGGGTTTTTAAGGGTCCGGATTTGTGGGTACGCGGGTCTAACCGTACCCATTTACAACCCTAGTCCTTTCAAATGCATTAAGGAGGACACATGGCTTAGCCTAGTTGCTTCTTTTGTTTCACTGCTGGTGCTTTCTTGAGAGTTCTGAAGTTTCCAACTACTGGATGTGTTGTTGGATTCTATGGTTTCATGTTGAGTTCGTTTCTGCTTGATTTTCTTGTTGGAAGCTGTTCGAGAAAAAGTTTTGACCTCTTTCTATATTGTCTGAGGAGTCTCAACAGCAAACCTCTTCTCCATTTCCACAACTTCTTCTTTCCCCTCTTCTTCCGCTTCTGTGACCTTGGTAGCCTCTTTCTTATCCCCTTTCAGAGTTGTTGGAGTAGTCTGTTCTTATAATTCCCTTTCCGTGACCGATGTTGTTTTTCCCGCTTCTTCTGCATGTTTTGCCATCTTCTCATCGGCTTGAAACTGCTGTGTTTCAAAATTATCGTCGCCTATTTCGACCACTGTCGGTCTATTCTTTCTCCACGGAGGCAATGTCAACGATTTCCACGAGGCTTTCTTCGTCCTCGTCATCTCTGAGTAACTGACTAGTCGATGAAGGAGCGACTGGAGGAGGTGATGACGGAGGAGGTAGTGATGGAGTGGTTGGGTGATGTCTTCGCCGGTGAGATTGCACAACAACGGGAGAAATCGCTGGGGAGGGCTACGGATTGAGTAGAGGAATTGGGGTTTTGCTTTGCTCGCTAGCTGCTCTTTCTGCTATTTTCTCGCTGCTTCCGCTCGAATATTTTTTTTCCCGCTTTTTTCGCTATAACAGGTTCCGGGTTGCGGGAGTATTGCTGCCGAGTAGGGTAATTAAGTTACCCACACGGGCAACTAAAAGTAACTCTATATATATATATATATATATATATATGTAGAGTCAGGCTAGAATACACTCGAGTGTATCCGGAGCGGAATACACTCGTTATAGTATGACAGTGAAGATCAATGGTTTACATTTTGTAAAAAATAGTCTTGATATGCAAACACACTTGAGTGTATTCGTGCGATCCATACACTCGAGTGTATTCTAGCCTGACTCTCTCTCTCTCTCTCTCTCTCTCTCTCTCTCTATATATATATATATATATATATATATATATATATATATACTCTTCTTGGGTCTCCTAGAATAGTCAATTATAAGTAATTTCCTTCATCATTATTAGTTTCCTTATTTATATTACAAAAAGATATACATATTTGTGATACTATCTTCTATAGAAATATATTTATGCTAGTTGATCATATGTCAAATAAAAGGAAAGACTATATGGATGGAAATCATGGCAATATTTATGTTATAACATTTAATTTTAACAAATATATTATGGGTGGTAAAAGCATTTTTTTATATTTTGCATTGTTGATCGTGATTACTTAATAAAAATAAAATCTACTAAATGATTTTCTCATGTCAACTGGTCTCACTTAGGTAATTAATATTTTGAATCCAATGATAATTTTTTTTATTATACTCTAGGTAGCTTTGATTCTTCTCTATTGATAATACTTTTTTTCAAATTGAAAATTTTAACATTTAATGACAAGATTTATATTATGGGTGGTGAATGAGTCTGGAAGTGGATGAGTCAGAGGGGAAAATGGAGGTGGATAATAATTGAATGATCACATCACTATACATAAATACTTTAGATTTTTCATAACTTAATCTGTTTCTTTAAGCTAACTAGTGTATGTAAGCAAATTATATAATAATTTGACTTAAAAGATATTCTTTAGATTTCTTTTCTATTCTATATAGGAGGCAGGGTTGGCATTTGGCTGGGAACCAGTAATGAACATGCCTGACACAAAATTGGCTTGCCAACAGACTAGATACAAACTAATATAGACCCGACCAAATATGATCCCCAACCCGAATGGAGGCATGCATGAGTGTGGGGACAATCAGAGCACGGTTGGTCGGGTGCTTGCGACAACGACGACCTGTTTGTAGGAATTTGCTTGTACGGTGGGTGTTCTATATAAGTCATTGTCAAGGAACAATTTGTCTTGCAAGACAATGAATAATTAGCCTTACAATGATCACAAAAGATACACATGTTAGTTTGGAAATGATCGTCGTGCTAATTTATATTATAAATACTCTAAAAAAATTCATCTCTGACGTCTCTTTATAAATTGTGAAATAAATGTATTGATATGTCCCCACAAAAATGCATTTGGATTATCACATATCATGGTGTCCGCTTACAACAAGCCCCTTAAAATACATTTGTGAGCAATGATGGCCCATATCTTGACAATGTCCTCTCACAACAAGTTCCTAACAATGCATTCTTGAGGTGTCGGGGCCCATATCACGAGAATTCCCTCTCACTGTAAGTCTCCAAAATACATTTGCGAGGAGTGGGGGCTGCCGACAGCCATTGCTTGTTTGCAGCAATTGTATCTGGAGGTAGGTAGTCATAGCCTTATAATAATCACAAAAGAGATGTCCATGAGTTTATGAACAACCATCATGCCAATACTCCTTTATGAATGATTCTCACGATGATTTAGAATGACTCTCAGTGAAATTTTTTCTCTCTCACATCACCTTTAAAACTCACAAATAAATTAATCAACATATTTCCAGGAATATACATTTGGGATGTACCATGCCTTATATCATGACAATATCATCTCACGATAATTTTATATAAATGCACTTCTCACGAGTTGTGGCCCAAATCTTGACAATGCATCTCAGAGCAAGTGTCTGAAAATGTATTTGTGAGGAGTCGGGGCCCATATCATGAGAATGACCTCTCACAAAAAGTCCCATGAATCGCATCTACGAGGAGGTAGGGTCCATATCAATACGATGTTCTCTGCCAGTAAGATTGTTAAAATACTTTTGGGGGAGTTAGGGACCCATATCATGAGAGTGTCCTCTCACAACAAGTCCCTAGAAATACTTTGATCGGAGATATATATATGTATTGTCTTCTTAATTTTTCATAAGGGAGATGTGTGTAAGTTTGGGGATGATTAAGGCATGGTTGGTCAGGTGCTTGCAGTAGCCACCACATGTTTGTAGCAATTATTGTTGGGTTGGTGGTCCATACAAGTTGTTTTTTAGGAGCAATTTGCCTCAAAGTACAAAGGTCCATTAACCTTAGAATTTTGTAGAAGATACGTGTATGCATTTGGGGTCGATCATAATGTCAATATTCCTATACGAGTGGCTATCAAATTAACTTAGAATGATTTAGAATGACTCTAAGCATCAATTTCTCTCATACATCTCCTTTATGAATTATGAAATAAATGTATTGATATATTCCTAATGAAACTACATTGAGAAAATGATTGATACTTATTATTAGTTGGAATATGTTGGATGACAGACACATCTGTCATCTAAAGGTTAGGTAACAAGCATGTATGTCACGTAAAAGTTTAGGGACGACCATGCATGTCACCTATACAGTAGACCCCTTTATAGATCACATGTGACTCATATACATGTCATCTAAATGGTAACCCCCCCTTAGAATTTAGGTGACTCAAATGTATGTCACCTATAGCGTGTGACCCTTTCAAATGTCTGTCATCTATGTTACACGAGTTTACACATGCTACACATGATTTACATGCTTGTCACCTAAAGTGTGTAAGCTTTTCAAATATGCCAAAATATATGTCATCTATTTTAGGTAGGTCTATACAGATTATAAGTGATGTACAAATATGTCATCTAAAGTGTGTAACCTTTTACATGACTGTCACCTATACCATGTTTTTTAGTAGTGACCATAACACTATGGCACACTACATAGCAGAGCAGGATGTGTTTCTTTTTCCGTTGAATTAATATAAGAGGAGGTACTTTAAAAAAAATGATGTGCATGATATCTAGTTATCTGTTAACTATGTAACTCACCAGATGATTACCATCACTAAAACAGATTGACAAAAATAGAGCCGTACACTAGAATTATCAAAATAGTATCTATTTTTGGTTGAAAATATCACTGTTCATGATTGTTTTAATGATCTCTTGTGAGTTGTTTGGTTGTAGCAACCATGCGAGGAGAGAGTAGCACCCATGAACTTCGTCAACTCCGAAATGTCTGTAGCAACCAGGACGGTGCATCTACTACCGAGCAGCCACACCCAAACTGATGATTACATATCAAGTATTGTTACGATCAGTTGTGGTACCGAATGCCAGATGTTGTATTGTCAAGACTGTACGGTTGTTGTCACATCCAATGTCAGGTTGTCAATAGCGTCTTTCCTTTATTTTTCAAAGAGGTTTGCTATACATATTAGAAACTGAATCAGAAATGAACCATGTTTGTCATCTTGCATGCATAACAACAAAAATAGAGAAAAAAAAGTAACTACAACAAAAATGGAGGTCAATTTTTGTTGTTATGCATGCAAGATGACAAATGTGGTCTTATTTCTGGTCCAGCTTATGTTACCTGTAGCATTTCTCTTTTTCAAACTAGTGAACACACACGTGCACACGCACATGCCATATAATAAATGTTAAATTTATATTAGATCATTTTTAAAATTATCAATATAATAAAAAAATATTTTATTTATGAAATATGATCAACACTCAGTGTTTGGTGTAATTAATATATTATTACTTTGAAATAAAAGTTAAATTTAATATGACAAAGTTAAGAGATGATTTTTTGTATTAACCTAATTTTGTTCTATCCAGATATTGTAATGGTAGTGAGTCATGGAGTCAATCAAACATAATTAAAGCAAATAATTTACCATTACTTGAGTTGCAAATGTAATGTTAAGTTACAATTAAATTGTACAAACATTTTGTTGTGTATGTGATCTATTTTTTACCATATAATAAAAAATATAGTTACACAATGACTATTTTCATTCCCATATTGAGTTGTCTTTCGCTCATCTTTAAATAATGATTCATAGTGATGTGTATTTGTATATATTGAAGTATTATTGCTACAATATTCTTTAATGAAGTCACTTTATAATTTAAGAGCTAGTCTAAGTTTTGTTGAAAACCACCAAAAGGGTTGGGCACTTTTTTCTGGGTTCAAATCCTCTACGCCCGACACAATGTGCCCACTGAATCAAAATCGTACACTCCCCATGGATCCTAAAATATAACAGATGAGACACAGATGGTCACAAAGAATCGTCATAGAAGATTCAGACCCCTTTTTTCCACCCCACAATAGTAAATTTATACTACCCTTCAAGCTCATGATAAAGCGGTGATCTTTTTGGTCATTCAAAGACTTGGCATGTTTCATGCAAATTTTACTTCCAAATAGAGCATTACCAAGAGTCCCTTTTGGGAGTTCTCATGTTGCAACACATGAGGCACTCCTCCACAAAAATGTAATATGAATACTTATGTATCTAGTATATATAAACTATGTGTCAATAAATTGGACATATTACATGGATAGAAATGAAAAATTTGTATCATAATTTAAGAATAGTATATAATTATTTTATATTATTCTTAAATCTTTATTATTTTATTTTATATATTCTTTCGATGATTGTGGTAATATTCCAACATTAAGAATTAGTTCTACTTTCCATAATTTGAAATACAAAACGAGAAATGGTAATTTTCGTAGTATCTCTTTGGTTGTAGTTGTAATTACCTTAATAAATTGGTGTGAATTGATCTTGCGTTATCTCCACATATATAGACTTAATTGTTTCATTTACCATTTTGACATAGGAGATGGTGTAATTGTTTTTAGAAAGAATGGATATGTGATGTACGTATTTGAAAAATATGATAATGTAGTTCACTTTCTTACACCCAAGTAAGATCAACTAGAATATAGGATAAAAATATAAAAAAATAAGTAAAAGTAAAAAATAATTTTCTACATATTTGTAAATGATTGTAAGGCTCTATGGTTTACGTAGAAACATTGTTAGGTTTTAAGGGAGATAGAGAAGACAGTGGAAATAAAAAATTTCTCCTCCCAAACCCAGAATAAAGGAACTACGTCAACGTCTATACAATAGGAAGGATGGTTTATAGAGGCATACCTTGTCACGAGGCTTACTCGGTGACGTTATCTCGCAGCTTGTGCGGTCTTCACCTCTGGTCTTGGACGATGTCTGTTCAACTCCTGGTCTCACCGGGACTGTCGGGATTGACAGCTGTCCTCCGAGCGGCAGAAGTCTCCCGCCTCTGAAGTAGTCCACACGGACTACCTGGAACTATGATCTCCTTGTGCCATAAGGAATCAGAAGGAGTCGCACCCTCCTATCAGCGTACTAGTCACCAACACACTCTCCTGCAACCAGTTGCTTTTCTACAGTTGTCTTTCCCTTGTCGTGCCTCCCTTATCGGGTAGCACTTGCTCAGGCTTTCTCTCAGTTACCAAAACCAGAGAGAACGACAACTCTACAGAGCAACTGGTATTCTGAGTTGTTGTTCCTGAGAAGCCCCAGATACCCCTATATATATAGGAGGGTCATGGAACATAGTTCTCTACCCCGGACAATGCGGGGTTAAACAAGAGTAGAAGGGTTCAAGATTTTCTACAAAATAAGCAACTTGCGCTAATTGAACCGATCGGTTCACACCCTGAAATGATCGTTTCAGGCCCTATGCCGATCGTTTGGGACATGAGCCGATCGTCTGGGGCTCTGAGCCGATTGGATGGAGCTCTGAACCGATCAGTTTGTGGTCCTGATCCAACTCAAATTGACTTTCATATTTGTTTCCAATTAATCAAATATTAATCCTTTTCCAAATTGAATTTGTACAAGTGAAACAAATTATATTTGCAAAATAGTCTTCTGACTTTCCAAACGATCTCGGTTGTTCCACGAATCGACCAGTTCAACAATTGAGTCGATCGTTTCATGACGCATGAGCCGATCGACTCATGACTTGATTTGATCGGTTCACCAACCTGAGCCAATCGATTCATCTCATGAGACGATCGGTCGGGGCAGTAGACTTGTGTAAATCAGTCAATCGCAGTTTCAATCAATTTGATACTCCAATTAATCGGTCCAACACCTTGAACACTATGATATTGAGCTATCAATTGATTGAGTGTTTAATTGAACTACTAAACTCCTTTAGTAATCAATCTAAACATCATTTGTGGATAAACTCCTCTTCCAGGTTAAATCCTATGTGTGTGACCCTGCAGGTCCATTTCACGTTGGCAGTGAAAGTCCATAACACTGATGACTTCACAAGCAAAGAGCGATGCCTAGTCACACATCAGTGCTACCCAAGTGAAAAAGAAAGTTGGAGAACAATGTTTAATCCTACAATCCGTAAATGGTGTTACAACGAATGTATAATTCCTTTATCACTGATATCTCGAATGAACTCAAAGCATGAAACAATCATCCTGTCAACGTTCATTCACTTTCTTGATCTCAGAGTAGATTGGAGGAGATATGTATGACATAAATATCACATACTGATTCACATATGCGTGCACTCCTATCTCAATCCTACTCATCAAGTTTCCATGAATATCAAACTCCCTCAGGAGGGACAAATCCCATATCTATCACTCACCCCTCAAAAGCCCCATGTGTCAAAGCCACCCAATCATTACCTTTATAACAAGCCATGTTTCAGGACTGCGTTTGATGATGTCAAAGTGTACCCAATGACATGTGTTGAGTGTAGTGATTTCAGGTCAAAGAATCACATTCACCACCATCACTGTGAGAACTGACTGTGACTACCATGTCATGGTTCCATGTGTCAAACTCACGGTGGGTCTGTATGGTACACTTATTCTCTAACAAGTACCTATGTGTTTGGTTTGATATCTCCATATCATGACTAATGAGATTTTGTCATCAACCAACACCACAATCTAGTCTTGTGTGTCATTGTTGTCTATCTACCTTCCATAATGACATCTGACTAGGGACATAATAAGAATGTACAAACTCTTAGCATCTGTATGATCTCATCATTCAGGTCCTGAACCTGAAGGCATACGTCATTGAGTACTTTCATTCTCTAGACATTCAATATGTTATATCATTATCTCATATGACTGAACCAGAAAGAATTGGAAGCTTGCCTTTGATGTTTATCAAATCAATCTTAATGTATCCCACCAATCATCCCATGATTGGCTCTTAGGGCATACATACCAACATACTCCCACTTGCACTGTGAGCCAATCACCCTTGAATCATATTCATAGTGATCTTCAAACATGTCCCACATGTTACTGTGCTCTAGTGCTGGCATAGTGAGTTATGGCAACACCTTGCCAAAGTCAGTATTAACTGCATGTCTCTCATCTCTTCACTTTACGTCATACGTATGAGGAGTTGCCGTAATATGCGATCCAATATTCCTTTGCTAACCTGTAGCCACATTGCATGACCAAGCACTCCTAACTTGTCATCAATGACCGAAATATCTATAAGTTCATCTCATGAACTTCCAGATCCATATAGTATTCACTAATGTTCTCTAACACACAGATACTCAACATATCCTTTTAAAATGACTTTATTGGAACATTTCCATTTATCAACAAACATTCACTTTTATATATCCCATATATATTTTGCGATTAGTTTTCTATCCTTTTCAGAAGTTCACATCAATGTAACTCTTTACAATGAACCCTTCCTTATTTCCATAGAACTAGTACTTCTCAAGTACTTATCATGTTCTTATGGTATTCCAGTAACCCTTACTGGAACTAGACAAACATCCACTTGTCATGTCCCACATACGAGTTATCAGGATGAGCACATCCTATTGTCATGTCCTACATACAAGATGATGAATGCATTTTATTCTTGCTATGCCCATACATGCAAGATAATGGGATGATTACATACATGATAGATCCATATCTATTCTTAGTGTTCCCATTCTTCATAAGAATTGGACACTTGGCCTTGGGATACTGACTCCATGTAATATGGATAAGTTTTCTCCCACTGAATCTATGTATACCGAACCCTTTAGTATAGATTGCCAATGTATGCTTTCTCTTTTTCAAGTCAAGAGATTTTTTGAGAACTATCTCTATAGATATCTATTCCTATCACATAGGAAATGTATCTTTCTTCCCTAAAGATAATTTCCACTTTGGATTTCTATTCTAGAACATTTCCATTTCACATCAACATGTGGAATGTGAATATGCTCCCACTAAATCACAGATCCCTTCTTTATCTTTGACATATCAGTCAAACCCTTTGACTATATCATCAAAGTAAAGACCATAGTTCTGAGTTGCTTGTACTCAATCAATCACATTGATTAGTCCATTGTAACTTATAGACTTCATTTGCATTAATGGATTCATAAACCGTATAGGTTGTGTTACGTACACATCCTTGTCTTATTCCTCATAGGAATGCAGTTTTAGTATTCATATGCCAAATCTCTTAGTCATTAAGTTGCAAGCATCATCCTTATCAAAATGTTATCCATGTGTCTTAACGCTTAAGACTCATTCACACTCATGGATTTCATCCCAATGGGTGCTACCATCAAGGTCATACCTTATGGTTCACATGGAAGTCATTTTAAGGATGTAATGGTCATAAACCATAACTCAAAATCTGGTTCCTCATATTCATCTAGATAGTTGATTCATCACATGAACAACTCATCACATAGATAATCAAGGTGCATCTGTCAAGGATATAAGAACTCATACAACTCCTTGTGATTCTAAATTTCCTTTATTAGTGTGGGGTATTCTTTATTTAAGAAGAAATTAGTTATTTGATAATCGTCCTATAACTCCTTAGAGTATGACTCCTTGTTGATTTAGACATCACCATGCCTTCATCATGAGTTTACTATGATACATTATCATGATCACTCATCATGAGTTTACTTGTTGATTTAATTGTTTGATGGCCCACCAGGCTTTATGTTCCAGCTCTACTGGCAGGTGACAAGACTTCCCGTACACCAAACGGAACGGGGTTGTTCCGATTGGTGTTTTATAAGCTGTTCGATATGCCCAAAGGGCATCAGGAAGTTTGGTGGACCAATCAGAGCGGTTTCTGTTCACCGTTTTTTCAAGAATCGCCTTCAATTGTCTATTTGATACCTCTACCTGACCACTTGTCTGTGGATGGTAGGGCGTGGTGACTTTGTGATTGACTCCGTACTTTTTTAGTAAGGCTTTGAAACTTCTTTCCAAGAAATGGGTCCCGCCATCTGATATGACAGTTCTTGGAACTCCAAATCTTGGGAAAATAATATCTTTAAACAATTTAATAACAGGCTTGGAATCGCTGGACACAGTGGGTATAGCTTCGACCCACTTTGAGACGTAGTCCACCGCGACCAAGATGTAGTAGAAGCCATAGGATGAAGCGAAAGGGCCCATGTAGCCTACCCCCCACACATCAAAAAGCTCAATTTCCTGCCACATAGTGAGGGGCATTTCGTCTCTTTTTGATATGTTACCAGTAAATTGGCATTTGTTGCAGGCTTTCACAAAGTCGTAGGAATCTTTTGCTATAGTAGGCCAGAATAAACGCGATTGTAAAACTTTTAGAGCGGTTTTCTTAGCACTCATGTGCCCCCCTGTAGGTCCTGAATGGCAATGCTCAAGGACAGGGGTGATTTCTTCTTCCAGCAAGCAACGACAGAAAAGTCCGTCGGCACAAAGGTGGAACAAGTAGGGTTCGTCCCAGTAATAATGTTTTATGTCATGAAGGAACTTCCTTTTGTCCTGGTAGGAAGCAGATGGGTGGATAATTCCTATGGCTATATAATTAACGATATCAACATACCAAGGGAAGCCATGAGTGGCCTTCATAAGCTGATCATCAGGAAGAGAATCCCGGATAGGGATTTCATCTTTTTCTTCAACCTCGATCTGGCTGAGGTGATCGGCCACAACATTCTCCACGTCACTTTTATCTTTGATCTCCAAGTCGAATTCCTGAAGCATTAGCACCCAGCGGATAAGCCTGGGTTTGGCATCCTGTTTCTGAATCAGGTATCGAATGGAAGAATGGTAGGTATAAACGATGACTTTAGAACCAATCAGATAAGAGCGGAATTTTTCAAACGCGTAGATGATAGACAAAAACTCTTTCTCTGTGGTGGTGTAGTTTTTCTGTGCTTCGTCTAGCATTTTGGATGCGTAGTAGATAACATAGGGTTTCTTATCAATCCGCTGTCCTAAAACAGCCCCTATGGCATAATCACTTACGTCGCACATGATTTCGAAGGGCTGCGACCAATCTGGAGCTCTTAGAATAGGTGTGGAGATTAACACATCCTTAAGGGTGGAGAAACTTTGCATACACTCCTGATTGAATATGAACTCAACATCTTTGGTCAGGAGCTGGGTCATGGGTTTAGCTATCTTTTAGAAATCTTTGATGAATCTTCTATAGAATCCTGCATGACCCAGGAAAGCTCGAACTCCTCTTATATCCTTTGGAGGTGACAACTTTGAGATAACATCGATCTTTGCTTTGTCAACCTCGATTCCTCTGTCACTTACCCTATGTCCGAGAATGACACCTTCCGTTACCATGAAACGCCATTTCTCCCAATTCAGGATAAGGTTCGTTTCCTCGCAGCGCTGTAGAACTTGTCCAAGATTGATTAAACAGTTATCGAAGGAATCTCTGTAAACTGAGAAATCATCCATAAACACTTCCATGATGGATTTAGTTAAACCAGCGAAGATGGCAGACATACACCGTTGGAAAGTAGTGGGTGTGTTACACAACCCGAACGACATTCTTCTAAAGGCGTATGTCCCAAAAGGACATGTGAAGGTAGTTTTTTCCTGGTCCTCTGGGTGTATGGGTATTTGATAGAACCTGGAGTAACCGTCAAGATAGCAAAAATATTTCTGATGAGCTAAACGCTCCAGGACTTCATCGAGGAAGGGTAGAGGGTAGTGGTCCTTCCTCGTGGCTTTGTTCAGTTTTCTATAGTCAATACACATCCGCCACCCTGTTACAGTCCTGGTGGGTACTAACTCATTTTTGTCATTAAGCACTACGGTAGTGCCTCCTTTTTTTTGGAACAACCTGGACGGGGCTAACCCACTGGGAGTCAGAGATAGGGTAGATTATGCCAGCTTTGAGTAATTTGAGGACCTCCAGGCGAACCACCTCCTTGAGATTCAGATTCAGTTTTCTTTGATGTTCACGGGTTGGCTTGAATTCTTCAACCATAGTGTAAGCTATGATCTCCAAAACCCGAGATAAACACATAAACTTTGAGGTAAACTCAGCAGAAGTGATTCGATTAGCAGCGGGAAAAAAAATCACGAGAAATTTAAACTTTTTGTAATAAGGTATTGAAACCATAAAACCCCTTTCATAGATTCAAGATAAACTGTCTACATCTCGGTTAATTACTTCTTGAGTAATTATACACAACATGATACAAAATCTCAAGAGATGAATCATAACTCAGACCATGACTCCAAGGACCTGAGAGTACAGAGGACGCATAGGACTGACTATCTATCTATATAACTCAGCAGTCTGAATCTCCACCTGAGATTTACTGTTGCTCTGGGTGCTCCTGCTGCTGATACTGGTCACCTGGAGATTGGTCCCTTCGTCCTTGGCGGCCACCTAAAAAGTTGAAATCTACGGGGTGAGACAATTTTAAATAATTGTCCCAGCGGGAGTTATAACTCTTTGCCAGAAACATGATGATTACAGAATGAGAGAATAATAGTACGTAAAGAAGTCATATATATTTTAGGAATAGTTAGAACAATGTTTCACAGATTGTAATCTATCGCTCCTACTAGAAGCAAAGCATCTCTAAGATAAACCCACATATCATTTATCTTTTAGAAATAAAAGGACATGTATTACATCTATTTATTATAAAACCATCATCACCACACTGGCTCTCTTCAGGCTTAGATCATATATCTATCACCTGGCATTATAATAAGGGATATCATGGCCTGTAGCCATACCCTTTTCTACAAGGTGTTAGGATTCCAAACCCACAACATAACTGTATGATTAGTACACATGAAATCATACTTAACCATACTCAAGTGACACAAGGGTTATTTGCATTCATCACCCATAAGTCTGCAGTTAAGCCTTTCATAGGATTATCTTGTAATAGAATTTCACATAGTAACACTCTATATTAGGATCACATTTCATAATTTAACATAGGGATATCAATACCTAAACATCTTATCACTAAGAATCCGGAAAGTGAGAGTCCAAACCCCTGGACTAATTATAACATTTATTACCAAGAACATCTTATTTTAACTGGTCATCTAAATAATATGACCTTTGATGATCATCAGCGCATATTACTCATGACTCATTCAACCTATCAAACTCATAAGTTATCACTTATCAGATAACATACATGTTCTTGAACATTAAACATTAGCATAGCAGCTAAGAAAGAAGGATACTAAATGTAACAAGTCTAACTTACATCAATTACCATTTCTCAATTCTCTCATCACAAGTCATTTGTTAAGCATGACCTTGATGGTACTCATGGCTCTCACAGACCATCAATCTCATAAGATGCCACTAACAGGGCACCATGATATATCACTATTCATAAAGCTAAAAACATGCTTTCAATAAATATAGCATCATCATCCATACCTAGATATGATCATCCTCATATAAGAACATGCATTGTCAATTCAACTGATATCAATAAATAACTCATTTAAAGAAGTTGTATCTCCCTACTCTTACAAGAGCTAGGTTTCCCTGGTTTTCATCAAATAGTGTTTACTATTCACAATACATGTCATCACCCTAGAATTAGGGTTTACTATTCATCATACATGTCATCACCCTAGAATTAGGGCTTACTATTCACCTCATGGTGAATTGATCTCATAACATCACCATGTATGAGAACCACCACCATTAAAGCCCTCAGATAAGATTAAGATTCATCAGTTATCATAATTAGGGTTTCCATGATCTCACTTAGTGGATCATACCCTAATCATGCACATTCATGTATATTGAAGGTATTTTACTTGAGTTTCCACCATAAATGGTACTTTCTCTCTCCTCTCACTAGTAGATGGTGATTACACCACTCTATATTAGGTTGGGTTAAGTCCCCTTTGATCTTCATAAACTAAATCACCACTATCAAGTGATTAGGGTTTGATTAGAACAAGGTATCACTGAATTGAACCTCTCAGGGGCATTTGATAAAAATTACCCATTGATCATCATCATGGGTTGATTCATTAGTCACTTAGATCCTTAGTATTTTAAGTTACCATTATGGTTTAGATTAGATCATCATTGAACCAATTATACCTTTAAGTGGTTAAGTATAAACAACCATGAAAATCTCCAATTAGGTTAGGGTTTAACCTTCAACCCATTTGAACCCTCAAACGAGTGTGGACTCACTGAGTTGAAATGGGTGTGAACCCATTTAAGATGAAACGGGTGTGAACTCGTTTGAGATGAAACGGGTTGAACTCATTTGGATTGAAACGGGTTGAACTCGTTTGGATTGAAACGGGTTGAACTCGTTTGGATTGAAACGGGTTGAACTCGTTTGGGTCTAAATGAGTGTGGACTCATTTGGGTCTAAACGAGTGTGGACTCATTTGGGTCTAAATGAGTGTGGACTCGTTTGGGTCCAAACCGCATAGATATGAAAGGTGATACAAAGGTTATGATTGAATAGGATTTCCTATGTTGAAGCCTTCAATTGGCCCAAGCCATGTTAACCACTTACAAATTGAGTCAAATAGGATGATCCTCAATCAATTGGACACCAATTTGACCTTCAATTGAAAGACAATTAGGGTTAAGTCTAACTCAATTAAGGTTTCCAATCGGCTACTCATCAATTTTCATCAATGTGAATCAAAACAAGGTTGAGCCTATCAATTGAACTCCAATTGGGCCCAAACTTGGCCCAAACGGTCTTGAGATCGTTTGGATGATCTCCAAACGGTCTTGAGACCATTTTCCCCAAGTTTGACTAAAAAGTAAATTAATTTGATAAGGGTTGAGTCCTAATTAGATTACAAATCAGCACTTTTCATTAATTTATCAACATCTTGTGATTGGACCCTCAAACCATCAAATTTCTTTAACCCTAGACCTCCAAATGGTCTTGGGGTGTCACTAAACGAGTGTGAGATCGTTTGGGTGAACCCCCAAATGGTTTTGAACCCGTTTGGGTCCTTCAACCCAACACTCAACAAGATCTATATTGAAAGTCAGCAATTTTAACCCGATTAGGGTTAGGGTGCTGAACTGCCCTCAACTCTTAATTGGTTATGAATTAGATTATGATTCTTTGTAGAATTGAAACTCAATATATTATGAACAGGAATCCCAAACGGTCAACGCTTGGTCAACTCATTCAAATGAGTTGGAACCCGTTTGCCCAAAAGGTTCAATCTGATTAGTTTGGAAAAATCAGCACTTAATTTAATTCGATTGCTTAATTGATTGTCCTTCAACCTACGATTACTTTTGAATTAACCCCTCAAATTAGGTGGGTCATTAGTCTACATAATTTTGAACAGGAATCCCAAACGGTCAACGCTTGGTCAACGCCCTCAAATGGGTTGGAACCCGTTTGGCCAAACCGACCTATTGAACCCGTTTGCCCTTCAAACGGTTGGTCAAGAAGGGGGAAAAAAATCATAAGATCGTTTGATAAAGTTGGATAAGTAACAACATAGGTATTAACGCCCTCCGTCTTCAACCTTGAACCAAGGTCTGTTCTTCACGAAAAAGCTTGCAAGAGTGCAAAGAATGATGGGAAAGAAGAACTAAGCTTAAAAAGTAAGAACAAGGATATGCATAATAAAGCTAGGAGTTTAGAATTATAAAACCCGCCTTAAGGTCGTTCCTTGAGCTCCAATCTTCCAAGATTCAAGTCTTTAATGGTATCTTGAGCTCCACAGGTCGGCCAAGGGTGTTTCTCCAAGGAAAGGTTGGGAAAAGATGGCTAGAACGAGAAAGCTAAGTGAGTTATCCACAAAACCAAGCGTGCATGATGAATTCACCCAAGAATCCGAGCTTGACGATGGTTCTTCTCACATTAGAACTACTTGGTCGCCTCCCTGAGCTCCAGAGCTTGCCTTAGACGTTTTGAGAAAGAAGAGAAGTGAAGAGAAATGAAGGATCGTTCACTTGGTTTACAAGGAAAATGGCTTATATACTTTAGGCCATTTTACACCATAAGGACCTCTAAAGCATGGGATTTTCATCTAAGTCCCTCCTTGCTTCTTAGGCACGTCCAAGCCATCTAAACTCAAACCAAGTTCATCAAAGCTCATGATTTAAGGGTAGAAAAGGTCAACTTTCAACTAGGGTACACATATGAAGGTCTTCATACCCATACATGGTGAATTTTATGCACAAAGATTACTTTTCTTATCTGATTATTTATTGATGCATCTCTTTCATCATTTCTACTCTAAATGATGCCAAGAGTCATATAAGCTGCTCTAGAAGGTGTAATTCCCAAGTTTCACCCATAATTTGGGTAAATTGCACTTTACTCCAAATTAGGGTTTTTAAGCACCAGGATCATTCCACAAGCTGCATCTGAACGCCCAAGCTTGGAAAATCCATCATGCCTCATCAGATTCACTCTTATGATGTTTCATCATCAAAGGTACATCTTAACCTGTGAACTCTGCAAGTTAAACCTCTTAACTGGATAATTGCACATAGGTCCCTACATTGCAAAACAATACTACAACATTGTTCCTAGGGGACAGGAATGGAAACATATGTTTCTTTGGAGCTTTTATTACCTGCTAAAAGATGATTACATGTGTTTAATTACCTATATAGGCAAAACTTCTAGGGTTAGGTTATAACCCAGGTCAGGGATGTTACAAATTATACACCCCTAACAAGGATTTCGTCCTCGAAATCCCAGGGAAAGGAAGAACATATTGATCATTATGATGATATTATGGGTTTGTAATTCATACAAAGTCCGTTTTGTTAATTACTTCTTATCACTGTTTATGCTTGTGTAAAGCATAAACCCCTAACATAAGGTGTCCATACTTTTTGAAAGGAAAAAGCATAAAAGAACATTCTTCCAATAGTACTCAAGAATGCTTACCATCAGAGGAACATACATACCTTAACATAGATATTTTACTCAGTATATTGTCTCAAAGGTTTCACTGAAGGAGTTCATTGAGTATGCTTACTAAGTAGTTACTGAGGAAATTCACCGAGTATATTCACTAAGTTTTCACTGAATATATTCACTAAGTTTGTTCACTAAGTATATTCACTAAGTTTTCACTGAGTATGTTCACTGAGTATATTCACTAAGTATTCACTGAGTATGTTCACTGAGTATATTCACTAAGTATTCACTGAGTATGTTCACTGAGTATATTCACTAAGTATTCATTGAGTATGTTCACTGAGTATATTCACTAAGTATTCACTGAGTATGTTCACTGAGTATATTCACTAAGTATTCACTGAGTATGTTCACTGAGTATATTCACTAAGTATTCACTGAGTATTTCACTGAGTATATTCACTAAGTATTCACTGAGTATGTTCACTGAGTATATTCACTAAGTATTCACTGAGTATGTTCACTGAGTATATTCACTAAGTATTCACTGAGTATGTTCACTGAGTATATTCACTAAGTATTCACTAAGTATGTTCACTGAGTATATTCACTAAGTATTCACTGAGTATATTCACTAAGAAGGTTCACTCAACTTTTCTCATTTAATTTTCCCTATACTCTCTAGATTGTTTTAGAATAATTACCTGATCAGAGTAATCAAAAGATAACAATCTAGGAGTTTCATACTTGCCTTATCTACAATAACCATATACCTGGCCAGAGTATATGAACATTGAGATTAGGTAGTATGTATTTTTCTTATCATCATATTTCTCGTTCTTCATATCATTATACACACAGAATTTACCATACTAGATTATTCTTCAGGTATCACATATATATTTCATCCTTTTCATACACAGTTAAGGGAGATTATAAATTGTTTTAAAGAATGCTGAGTAAGATACAAGTTCTTATCTCCCTTGTGTTCTTCAGGGATTTAGACAAGGAATTCAAAAACAGCAAATTTACATATCTTTTACACATAGAATCCTGATATGTAATATTAAAACAAAACTTATGTCATCTGACCTGTATGGGACGTTTGTCCACGTACTCTATTATTATAGAGCCTCCCTTGTGAGCCTTGCAGACTCAGTCCTTGGGGCTAAGTCATTATTGTATTCCTGTCAGGATAATCCCTTGCCAGGTGTTACGACCCGCGTCGAGCTTATCCTGTAAGTATGCTGTTAAGCATGTGTTTAGCTGCTGTGCTAAGTTATAAGCCTGTTTTTGTTAAAAATGTTTAAAACGGATAGGACATGTGCTTAGTGTGTATCCTAGCTCTTAAAACGTGTAGGATCTTACGCTTGAAGCGTTGCCAGAGAAATCGTTCGAATCCGACCTTCGAGTCAAAAGTTGCATGTATTTGGGCTTGTAGGGACCCGTTTGTAGTTTTTGGAAGTTCTTGGACCTTGCGTTTTGGCCCCTAGGTTTTCCTCCTTATCTATTCTTTCTCACTTATCTCGTTTCATTTTTCCATAAATGAGAGAACGCAGAAGCGTTCTTCTTCTTCCTTCGCGTGAGAGAGAGAGAGAGGGAGCTGAGAAGGGAAGGACGTCTTGGAGCCCTAGAGTTGCTCCGGCCTGCAGCTGCGGCCTTCCTCCTTCCCTCCTTCCATCATCTTCTCCGCCAATCGATCCGGCTAGCAGCAAGAGCTGTGTTTGCAAGGTGACGACCTGAGGATCGGCCGAGTTCCCCAGAGGATCGGCCGAGTTTCCTGCTGATTGGCCGAAGTTGGTCGGCCGAGTTTCAGAATCTGGAAGGTGATCGGCCGAGTTCCAGAGTGATCGGCCGAGTTTCAAGTTGTGAGTGGCAGTTCATTCAGAAATCATTATTTAACTCATTTTAAACATTTATTTGCTTCAGTATCAGTTCGTATGACTCTTAAGCAATATAGTATATACAATAGTGTATGATTGATTCATTGGAAATGCGATATTCCTGTTTAAATGGTTATATGTTTATCAGTTAATAGACTTAAGTGCCCTAACACCGTTGAACCCCTTTGACAGATCTGCTTCTTAGGGGTGAAACCCGTGTTGCAACATCATCCGTGCTTATGTCATGGACACACGAGGAAAGAGAGGCAGTGTCCAAAAACAACCGTGCTTGTGTCACGATGGCACTGGAGGAAAAAATGGGGGTTATTCAACATCATCCGTGCTTGTGTCACAGAGGTAACCCGGTGAGACTCTCCGCCTGTGTACTCAGGTTAGAGGAGGAGTCTAGAGCACTCAGAGTAGTGCCTTGAGGCCGTAGAGCCTATGTGTCAGGCTGGAGAGCCTGGGGTCCTGTGGCAGAGCAAGGCTGGCGTCAAACTTAGCATTTCCCGGGTGTGTCGCTAAGTCTTGTACGGTGGGATCGTAGTTCGCTATGGATCTTTATATGCAGGGTACACTGCATATGATTAGGACATAATAATGATATAAATATGTAATCATATAGGATCACAGTAAATTAATATATCCGAACTTTTGTGCCAAATCATTATATCTGTTATTTTGGTTTAAATTATCTGTTGTTGCTTAGAAATGTGATTATATTATGTAATCTGCTATGTCGTTAGAACTACACTGCTTGCACTATATATATGTTTTATTTCAATTATAAACCTGACGAGTTGTTTAGTGATAGCTAAGTGAAATGTTATTCACTGAGCGATTAGGCTCATCCCTCTACTCAAATATTTTCAGGTCAGCATCAGCATCAGGAATCAGAAGGGTCGTTTCATCCTAACACTTAGTTTATAAAAGGTTTGTAGTTAGTCTAGTTAGAGGTCTCTTAGTCCTTTCCCCTCGATCCTTGGAACATGGTGTGCGAGAGAGAGAATGTGTATGTGGAATGTGTATAAAGATGTAAATTAACTGTTATGCTTTACTTATGTTAAACAATGTAATACGCTGTAGACTTTTCTTTGTACCTTCTGTCAGTTTAATAGAAATGCTTCTGCAGCTTGTTTAGTTTTTGTTTACAACATAAATCTAGTTATCTTTAATGTCTTAATACGTTTGAAAAAAAAATGAGTGGTTGGTTTATGTGTAAATCCCATCCTGTCGCGCCCTAATCTCGTGGTTTATGGTTAATGTGAGATCGAGGCGTGACAATTTTTGGTATCAGAGCCTAGGTTGAGTACATAGTTACTCAGAGTTCAAGTCAGGGGACGATAAGAGACCAATAGGATTAAGGTTTAGATGTCTTTCTTCTATCTGTAGTTTTCTAACAGGAAATTTTTTGTTATATCATTGCAGATGGCAGGAAGAGGCTTTGATCGTGATGATCAGGCTGAGAGCCGTGTTGGCCCTGATCCACTGTACTTGGGTCCAGGTGGTGGTGACCATGTGGATGAAGCATCCCGGATGTACAGGATGTTTCTGGAGACCAGAGAGAGGTACAAGGCTGATAGGCGAGATTCTTCTTCTACCAGCAGTAAGGATCTGATGCGATCTTATGAGCTTGTGAAGAAGCTTGGTGGCACAGAGTTTAGTGGCACTACAGATCCAACAGAGGCTGATGAATGGTTTAGACAGATAGAGAAGGTCTTTCGCCTGATGGAGCTTCCAGAAGAGAAGAAGATTAATCATGCAGTCTACCTTTTGACAGGCGATGCAGAGTTGTGGTGGCGTGGTGTGGAGGAAAAGAGGAGAGGTATAGAGCTTTCTTGGCAGGATTTCTCCGAGGAGTTTCATCTTAAATTCTATCCACCCACTTTTCTTAATGAGAAAATCAGGCAGTTACAAAATATTAAGAAGGGGAACATGACAGTTACTGAGTATGAAGCGCTTTTCACCCGGTTAGCAAATTTCTGTCCGCAGCTTGTTCCCAACAACATAGAAAGATGCAGAAGGTTTCAGGAAGGGCTAAGGCTAGAAATTCGGCATACAGTTTCTGCTACTAGCAGGAGGAACAGAGAGAACTTTGGTGAGTTTGTTGAGGCTGCTAGACAGGTTGAAGAATCTGTGAATGCTGACAAGGTGCCCGAGTCTAAGAAGAGATCTGCAGATTTCAGTAGAGGACAGTCCAGTAGTGGATACAGAGGTGGAGGTAGAGGTTTCTTCTCTAAACTCGGGCGTGGCTTTAGTTGTTTCAGCAGACAGAGATCTGAGGATGTTTCTTCTTCTAGAGGCAGAGGGGGATACAACCCAAGGAGATGGGGCAGTGCCGCTAGTGAACAGTCTTCTGGGTCATCAATGTCAGTGACAGGTCCCCAGGGACAGGAGATACCGCCATGTGATAAATGTGGAAAACCACATTCTGGTCAGTGTTGGAGTCCAAGTTGTTATGTCTGTGGACAAGTTGGACACTTCAAAAGGGAATGTCCTCAGCTTCGGCAAGCAGCATCACAAGCTTTCCAGCCTCAATACCATGATGTTCCAAGTTCTTCTGTGGCTTCTGGTTCTAGAAGTGGTGGAGTGCCCAGTGGTAGAAGTGGTCAGAGAGGACAACGTGGCAGAGGGAGAGCTTCAGCACGTTTCTTTTCTTTGACACCTTAGGAAGGTATAATCTCTTCACAAGTTGTTACGGGAGAGATGTTTTTGTTTATTAGTATACCAGTTTCAGTTTTGATAGATCCGGGTGCTACTCACTCTTTTATACGACGCTCTTTACTTGGTGAACTTAATTTGTTAACTCAAGAGTTGGTAGATGAGTTAGTGTTGAGGGTTCCACTAGGTGGACCAACAGTTTTATCCGAGTTCTGTCCCGGATGCTTGTTATCTTTTGGAGGTTACACCTTTGCTGCTAATCTCATACCCTTGGATGTAAATACTTTTCAAGTCATCTTGGGTATGGATTGTCTTGAGACATATCGAGTGCAACTCGATTGTTGGAAGAAGGAAGCTACCTTTCTACTAGGTGAATTTTCTTGTGTCTTTACTGGAGATAGGAAAGTTCTGCCTACGTGCATAGTATCAGCTACTGTAGCGGATAAGATGTTACAGAAAGGATGTGAAGCGTTCCTTGCTCATGTGGTTGACACCAGAGCAGAGAAGAGCACCGCCCGTGTTTATGATGTGCCTGTGGTTTGTGAGTTCTCTGATGTTTTTCCAGAAGAGTTACCAGGCTTACCTCCTATCAGAGACATTGATTTTGAGATTCAGGTATATTCAGGTAGTCATCCGGTAGCACTGCCAGCTTATAGAATGGCACCTGCAGAGTTGAAGGAACTCAAGGTGCAGCTGCAAGAGTTGCTGGATAAGGGTTTCATTAGACCCAGTTCTTCACCGTGGGGTGCTCCAGTCCTGTTTGTTAAGAAAAAGGATGGTACCATGTGTCTCTGTATAGATTATAGGCAACTGAACAAGATCACTATTAAGAACAAGTATCCATTGCCAAGAATAGATGATCTGTTTGATCAGTTGCGTGGAGCGACGATCTTCTCTAAAATAGATTTGAGATCTGGATATCATCAACTCAGAATAAAGGCTTCTGATATTCCCAAGACAACTTTCAGAACTAGGTATGGGCATTATGAGTTTTTGGTCATGTCGTTTGGGCTGACCAATGCCCCAGCAGCCTTTATGGATATGATGAATCGGATTTTCAAACCGTTCCTAGATCAGTTTATTGTAGTCTTTATAGATGATATACTGATCTACTCCAGAGATGATGTACATCATGAACAACACCTGAGAGTAGCGTTGCAGTTGCTGAGGCAACATCAGTTGTATGCTAAGTTTAGCAAGTGCGAGTTCTGGCTGGCTGAGGTAGCATTTCTTGGACATGTTATCTTGAAAGATGGAGTTAGTGTTGATCCTAAGAAAGTTGATTCTGTGCTTCAGTGGGAACACCCTAAGACTCCTACTGAGATTAGAAGTTTCTTGGGATTAGCAGGTTATTACAGAAGGTTTTTACGGAACTTCAGTGTGCTAGCATCACCTTTGACACGCTTGACAAGGAAGGATGCACCGTTTGTTTGGTCGGATAACTGCGAGAAAAGTTTTCAGATCTTGAAGAGGAAGCTGACTTCAGCACCAGTGTTGGTTTTGCCAGAGGCAGACAAAGGTTATACAGTGTTCTGCGATGCTTCCAGGAGAGGTTTAGGCTGTGTGCTGATGCAGGAAGGCAAAGTTGTGGCTTACGCATCTAGACAGCTTAAGAAGAATGAAGAGAACTATCCTACTCATGATCTGGAATTGGCTGCTATAGTTCATGCTCTTAAGACATGGCGTCACTATCTGTATGGTGAGACATGTCAGGTGTTTACGGATCATAAGAGCCTAAAGTATATCTTCACTCAGAAGGATTTGAATTTGAGACAGTGCAGATGGCTTGAGCTGATCAAAGACTATGATGTGACAATCGATTACCATCCTGGTAAAGCGAATGTTGTGGCAGATGCCTTGAGTAGAAAATCAAGTTCAACAACAGATGCATTTTCTATGGCATGTTTCAAGAGAGACTTGCTTGTAGATATGCAAAAGTTGAATTTAGACTTGGATGTGACTGGACAGAGTGGGTTGATTGCTCAGATGCAGGTCAAACCTACTTTCTATGATCAGATTAAGGAGTTGCAGCAGAGTGATGATGAGTTGTGGAAAGTTATGTAGGATATGTCAGAAGGAAAGAGAACAGAATTCAGGTTTTCTAATGATGGTGTGTTGTATCTTCATGATAGATTGTGCGTACCTGGGAACAATGAGCTGAAAGAGCAAATTCTTGAAGAAGCGCATGCTTCTATGTATGCTATGCATCCAGGTAACACAAAGATGTACAGGAACCTCAAAGAACTATACTGGTGGTCTGGTATGAAGAAGGATGTGGCTGAATACGTGGCTAGATGTGGAGTGTGTCAGCAGGTTAAGGCTGAGCATCAGAAACCTGCTGGTACTTTGCAGTCGCTTCCTATACCAGAATGGAAATGGGAACACATCACGATGGATTTTGTGGTAGGATTACCCAGGACGTCTAGAGGTTCGGACTCAATTTGGGTGATTGTGGATAGACTAACTAAGTCTGCTCACTTTCTTCCTGTCAAGTCAACCTTTGATGTTTCAAAGCTGGCTAAAGTTTATGTAGATGAGGTAATCAGATTGCATGGGATTCCAATTTCCATTATTTCTGACAGAGATCCAAAATTTACATCTAGATTCTGGAATCAGTTACATCGTGCGTTGGGCACAAGGCTGAAGTTCAGTACATCGTTTCACCCGCAGACAGATGGTCAATCTGAGAGGACCATTCAGACCCTTGAAGACATGATGAGAGCATGCGTGCTACAGTTCAGAGGTAACTGGGAAGAACACTTAAGCCTGATGGAGTTTGCATATAATAACAGCTACCATTCTAGTCTTGGAATGGCCCCATATGAAGATCTTTATGGCAGGAAGTGTAGATCGCCAGTTTGTTGGTACGAGGTTGGTGAGAAAGAAATTCTTGGACATGAAATAGTTGATATAACTACAGAGAAGATATCTGTGATCAGGGATCAGTTGAAAGCTGCTCAGGACAGACAAAAAAGTTATGCAGAGAGACGACGCCAACCTCTTGAGTTTGAGGTTGGTGACGAGGTTTATTTGAAGGTTTCACCATGGAAGGGAGTGCTAAGGTTTGGCAAGAGGGGTAAGTTGACCCCTAGGTATATGGGTCCATATCCTATTGTTGAGAGGATTGGACCTGTAGCTTACAGGTTGGATTTGCCGTCTGAGTTGGCAAATCTTCATGATGTCTTCCATGTGTCTATGCTGAAGAAGTGTCATCCCGTTACAGAAAAGATTTTAGATCCAGAACCGGCGCAGCTTAGAACAGATGTGTCCTATGTTGAAGGACCAGTGCAGATAGTTGATCACCGAATCAAAAAGCTTAAGAACTGCGAGATACCTTTAGTGAAGGTTTTGTGGAGGAATCATAATCTTGAAGAAGCTACGTGGGAGCTAGAGTCTGAGATGCGTGGCAAGTTTACTTTTCTCTTCTAGGAATTTCGGGACAAAATTCTTATAAGGGAAAGAGGAATTGTTACGACCCGCGTCGAGCTTATCCTGTAAGTATGCTGTTAAGCATGTGTTTAGCTGCTGTGCTAAGTTATAAGCCTGTTTTTGTTAATAATGTTTAAAACGGATACGACATGTGCTTAGTGTGTATCCTAGCTCTTAAAACGTGTAGGATCTTACGCTTGAAGCGTTGCCAGAGAAATCGTTCGAATCCGACCTTCGAGTCAAAAGTTGCATGTTTTTGGGCTTGTAGGGACCCGTTTGTAGTTTCTGGAAGTTCTTTGACCTTGCGTTTTGGCCCCTAGGTTTTCCTCCTTATCTATTCTTTCTCACTTATCTCGTTTCATTTTTCCAGAAACGAGAGAACGCAGAAGCGTTCTTCTTCTTCCTTCACGTGTGTGTGTGAGAGAGAGAGAGAGGGAGCTGAGAAGGGAAGGCCGTCTTGGAGCCCTGGAGTTGCTCCGGCCTGCAGCTGCGGCCTTCCTCCTTCCCTCCTTCCATCATCTTCTCCGCCAATCGATCCGACTAGCAGCAAGAGCTGTGTTTGCAAGGTGACGGCCTGAAGATTAGGGTACAAAGAGCAGCCCTAGCTCGTCCCTCTTCCCCCTTCAGCTTGTTCTTGGTGGTGTGCACCAGTTGCGGACGATTTGCAGTGCAAATCGGAGATTTTGCCCGTCGATTCGAGTGAAATCGACATCTGCAGGTCCGTTTTTATTTTCTGTCTGTGCGCGATTCGGCCGAGTTTGTGTTTGGTCGGCTGAGTTTCATATTTAGGCAATCAAACAGTGTTTTGGTCGGCCGAGTTTGGTCTTGAATCGGCTAAGTTTCTTTGTAGGTAAACAAGCAGTGTTTTGATCGGCCGATTTCCCCAGAGGATCGGCTGAGTTTCCTGCTGATTGGCCGAAGTTGGTCGGCCGAGTTTCAGAATCTGGAAGGTGATCGGCCGAGTTCCAGAGTGATCGGCCGAGTTTCAAGTTGTGAGTGGCAGTTCATTCAGAAATCATTATTTAACTCATTTTAAACGTTTATTTGCTTCAGTATCAGTTGGTATGACTCTTAAGCAATATAGTATATACAATAGTGTATGATTGATTCATTGGAAATGCAATATTCCTGTTTAAATGGTTATATGTTTATCAGTTAATAGACTTAAGTGCCCTAACACCGTAGAACCCCTTTGACAGATCTGCTTCTTAGGGGTGAAACTCGTGTTGCAACATCATCCGTGCTTGTATCATGGACACACGAGGAAAGAGAGGCAGTGTCCAACAACAACCGTGCTTGTGTCACGATGGCACTGGAGGAAAAAATGGGGGTTATTCAACATCATCCGTGCTTGTGTCACGGAGGTAACCCGGTGAGACTCTCCGCCTGTGTACTCAGGTTAGAGGAGGAGTCTAGAGCACTCAGAGTAGTGCCTTGAGGTCATAGAGCCTATGTGTCAGGCCGGAGAGCCTGGGGTCCTGTGGCAGAGCAGGGCTGGCATCAGACTTAGCATTTCCCGTGTGTGTCACTAAGTCTTGTACGGTGGGATCGTAGTTCGCTACGGATCTTTATATGCAGGGTACACTGCATATGATTAGGGCATAATAATGATATAAATATGTAATCATATAGGATCACAGTAAATTAATATATCCGAACTTTTGTGCCAAATCATTATATCTGTTATTTTGGTTTAAATTATCTGTTATTGCTTAGAAACGTGATTATATTCTGTAATCTGCTATGTCGTTAGAACTGCACTGCTTGCACTGTATATATGTTTTATTTCAATTATAAACCTGACGAGTTGTTTAGTGATAGCTAAGTGAAATGTTATTCACTGAGCGAGTAGGCTCATCCCTCTACTCAAATATTTTCAGGTCAGCATCAACATCAGGAATCAGAAGGGTCGTTTCATCCTAACGCTTAGTTTATAAAAGGTTTGTAGTTAGTCTAGTTAGAGGTCTCTTAGTCCTTTCCCCTCGATCCTTGGAACATGGTGTGCGAGAGAGAGAATGTGTATGTGGAATGTGTATAAAGATGTAAATTAACTGTTATGCTTTACTTATGTTAAACAATGTAATATGCTGTAGACTTTGCTTTGTACCTTCTGTCAGTTTAATAGAAATGCTTCTGCAGCTTGTTTAGTTTTTGTTTACAGCATAAATCTGGTTATCTTTAATGTCTTAATACGTTTGAAAAAAAAAATAACGAGTGGTTGTTTTATGTGTAAATCCCATCCTGTCGCGCCCTAATCTCGTGGTTTGTGGTTAATGTGAGATCGAGGCGTGACACCAGGTGTCTCGGCTATCTACATAGGTAACAGATCCTGGGTGCAAAGTGTCTATATGATCTAGTTACCGATGCTGATGATATGTCAGAGGGTCCTCTTGGAATACTACTATGATCCTTACTTCCACTTGACACCCATTGTGTCTGGGTAGGAAATCCTGGCAAAGCTGATGGTGTAGAAAATCTTGGTTTCTTAAAACTTTCAGGCCCTTGTTCTTGAGGCTGGGTGTACATCTTCTTACTACTTGTCTGTTGTTTCATGGTTTCTGACCTCTCTATCCTTCTTACTGACTCCACAAAGGTGGCAAACCTTTCTCTATTCTCTAGAGCAGACACAGGAGTGGCTAGTTCAGAGTTCAAACCCTTTTCAAAACGTCGAATTCTTTCTTCATCGGTAATTGCCATTTGTGGACAAAACCGTAGTAACTCCATGAACTTAGCTTCATACTCGCTAACGTTCATGTGTCCTTGAGTGATCTTCTCAAATTGAAAGATCTTCTCATCTAGATACGTCTTAGGGAAGTATCTATTGATGAATTCTCATCGGAAAACCTCCCATCCTATTTCTTCGCCTGGTCTCTTATCCTCCTCTATCATCCACCAATTACCAACACTCCCTTTTAGGAGGTATACCGCATGTTTTACCTTTTCAGCTTCAGGAATATCAAGGATCCTAAAAGCCTTTTCCAGCTCTGTCAACCATAGATCAGCGTCTGCTGGGTCAGATGTACCAGCATAGTCTATGGCTCCCACCCGGCGAAGTCTCTCGAAAGTCTTGCCAGCTCCATAACCTTCCTGATGGGCTGGTACCCTAGGTGCAGACGGTGTCACCCTATCTGCTATGTGTGTTATGGCTGTCAGAAACTTATCAAAAAAGGCATGGACAGTTGGGTTTTCTATCTCAGCTGGGTCAAACTGGGGTGGCTCCCTGGGTTGCTCAGGTAAGGGTTGCTCCATTTCTGGGTGCCTTGCACCTCCCTGTGGTGCAGCAATACTACTTTCCGCCACGTACTCTTCATGTGGCTCAGACATCCTTATATATCTTCTTCTCCTGAGGAGCAGAAGGTTCTATTAGATAAGGAAGGAACACTAAGGATAGACTCGACATCCTAAGTCCTATGTCTCTGTAGACTCAGCGAACCTAGAGCTCTGATACCACTAATTGTAAGCTTTGATCTCCAAAACCCGAGATAAACACATAAACTTCGAGGTAAACTCAGCAGAAGCGATTCGATTAGCAGTGGGAAAAAAATCACGGGAAATTTAAACTTTTTGTAATAAGGTATTGAAACCATAAAACCCCTTTCATAGATTCAAGATAAACTGTCTACATCTCAGTTAATTACTTCTTGAGTAATTATACACAACATGATACAAAATCTCAAGAGACGAATCATAACTCAGACCATGACTCCAAGGACCTGAGAGTACAGAGGACGCATAGGACTGACTATCTATCTATATAACTCAGCAGTCTGAATCTCCACCTGAGATTTACTGTTGCTCTGGGTGCTGCTGCTGCTGATACTGGTCACCTGGAGATTGGTCCCTTCGTCCTTGGCGGCCACCTAAAAAGTTGAAATCTACGGGGTGAGACAATTTTAAATAATTGTCCCAGCGGGAGTTATAACTCTTTGCCAGAAACATGATGATTACAGAATGAGAGAATAACAGTACATAAAGAAGTCATATATATTTTAGGAATAGTTAGAACAATGTTTCACAGATTGTAATCTATCCCTCCTACTAGAAGCAAAGCATCTCTAAGATAAACCCACATATCATTTATCTTTTAGAAATAAAAGGACATGTATTACATCTATTTATTATAAAACCATCATCACCACACTGGCTCTCTTCAGGATTAGATCATATATCTATCACCTGGCATTATAATAAGGGATATCATGGCCTGTAGCCATACCCTTTTCTACAAGGTGTTAGGATTCCAAACCCACAACATAACTGTATGATTAGTACACATGAAATCATACTTAACCATACTAAAGTGACATAAGGGTTATTTACATTCATCACCCATAAGTATGCAGTTAAGCCTTTCATAGGATTATCTTGTAATAGAATTTCACATAGTAACACTCTATATTAGGATCACATTTCATAATTTAACATAGGGATATCAATACCTAAATATCTTATCACTAAGAATCCAGAAAGTGAGAGTCCAAACCCCTGGACTAATTATAACATTTATTACCAAGAACATCTTATTTTATCTGGTCATCTAAATAATATGACCTTTGATGATCATCAACACATATTATTCATGACTCATTCAACCTATCAAACTCATAAGTTATCACTTATCAGATAACATACATGTTATTGAACATTAAACATTAGCATAGCAGCTAAGAAAGAAGGATACTAAATGTAACAAGTCTAACTTACATCAATTACCATTTCTCAATTCTCTCATCACAAGTCATTTGTTAAGCATGACCTTGATGGTACTCATGGCTCTCACAGACCATCAATCTCATAAGATGCCACTAACAGGGCACCATGATATATCACTATTCATAAAGCTAAAAACATGCTTTCAATAAATATAGCATCATCATCCATACCTGGATATGATCATCCTCATATAAGAACCTGCATGGTCAATTCAACTGATATCAATAAATAACTCATTTAAAGAAGTTGTATCTCCCTACTCTTACAAGAGCTAGGTTTCCCTGGTTTTCATCAAATAGTGTTTACTATTCACAATACATGTCATCACCCTAGAATTAGGGTTTACTATGCATCATACATGTCATCACCTTAGAATTAGGGTTTACTATTCACCTCATGGTGAATTGATCTCATAACATCACCATGTATGAGAACCACCACCATTAAAGCCCTCAGATAAGATTAAGATTCATAAAATATCATAATTAGGGTTTCCATGATCTCACTTAGTGGATCATACCCTAATCATGCACATTCATGTATATTGAAGGTATTTTACTTGAGTTTCCACCATAAATGGTACTTTCTCTCTCCTCTCACTAGTAGATGGTGACTACACCACTCTATATTAGGTTGGGTTAAGTCCCCTTTGATCTTCATAAACCAAATCACCACTATCAAGTGATTAGGGTTTGATTAGAACAAGGTATCACTGAATTGAACCTCTCAGGGGCATTTGATAAAAATTACCCATTGATCATCATCATGGGTCGATTCATTAGTCACTTAGTCCCTTAGTATTTTAAGTTACCATTATGGTTTAGATTAGATCATCATTGAACCAATTATACCTTTAAGTGGTTAAGTATAAACAACCATGAAAATCTCCAATTAGGTTAGGGTTTAACCTTCAACCTTCAACCCATTTGAACCCTCAAACGAGTGTGGACTCACTGAGTTGAAACGGGTGTGAACCCATTTAAGATGAAACGGGTGTGAACTCGTTTGAGATGAAACGGGTTGAACTCATTTGGATTGAAACGGGTTGAACTCGTTTGGATTGAAACGGGTTGAACTCGTTTGGATTGAAACGAGTTGAACTCATTTGGGTCTAAATGAGTGTGGACTCATTTGGGTCTAAACGAATGTGGACTCGTTTGGGTCTAAATGAGTGTGGACTCGTTTGGGTCCAAACCGCATGGATATGAAAGGTGATACAAAGGTTATGATTGAATAGGATTTCCTATGTTGAAGCCTTCAATTGGCCCAAGCCATGTTAACCAATTACAAATTGAGTCAAATAGGATGAGCCTCAATCAATTGGACACCAATTTGACCTTCAATTGAAAGCCAATTAGGGTTAAGTCTAACTCAATTAAGGTTTCCAATCGACTACTCATCAATTTTCATCAATGTGAATCAAAACAAGGTTGAGCCTATCAATTGAACTCTAATTGGGCCCAAACTTGGCCCAAACGGTCTTGAGATCGTTTGGATGATCTCCAAATGGTCTTGAGACCATTTTTCCAAAGTTTGACTAAAAATTAAATTGATTTGATAATGGTTGAGTCCTAATTAGATTACAAATCAGCACTTTTCATTAATTTATCAACATCTTGTGATTGGACCCTCAAACCATCAAATTTCTTTAACCCTAGACCTCCAAACGGTCTTGGGGTGTCACTAAATGAGTGTGAGATCGTTTGGGTGAACCCACAAATGGTTTTGAACCCGTTTGGGTCCTTCAACCCAACACTCAACAAGATCTATATTGAAAGTCAGCAATTTTAACCTGATTAGGGTTAGGGTGTTGAACTGCCCGCAACTCTTAATTGGTTATGAATTAGATTATGATTCTTTGTAGAATTGAAATTCAATATATTTTGAACAGGAATCCCAAACGGTAAATGCTTGGTCAACTCATTCAAACGGGTTGGAACCCGTTTGCCCAAAAGGTTCAATCTGATTAGTTTGGAAAAATCAGCACTTAATTTAATTCGATTGCTTAATTGATTGTCCTTCAACCTACGATTACTTTTGAATTAACCCCTCAAATTAGATGGGTCATTAGTCTACATAATTGTGAACAGGAATCCCAAACGGTCAAGGCTTGGTCAACTCCCTCAAATGGGTTGGAACCCGTTTGGCCAAACCGACCTATTGAACCCGTTTGCCCTTCAAACGGTTGGTCAAGAAGGGGGGAAAAATCATAAGATCATTTGATAAAGTTGGATAAGGACCAACATAGGTATTAACGCCCTGCATCTTCAACCTTGAACCAAGGTCTGTTCTTCACGAAAAATCTTGCAAGAGTGCAAAGAATGATGGGAAAGAAGAACTAAGCTTAAAAAGCAAGAACAAGGATATACATAATAAAGCTAGGAGTTTAGAATTATAAAACCCGCCTTAAGGTCGTTCCTTGAGCTCCAAGCTTCCAAGCTTCAAGTCTTTAATGGTTTCTTGAGCTCCACAGGTCGGCCAAGGGTGTTTCTCCAAGGAAAGGTTGGGAAAAGATGTCTAGAACGAGAAAGCTAAGTGAGTTATCCACAAAACCAAGCTTGCATGATGAATTCACCCAAGAATCTGAGCTTGAAGATGGTTCTTCTCACCTTAGAACTACTTGGTCGCCTCCCTGAGCTCCAGAGCTTGCCTTAGACGTTTTGAGAAAGAAGAGAAGTGAAGAGAAATGAAGGATCGTTCACTTGGTTTACAAGGAAAAGGGCTTATATACTTTAGGCCATTTTACACCATAAGGACCTCTAAAGCATGGGATTTTCATCTAAGTCCCTCCTTGCTTCTTAGGCACGTCCAAGCCATCTAAACTCAAACCAAGTTCATCAAAGCTCAAGATTTAAGGGTGAAAAGGTCAACTTTCAACTAGGGTACACATATGAAGGTCTTCATACCCATACATGGTGAATTTTATGCACAAAGATTACTTTTCTTATCTGATTATTTATTGATGCATCTCTTTCATCATTTCTACTCTAAATGATGCCAAGATTCATATAAGATGATATAGAAGGTGTACTTCCCAAGTTTCACCCATAATTTGGGTAAATTGCACTTTACTCCAAATTAGGGTTTTTAAGCACCAAGATCATTCCACAAGCTGCATCTGAACGCCCAAGCTTGGAAAATCCATCATGCCTCATCAGATTCACTCTTATGATGTTTCATCATCAAAGGTACATCTTAACATGTGAACTCTGCAAGTTAAACCTCTTAACTGGATAATTGCACATAGGTCCCTGCATTGCAAAATAATACTACAACATTGTTCCTAGGGGACAGGAATGGAAACATATGTTCCTTAGGAGCTTTTATTACCTGCTAAAAGATGATTACATGTGTTTAATTACCTATTTAGGCAAAACTTCTAGGGTTAGGTTATAACCCAGGTCAGGGATGTTACACATAGGAAGTCTGTGCATACACATGGCTTGATTTATGCCCGTTAGGTCAGTTATCTTATATCCAATGACCTTTTTATACTTCTTCAGCTCGTCCAGAAGTTTTTCTTCCTGATCTTCTGTAAGTGTAGAGCTGATGATGACCGGGCATAGCTTTTCCTTATCTAAGAAAACATGTTTAAGCCCTGTGGGTAAAGTCTTCATTTCGGGGGCTTTTGGTGGCTCAGCTGCTTCTATAATGGTAATAACTTTAAGTTCTTCAAAAGAAGCCGTTTATGCTTCCTCGACTTTTTATAAATGTTGCAGACACTATTGAACTAGTTCGTTTGTAGAGAATTCAACATACGGGTCGATTAGGACATTCTCTAATTTGTCAGCTGGCTCGGATATTTCTAACTGAGACATTTGTTGTATTGCGTCAAGAAGGAAAACCTCCTCTTGAATACTGGGGCCTTTCATGCTATTAAGGACTCGGAATTGAATTGCTTCTTTTCTGAGCCTAAGAATGATGGTGCCAGCTTCGACGTCAATAAGCGCCCTTGCAGTAGCGAGGAAAGGTCTGCCGAAGATAATCGGGAATCTCAAATCTTCTTTAATATCCATGATAACAAAGTTGCATGGGATGTAGGCATCCTTGCCTATCCTTACTGGGATATCTTCAATGATCCCCAGAGGTGCGGTTATGGTGGAATCAGCTAATTGAATAGTCATTGCTGTAGGTAGCAATTCGGTGAAACCCAGACGTTTGCACATGGAATAAGGCATGATGGATATACTGGCTCCTAGGTCAGCTAATCCTTTTTTAGTAGATGCATTTCCAATGCAACATTGGATTCTGAAGGAGCCTGGGTCCTTCTTCTTTTGGGGCATCTTGTTTAAGATGATGTCAGAGGTCGTCTGAGCAAGCTTAACAGTTTCTTGCTCCTCGGTGATATACTTTCTTGAAAGTAAGGTCTTGAGGTATTTTGCCCAGGCCGGTACTTCAGAAAGAACATCAAGGAGTGGGATATCAATGTATAGTTTCTTCATTGCCTCCTTGAACTTTTGAAACCTGGTGTCCATCTTTGTTTCCTGCAGTCTTCCTGGATACAAGATTCTTGGTTTATATTGCAGTACTTCAGGTTCTGCGGACACTTGGTCTTTATCTTTGCCCTTTGTGCCTTCTGTGGGCTTCTCTATTCCTTGTAGCGGGCTTTCTTTTGTCATAAAAGCGGGTGTATCATCATTATCCAGAGTGATCTTAGTAGTCTCATGAAGAGTGCATCCCGACCTTGTGGTGACAACATTCAACTGTTCATGTCTGTTCTGCCCATGCTTAGGATTTGATTCAGGCTGCCCAACAAATGTACCTGCTGGGGGCTTTAATTGTGCAGCGATCTGAGCGAGTTGAGCTTCAACTGCTTTCTGCTGAGCCTGTTGGTTAGCAAGCATAGTTTGCTGCGATTGTAACATCTGCCTTATCAAGGATATTTCATCTTCTGGTTGGACAGGAGCAGTTTTTGAAGGAATTTGTTGTTGGGCTTGTTGAGATTGTTGCGGCGGTAGCGCCAGCTAAGGTTGCTGAGTATGTAGCTGCGGATGGAGTGGAGGATGAGTGTACTGGTAGTAGGCCGATTGGATCCTGGGGTAGTTAGCCCTAGGGAAGTTGTTCATGGAATTCCCTTGATTTTGGTTGAAACTGTTTGGGAACCCAGGTGGTAGCCTGCTAGAGGATCCCCCCTGCGTTTGATGCTGAGGATTAGCAGTCCCAGCAGGGTTTCCATACTGAAACCCTGGATGATTCCTTGGCTGATTAGGGTTGTAGTAGACTTGCCCAGGGATAGAGTGGATAGAGTTAACTTGTTCCGATAGTTGTTCTTCCGACTGATCAATGATAGGTTCATATGGTTGTGGTGGTGAATGCATATCCATCATCACATTATACAACATACCGCAGGAAAGAGTCAGATGATCAGAAGCATGACAAGCCTTACAAGATCCTGTGACGGATTTGACTTGTTGAACTAGAGGAGTTTTCTTCTGATCAATCTCTCCGAGAGAAGTATCGAGAGCTTGATGCTTGTGAACTATAGTTTTCAAGGCTTCAGCTATTGCCTTCATCTCTATAGATTCTTCAGCTTTGTAAACCTTGAGAACACCTTTACCGGCTGACCGTCCCCAGTTGGACTGGTTTTTAGCTCCGAGTGTAACAATTTTCTAGGCATCTTCATAATTCTTTCTCATGAAATTTCCTCCAGATGAGGAATCCAAAAACTTTTTTAATATCGTCACTTACTCCCCGATAGAAGGTTTCTATAAATTGGTTCTGGGAGATTCCATGATGGGGGCACTTCCGCAAAAGTTCTTTAAACCTTTCCCATGCTTCAGCAAGGGATTCTCCAGGAAGTTGAGAGAAGTGATTGATCTGCCCTCTGATCTCATAAGTCAGTGAGGGGGGAAAGAACTTCTCTAAGAACTTCTCCTCTAGGGGAGCCCAGGTGGTTATTATGGGTTCCCTGTCAAGAGAGTTATACCAACTCAGGGCTCTCCCAGACAGAGTGAAATGAAATAGGTGAAGCATTATAGCATTAAAAGTGACTCCGGCTTGTGGAACCAGGCGGCACAACGCCTTAAACCTTTTCAGATGATCCATGCAATCATCTCCAGAACCTCCAGAGAAAGAGATGCCTTGCATGATCTGGATCCACTGGGTCCGAATCTCGAAGTTGGGGATATTGATAATCGGAGGTCGGACCGGGTGGTTATCCTCATAGTTCTTCAGGACAGCATAGTCCCTCAGTTGTTTGTTCCTTAACTCCAACTGGGCAGCTTGGGTTGCTGCTTCATTTTCAGCTCTAATGTGGGCCTGTTCTTCCGCACGAATCTCCGCTTGAATCTGGGCACGAGTATCAGCGATGAGTTGTTCCCTTTAAGCGGCGATGTCAGCATTGACCCTCTCCATCACCAAAGCAGCCTGGCGTTGATCTTCAGCCATTTGCCTGGCCCTTTGGCGATTGAGTCGAATGCGACGGTGGAAGCTTCTCTCTACCTCAGAGTCGTACTCTAGATCAGGGGAGAATCTGGGGTTATGCACTGGTTGCATACACGTTTTCTACCTGAGTAGAGGGAAGAAAACACCTTTTTAGATGATGGCAGAGATATAATGAATCTTAAGAAGATATGGTTTAATGATTAAAAGAAAGTGTAAAACCCTAACCAACTAGCAAGATACTAAATGAAATTAAAACGTTTCGTTGTCCCCGGCAACGGTGCCAATTTTTTGATGGAGCTTCCACTTACATGGAATTGCGTGCACCACTAAAAATCCTAAAGATGGTAAGTCTTTAAGTTTAGCCTTGCTTATACTAGATAGAGAACTCCACCCATGTATGCTAAGATACGTGGAAGTCTTATCGTAGTATAGTTAAGGGTCGAATCCTCGAGACAACGGTCTTGTTGTTGCCAACAAGATGGAAAACGTAATAATTTCACTTAATCTCTTTAGTAGTTGGTATTTACATCAAAAGGTTGATTTAGTTGTTTTTAAGCTAAATGCAAGTAAAGTAAAGGCAAGAAAGTAAACTTAGGTTGTTAACAATAATTCATGAATCACTAGGGTGTGATCGGTTTTCACCACCACTACACATGGATCAACACATGCAATATAAAAGCATAACCTGTAATAAGAGTTAGATCATTTAGTATCTTTGTAGACTTAGCTTCCTTTCGGATGACTAACTACGAGGAGTGTGGGAATGTTGTAACGCCAGCCATCCATGTAGGTATGGTCACTTACTTTACAACATTCCCTCCGCAAAGTGTGTTCCTCGACTCATCAAGGTTGTACTTTCATACGTCAACTGATTCCATTTCATAGCATGAAAGTACAATGATGGGAGTGAGTATACTCCTCTTCTAGGAAGGCACTCCTAGATACCGGAACAGATGCACGGTGGATACATGCACCTAAAACCAACATGCAAACGAGTTTCAGATCTAATAGCACAAACGTAGACAATTCATACTAAAAGATAAAGGATAACACAAGTTGGTGATCAAGCAACAAGCATTCATTAAACGTTTGATGTTGAACTGAAAAGATATGAACTCTATATTACAACTTATGGATTACATTTGCATGATATGAAAACATGGGTAGCGGGGCTACTCCCCGCACCCTAGTGAGAGAGACTACTCACTCATGACTAGGACAAAGAAGGAGGCAAGAAGAGAGAGAGAGCGTCATCCCCACAAAGGAGAGAGGAAAGTCAAACCCTTGGAGAGAGAGAAACGATCCACCAGCTTCACAGGTTGCTTGATGACGAGATCTCTCTCTTCCCACCTTCTTTGGCAGAGAGAGAAAGCAGCTTCGAGATGGAGTATGAGTCTCAGACCGGCAGCCCCTAGGTGGAGGATGGAAGTCGGGTTTGCTCTGGAGTGATCGAGGCAACCTTTGGACGTCTGAACCCTTGATATCTCGTGATGGACCCTTGGGGTCTTATTTATAGGCCTTACGTGAAGTCCAAACGGTTTGGAGACCGTTTGGACCTCAGGACCGTTTGGACCTCAAGACCGTTTGGACCTTGAGACCATTTGGACTTCAAGACCGTTTGGACTTTGAGACTGTTTGGACCTCAAGACCGTTTGGTCCTCAAGACCGTTTGGACGTCAAGACCGTTTGGACCTTGAGACCGTTTGGACCTTGAGACCGTTTGGCTTCATGCGGTCTCGGGACCGGTTGTCTTCATGCGGTCTTGAGACCGTGTAACTCCATGCGGTCTCGGGACCGTTTGACTCCATGCGGTCTCGGGACCGTTTGGCTTCATGCGGTCTCGGGACTGTTTGACTCCATGCGGTCTCGGGACCGTTTGGCTTCATGCGGTCTTGGGATCGATTGACTCCATGCGGTCTCGGGACCGTTTGGATTCATGCGGTCTTGGGACCGATTGACTCCATGTGGTCTCGGGACCATTTGTCTTCATGCGGTCTTGGGACCGTTTGACTCCATGCGGTCTCGGGACCGTTTGGCTTCATGCGGTCTTGGGACCGTTTGAGTCCATGCGGTCTTGAGGTTGATTTAGTCTTTTATGATTTTTTTATGTCTTTTTTCTACAGATATAAAGAGGAAAAGTTAGTCTGATGGTATATTTACAATAAGAGGGAATATTTAGGGATTAATGCTAATTCTAATTGAGAAAGAGTATGGAAAACTAAAGAAAAGACTAAGGTAAACATCCAAAATTGGAGGTTATCAGTTGCGCTTAGACAGTTATGTAGATTGTTAGAAACATTTTTTTATAGTACATATTGATTGTCTACTATTATGGAACTCATATGGTCGTGCAAAATATTTACTATTAGGGTCATTGCATTGCTATCATTTCTTATTTAATTAATGAATTTACTATATATTTTTTTGACAGTTTGAAAAAGATGAGACTGCATGATTTTTTGTACTTGCAACACAAATTCACAGAGAATGAAAATTCAATATTTTGTAGTGGAGTACATACCTTTTGGAATTATAAGATAAAGTCGCTTCACCGAAGTTTGGCATTTAAGAAACATTATTGTTGGCGTGTAGTCAGTAGAAGCAACCCCTAAGACAGTGGTAGATACGCGATTTGGACTTACCTGTACTGGCTGAATTCTCTCGTCTAATAGCATACAACTGAGTTCGTCATGTTTCTAGGTAATGGTGGCCATCTCGCACTAAATACATCCCATCAGTGTCCGTCAGTTCCGTCCGCCTCTCTCTAAATTTGTCACCATTTTGTTCTTTTCCAACCTGTCTGGCCACCTGCACCATCGAAGCTTGCGACATCGGTGGGGACCTCTCCCTCGGCTATCCAGCTCTACCACGAGTAATATGTGCACGTCATCGCTCAAGTCCACCCTCCCAAGCTCTTTATCTTGGCCGATGCTGATTGTGTTGCAGAATAGGGATGGAAAATATCCCCAAAAACCTATAACCCAATAAACCCAACCCAACCAGACCCAATTAATAATGGGTAAAGATGGGCCTGATTCACATCCTACGTTCTAAGTGGGGAGGCCCAATTTGACTCCAGTATCACGCGGGCCCTCGTTACTCTCCATTATCACCCATTCCCTCGATTCCTCAAACCCTAGTTATCAGATTAGTCTTTTCACTCCTCGCCCCTCGTGACTCTCGACCTAGCGACCTAGAAGTGCGACGCCGCAACGTCTCCCCTCTCCTAGCCACCGACGCTGATGATATGAGACACCACTCACCCTGAGTTACCGCCGCCGCCCTGAGTTTCTGCCATCGTGCTGTGCGCTGAGATTACTACTGTTGTGTGGAGAAGCTAAGCGCTGAGACTAGCGAACTGGAAGCGTAGCTACACGGTGGCTCTTCTCTCCCTATCTCCGCTCTACTTGCCGCCGACGCCAAGGATCTGAGATGTCATCGAGCTTCCACCATCAAGCTACGCCTAGATTGCCGTTGTTGTGTGGAGAAGCCAAGCACCAAGAGGGCACCCGCCGTGGAGATCTGCAAGTGTACTGAGGAGTATCACGCATGTCTGAGGTACGCAAACTTGAATCTATCACTAGATACCCTTGTTTCTCCGTCCCACTCATCTCTTTCCTCGATTGGCGGATTCTAAACTGAGGAGTATCTGCTGTTTTTTTCCTCCTCTCCCTTAATTAGTGCTATTATCGCTCTTCTTCCTGTCCCCATCGTTCTTCTGGCCTGGCCTGCTGTGTGTGTTTGAGTAGTAGATAACAACAACTAGTTTGCTGCCCTACCTAAACTGGTTTGCTGATCATACCCACTCATTGCAGCATATTTCTTAGGTAGCCATTACCAAGCGTTATGAGGAAAGAGAAATACAGGTGAAGATCTGAGTCGATGTATGTATGAGCAACTGTCGGTTGAGTAGCAACAACGGATAGGAGATCAGGATGGTGAGAGGAAAAGGGGGAAAATCTTCTAGGTATCGGTATTTAGTAGTGGAAGTGAGTAAGTCAATCTTCCTCCTACTGCCTGTTGCTGCTCTACTAATAATAGTCCCTTGGGGGGTGGGTGTGGACATCGGATGAGGATGCCTGAAAGGGATATAGAAATGCCCCTGTTTGGGGGGGGATGAGGGAGGGGTAAAAAGGGTTAGATGACAATGAGTGATGATGCCTCTCTTGGTACTTTTGCATATATAGTAAGCTATAATATACAGTTACAATAATTCTTTTATAGTTGAAAACCCTTTTGAAGATGTCATATTATACAACTCTATACGTTCATCTTTGGTTCATGTTGTTTGTATCTCTAGTTATTTCACTATTTAAAAAGAAAAGAGATAAGAAAAACATTATTACTGTGTTTTTGTGTGTCCCATCTGTGGGGCTAGTGTTGAAAGGAACTTCTTAAAAGGTGGTGCATTTGCATTCTAGATTATGTCTACTCAAAATCAAGATATAAAGATCCCTGATGTTTCTTCAAATCAAAGGTCACCAATAGATAGTTCAATTCTAGTTGAGAGTCAATTGAATGAGAATGTTGTGACTGGCTCATTAACATCTACAAGAGTTTGTCAAAGTAAAGTATGGAAGCACTTTGATAAGAAAGATGTTGATGGAGTTTTGAAATCCATATGCCACTACTGTCATGCCCCCCTTAGTGGAAATCCAAGAATTGGGACAAAACACCTTCATGATCACCTTACTAGATGTCCTACATTGTTGGCAATGGGAGGGGACCTTAGTCAAATCCTTGAGGCCAAAGAGACAACTTCAGTAGCATTTAATCAAAAACATGCTAGGTTGTCTCTCACTAGTATGATCGTGATGCATGAGTATCCTCTAGTGATTGTTGAACATGCTAGTTTTAGGAGTTTCTTGAAGATTTTACAACCTCTTTTTAAGTGTCCATCAAGGAACACAATCAAATATGACATCTGGAAAATTTATTATGGCATAGAAAAGAGAAAGTTGATGGAGAATTTGGGGAATTGTGAGTCTAGAGTAGCAATTACTACTGATATGTGGATGTCAAATAACCAAAGGAGAGGTTACATGATAGTTACAACTCATTACATAGATGACTCTTGGAGTTTGCAAAATAGGATTATTAAGTTCAAATATGTCCCATGTCCACATACCAAAGAGGTACTTTTTGAAGTGTTAATGCGTTCTTTAGTAGAATTGAACATTGACAGAAGGATATCTACTGTAACACTTGATAAATGTTCAAAAAATGATGCAATGATCGACTTGTTAAAGAACACAATTCAAGAGTATGATGATGGGCTATTTCATCTAGTACGAAACAAGTTCCCTCCAAATTCAATGATGTTATTTGGGCGGTTTCTGCACATGCGATGTTGCACTCATATTTTCAACCTAGTAGTCAAAGATGGACTAGCAGTTATTAAGAATGGAGTTGAAAAGGTTTGAAATAGTGTGGCCTATTGGATTGCAACTCCAAAAAGACTGGAGAAGTTTGAAGAAACCGCAAAGCAACTAAAGGTTGCTTTTACAAAGAAGTTGTGCCTTGATTGTGAGACTAGGTGGAACTCAACTTTCTTAATGCTTCAAACAACATTGATATATAGAGAAGTATTCTATCGTTTGAGTTATCGAGAAAGTCAATATACTATGTTGCCAAGTGATGAAGATTGGATGTTATGCATTGAGGTCTGTGAGAAGCTGAGTATATATTATGAAGTTACAAAGCTATTTTTTGGCACGAAATACCCGACTTCCAATCTATACTTCCCAAATATGTGTTCCATAAGGGTAAGTATAGATGAATGGGTTACTTCTCCCAGTAGTGTCATATCAAACATGGCAAAAAATATGTCGACAAAATATGAGAAGTATTGGAATGACATCTACATTTTGATGGGTGTGGCTTCAGTATTAGACCCACGATGTAAGAAAAATATTCTTGAGTATAACTTTGATAGGATTTATGGAGAAAAATCTTCAGAGCATTGTGACAAGATAATTGATGCAATCTATGCCTTATTCTTTGAATACAAAGAAAAAATGAATCTTCAAGAGGAAAGTGAAAGTGATATATCATCTCGTCCTACAGTTTCCTCCCAAGATGTTGATAAGAGTTTGCTAGATTTTGATAACTTTTTGAAGAAGAAAAGGAAAATAGATTCTGTTTCTTCTAAAAATGACCTGGACACATATCATGAGATGAAGCTATTGCCACACAAACCTGGCTTTGATATATTGGCATGGTGGAGGCAAAATGAAGGTTCATATCCAGTTCTTCAATTGATTGTAAAGGATATTCTTGCAATTCCCATTTCTACCATAGCTTTGGAATCATCTTTTAGCACCAGCGGGAGAGTGATTGACCCCCATCACAATAGACTTCATCCAAAGACTGTAGAAGCCTTGATGTGCACCCAAAACTGGCTGAAAGTTGAAAAAATACAAGGTATAGATAGTATGCTTTATACATTCATTCTAAATTAGTAAATAACTTATTATATTACACATTATGTAGATGGATATACATCATGTACAAGCAATTTCGACACTTTGATGAATGACAATGACAGCGAAGATGAAGGTAAAATAGGTTCCTTTTCTAAATGAATATGTTAGTGTTATTTGTATATAAAGTTATGTACTTAATCCATTACATTGTTTACTCTTAGGTGAAGTAGGGCAAGATGATGTTCCATATTTATTGGTCAAGGTGTACATCTTAGGTGAGTTACTACACTTTAGTGCTCCCTTTGATGCTCTATTTCTACCAGCAGATCGAGTATTCTGTTGATTTTTTGTGTGTGTGTTTATTTCATGTTGGAACTTACAGGCATCTAAAGACTAATTAGTTTACTCATTTGGTTGTTGATTAAGTAGGACAAGATGATGGTTCAGGTGTACCCCTTAGGTGAGTTACAATTCACTTTAGTACTCCCTTTGGTGCTCTATTTCAACCTGCACATCGAGTATTCTGCAGATTGATTTTTTTTGGTGTGTTTATTTTGTGTTGGAACTTGCAGGCCTCTAAAGACCAATTAGTTTACTCATTTGGTTACTGATTAAGCAGTGCAAGATGATGGTTTAGGTGTACACCTTAGGTGAGTCACTATTCACTTTAGTACTCCCTTTGGTTCTCCGTTTCTATTAGCAGATCGAATATTCTACAAATCTGACTTTTTTTATTCACGTTGGTCTCATAGCATGTTTTTGTGTTTATTTCATGTTGATTTTGCAGGTGTCTATAATATGTTCATATGGGAGACATTCAAGATAAATGGAACAAGGGGTGCCATTGCTCGGTTGTTGTTGCCTAAAGATGGCAGGGCTGATTATGAATGCATACTCATTTGGTTGCTGATTATGAATGTTTGAAATATTCATGGAGAAATCTGTTGAGATTAATATTCAGATTGTAAACGAGTTGTTGAAATCTTCATGGAGAAATCTATTGGGATTCATATTTAGATTGTAAACAAGATGTCATTTCTTTATGATTGTAAATGAGTTGTCATTTGGCAATATATGGAATCTTCTTTTGGACAACTGAAATAGTGTGCATTTTCTGGATGTTTATTAATGCTTATTTGAGTTAGTTGTGTTCTGGATGTTTAGAATTTATTATGTTATGGACAACTAAATTGTGTGTATGTCCTGAAGAGTGTTGTTTGGGACTACAACATGGAGAAAATGAAATAGATTTGTTGGTAAATATGAAGTGTCTTGAAGAGTGTTGTATGGGTCTGTAGTGTGTGCCCTTGTTTTTTTGTATAAAAATATAATTGCGCATGTAGATTTCATTGGGATTATGGACGTCATTTGTAAACATTACATATACAATGATCATTTGCAAATAGTACATATGTAGGGGTAATATTGCAAATTGTTTTAGCATGATTATTTGTAGAATTCATAAATTTGCATATTTTGTTAAAGTTGTGGACTTGATTGCAACTATTTCATACGTAGGGGTCAGGCTGCAAATTCATTAATTACATATTTTATTAAATTCTGGACCTAATTGCAATATTTCAGTGCCCAAATGTTGGAAGTTGGTAAAAATGGGTTGTAATGGGTATCCATTACCTATTGGGTTGGGTATGGGTATATATTATTATGTATTTTTTTGTAATGGGGTGGGTATGGGTCAAGTAAAAATCCAAATGGGTATAATGGGTATGGGTATGGGTTCTTCATACCCTCCCATTTGCCATCCCTATTGCAGAAACCCGGAGCCTGTGTGGCAGTGGGAGCGTCAAGGGTGCCCAGTCCCTGGGGTTGTTCTCCTCAGTATATACAAGAAGACAACAACAAGGGTGCATGTCATTTGGCTTCGACACCGCAAAACCAACATCACCAAAGGTCACCTGCATCGTCCAAGTGAGAGTCAAGACAGGGAGGAAGGTATTGATGAGGAGGAAAAAGAAGGTCATGCTCAACAGGTCGGGGTCAAGGCTGGTTGCGGGAGACTTCATGTACCAGATGGCGATGGGGTGTAGCGAGAGATCTGTGACACATTGCCCTCATTCAGATCAGAGATCAACTACTTGTGTGGTGCTAGAGGGGGAGGAGGAGGGAGGTCATTAGTGACTCAGTGTGCTGCACCGCGACTGGAGGATAGTGGGGTGTTTTGTAAGTTTACTAGGTTTTCAATCCATGATTTTTTTTTGATAAAGGTCATAACATATATTAAAAGCAAAGCAAGCAAACACCTGCTTTGACTAGTCATACAGGATGAAAGGCATAAGTAATGTTCTGCTGGGAGATGAAAAAGATGTTAAAAGTTCAAGGGGGAGGCACCCCTTAACCAGCCTCTTGTTACACTAATCCAGATAATTTTGTGGAGAAATTGCAGCAACGGGAATAGAATAAAATCACTGATGTTGTAGTAGCAAACTAACACCCATTTCATCATCCACCATAGCCTTCGGGTCATAGAGAAAATGGGCTTTAGATTCACCTTCTTCAGAGTTCTCCTTTCCATCTAGAACCTGTTTACTTACACATGGTGAGCAAATGAAGGTCTGCATCTATTTGTGAGATGATATTTTTCCTCTGTTTTGGAGTGTTGTTAAAGAATCTGTTGTTTCTCTCAAGCCAAAGGTTCCAGCTAATGATGATGAAGATGTCATTTCCCATAAAGGAGTTGTAGTGTTTGTTTGGTGTAATTTGTAGGGGAAAGGTTGCTGATTGGAGATCTAACTGGTAATTTCATGTGAAGTGTGAGAAGATGCTTAGTGAGAAGTTACACTTAAATAAAATGTGTTCCACCGAGTCTGTGTCCAATTTGCAAAGAGGGCATCTGGAAGGGCCAATAAAGCCTCTCTTGGATAGGTTTTGTGCAGTAAGCAACTTGTTGTAAAGGAGCAGCCAAAGAAAGGTTTTATGTTTTTGTTGCCATTTTTGTTTCCATATTTTTGTAGTAGGGGGGGAGAGACCTTTGTAAGATAGGTGAGTGTAAGCTTTTTTAACTGAGTAAGAGTTTCCCCATCACCAAGTGATATTGTTTGAGGAATTATTTTCAAGTGTCTACTTTAAAGTAGAGAGGTCGTCTGGTTTAAGATGCATGAGGATGCATCTTTGGAGGGTGTTTGTCCTGTTGCTGGTTAGGAGGCTAAGGTCCTTGACAATGTTGATCTTGAGGAGGTTGTTTGGAATGGCCCAATTTGTGTGCAGGTTTAGAACAGAATTTTTTCCATACCAAGGATCGTTCCAAAAGGAAATATTTAGGTGAGAGTGTGGAGGAGTGTTGATGAGTTGGGTTATTTTTTGGATGTTTTTGTTTATGTATTTCCAGAGGAGTGAGGCTGATTTTTTTGGTACTTTGTGCCAATGAGGGGATTTTTGATAGTATTTGCATTTGATGGGGCTCGTCCAGATTTTTGTCTGATTTTTAACCAGACTGTTGATAATTTTCATTATGAGGCAGAAAGCGTGGGTTTCAATGTTTAGTATACCCCAACCACCTTGGTCTATAGGGGCAACAATAGTGTCCCAATTAACAAGATGGTAGTGCTTTCTAGATTTTATGGAGGGATGATAGTTGTTCCAGAGGAATTTCCTTTGTAATTTGTCAAGGAGCAATTTAGTTTTGGATGGAAGGGGATACAACTCAGGTAGTGAGTGGTGATAGGAGTGATGACACTGTTTAGAAGAGTAAGCCTTCCCGAGAGATTTAGAAAGTTATTTGACCAAGTTGAGAGTTTTTTATTTATTTTTTCTATGATGGGGGACCAGGTTGCATTTGTGATGTTGTGGGGGGTAATGGGGAGACCTAGGTATTGAATGGGGAAGTCATCAATCTTGCATCTAAGGAGATCTCTGAATCTTTACAAGATAGATTGTTCGAGGTGTACCCCAAAAATGGACAATTTTTGGAGGTTTATTTTAAGTCTCGAAATGTAGGAGAAAATATCTAAGATTCTGAAGATATTGAGTATAGAGGCGTCCTCTGGGGAGGAGAGGATTATGCTATCATCGAAAAATTGAATAATGTTTTCTTTACATTCCTCTGGTGAGTTAATGAGACCACTATTTTTTCCTAGTTGTATCATGCGGGAGAGGATGGTTGTGATTATAATGAACATGTAAGGGGAGAGGGGGTCGCCTTGTCTGAGGTCGTTTGAATTGTGAAAATAACCAAATGGAACCCCATTTATGAGTGTTGAAAAATGGTTTGTAGTGATGCAAGCATGGATCCATCTGACCCATTTGTGTGGAAATCCAAAGCCTATGATAGTTTTTGTTAAATAGTTCCAGTTTACAAAGTCAAAGGCTTTTTCAAAGTCCAATTTGATGGCTAGCAAAGGTGTTATGTTTTTGTGACAGAGATGTATTGTTTCATTTACCATCAGGTAAGCATCTTGTATGCTTCTACCTTTGAGAAAGGCGTTTTGATTGAGGAGAATGATTTTGTTCATGTGTGGTTTTATTCTATTTGCTAGAGGTTTGGCTAAGAGTTTGTATGATGTGTTGATTAGGCTGATGTGTCTGTACTGAGAGATAAGGTCGGGTTGATTTGTTTTTTTATTAGAGTGATGAAAGTTTGGTTTAGGTGTTTGATGATGTTGTGGGGGGTTTTCACTGTCGTAGAATGTCTTGACCAAAGCCAGGAAGTCGAATTTGTAGTGATTCCAATTTGCAAGATAGAATTCTACATTTAGACTGTTAGGTCCAGGTGGTTTATTTAATCCTAGTGTTTTTATGGCCATGTCCAATTCCTCTAGGGAGAAAGGCTTTATAAGGTCTAGAGGATTTTCAATGTTTGTAGGGCATATTATAGTCCAATTCAAGTCATTTAGGTAGGAGGGATTGTGGTTGTTGTTGAAGATTTTTTTGAAGGGGTCTGTAATGCAGTTTGTGATAGTTTGTTTGTGGGTTGTGATCCTTTCGTTTATCAGAAGGTATGAGATGGAGTTTTTTCGGTAATTTTTGTTACAAATTTTTTGAAAGAACTTTGTGTTTTTGTCCCCTTCTTTTTCCCATGTGATTTTTGCCCTTTGTCTCCATCTAGTGTCAATACACTTTTTTGTGAAGTCAAGGTCATCTTTAATAGAAAGGACAAGAGTTGGGTCAGCTGTAGGGTCCTTGTCCAGAAAGAGGAATTGTTCTTCTAGGTCTTTTAGGGTTTCAGAGAGCTTGTTTGGGTTTGTGTGTTTCCAAATTTTGATGTGTATTTTGATGTTTTTGTGTTTTGGAGAATGTGGAGGCCAAGGTTCGTGGTTTGGGAGTCGGCCAATTTCCAATGCTCTACACAGCTGTTGGTAAAGTTGTTTATGGAGAGCCAAAAATTGTCAAATTTGAAAGGTCGCATACCCCATGATTCTGTTGTGGTGTCGAGAATAAGAGGGAAATGATCAGAGATGGCTCTGTGAGAGATGTGAACCATGGAGAGTGGGTGTTTGTCTTCCCACATGGTGGAGCAGATGAAATGGTCAAGCCTGGCGAAAGTTTGATTAAATGACCATGTAAAAGGATGCATTTGATGGTTTTAATTAAATTAATGCATGTTTTATGAGGAGTTGGCTAAAGAGTTTGTCTGCTGCTGACATGGGTTGTGCATAATTTGTGCGGTTGGATCTATCAGAGTTTTGGGTAATCAAATTGAAGTCCCCACTGACAATCGAGGGAGTCTTATGGAAATAAGTCATAAGCAATTTTAGTTCCGATAAGAAGGTTGTTTTATTTTGTCCAGGTTCTCCATAAACCCCAGTAAAGTTCCAAAAAAATTGACCGGAAGTGTTTTTAAATGCGATGGTTATGGAGTAGTCTAGTGTGGTGGAATTTATGGCGGAGAAGGTTATATTGTTGTATCCAACTAAGAGACCTCCTTTGAAGCCAGTGGGGAGGATTTGGACCCCAATCAGTGATTCTATTGCCTCCGATGGTTTTTAGAGAAAATGGGGAGAGACTAGATTTAGTCTCTTATATTGTGATCAAGTCTATTTTATTTTTGTATATGTGTGAGAGGATTTCCTTACGTCTATTGAGGTTTGCATCCCCACAGACGTTCCAAGAAGAAATCCGCATATTTGGTGGATTTGTTTTTATAGAGAAGGAAGGTTTGAAAAAGCAGGATAGTCAATTGTGAGAAGGTCAAAAAATTCTTTGGTAGTTTCCAAATTTCTTCTGTTGGTCCAACCCATAAAGAGTTCAATGTCATCTAGAGCCTTATGTGCCTTGTCCTCATCTTCAAGTTGTATGCCTATATTTTTAGCAAATTTTGTGAAGCTAGTGATGTTTGACCAAGATGCAAGGTCTTCTATGTTATCTATGTCACAGTTTATAGACTTTGTAAAAAGTGGGGAAGAGGTATCTAGAATAGAAGATTTTGCGTAGGATGAACTGGGTGAAGTGTTTGTGGATGTACCTGAATCCAGCCTATTGACGATGAGTTTCTTGTTTGCCTCTTTAGGGCCTTGCATCATAAGATTATGGGTTTTGCTGCCTCCTTATCTTTGCCCTGAGATCTTTTGTTGAGGACTCTGTGAAGAGCTTCTCGGTTTTGCTGCCTTCTTCTTCAATCCATGATGAGAGAGAAAATGAGTTTTTAACCAGAGATATCATATATTGGGAGATCACCGGGGTTAGTTAACATAAATAGAGAGAGCGGAAAGGCTGGGAATATTTCAATTTGAAAACTCGTAATAAATGGTGGCAGTTTCAATTTGAATAGAGAAAGAATGTGGATGGTTAGTTGTAGCTGATATGAAAGCAGAATGAGCAGAAAAGTTAAATGTGTTTTAAATTTGAAAATTTCAAATCGTTGGTTGGAAGAAGGTGCTCGATTAATAAATCTAATGAAATGGTTTGTTGGAGAAATATGAGAGATGGATTAGAAGAAAAAGGAAAGGAGACATAATTTAAGGCAGATAAATTGGGAGGGAATGTGTCTATGTGGAAGGAGGGGTGAGAGAGAACGTGGGGCATGGGTTTGGTGGAGGTAAAAAAGATAATACATAACTAAGAAAAGTGGATCAATTGTTTCAGTGGAAAGGAGGAAAACTAATGTTAAAATCCTTGAAAAAAAGGAGAGAAAGAGAGATTTAAGGAGAGAGTAGGATTTCAAAAATGGTGCAATGCGACTAGTTAGTGGCATTGTTGCAATTAATTTAAAGTATTCACTCTTTTTATAGTATTCAAGATAATTGCTCTATTTTCTAATAATCTCAAAGAGCTCCTTATGTCAGGTTGTCATTCCTAACGATGAACATGCTACATGCCTCCTCATCCATATGAATTAACCTGTAATTGCTAAGTCCTTCCATACATCCGCACTGCATAGGCAAACTCTAAGATAGTGGAAAGTCATTTATTTAGCATTATCACATTGAGGGCAGGCAATCAATGCCTCCATATGTCTTCTTTTCTTTTCTACAATAATCAGTAAGGCCTTTTGTGATAGCATCCACAAAAACAACTTGACTCTCTCTAGAAGTTTGAGCTTGCAGAGACAACACCACACTCCAAGAAAATGTACCTCTTTTTCCTTGTACAACCATCTATATGCTGATCTAGATATTCATTAATTTCAAATTCCGTGCACACTTATCTGTACCAGTATGAGGTAGATTTGGGAAATGAAAATTGTTTTATCCTAGGGGGAAGACAACATGTGGTTTTGGAGAAAGCCCCACTTCCACTCGCCAGCTAAGGTAGTAATCGAGGCCACTCATAGATCCTCAAGCCCTAGAGAAATGAAAATGCTAGGGTTAAGAACCTTAGCACTAGAATCTACAAACTAGTTATCTGTCCATACATTGGTGTTGTAACCATCGTTGATGATGCATGAGCTATAATCCTTGATAGCAGGTATCTATATTTTGATATAGAGTCCGAGCCATCATTCTTCATTGATGATCCTTTATATAATTTTAAAGATCAAGGGCCATCTTTATTTGTGTCTTATTGTAATACTTGTTTTGCATGACATGAACTCGTTTATTTCTCTAGGTGATTGATAAAGATTCAACTTCTTGAGAATTAATGTATGGTTCTCATCCTATGCATCCTTGACCCCCATACCTCCAATATCTTTATTAGATGTGATTTTTTTCTTCTAAAAAACAAGTGAGAGCTTCTAATTCTCTCTAGCTCCATACCATATGAAGCTTCTTACATGTCGATTCTCGTAGCTCATTTTACTTAACTAATTATATCATGTAATTTATTTTTATTTTCTAGATACTTGTTGGTAGATACAAGAAATATACTTAGGTAGTTCATGATCTTATCAATACTATGTTTGCAAGTCATACCAATTTAAGCTCAGATTTTTGCAAAATTATGTATCCCTAACTTGGCTTGGTTATATCTATGTAGAAAAAATTATATTCTATTCTTTTTTATAAGACAATTTAATACAACTGAATATTCAATAAAGTATCATTTGTTAAGTACAACATAACCTGGATCGGCTCGAATCTATTTTTCACAACTAATAGATCCTTTTGATTTACATGTTAAATCAATTATATACACCTATATTCATAGAACACTTGCTAGTATATACACTTAACTCTTTTGATTAATAAATGGATGATACTTGTTCATCTTGTTTTTGGAACATATCCTAAATATTCTACTCCCTAAATTGGATCTTATGGTCCAAATTTGAAGTCAATTGATGTTTTCTACAACTTCTTATCATTTTGCTTAGTTTTGTGCTCTAAATCACCCTAAAATCCCCCTATATCTCGTCTTTTTATCCATCATGGGCCTACTTAGTGGCTTTATGGACCGCTGGAGACATCGACTTGGGTCTTAGACCCTACGCCGCATGTGCATGGTCCCTCAACCATCACAAGAATGAAACTGATTGTTTGGCCCTCAAACCTTCATCCAACAGCCCTCGGGTCATCCGTACCTCAGGTAGGCTAAGGTTTGTGGATGCTCGATCCCCCCTTGATGTGCTTTGTGGATCTCACCTTTCCCCTCTCTTTTCTCATGATTTTTTATTCATTCACCTCATCTCTTGATCCTGACTCAAATACACCCATAATAAATCTCTGATTCAAAGTGTTTCAAGGGGATTCAAGAAGCATCTCTTCTCCTCAACATTGTGAAAGACGTAGCCATAGAAATCTAACCTTAGAATCTACCACACCTACAAATATAACCCCTCTCATGTTCATCACACACCCATGAAGCTCATTCATTTTCTTGCACCCTCTCTTTTCCTCTCTCATTCTTGCAGGCAAAGTGCCTCCACACCTCTACTTCCCCATTCACGGGTTGGTTTCTTAGAGAAGAGTAGCTAGGGACCGGGTGATGTAGGCATCCGTCAATGCCAAACCCAAGATCTATGACCATATATTTTTCATTTGCTTGGTATTCCTCCCTCCCCCAACTAAAAAACCCAACAAATAGCCTCTATCTTATAAAAATCATATCTTTTGATTGGAAAATGCAAAGACTACAAGTAAATACTCTATAATTATAAGATAAAACATAAGTATTTTATCAAAAAACTTGTCTTAGATCCTGAGTTTCATTTCTATTCCATGGATATCCTTAAACATCAACATGTGACCATCTCTTTATCTAATGTCTTCACCAAAGTGTTTATGACTATGAAACCCAAAAGATCAACTCTAATTATACTCATATGACTCCAATTCTTGATAAAATGACTATATCTAATCTTGAGGATGAAACCTAATTTTGATGGCTAATCCAGCCTTAATCTCATATGATTATGTTGATGAAATTAATGTAGACCTCGATGATGGGTTCCAAACTTAATTGTATGATAAGTGATTTAGAAGGTTATCAAATCTTATGATTTCCTCTCTCTAAACTGAGGAACCATGTTGAAAAATTATGGATAGTATTATCATGATGTGGCACCATCTTATGAAATCCATTACGAAACTTGACACTTGAACTTCTATTAATGATAAGTTGACACCTTTGATAATGTTCTAGGGTTAAGGTGTTGGTATGTATGCCCTGAGAGCAAATCATGGGATGATTGGTGGGATACATTAAGATTGATTTGATAAACATCAAAGGCAAGCTTCCAATTCTTTCTATTTCAGTCATATGAGATAGTGATAGAACATATTGAATGTCTATAGAATGACAATACTCAATGACGTATGCTTTCAGGTTAAGGACCTGAATGATGAGATCATACAGATGCTAAGAGTTTGTACATTCTTATTATGTTCCAAGTCGGATGTCATTGTGGAAGGTAGATAGACAACAATGACACATAAGACTAGATTGTGGTGTTAGTTAATGATAGAATTTCATTAGTCATGATATGGAGATATCAAACAGACCCATTGTGAGTTTGACACATGGAACCATGACATGGTAGTCACAGTCAGTTCTCACAAGTGATGGAGGTGAGTGTGATTCTTTGACCTAAAATCACTACACTCAACACATGTCATTGGGTACACTTTGACATCATCAAACGTAGTCCTGAAACATGGGTTGTTATATAGGTGATGATTGGGTGACTTTGACACATGGGGCTTTTGAGGGGTGAGTGATAGATATGGGATTTGTCCCTCCTGAGGGAGTTTGATATCCATGGACACTTGATGAGTAGGATTGAGATAGGCATGCACACATGTGTGAATAAATATGTGATATTGATGTCATACATATTTCCTCCAATCTACTCTGAGATCAAGAAAGTGAATGAACGTTGAAAAGATGACTGTTCCATGCCTTGAGTTCATTCAGGATATCAGTGATAAAGGAATTACACATTCACTGTAACACCATTCACAGATTGTAGGATTGAAAGTGTTTCTCCAACTTTTCTTTTCACTTGGGTAGCACTAATGTGTGACCAGGCTCCACTCTTTGCTTGTGAAGTCATAAGTGTTATGAACTTTCACTGCCAATGTGAAATGGACCTACAGGGTCACACACATAGTATTTAACCTGGAAGAGGAGTTTATCCACAAATGATGTTTAGATTGATTACTAAAGGAGTTTAGTAGTTCAATTAAACACTCAATCAATTGATAGCTCAATATCATAGTGTTCAAGTTGTTGGACCGATTGATTAGAGTATCATATTGATTGAAACTACAATTGACATATTTTGCATAGTCTGCTGCCCCAACCGATCGACTCATGGGATGAACTGATCGGCTCAGGTTGGTGAACCGATCAGCTCAACTGGTGAGATGATCAATTCATGTGCAATGAACTGATCATCTCAATTGTTGAACCGATCGATTTGTGGAACAACCGAGATCGTTTGGAAAGTCAGAAGACTATGTTGTAAATACAATTTGTTTCACTTGTACAAATTTGATTTGGACAAGGATTAATATTTGATTAATCAGAAACAAATATGAAAGTCAATTTGAGTTGGATCAGGACCACAAACCGATCGGCTCAGGTCCCAAACGATCGACTCAGGGCCTGAAATGATCATTTTAGGGTATGAACCGACTAGTTTAGTTGGCGCAAGTTTCTTATTTTGTGAAAAAATCTCGAACCCTTCTACTCCTATTTAATCTCGCATTTCCCGGGGTAGAGAACCCTGTCCCATGACCCTCCTATATATAGGGGTATTGGGGGCTTCTCAGGAACAACAACTAGAACCCCAGTTGCTCTGCAAAGTTGCCGTTCTCTCTCGTTGTGGTAATCGAGAGAGAGCCCGAGAAAGTGCTACCCGATAAGGGAGGTACAACAAGGGAAGGACAACTGCAGACAGGCAACTGGTTGCAGGAGAGTGTGTCAGTGACTAGTATGCTGACAACAGGGTGCGACTCCTTCCGATTCCTTATGGGATAAGGAGATCAGAGTTCCAGGTGGTCCGTGTGGACTACTTCAGAGGTGGGAGATTTCTGCCACGCGGAGGACTGCTGTCAATCCCGAGAGTCCCAGTGAGACCAGGAGCTGCACAGACACTGTCCAAGACCGGAGGTAAAGACTGCGCAAGCCGCGAGGTAATGTCGCCAAGAAAGCCTCGGGATAAGGTATGCCTCTGCAAACCATCCTTCCTATTGTATAGACATTGGCGCGATTCCTTAATCTGGGTTTGGGAGGAGAAAATATTAGTTTCCGCTGCCTCCTCTACCTCCCCTTAAAACCAACAGTGGTATCAGAGCCACGTCAACTGCTCTATACTTTAAGATTATCGATATGATCAATTTTGGTTTGTCACCTTTATTTATTACATATGATGCAAACAAAATTCACTTTATGCATGTTAAATCCTAAATCCACAAATCCCAATATACATATATGATATGTAATATGAATGCACTCGATACACATCGCCCTTAAACGAGTTTTCTGGTGGATGTATAGCATGGTTATGGCCAATAAATCCTATGTGTGCTTGGTTGTATGTGGTTGCTTGCATCTCTATCTGCGCACCGATTCCCTACCTCCTTATTCCTGATGTAACTCAAGATAACTCGAGATTTATTTCCTACCTTTTCTCACCCTGAATGTAACTCAGGGTTCCCCAATTCAAATGTAAATAAGATAGATTTTATTTCCTATTATGTCAAAGAATGACAGACCATCTGACGACGACTAAGACGATCGATTCAAGGCATGAACCGATCGGTTGGTGATCCAGACGACCAGTTCGAGGAGCGAGACGATTGGGTGGTGGCCATGAAGAGATGCACGATGACTAGGCGAACCGATCAGTTGGAGGAGCCAACCGATCGGATGGTGGCACCTAGAGGACCGGCCAGGACGAGCAGGTCATTCATGTGATGAGTTGATCTATTCAGATGGCTATAATACTTCATCATGGACATGTTGCATGTGATGTAGACCTAATGACTGTGATACCTCTTGGCTCGAGGAATCATATTAGGATGGCCATAATCATCACTTTTATTGTTTCACATGTTTTCTGTGGGATATAGCATGCATATGATACATACTATATATTGTGGTGATTGGATATGTATATGTACCTATAAAAACCAAATCCCTCATCTAAATATTAAGTCTTATATGCCTTCCATTAGCGGCACACATGAAAAACTTGATCGACCAAGTGTAGGTTACGCCAAAGTGTGGTGCGCTGTCTATCTCGTGGAAGTGTGAAGGGTAGATTTGTAGGTTCTGCCAAAGCAGGGTGCATGTTTACCGTGTTAGCTTTTGGGTTATACTTAACTGGTGATTCTTAGAGCGTCTAAGCCTAGAGGCACGGAATGTTCATGGCAAGGTGTTGCACATGTTCATTCAGCAAGATTTGCATATGATGCAATTGGCATGATGGCCTACCTAAATAGTCAAGATTGTGGGCGATCAGCCAAAGCTGACTCATGACTTGATGAAATATGGATCTTGACCCACTATAAGATTGTACGTTGCAATCTTCCAAATTGATGGTGAGGGCTATCAATTTTAACAAAATAGGGGGATCGATAATTAATTAAAGTCCTAATTATATCGTCAACTTTTCAAATCAATCAAATGAGTTAAAATTGAGTTTTGGACTAAAATTGCATATGTTTCCTTTTGTAGTACAAATGACAACAAACAACAATCACTTTTCGTTGCGATCGGTCCTTGAAAAGGACAAGATGAAATGGATTAACTTCCACGACTAGTTTAGGATATTGAGCTCACTCAAGAGCGAAAGCTCTATGTCCTAGATACTCCAATTCCAGAGGAACCTACTCCTACTGCACCAAAGGTAGAAAGGGATGCTTATAAGAAGCATTCTGATGATTCCATTAATGCAAAGTGCTTGATGTTGTACTCCTTGAACTATGAGTTGCAGAGACAGCATGAGAACATGGGTGTCATTGAGATGATTCAACATCTCAAGAACATGTATGAAGATCAAGCACGATAAGAGAGATATGATGTCTCCAGGGTGCTGTTCAAGTGTGTCATGACAGAAGGAGATCTAGCTGGTCCTCACACGCTCAAGATGATTGGGTATGTGGAGAACCTGATGTGACTGGGATTTCCCTTGAGCCAAGAGTTGTCTACTGACGTGATACTACAATCGTTGCCAGAATCCTACAGTCAGTTTGTGATGAACTACAACATGAACAACTTTGACAAGCCATTGACAGAGTTATTGGGCATGTTGAGGACAAATGAGACACAGATGAAGAAGGACAAGCCTAAGTATGTGATGATTATCAACAACAAGAAAGGCAAGTCCAAGTGCAAGGGCAAGGGCAAAGCTAAGAAGGGTTCTGATGCTAGCCAGGAGCCTAAGGCGTCTTCAGCTCACAAGGCCAAGGGAGGTGTGACCAAGAGAGGCAATGGTTACCATTGTCAAAAGCCAGGACATTGGAAAAGGAATTGTCCACTCTATATAAAAGAACTAAAGAAGAAGGAGGCGACAGACGTCTCCACCTAAAGGTGTCATGAAATAAACTTGTAATATTTTGGAGGTATATGATACCAAGATATAAAATGTAGCACCCAATAAATGGGGCAAATGTGTCCACCATAGATAGGAGTACTTTAGTTTATTTTTAGACTTAAAGGCATGTAATAGAGTTATGAACTGCTATTTCATATTTTCCAATGGATAGAAACACATTATTTTTGCATATTGTATGACAATGATAGCAATTAATAAAGTTGATGTTTCAATTCCAAAAGATATGATCTTTATGACAATGCCTTGTTTATCTTGTGGTACTTGGTATGCATGAGATAAAATGATACCTGAAAGTTATTGATAACTCAAACAATCAAATTAGCATTAATCATGAGAAATTCATTTCTAGTTTCCATATGATGGATAAATCTAGACTCTTTTGGTTAGAGAACCCGTAAGAGAAATGAATATCTTAGACATGATTAATCAATCTTCACTAATGGTAGTAATAGAATGATTATCCTATTAGGTATAATACATGAGATGTATTTACATACCTATTGGACTTAATGCTAGTACTTCAAATGGTGTTTAGAGAAATACCAATATGAATATCTTGAAATGTTCAAAAATATCATAGATGAAGTGCGAATTTGGTAAAGTGTTAATTCTTGATGAGATCAATGAATGAAATACTTAGACCAAATGTTTGAGAACCTTGGGAGTGATTATGATAGTGTATCATAGTGATCTCGTGATTAAGGCATGGTGATGTCTAAATCAACAAGGAGTCATACTCTAAGGAGTTAGAGGATGATTATCAAATAACTAATTTCTTCTTGAATAGAGAATACCCCATACTAATAAAGGACATTAAGAATCACAAAGGGTTGTGAGTTCTTACATCCTTGACATATACACCTCAAATATCTATGTGATGAGTTAGTCATGTGATGAGTCAACTATCTAAATGAATATGAGGAACCGAATTTTGAGTTATGGTTTATGACCATTACATCCTAAATGACTTCCATGAGAACCATAAGGTATGACCTTAATGGTAGCACCCATTGGGATGAAATCCATAAGTGCAAATAAGTCTTAAGAGTTAAGACACATGGATAACATTTTGAGAAGGATGATGCTTGTTGATTGCAACTTAATGACTAAGAGATTTGGCATATGGATACTAACTAAGAGATTTGGCATATGGATACTAAAACCACATTCCTATGAGGAATAAAACAAGGATGTGTACATGACACAACCTATAAAGTTTATGAATCCATTAATGCAAATGAAGTCTATAAGTTATAATGGACTAATCAATGTGATTGATTAAGTACAAGCAACTCAGAGCTGGATCTTTACTTTGATGATATGGTCAAAGCGTTTGACTGATATGTCAAAGATAAAGAAGGGATATGTGAATTAGTGGGAGCATATTTGCATTCCACATATTGATGAGGAATGAAATGTTCTAGAATGGAAATCCAAAGTGGAAATTATCTTTAGGGAAGATAGAGACGTTTCCTATGTGATAGGAATAGAGATCTATAGAGATAGTTCTCGAAAAACCTCTTGACCTGAAAAGAGAAAGCATACATTGGCAATCTATACTGAAGGATTTAGTATGTACAGATTCAATGGGAGAAAAATTGTCCATGTTACATGGAGTTAGTATCCCAAGGCCAAGTGTCCAATTCTTATGAAGAATGGGAACACTATGAATAGATATGGATCTATCATGTATGTAATTATCCCATTATCTTGCATGTATGGACATAGCAAGAATAAAATACATTCATCATCTTGTATGTAGGACATGACAATATGATATGCTCATCCTGATAACTTGTATGTGGGACATGACGAGTGGATGTATTTCTAGTTCTAGTAAGGGTTACTGGAATACCATAAGAACTTAACAAGTACTTGAGAAGTACTAGTTCTATGGAAATAAGGAAGGGTTCACTGTAAAGAGTTACACTGATGCAAACTTCCAAAAAAGGACATAAAATTAATCGCAATATATATATATATATATATATATATATATATATATATATATATATATATATATATATATATATATGAGATATATAAAAAGTGAATGTTTGTTGATGAATGGAAACATTCCAATAAAGTCATTTTAAAAGGAAAAGCTGAGTATCCGTGTGTTAGAGAACAACAGTGGTTACTATATGGATCTAAGAGTTCATAGAGATGAACTTATAGTTATTCCAATCATTGATGACAAGTTTGGAGAGCTTGGTCATGAAATGTGGCTAAAGGTTAGCAAAGGAATACTAGATCACATATTAAGGCAACTCCATCTCATACGTGTGACGTACAACGAAGAGATGTGAGACATGCAGTCAATACCAAATCTGGCAAGGTGTTGACATAACTCACTATGTTAGCACTAGAGCACAGTAACATGTGGGACATGTTTGAAGATCACTATGAATATGATTCAAGGGTGGTTGGCTCACAGTGCAAGTGGGAGTCTATTGGTATGTATGCCCTTAGAGCCAATCATGGGATGATTGGTGGGATACATTAAGATTGATTTGATAAACATCAAAGGCAAGCTTCCAATTCTTTCTGTTTCAGTCATATGAGATAGTGATAGAGCATATTGAATGTCTAGAGAATGACAGTACTCAATGACATATGCTTTCAGGTTAAGGACCTGAACGATGAGATCATACAGATGCTAAGAGATTGTACATTCTTATTGTGTCCCTAGTCAGATGTCATTATGGAAGGTAGATAGACAACAATGACACACAGGACTAGATTGTGGTGTTGGTTGTTGACAAAATCTCATCAGTCATGATATGGAGATATCAAACCAAACACATTGATACTTGTTAGAGAACAAGTGTACCAGACATACCCACCGTGAGTTTGACACATGGAACCATGACATGGAAGTCACAGTCAGTTCTCACAAGTGATGGTGGTGAGTGTGATTCTTTGACCTAAAATCACTACACTCAACACATGCCGTTGGGTACACTTTGACATCATCAAATGCAATCCTGAAACATGGGTTGTTATAAAGGTGATGATTAGGTGACTTTGACACATGGGGCTTTTGAGGGGTGAGTGATAGATATGGGATTTGTCCCTCCTGAGGGAGTTTGATATCCATGTCCACTTATTGAGTAGGATTGAGATAGGCGTGCACGCATGTGTGAATCATTATGTGATATTGATGTCATACATATCTCCTCCAATCTACTCTGAGATCAAGAAAGTGAATGAATGTTGAAAGGATGACTGTTCCATGCCTTGAGTTCATTCGGGATATCAGTGACAAAGGAATTATACATTCGCTGTAACACCATTCACAGATTGTAGGATCGAAAGTTGTTCTCCAACTTTCCTTTTCACTTGGGTAGCACTGATGTGTGACTAGGCATCGATCTTTGCTTGTGAAGTCATAAGTGTTATGAACTTTCACTACCAATGTGAAATGGACCTGCAGGGTCACACACATAGGATTTAACCTGGAAGAGGAGTTTATCCACAAACGATGTTTAGATTGATTACTAAAGGAGTTTAGTAGTTCAATTAAAAACTCAATCAATTGATAGCTCAATATCATAGTGTTCAAGGTGTTGGACCGATTGATTAGAGTATCAGATTGATTGAAACTACAATTGACTGATTTTACACAGTCTGCTGCCCCAACCGATCGGCTCATGGGATGAACCAATCAGCTCAGGTTGGTGAACCGATAAGCTCAACTGGTGAGACAATCAAATCATGTGCAATGAACTGATCAGCTCAATTTTTGATCGGTAGATTCGTGGAACAACTGAGATCGTTTGGAAAGTCAGAAGACTATTTTGCAAATACAATTTGTTTCACTTGTAAAAATTTGATTTGGATAAGGATTAATATTTGATTAATTGGAAATAAATATGAAAGTCAATTTGAGTTGGATCAGGATCACAAACTGATCGGCTCATAGCTCCAGCCGATCAACTCAGAGCCCCAAACGATAGTCTCAGGTCCCAAATGACCATCTCAGGGCCTGAAACGATCATTTCAGGGTATGAACCGATCGGTTCAGCTGGCGCAAGTTGCTTGTTTTGTGGAAAAATCTTGAACCCTTCTACTCCTGTTTAATCCTGCATTGCCCAGGGTAGATAACCCTGTCCCATGACCCTCCTATATATATAGGGGTATTGGGGGCTTCTCAGGAACAACAACTTAGTACACCAGTTGCTCTGCAAAGTTGTTGTTCTCTCTGATTTTGGTAACTGAGAGAGATCCCGAGGGTGTGCTAGTACGCTGGCAAGAGGGTGTGACTCCTTCCGATTCTTTGTGGGACAAGGAGATCAGAGTTCTAGGTGGTCTGTGTGGACTACTTCAGAGGCAGGAGACTTCTGCTGCTCAGAGGACAACTGTAAATCCCGATAGTCCCGGTGAGACCGGGAGCTACACAGACACCGTCCAAGACCAGAGGTGAAGACTGTGCAAGCCGCGAGGTAAAGTCACCGAGCAAGCCTCAGGACACGGTATGCCTCTATAAACCATCCTTCCTATTGTATAGACATTGGCGTGATTCCTTATTCTAGGTTTGGGTGGAGAAAGTTTTTATTTCCGCTGCCTTCTCTGCCTCCCCTTAAAACCCAACATAAGGTCCCATTATGAACTTGGTCTAGACATACTTTGTTTTTTGTTAATGAAAATGATGTCAAAAATTGGTACTATCTTGATACTACTATCGAAAATTGAAAATATGGAATCTTGGTCATGGATGAGATTCTACACTGAAGATCAAGAATGAGACTCAAGAACCCTAATATGGTCCTTGTGACCCATACATGTTGATGCTAAGAAGGTTGATGTTTGTGAACCTAAATATGTGCTAGGAGATACTTTGAGCCCCAATCTAATTTGATTATCCAAGCTCTTTGCTTTGACTTTTGAAGGTACACTTGTTATCTACTTAATGACTTACATATGGTTTTGTTTGGTTATATGTTATGATTAAGTCTCTTATCTTGGATATAATGCTTGTTTGAACTAAGTGACCTTTTTATGATATGAAGTTCTCTCTTTTCAATTGTAAATATATTTTAAGAAACTTAATTATAAAGTAAAAACATCCATTATATTCTAACATTAGATTCAACATGCAAACATATCCTCACCATTGGATGCATGGTGCAGTCTGGATTTAAGGCATGGGTACAAACAAGCCATCACCTAGGGGCGATAATAAGGCCTAATATACATCAAACACAAAAAGATACAAACCTAGGGGTGCAGTAAATGGATCCAATGTTGAGGTATAAATACCCTCAACTTTGGGTGTAGGTAGGGTTTAATACATTGATTATCCTAAACCTAGGTGGCTGAGGAGACAATGCCTTAAAATAGTATAATGAAAAAATATGACAAAATACATATGGTTTCTTGAAGATTTTGAAGTTTTATAATGTTTTTCCTCTTTTTTATTACATAAATGCCAAGATTTTATTTTATGATATCATTTCACATGTTTCATAGATAGCTTACCTATGCATTTACAATGACTTCATGTCTTGATTTCCTCTATTAGGAAAATAAGACAACTCATAAAGGTGTGTCTATGTAAGGCCCCTAAACTTGCTTAATGAGTTGAATAAGCTTAATTATCATAATTGAATTTTTATAACCCTAATATAACCTTTTTATATTATTTTAAATCATAATAAAATCTTAAGTTTCAAATTTGGTCCAATTTGGACACTGTTTGAGCAAGTTTGCAATTTTATGTACATTTTGGACTTTTCTGCAATTTACGCAATTGAGATGTTTTCTTTGCAATTCATCACTTGCATTATGTTCCTTGGATATTATCTAATAATCCTTGAACTTTTTTATCCATGGGGAACCTATTTAAACCTTGGTTTGAAGGTGTTTTCTTCAAGGGTATTTTTAGGTTTACCCCTTACTGGATGAGCTACCTTTAGTAGCTATCAACTAATGAATGATTTATTTTTCTTGGAAATTCAATAAACGAGGGATAAGAATGTCTTTATGGATATTGGGGGAGCTTATTGTGTGTGTGTGATTATGTATTCTTAATAGTTTGAGGCCATGGACACTTGAAAAGATACTAGAACTTCAACTTTTTCTTTTTCTTTATCTTAAAGTTTCATATACTTATCCCTAAGCACCAAAACGAGCCATTTGATCTCCACCATTTTCCTCCTTCTACAAACCTCATTCTCCCTATGTTGTTCTAAAAATTCCCTGTCCAATGAAGAAGAAAGAGGGGACCTTCTTGGAAAAAGAATCTAGGTTTGCAATTGCCTTTCTTTTAGGGTTTAAAAAGCTTCCTTCTAGTGATCTTGACCTAAAAGAGTAAGAATACCCTTCTTTCCTCCATTTATTTCTTTTTTATCCTTCCTCCTACCTTTCTACAGGTCATAACCTTGCTTTTCCATAGTATAAATTTCTCTAAAGCTCTAAAACCCTACCTTTCTTGCTCCTTATGCTTAGGGTTTGCTCATTTGATGAAGAAAGGTGCTAGATGGACGAGTTCATAGATTATGATTGGATTTTCTACCCTACATGCTCATGTTTTATTATGTGGGGGATTTTATATTCTCATTATAGGCAAGTTTTAGAACTTGATCCACGTTTATTGCTTACCATAAGCTTGCTAGCTCATGTTCTTTCTAGAAAATGATGATTCATGCACTGAAAAGCTATGCTTGACTTGGATTTCGATTTTTATAATGTTCCCTATTCTGATTTCAGTTCTAGATGAACCTGTGATCATTTGTATGTTATTCCTAAGGTATAATAAGACTTGGATCAGGTTGGTTTGAAAACCTATGGTGCTAAGCACCTATCGATCAATGGTCAATTTTTGGGTTTAAAGCTGATTTCTTCTATAAACCCATGACTCGATGATGGTACCATTGCAACAACCCTATGGTGTTGTCTTCATGACAACTGATGGTCAAGATAAAAGGTGTCATATGATGGTGACAACCTATGGTCACCCCCTTAGGTCAGGTTTTGGATCAATTAGAAGTTTAATGATCAACCATTAAGTACCCTACTGATGTTATCAATCAATGATGACATTAGCTTAATATTTGATGCTGATTAATGAATATAGTGTTGATCTAACAACCTATGGTGATTTAATGGTGACTAATGATGGTGTATCAGGTATATACAACCTATGTTGAGTTAAGCATTGTAGTTGTAGCATCAATTAAGCCTTAGACCAATGGTTTCTTGGGTCACTTGATGCAATGGTCGAACCTATACTGTAATTGATGATTTTAACATATGAACTTGACCTAATGGTCTATTCCTCTAATAAAGTGGAATGATATATAATTTAATATGTTGTTCCTAATAATGTGATTTAGATGGTTTCCTTTATATGATCAACTTAAGGAGCTTACTTTTTGACAATGGATGGCTTGTTTTAAATGAACAATCAATTGTGGGTTTTACCCTACTCTCAATGGAACTTTTTGTGTTGTTAATCAAGGGATGTCTAGGGTTAAATGGTGACTATTTCTAGAGAACAAATAAAGGTCTTCATAGGTGGTTTATCCAAGGTGTTTACTTATGTAAACAACCAATGGTATTACCTTTTAAACATCCAATGGTTCTGGGTGACATTGTGGTATGGTGATATGGGTTGAATGATGATGGAACAAATGGAGGGTTACCCTTATTAAGGTATTCTTACCATTCACTCATATGAATAGAAGGGATGATAAAAATATTGTGTTGATATGTAACCCTAATGAGGTATGCTTGTTATACCTAGATTTGATATAACTAAATGATGGTAATTGGGTATGAATAATACTCCTTCAATGACTAATAAAATCATGGAGTACTCTCTTATTGTTGTTGAAACCCTAGTATGTTATAAACCGATGGTTACACCTTGATTTATGTGTGGGCTCATACTTGAGAATAGTATGTAATGTGATGGTGATTCTTCACCCTATGCATCCATGATCCAATGGGGATGTCGTGAGTTAGGGTTTGGGTATAAAAGTTGATCAGTAACATTAATATAATTTATCTTGTTGAACCTAACTCTAATGCAAATTGATAAATATGAGTATTCATGTTTACCATTCTTATATGATGGAATGATGGTGAAATAACCTCCTTAATATGATCATAACCTTAATATGTTAATTGGTGGTTATCATAGCCACATGGCTGATACTTTCTTATGCTAAACATGTGCATTATGAATATGATGAGGGTTAATCATATCTAGATTCCTTGCATGTTGATGTAATAAAGGAATGTTCTTAATGTTAATATAACCTTCTATGATTGTTTATGAATATCTCCTAGCTCATTAATGCAATATTGTGTTGATATGGTGAATTATATGTAAGTGATGTTGTTGAGCCTTGTTATAAGGCATGCACAAATAATGATGATCTTGCAGGGAATCGTATGATGGTCTCAATGACCTTTGGGCATGATTGACCCCTAAATGAGGTGTAATCCTCTTGTGTTGATAAGGGTTGATACCCTATGATATTGTGAAAAGGATTGACATCTTGTTATAATATGATGACTAGTGTGGTCTTATGAATGACAAGTGAATTGTACCATGTGATGATGAGATGAGAAATCATGTTTCACACATTTTATAGATTTTAAAAGTTGTGATATGTATATGCTTGCTAGAAGTAAATTAGAGTTTGTATGTCCATTTGTTTGATGCAACCTTAATTCACCCAATTGGCATAACTAATCAAGTGCAACTCTAATCAGGTAGTACCCTATGTTGTAGAGCCATCTTCAATGTCAGAACTTGCTGGATGGTGAAATGAGTATTCCTAATGGAAACTCAGAGCACATACTGTTGAGTATGTGAGGGTGGTAGGTTAAGTATATATACTTGTCATCCACAATACAGATCGTGGAGGTTGGCTATGGTCATGCCTCATTTCTGATGTGATTGATAACAGCTGCGGTCGTGTCTCAGTGATTATAACATGATGTAATTAGAGGACAACTGTGGTTGTACCTCAGTGATTGGGTTTGAATACCCTAGATGCTAGTGTTGTGATCTTTACTAAGGTGGGCTAGTTAAATGACTATATGTCGCTATGGTGGCAGATTTGACTGATATGACATTGCCTTTTTACTCATACTGATCGAGGGGAAGAGATCTTAGGATACCGACTCTCCTAGATCTTGTACGAAACCAAATAGCCCTTCGCATGGGTGGGTTGGACTTTGAATGGTACGATTCAAATTCCCCAGGGTGTAATAAAATACATAATACAACCGTGTAGCATATTGTTTTAGGGTTATATATGACTATTCACATTGGATGATAACCCTTGATTGTTATCTTTACATAAAGATGATGCTTAGTGCAATTAAGAGATAGTAGATATACTTAGGTTATGGATATGCTGAAGATTATAGATGCATACATATAGTAGCCATGCTTATGTTGATAACTATACTGCTACTGCCGATTATAATCATGATGCTAGCTATCTCATGTTGTTAGTTATGTTTAGCATGCTAGCCATGCCTTTGTAACTAGAGATGCATACACTCCTAATCATGCTTATCCAGATAGTTGTGCTTATGTTTTTATCTCTTCTTATGATGTTGATATGTTCAACCAATTAGACATGCTAATGTTGTTAGCTATGCTATGTTACTAGACTTGCTCATGATGCTAGATATACATATGCTACTGAATTGCTTATATTGTTAATAAGATAAAGGATGATAGTCTGGCTAATGATGATAGTTATTATCTTCTCCTTTATGTATTTTGTTAATCATCAATACTACTGATCTTATTTGTTATATTTGATTAAACTTCTTAACTATTTAATTACTTAAAAATGTTGTAATCAATAAACATTGTTAGAGGTTATATCTCTTGCTGGGACATGGGTCTCACCCTTGTGGTTCGCCACATTTTTTAGTTAATCGGAAGTGACAAAAACAAACATGTGGCAGCAAAGAGGAGCCATAGTAATGAATCTTTGGGAAAGTTGATTAGATGTCTAGTGTGTCCTAGAGTCATCCCTATACTCTCAGGTCCGGGCAGGAAAAGTTTGTATATGGTATTTCAAACGAATTGGAATTTGGTTAGCATTTTAGATTTTGTTGTGTGGCATATACAAATATTGTTCTCCTATGTATATATGTTGTAGATAAGGTGATAGAAAAATTTGTATCAAACTCTTGGCATAGTATGGATATAAGAAAGATGTTGGGCCCTTATGTAAATGTTTCTGAGCGAGTGCTGACACTGAAATCGGTTTTAATTTACACATATTTTTGGGTATGTGGTTAATTAGTGATTGATTGTGTTTTATGTTTTGAGTAATCTCGTTTAGTGTAATGGGTTCTCACAGTCTAGATCCACTTCCACACTCAACTACTCGGATGATGAAGAATAGACAAGTTTTCAAGATAATGGATGATCATCTTTTAATGGTGTTTATATAGTTGTGTAAGAACAGTTTGATATTGTACCTATTTCCAAGTTGCCTTCGGGCAATGTTCTAGCCAAGGAAGAAAATGTTTAATTTTGATGCCATTTCGGTGGCCACAGAAACAAAAATTTTGACAGAAATTTTGATAAATGCATTCATGGCGTTTCGACGGCAAATAAATGAATTAATTTATGGAATTTTACCAGAATGATCTACTAGTGTAGATCTACTCAAATATGTAATAATATTTGATATTAGATACGTGGGGGTGGGGTCTCGTCATTTTGGAGTGAATGACCCTAAACTGTTTTGATGGGCATTTTGATGGGGATTTTCAATTGGTGAAATCAATGAATTAAGTCATTATAGTTTGCAAGCACAATATGTAGACTTAAAGACACAAAAATAAGAAAAAAATGCTCTAGGTAGTACATAGTATATGAAAAAGTAGAAAAAAATCAACAAACTGCCTATTTTAAGACTTATGTTAGTCAATTTCGATGTTCGATTGCCATGGAAATAGAATTTTTGATCAAAATTTTGACCATTTCGTTGAAATTTTGAACATTGGTTCTAACCCTTGTAAAGTTTGTTTCATGACTAAAGAGAAACTTTATTTAATTATGATGTATGTTGTCTGTCTGATTTTTGACACATATAGCGACAGATGTTTCAATCCCTTTAGCACTGTCTAAGTAGTGGGATTGGGATTGTGATTGGGTAAGAACAGATATGTGACAATAGGTATCAAAGCTTGAGACACAAACTCTACATGAGTATTACTTAGAATTTTAGATCTCAAATGAACCTAGGAATCCTAAAGTCCATAATGGTGAAAACTAGGATGTCCATTCTCTAGCAAGGGGTTCTATCTAGCAATCAACTCCCATTTGTCTGGTAACGGTGGTTGAGGTTCCCTGCTCTACCTAAAAGTAGTAGATCAAGCACTATACCTAAAGGTATTCCTTTGAACCCCTAGAGAGTCTTCCATCATTCACATCTTTTCTCTAGGGAATACCTTAAAACCACCCATTACACCGAAGTACGGTGAATCTTTTTATTTTCTCTCTCCTTCAAGGTATCCAAATTTTATCTATACTCTTTCAATTTTGAATAGCATAGGGAAAAAATAAAATAATAAACAAAATGTGTAAAGTATGGATTTTCATAATATTATGATCTCATATACTCCTGACTAAACCTATGTGATTAAAGGAATTATATTGCAAAGTATCTTGTAGTTGGCTCCAAAAACCCACAATCAAGGAGCGTGACCTATTGTAAATAAGAACGATCAGAAGGAGAAGGTTAACAAGAAGAAAGAGGTAGATAAGAAAGAGGAAGTTAAGAAAAAGAAAGAAGTTGAAGATAAGAAGGAAGCTGAAAAGTAAAAGGAAATTGAGAAAGATAATGTAAAGAAATGGATAAGGGAAAAAGATCCAAAAGAGGTAGGGAACCTAAAGAGAATGATGATGAAAGACCAAAGATAGTCCTTAAAAATGTTGTTTTTGGGAAAAAGATAAGGTACTTATGGATGCTATGATCAACTTGAAAAACCGTACAATGTCCTTAGCTCCTGAAGGAATTTGTGTGAATAATCCAATGCCCATCATTGTTACTAATTTTCTGAAGTTGAACCCTGAATTCTTCTTTGGTGAAGATAAGGAAGATGTTTTGGACAAGTCAAATGTATTGATAGTTTTTATGGAAAACACCTTTAGAGTATTTGGGTGTCCTACAAATAATGAAGTGAACTTTGACACCTACCACCAGTGAAACTGTGGCAGGAAAATTACACCCATTCACAGAAGATTGTTCCACTAAATTGGGAGGCTTTTAAGTATGTCTTTATTGCCCATTTCATGCATAGATCTGAGTTGAATGAAAAGAATAAACAATTCCTAGCTCTTATTCAAGGTGACTCCTCTATTTCTAAGTACAACTGACAATTTTTCCTTTTGGAGCATCATGAAAAGAACTTGACTCTATGAGGAGAAGTTGGCTTATTATGTTGAGGGACTCAATGTGGCTCTACCAACTCTTGTTGCCTCTTCCAAACTTTCCACTTTCCAAGATGCCTTTGACCACTCTATGAAGATGGGAAGAACCATGGGGATGGGATAGGGTAAAACCCTAAAGATGGCTTACCTAGGACTGACAAATGTTGTTCTAGATTATATTGAGAATAATAATAATTATGGGAAAAAGAATACAGACAACATTTCCCTAGGAACCCTCCATATCAGAACTATTATAATGGACATGATCAGAGGAACAACCAAGGACCAAATTTACATATGTGTCTCAACTGCCAAAATAGGGACAACAGACCATCCTGACATCAACATCCACTCCATTTCTACTACAAGGAAGAAGGAAACTTCAAGAACCAATCATCCTACCCACCTACTCCATGGGTTGCCAATGCCAAGCATATAACAAACAACATGAGAACAAAGGAAATAATTTTTTTTAAATGCAACTCTTTTACCTTATGTGATTTTTGGAACTATCATGTGGTTGAATCTTTTATTTCCTTTTTGTGTCTCTATCCATCTATATGTGACTTTGAAATCTATTTAGTTATAAATTAAAATCTAGAAACTTTTAGTTGATCATCTCAAACGTAAACATGAATTGTCATCTATGTGGCTATCCTATATGCGAACTAATGATGAAGATGCTAAGAAAAATGATATGGATTTTGAGACTCATGGGTATTTTGGAAATATTAAACTTTGGGGATAAAATTCCTCTTATGTGTGGGGGGGAGAGGATGTGATGAGGTGCATTTTAGCACAACATTGACCTAGTGACTCTTTTAACCTTCTATTACTTTGATTTTCTCACTCATAATAAATTCCATTATCAATGTCCCTATTATGATATGCAAAGTAAAAATTCACATGTTGAATCAATTAAATACACCTACTTTCATAAAACCCTAGTTTGTATATACCCTCAAATATTTTGATTAGTAACTTTGTCATCCTTGCATATCTTGATTTGAAACCTATCCTAAATTTCCTTCTCACTAAGTGGATCTTATGATCTAATTTGAAGTCAATTTGAATTTTCTACTATTTCCAACGATTTTTATATGTTTTGTTCTCTACACCATAAAATCCACTATTCCCCCTTTTTTTATTCCTTCATGGACTGATTTTGTATCTTTATGGCTGCACATGATGCATATTTGAGTCTTAGACCCTGGTTCATGTGTGTGTGGTGTGCCCTGCTAGCTTAGATAGTGGATCGAGTGTCTGGCCCTCAAATCTTGATTTGACGCCCCCTGGGTCATCCCCTACCTCAGCTAGGCTAGGATTCGTGGCTACTTGACCACTCCCTTGGCCCGATCCATGGATCTCATTCCCCCCTTTGTTCCTTTTATTTGTTCTCCATTTACCTCCTCTGTTTCTGTCGACTCGACTAAACCCTTTGTATAGCTGTAATTGAAGCACTTTGAGGAGATCTGAGAAGCATCTCTTCTCCCCACTACCTTTAAAGACCTCACCAAAAAAATGTAACCATAGAATCTCCCCTACTAATAAATATAACCCCTCTCATGTTTTTCATACACTAAAAAAACTCTTCATCTCTCTTTCCCTCTCACATTGCTTCCGCTCTTTCTTGCTGATAATGTGTTGCCGTGCTTTTTCCTGGATGGGCATGGATTGGTGACAAGAAGAAAACTATCCAGGGACCATGCAATCTGGGTTCCAGTCAACACATATACGGACACCTCTTTTTCATTTTCTTGGTATTTTCCTCCCCCTCTACTAACAAATACAACAAATACCTTCTATCATCTAAAAATCATATCTTTTGATTTCAAAATCCAAAGATTGCAAGTCAATAATCCTTAATTATGAGAAAAATGTGACAATTCTATTAAAATAGTTTCAAAGACTAACTATCATTTCTATTCTACTGTTATCCTTAAACGTCAACGTGTGATCATCTCTTTATCTAGTGACTTCACCAAAGTGTTTATGACTACGAAACCTAAAATATATGGACTAAGATTATACTCATATGACTCTAAATTATTTACAAGATTACAATATAACATATTGAAGATAAGACCTCATTTTTATGACTAATCCTCCCTTGATCTCATGTTAATACATTTTCATGAAATTATCATGTATATCAATTATGGATTCCAACCCAAATTTTGTGATAGGTGAGTTAGAGGGTTATCAAATCTTATTATTTCCCCTCTCTAAATCTAGGAACCATTAAGAAATTATGTACACACTTATCTTAATCTTGAACAACCTTGTGAAATCCATTGTGAAACCTAACCCTTGAACTTATATTAATGACAAGTTGACTCCTTTGATAATGGTTTAGGGTTAGTGTCCATTATGAGCTAGGTGTGGACATCCCTCAAATTTTGTTAATGAAAATGTTGTTGGAAATTGATACGAGCCTTGATACTAGTTTTTAAAATTGAAAATATGGAACCTTAGTCATGGATGAGATACCACTCCTTAGATCATTAATGATACTTTAGAATCCTAATCTGGTCCTTATGGTCCTTCATGTTGATTCCTAGTATGTTGATGCATGTGTACCTATCTATTTCCAGGGCCTACCTTGACCCTTATTTGACATTATTTTTTAAAATCTTTACTCTGGCTTCCAAAGGTATACTTGATATCCTCTTATTAACTTACATATGGTATTGTTAGATTATATGTTATGATCAAATCTCTTATATTGTCATATAATACTTGTTTGAACTAAGTGAACTTTTTTTATATGATGTTCAATATTTTCATTATAAATTTGTTTTCAGAACCTTTAACATAAAGTAACAAATTTTTTTTTATACTTTGACATCAAAATTCAACACACTAATAGATTCTTACCATTGAGTGCAACCAGGATTTAAGGCACAGTGCAAAAAAACCCTCACTTAGACATGATGAAAGGGACTCATGTACATCAAACACAAAAAGATCTACACCTTGGGGTGCAATAAATGGATCCAGTATGGAGGTAGAAAGACCCTCACTTTGTATATATAGATGGTTCATTACCTTGATTGTCCTCAAACCTAAGTGGCAGAGGATACCATGGTCATAAAACTATGCATTGGCAAAATATGATAAAACACATGTGGTTTCTTGAAGAATTTAAAGTTGTATACTATTTTTTCTCAACTTTATTATATAAAAGGCAACAATTTTTTTTATTATGCCATTTACAAATTTCACTGACAAGATACATGTGCATTCGCACTGATCATATGTCTTAATTTCCCCTATTAGGCAAGTAGAATTACTAAAAGGTGTGACTAGATCTTCTTCCTCACTTAACTACTATGATGATGAAGAATAGACAAGTTCACCAAATCATGAGGATCATTTTAATTTGGTTTGTATAGGTTTTTACTAATAATTTGACCTTGTATCTGTTGGTATGTATGCTGAGAGAGCCAATCATATGATGATTGGAATGTGGCATTAACTACCTAATTTGATAATCATAAAGGTAATTCCATCTATTATGTTTGTCTCAGTCATGAGATGATGACACAAACATAGTAGATGTCTAGCGAATTATGTTACTCAATGATATATGTCTTCAAGTAAGTGACTTGAATAATGAGATCATACAGATGTGAAGAGTACATACATTCTTGTTATGTCTCTAGTCAGAAATTATTGTGGAAGCAAAATAGATAAAAATAACACATAAGACTAGAGTGTGTGTTGACTGATGACAGAGTCTCATTAGTCATGATATGTGATATCAAGTCAAGCATACAAGTATATGTTAGAGAACAATATATCGAACATACCCACTATGAGTGTGATACATGGAGACCATAGAATGGTATTCACAATCATCTCTCATAGTGATAAGTGGTGATTGTGGTTCTTAGATCTAAAGTCACTACATTCTTCACAAGTTGTTCATGTACTTTGAAATCACCCACCATGATCCTGAATAAGAGTTGCCATAAAGGTGGTGATTGGGTGCATTGAGACACATGGGGATTGAGTGTGAGTGATGTAGATGAGATTTGTCCCTCCCATAGGAGATTGATATCTAGGCCACTTGATAAGAGAGAGTGAGAATTGTACGACCGTACTCATGTGATTCAATATGTGATATGTGAACTCACATGCTTCTCAGACAGTCCGCTCTAGTTCAAGGAACATGGATTGAACATTGAGAGGATGACAATTCCATGCCTCGAGTTCAATCTGAATATCAGAGACAAAGGAACTATATGACCATGATAACATTGATCATGCATTGCAGGTTGAAGTTTTTCTCCAACTTCTGAAATTAATTGGGTAGCAATGATATGTGACTAGGCACCACTCTTTACTCGTGATGTCATAATTGGTTATGGACATTTACTGCCAACATAATTCTGGACCAATAGGGTCACACACATAAGATACACATGGATTAAAGAAGTATATTCATGAATGTTGTTTATATTGAATACTAAAGGTGTTTAGGTATTCAATTAAACAACCAATTGACTGACTAGATTTAGAATCATCAAGTTCAAGTATTGAGCTAACTTGTTGGAGTGTCAGGTTGATTGGAAATTGAATTGGGTGAATTATGAAGGAGTCAAGACACCAACTATTGACTCACTGGGTGAACTGTATAACTCAGGTTGGTGAGATGACTAGTTCACCTAGTGAACAGATCAACTCTGTCATGCCAATCGAAGCTCCTGGTGATATCTCAATTCATGAGAGTAGTTAATCATTTCACTTGTTCAATTTGATTGCTACACAGATCAATGTTGGATAATAACTGGAAACAAATTGTGAATTCAATTGCGATTGGGATGTGAAACATGTGAACTGATTAGATCACCGAGTGAATCAATTGGCTGTTGTGCCAGCCGACTGATTCACTAGTGAATCAATCAGCTCACCTATCATAGGATGCAAAATTCATAAAAATTCCGTACCCTTCTACTCCCATACAGACTAGGAACTCAGACCCTAACCCCTTCTATAAATAGAGGGGTACTGGGGGCTTCCCAACACACACAATTAAGAATCAGTTACTCTGACAATTGTTGTCCTCTTTGGTTGTGGTAACCAATAGAGAGCCTGAGCAAATCCTACCTGTTAAAGGGAGGGACAACAAGGGAGAGAATAATTGAGAACAATTGTGGGAGAGTATGTCAGTTACTAGTACACTGATAGAAGGGGACAATTCTTTCCCATTGGCTTTAGTATCACAACGTGGAGTTCTCAGTGGTCCGCATGGACTGCTCTAGAGGTGAGATATTTCTACTATTAGGAAAATTCTGTCAACTGTCTTCTGTGGTGCAAGACTAGGAGGCCATTTGATGCGATAATTTTGAGTCCCATTTAGAGACATATTTTATTTGTGTTTTATGCATTTATTAGTCATTTTTGTGGTTAATATTGCATAATTCATTTATTTTGGTCTATGATCATTCTCTATGTCAAATATCCCTTATTTCAATATTTTGAGCATAAATTATCACAAGAATATGTTTTGTTTCAGCTTATGTGGTTTCATGTTGAAATTTCAGGAAAAACAAGTATCTGCTGCTGTCGATACCATCGACAGTGGTCGATACCATCGACCGAACCATAGGCAGCCAGCAGCAAGGAGCAGTAAAATCTCGATACTATCGACATGAGAGTCGATGGTATCGAGATAACATCAGGTTGCTTCAGAAAAGCGAGTCGATACTATCGACACAAATGTCGATACCATCGACTAGTGGAGCTACAACGATGGTAAAAGGACAAAACCGACGCCTATGACTGTCGATACCATCGACCCGCGTCGATGGTATCGAGGTGGCATCAGTTGCGACAAAGAAAAGAAAAGAAGACCAGCCAATACAGTGCAGGGTTGATACCATCGACTCACGTTGATGGTATCGACACCGTCAGATACATGTTTGCTTCAGATTGATCTAGATCCGACGGCAGTGGTAATTTGGCGACCTAATTCGGAAACTATACCTAATGACGGCGGCCAAGAGCAATCTATCACGTCATTAGCTGCTGCACACATCCCGAGAAGGCGTGGAGAGAAGAACGAAGCCTAGAAGCACACCCCAGCCGATCCAGATGCGAAGAAGACGATTTCCACCACCGAAAGGCGGGAGAACACATATTCTACGCCAAGGAGCGCTTGGATCTTCTCCGTTCAGGGGTTTCACCACTCAATCACGTTTTTCTCCATGTTTCCCTTTTTCTACTCCACGTTTTGCTCTGAGATGAACATGCGGGGCTAATCTCCTTTGTCTTTAGGACCGGGAGTAGCCCGGGAGTTCATTGTATGACAATTTTATCATAGTAATTCATATTTTATCTCTTAAATCCGTGGTATAATTTCATTTTCTCAATTATATTGTTATGCATATCACCATAATAATAATCTAATGCCCTTAATTACTTTGAAAGAAGAATTAACAGTTGAAAAGATACGAAATTCACGTTAATTGACAAATCCCTTGAATAAGGTGGTGTAAGGTTAATGGTGGATACCGAGAGATCTATTTTAATGCACCTAGTTTAGGGTATAGGTTACTACGACGGTGGAACCGACCTAGACATAGGTAGTGAATTGTACCATGACAGTGGGCAATTCTGATTTCAGGCCACTACCCGGATAGAGAGATAAATTTGAATGACTGAATAGAATTTAATACAATGAAAACCCGTGGTGAAACCATAATCCTAAAGATCTCATCTTGAATTGATTAAACCAAACATTTAATCGATTGCTTTGTTTTGTTTTATTTCATTTTCTTTTAATTTTAACAACAACTTCCAACTCTTTAATCGGTCTAGTTGATTGCGAGTAGTTAGTAGTAGTCTCCGACAATTCACGTATCCCTGAGTTCGACTCGGGCCTCACAAAGGCCTATATTACATTGACGCGTACACTTGCGTTTCTACACACGTAAAAAAGCGTGTCAAGTGCCTCGTCGATAGTATCGACACACCAACAGGTTGATCGCAAAGTCAAAGTCGATAGTATCGACATGCCAGTCGATACCATCAAGATCTCTGGAGATATTCAGAAGAAATCGTCTCAGTGAAGTCGATTCCATCGACGGGCCTGTCGATGGTATCGACACAGTTACAGGCAGAAGGCGGAGGCCGGGCCTCGTGAGGGTGTTGCCCTAAACGGAAGTCGATACTATCGACTTGCTTCGATAGTATCGATGCGCCACGTCATCGATCCGTGAGAGGAGATCAATGGTGATCACTGCAACCAGAAAGTCGATCCGGGGGACGTGTTGATACCATTGAAACCTATTGATAACATCGACACCTATCGATAGTATCGACACGTCAGTGATCTGGGCCCTGCAAATCCAACCATCGACGACCGTCGATACCAGCAGCAGTATGAATTGTGCTACCCGTGTCGATACCATCGACCCGCGTCGATGGTATCGACGGGCATACAGCAGCGCTGACCACAGTTATATATGAGAATGATTGTCGCCATATGACGTCACAACTCTAGAGCAATTCTTCGCCACCTGTGCCAAGTGTATTCCAGAGAAATCCAAGCCCGGCGATGAGCTTCCAGGAGCACATTCTTCATCGAGCGGAGATTTCCTTCTCTGATCTTCACCGAGATCTTTCTCTACTTCTACTTCTTCCGCAACCATGGTGCATGTTGCCGGTGCATCTTCTTCACGCACCAACCCAATGGACATTCCGGAGTTCATGCCTCCACCGACTGCATCGATCCCATGCCCGTGGATTGTCCATCCGTCCGCGGAGGTCAAGAAGATCTACGAGGAGATCATGAAGAGGAAAATCGATCCGACCCGCTATGTTGACCGGGAGGTGATCCGCAACTTGGGGTTCGACGCTAATCTCGCCTACGTCTTGAAAGGGCAGGCGAGACACACAAGCAGGACGCCCGACGAGATGGAATACCATACTGATGGCCAACCGTTCTTCGGTGACTGGACGACATACAAGGAGCTAGTGGCTGAATTCATGGCGTCGTTGGACGTCTGCGTCGTGCCCAATGACGTCGTTGCTACAGATCGTGAGTGGATCAAGGGCCGCATTTCTTTTCGGCTGTATAATAATGACTACACTCTCACCCTCTGCCAGTTCAACTCCATCTATAACTGGAACCATGGGTGAAATGACTACCGGCGGCCAGACAACCGGACCGACTACGACGCCATCTTCACCGAGTTTGTGACGGTGCCGCCGGGCAAATCTGTGAGCTACCACAATGCAGTGGTAGCAGACTTCGAGCATCCGTTCGTGTGGATTCTTCATCGGATGCTGTGTTCTACCCTATTTGCTAGGGGTGATCTATCTCTTAGCAAATTCTAGGAGACAAATTTGTTTTTCTTGCATAAACTACTGAAGTGCCAAGAGTGCAACTGGGGAGCATTCTTTCTACAGCGGGTGTTGGTTGTAAAGTGGAGTACGCGGAAGGTGCCAATTCACTTTGGAGGGCTCATTACACCACTGGCCTCCTACCTTGGGTTGAATTTCCAGCAGCTTACTCCTCTCTCCAGCAGAAGCAAGGTTAATTTGTAGCATCTTCACCGATCCAATCTTATCTTGCTTCGAGATGGTTTACCCTATGCTCATTGCCATGTAAACCATGCATATCAAGAATGCTCGCTTCCCGATCCTGTATTCCATATCGAGGGTGCTCAACATTTCCGATGGCCAATCATAGCCATTGCTGACTCCGATGAAGACGGCGACAACGACGACGACAACAATAATGACAACGAGGTTGAAGATGAAGAGGAGGCCTACACTCCTCTTCGGGCACGAGTAGCACCTAGGAAGCGTCCTCGCATGCATCCGGGTGCATCTTCATCTTCGCAGCCTCCACCACCACCACCGCCCTCGTAGCCAAGCGAGGATGTCTATTCTATGCAGGGAATGTATGCTATGCTGAAGGACATACAGCAGACGCAGCAGCATCATACTGCAGTGTATACCGGTATTCAGGGGACTATGAACCGGTTACTGGACAATCAGAGGGCAATATTTGAAAATGAGCACCTCCTCCTCGACAACCAAAAACAAATTCATGACCGGTTGCATAGGATGGAGATGCAGCAGCAGCCCTTTTATGATCACTACTGGAGCCAGAACTACTTTAGGGGGTATCCACAACCTCCACCCAGATCCCAGTTTGATCCGAGCTTTCAGGGAGAGTACCCATCCTGGGACCCTACGACTCCACAGTACCCGCCTCCGCCAGAAGAGTAAATCGGTATCTCTGTTCCAACTTTTAAGATTGTTTTTGACTATGAGGCCATAGTCGAATTCAAGCTTGGGGGGGTAGTTGGAACAGCTCTATCTTTTATTTTCTCAGTTTCTAGTTTTATTTTGTTTGTTCTTGTCATTTATTTCTTGCAATCTTAGTTTATTTATAGGATCCACATTCTATCTAGTGTAATTGTGGATGTCTTAAGTCATGTGTCATCTCACTTGCTGCTACATGGGAATTAAGGGAAAATTAAAATTTTTTGAGTGTTTGCAAGCTTGAGTGTTGTTCAACTTTGAGCACATAACTTAAGAAAATGATTGGTTTTGTCAACTTTAAAACAGAAAATCACAACTGTACATTCCTAATGATTCATGAAAAGTGGACGGAATTGGTTGTTTGAGCCTAAACTGACCAAATGATAATGAGGCTCTAATTTGAAGTAAGAGAGAGAAACCTCTTAACTACTATACAGGTCAGTAAGGAGGGACACATAATATTTTTCAAAGGTTCAGTCAATTAGTCTTGTGATCTTTCCACCCAATTGTTTTTCACAATCCACCATAAGAATTGGAAGTACTTTATGGTTTTAACCTTTTTGATTGCATATCATGTAGATAGGTTTTGCATTGCAACCACTTTCATATGTTTTGCATAAAAAATAAAAAATAGAATAGTTATACATGCAAATTATCCTTAGGTGCATGTCATTTAGTTGCATTCATAATGTTTATGCATAGAGTATATCATATACCTCATTTCTTCTTTAATCGTGAATTAAATTGTTCCATACCTTCTAAATAGTTCAAATATTTGAGTTATGCAGAAAAAGTAAGCCCAATAAATTATTCATTGTCAATTGTGGAAATAAGGGCCTAAAAAATGATTTTTTTTTTAAAAATGAAAAAGAAAAAGAATGTTATTAAGAAGCAAGTAGAATAAGAGGGAGAAAGGAACATAATCTCACCTGCATCTTAAGATGAGTAAGTACATGATGTAGCTCAGTTAGATATCCATCTCATTTTGAGACAGGATGTTAGTGCATGCATCATTCAACCTAATCTTAGGCATTAGGGCATTTTTCATATGCAAATGCATCATCTAGGGCATTCTTGTTTTATGCATGTTGAAATCGTATAATGCTTCCATTTCTTCCATGAGCCACCCATTCCATCCACTCTTTGCTCGAATTGTTAGGCCACCGTGATTTCCTCCTCACTTGTGAATATCAGGAGAGCTGCTTCCATGTAGATGGTAGTTAGGGCGAGCAACGTAGTATAGGAGATCACAAGATGCACCGAGTCTGGACTGGCGAGTTTTATTATGTTAACTGCCTTATGTGATAGTGTTCATCAGTTTTGAGGTGGATATCTTTTATGGATGATTATTGTCGCCTTTAGGGTAATTATCATTCTGTGGTTAGTGAGGGCCGGAATGTGAATGTCCGGTGGGGATAATATGGTAATGTTTGTTGTGATGATCTATTCTTTAGTTGACTCTGGCAATTCTATTCTAAGGTTTTATTGCTCGAGGGCGAGCAATGTTCGAGCTTAGGGGAGTTTGATGCGATGATTTTGAGTCGCATTTAGAGACATATTTTATTTGTGTTTTATGCATTTATTAGTCATTTTGGTGGTTAATATTGCATAATTCATTTACTTTGGTCTATGATCATTCTCTATGTCAAATCATCCTTATTTCAGTATTTTGAGCATAAATTATCACAAGAATATGTTTTGTTTCGGCTTATGTGGTTTCATGTTGAAATTTCAGGAAAAACAAGTATTTGCTGCTGTCGATATCATCGATAATGGTCGATACCATCGACCGGACCACAGGCAACCAGCAGCAAGGAGCAGTAAAATCTCGATACTATCAACATGAGAGTCGATGGTATCGAGATAACATCAGGTTGCTTCAGAAAAGAGATTTGATACTATCGACACAAATGTCGATACCATCGACTAGTGGAGCTACAACGACGGTAAAATGACAAAATCAACGCCTATGAATGTCGATACCATCGACCCGCGTCGATGGTATTGAGGTGGCATCAGTTGCGACAAAGAAAGAAAAGAAGACCAGCCGATACAGTGCAGGGTCGATACCATCGACTCACGTCGATGGTATCGACACCGTCAGATACATGTTTGCTTCAGATTGATCTAGATCTGATGGCGGTGGTAATTTGGCGACCTAATTCAAAAACTATACCTAATGACGGTGGCCAAGAGAAATCTATCACATCATTAGCCGCTGCACACGTCCCGAGAAGGCATGGAGAGAAGAACGGAGCCCAGAAGCACACCCTAGCCGATCCAGACGCGAAGAAGACGATTTCCACCACCGAAAGGTGGGAGAACGCGTATTCTACGCCAAGGAGTGCTTGGATCTTCTCCGTTCAGGGGTTTCACCACTCAATCACGTTTCTCTCCTTGTTTCCCTTTTTCTACTCCACGTTTTGCTCTGAGATGAACATGCAGGGCTAATCCCCTTTGTCTTTAGGACCGGGAGTAGCCTAGGAGTTCATTGTATGACAATTTTATCATAGTAATTCATATTTTATCTCTTAAATCCGTGGTATAATTTCATTTTCTCTATTATATTGTTATGCTTGATCACCATAATAATAATCTAATGCCCTTAATTACTTTGAAAGAAGAATTAACGGTTGAAAAGATACGAAATTCACGTTAATTGACAAATCCCTTGAACAAGGTGGTGTAAGGTTAATGGTGGATACCGATAGATCGATTTTAATACACCTAGTTTAGGGTATAGGTTACTACGACGGTGGAACCGACCTAGACATAGGTTGTGAATTGTACCACGACAGTGGGCAATTCTGATTTTAGGCCACTACCCGGATAGAGAGATAAATTTGAATGACTGAATATAATTTAATACAATGAAAACCCGCGGTGAAACCGCAATCCTAAAGATCTCATCTTGAATTGATTAAACCAAACATTTAATCAATTGCTTTGTTTTGTTTTATTTCATTTTCTTTTAATTTTAACAACAACTTCCAACTCTTTAATCGGTCTAGCTGATTGCGAGTAGTTAGTAGTAGTCTCTGACAATTCACGTATCCCTGAGTTCGACTCGGGCCTCACAAAGGCCTATATTACATTGACGCGTACACTTGCATTTCTACACACGTAAAACGCGTGTCACCATTCGAGATGACTGTTCGAGTGATGTTACTGCTGAAGGGGCATGCTAATGCCAGAAGAAGAAGAAGCACAATGCTACTATAAGGATTATGTCACTGGACTTGCTCCAGAACTAGGTATAATCTTCCAAACCTTTCCTTCCTAGATACATTTTTGTCGATGCGATCTTGGTGTCCAGGGAAATCAAGTTTTAAATTTTTTGTTTCCACTGCCTTATCTTTCGCCTCGATTTCCCTATAGTGGTATCAAATCCACGCCAATTTATGGTGTATCTAAATTTAAATTGATATTATTATATTTATTTTTTTACATACGAGTGAATAATAAACTTGTTAATGTGCATATCTGATGAATTACCACATACGCTCCACAAACGTGTATATATATATATATATATATATATATATATATATATATATATATATATATATATATATATATATATATATATATATATATATATATATATATTAGTGTAGGCACGTGCATTGTACGTGTCTATGGTATTTATAAAACTTGCATTTTCAATAAGATATTCTATTTACGATTAGTTATTATTTAGTCAAGACTTTTACATCTGCATGTTCCAAAAGAATAACATTTATATTGCGTCAAAAGAATATATATTATGTGAACATATACTTTAATTTCTATGAAGCATGCAAATTCTAAGATTCCATAAGATAACATTCGTATCATCCAAGTGGTGTACAAATGACAAATACTCATAGTAAATAAGACTCATATGAATTATTTGTTTTGAATAGGTATGAAGTAAGCTCACTCGTATGAAAAGAATTTCTAATTTTCATTTATCAATTACAAAAAAAACCATTGATAGGGAATTTTGAATCAAAATTCTAAAGAAGTATACAATTCCATTTATGAATGTTAAATGAGAAAATTGTTAGTTTTTGTGTACAAAAAAAACTACAAGATAACTTACTGATCGAAAAATAAGTTTGGGAATTGCATGGAGTAATATTTGAGTTTAGAGGAATTTTAGAATGTGGTTTTTATCAAATAAGTTTAATACCTTATTTATGGTGCTAAAGAATTATGTGGTATGCATACTTACTTGGATGACACATTCCTTGTTCTATTTTGAATGATTTTTGTTGTCTTTTCATAAAATAAATTGATGTAGTGTTTTATATAAGATGACGTCTTCTTAAAATGTTTCTTTTAGTGCACACCTTTTTCTTTTGATAAGAGTTATAAGTACAGTGTGAACTCCTTTTTATATCGAATTTCAATGTTAATTGTGACTGAGATGTACAATAGACGTGTTGAGTGTGCATGAATCTATTTTATCATTATATGTAGATTTGTGGAGTAAGTAACAACAACCATATGACGTAGTCTCCAAGTTACATCCTCGAGGATCAACGGTTTTATTTCCATGCTAATAAATATTTTCACAAATTATGTATAATTAATTCATTCAAATTATAAACACTCTTTCATAAGAAAAGTGAAAAATAAGAAAAATAGAAGTCTGGTCTATGTTTTCAAACGGTTCGACTAACAAGACAATTTTTTAAGAATCAAATTACAATTTATTTCCATTGGAAACCTTCTAGTATGTAAAATCTATTTTTTGTGATGTTTATGATATGAAATATTTTTTCAAAAGAAAATTTTGATACATTTTCATCTAATATTATAATGTTATTTCACACAACGGATATATTGCTCAAGATTAATGACAAATGCATAATAGTAGTAGCATCATATAAAAAAATGCAAGCTACGTACATTAACATTGGAACTATCATATGTGTTGCCCTATAAAGAAAATGAAAGATAAGTGTTGTTTTTGTGATTGTCAGATATATCAATATCCGAGAGTAATGATTATTGATAATTTCTTGTATAAATGTATTAAGCATCTTTGGTCCCAAAATTCATTAGTCGTACTTGTCTGACTTGTTTAAGCTATTCTACGTCTTGAAATAAATATTGTAATTTATCAATTCACTTCTACAAGCAAACTTACATAAGACTTATCCTAAATTCCATATTGTATTTTCAAATGAATAAGGTGTTTGATTTAAAAGAGTTAAGTATAAATTTATGATAGTATCATAAAACATAATGACTTTCCATAGCTGGGCAATATAATATAAAGCACGGCTAGTAACTATCAATATGTGAACCCTATATCTTTGACACATGGAGCTAATTTCTCCATGTAATAGTAAGGTTTGCATTGATTTCTAATTCCCAAGGGAAAAATACAAGTTATATGTATTGCAAGTATTATTTAACTAAATCCTAACTATGCAACAATTAATTTTTCATTTTGTTTAAGATAGATGTGAAAAAGTATAAAGTTTAATGAGTCTGATCAAATGCGTAATCTCTTCCACATATTGATGGATGTCATTCTTGATCTGTTCTTGATATACATGCTAGGAAAATATTTGTAAAAAGTACTTTCACTTTTTAACTATTACTAACACGACTTGTTAAAAATAAAGTACATGCAACAAACATAATATATTTAGTTGTAATTAATTCATGGATGGCACATTAAACCTTTTTTTTATTATAAAATATTGATTTTAATAGAAATCATATGATTATTTACCTCCTTTTGCATGCATATAATAAGATATTGATTTTAACAGAAATCATATGATTATTTACCACCTTTTTCATGCATTGCATGAGTGACTCTTTGTCAATGCCCTTTTAGTATATCAAAGATCTATTCATAAGTAATATAATTCATAAACATAAATATTAGTAAAGTGGATACTGTGGAAGGCTCTATAAAATAATGTAAAAGAAAACAATAAATTTAGTTGGTAGGTGATACTTTCAAAATAGTAATATCTTAACCTTTTAGAAGTTACACGTGGTTAACTATTTAACTTAAATATCAAAAATTTATGTAACACATAATTGTCTATATATCTAAATATTTTAAATCTTCAAGGTAATAGCTTATTCTCTAGATCATAAGAAGAACCACAAAATGAATACTAAAACTCATATACGGTACTTTCACTACTTAGGTTTATGTGTGTTATACTTTTAAGGACATATGCTACCTAAGAAGAAATATCATAAAACTTATATAATAAAACAAAGGTGTGTGCTTATTTTCTACTATTTTTATATAACTTATATTCTAATATTAGGGCTAAGGGACAATATGGAAGGTAGATAGAAAGCAAAAAAGTAAAATTGTTCTTTTCAAAAAGAGAAAAAAACCTAACATTCTATTTTTTACTTTACTCAGAAAATATGATGACACTAGAATACTTGCCGATCAATTAAAAAAAAAAAACTTGCCGATTGTTTTTTCCTCGCCATTTTGTGGTAGACTCACTTCTCTTCTTTATCATCCTCTCTATTTTTCTCTTAATTGCAGAGACATCATCAACACCACCTATAAAATGAGTCCATTAAGGTTTTCCACTCTGTTTACTAACAAATTCTTTTGCCTTAGTTCCTCAAACTTTTCTTGGAATAGAAGTTGTCTCACATGCACTCCCAAACGATGACTGTTGTAGACCTTCCACATCCCTTCCTCTTGGTTAGAGTTTTCCCCACAAAGGACCCAAATTTGACAAGCATATCCTCCACTCCTATATTTTCCTCAAAGCCTTATCTAATTCAGACAAGTATGACTTCCACAAACCACACCTCATGCAGGAAAATACCTGGAAATCTCAAATTAATGTTGCACTGGCTCCAGTACATATTCAATGATGGTGCATATAACTGTTTGGTCACTGATATGTCATTGGCAATGACTGATTCATAGAAGAGGGAATAAATATTCTTAGCAACAATGAGTTCTCTGACCTGGTGCTTGATCATCTAAAGTATATATGAAGTTACTGGAGTGCCTAGTATATATAACTACCACGTCCCTCATGTAGAATCCTTACAGTTGTGTTGGGCCAGAATGAATAAAACACAACTCTCTTGTTTGTAGTTGTCATTGTTGGATCAGGACAAACATAATAAACCATGGCATCAACAACGTGCAATGGTCTTGGAAGGAATACACAATGAATCCCATATCTGCCGCTACCACGATAAAAGAGCAAAAATGATTGGGTCACACGCAGCCCCCCTCACGCGCGGGTGCTACGCGCGCCCTTGGTGGTTTCGTCCGTGGTTTCCGGTGGTGGGGTTGGTGGGGTTGGCAGGGGTAGTTGGTGTTGGCAGGGACACTGCGTCGGCTATTTTCCGTCCTTGCACCGGTGAAAACCCTTGATGGGCTGTCCATTAAATGCTGATAATGCTACTGATAATGATGTACATTATGGCTGGAATGGATGTTTTTAGGATGGAGAAATATGACAATTTTAGAGGGAAAACGTATGAACGCCCAAACATTGTTTGCATTTACTTCCCAGCCATTCATAGCATTCATTTCTACCAACAAGCATTCAATTTGGATAGAGAGAAGGCCATTTAGATGGAGTCGTGTAATGATATTGTTCTTTCTATATAACCGATTTCATATTATTAACGTTATGACGTTTATTTCCAAAACTTCACTTTCCATTTATCATTATGTTGTTTCTGTAGATGTAGATGTGGTATATGGTAGTGATTTTTCCGAAGATTTTGCCTTAGAATTTGATGATTTTGAACAAGAAGTTGATAGCTCAGCAAATGAACTTGATAGCTCAGCTTCCGAAGAAGAACACGATGAACATGACAAAGGATATGATCATTCAGGAGAAGACACACAAGAAAATACCCAAGAAGAAATCCAAAGTTTGCAAGGTTAGTGTCTAAATAGAGTTCTTGCCAAAATAAAAATATTATTCAAAATAATGTAGTCATTCATATTTTGTGATTTAATAATCTTAATTAAGCTAGATGCTTAAAATGCTTGTGGATGATGTAAATTTAATGTGGGTTGCAGCATAGAGTTTTCGGGTGTCAGTCACCCATGTATGGGTGTCGTTAACTATTTTTGGGTGCAGTCACACATGTATGGGTGTCATTAACTATTTCTGTGTGTCAAGTACCCATGTATACAATACACCTGTGTGGGTGCAAAACACCAATATTTGGGCATATAATAACATTTGAGCCAATAATGGTCAAACTTGTATGTGATCCATCTCATGATGGCCGCCTTTTACAATTTTGTGTGTCAAACACCAATGTTAAGGCGTTCTTACATATGAAATGTGTTTTTGTATTTCAATTACGCATGTATGGGCGTCAGTAAGCGTTGTGGGGGGCGTCAGTTATGGTTTTTAGGCATACAATAACAGTTGAATATACTCAACCTTGCCTTGTCTTGATACAACCTAGGTGTTGAGCCACTAATATATCTCTTGCTTATGTTATAGACTCAAGCTTACCTTGTGTTGGAATGAGATTTAATAATGTTGAAGAAGTGAAAGAGTTTTACAAGAAGTTTGGAATGTCGAATGGATTCGGTGTTAGAGTTATGTATTCAGGAAAAAATAGGAAAGGAGAACTATCTAGGATGAAGCTGGTATGTCAAAATGAAGGTTTACCTCGGAGTAATTCATCTCAAAGAACTAGTGCGAGGGAAAAATGTCCGGCTCATCTAGTTGTTCATCTAAAAGATGATTGCTTTGTTGTTGACAAATTTTCCAATGATCACAATCATGAAATGCTTGAAGCAGAGCATTTAATGTTCTTACCGTCCATGAAGAGTATGTCGTCCGTACAGCAGAAAAGGTTGGTTATTAACGATAGGGCTGGTATTTCTTCATCGCAGTCAATAGCTGCCCTTGCTATTGAAGCTGGTGGTGTTTCTAATCTAAAATTCACTGAGAGGGATGCACACAGTCTTCTTTGCCGATTAAGAAGACTAAATCTTGGGAAGGGTGATGCCACAGCCATGCAAGATTACTTCACTAAGATGCAAAATTTGCACCGAAATTTCTTCTATGTTGTTGACCTTGATGAGGACGGTGTTTTGAGAAATGTCTTCTGGGCCGACTCAAGAGCACGTTCTGCGTACAATTATTTTTCCAACGTTGTATATTTTGACAACACCTATCTCACCAATAAATATCGTATGCCATTCGCTCCTTTTGTTGGTATCAATCAGCATGGGCAGACAATTCTTCTTGGTTGTGGACTTTTATGTGAGGAGACAACAGAAAATTTTGTGTGGTTGTTTAAGACATGGTTGTTTTGCATGCGAGGTTTACATCCAAAAGGTATTATTACTGACCAAGCACAAGCTATTATCAATGCCATTGCTGAAGTTTTTCCAAACAGCAGACACAGGTTGTGCCTTTGGCATATAATGAAGAAACTTCCACACAAATTCGAGAGTGAAGGAGCTTGAAAAGCGATCAAATCAGCTGTTTACGACTCAGTTACCATTGCCGATTTTGAATTCAGGTGGTCTCAGTTGATCAACTTTTACAATCTTTAAGAAAATAGATGGGTTCTCCGTATGTATCCTATCCGTAAGATGTGGGTTCCATGTTTTGTGAAAGCAACATTCTGGGCTGGAATGTCTACGACTCAAAGGAGCGAATCGATAAATGCATTTTTCAAAGGGTATTTGAAAGAAAGAACAACATTATAGGAGTTTGTAAAACAATATGAATTTGCAATAAATGTGAAATACATGAAGGAAGCTGAAGCAGAGTACGAGTGCATTCACAAAAGACCTGTATTGAAGACAACTTTCGAAATGGAAAGACAGGTCGCTGCTTGCTATACATTGAATATTTTCAAAAAATATCAAAGAGAGCTGGAAGGTCTTATGTATTGCAACTCATACATTCTACCTGGGTCAACAGGAAACATCATTAATTTTGTAGTTTATGAAAGGAAGAGGATTTGTGTTGGTCCAAATATATTCACCCCTCAGGTTAAGGATTTTTCTGTTGTTTACAACAGTCTTGTTGGTGGCACTAGTTGTCAATGCATGTTGTTTGAATCATGTGGTAAAATATATCGACATGTTTTTAGCGTTTACATTTTACTTGGAATCGACAAGCTGAATGAAGATTTCCACTTAGTTCATAGATGGAGGAAGGATGTCAAACGCACTGTAAGCAAACCAAACTCATTAGGTTCAGTGGACTATTCAGACTCGGTAAACAGGTATAATGTCATTATACAAGACACTGAGTTGTTGGCGGAGTCATCTTCCATGTCTCATGTAAAGTTTGAAATAATTAAGCAAGCCTTAGACAACCTCAGGAGAGAAGTTGGTCTTATAAATGATGTATGCAAAACCATTTCAATTTTTTTTGTTTACATTTGAAGTATCTGATGTTCTGTGTAAATCTAAATTTGATATATTTGCGCCCTACATGTAGGTTGATCAACCATTGATCCAAAAATCCATTCAAAACCCAAATATGGGTGGACAAGTGGGTCGTCCTCGAAAAAGAAGATTAAAGTCGTTTGATGAAAGAATTCCCAAGCAGAAGAAACAATGAAAGAAGAATACTTAACAACATGTTATGGAAGTCATGTGCACCTTTAAGTTGTCATATTTTTTTTTCAAACTTGTTTTTGGTCAAATGCATGGGGGTGCCATTAATTTGTTTATGGGTATCATTAACACATATTTGGGTGCTATTATTTTTGGGTGTTAGTATATCTCTTTTGGGTGCCATTACCTATTCGCAAATGTCCACTACCATTGTTTGGGTGTCAGTCAATCACTTTTTGGGTGCCATGACATATTTTCAAGTGTCAACTGCCACTTTGGGGCGTCATAAAGGTTTCGAGGTGCCAGGTGTTAACTGCCACCTATTGGGTGTCATAAGGGTTTCCAGGTGTCAAATACAATGTTTCGGCGCCATTACCTATTTTCAGGCATCAACTGCCTATGTTTGTGCGCCATAAACATGTTTGGGCGCCATTACCCATTTACAGACGTCATCTACTTATATTTGGGCGTCATAAACCATTTTGAGGTGTCAAATACACATACAAGTGCGATCATGTTTGGGCGCCATTACCCATTTACAGGCGTCATCTACTTATATTTGGGCGTCATAAACCGTTTTGTTACAGGTGTCACCTAGTGTTTTGGGGTGTTTATAAATATCTTTTGTTCACTAACATTGTTTGGGTGCCATAAATGGTTTTGAGGTGTTAGTCAATCCACTAACATTGTTCGGCGCCATTAACTATTTGCAGGCATCAAACACCAATGTTTGGGTGCCATTTTGAGGTGTCAAATACACATACATAGTTGCAGGTGTCCACTACCATTGTTTGGGTGTCAGTCAATCACTTTTTGGGTGCCATTATATATTTGTAGGTGTCAGAAGTGTTGCAGGTGTCCACTACGTATGCAGGTGTCAAATACAATGTTTGGGCACCATTAACTATTTTCAGGCGCCATTACCTATTTTCAGGTGTCCACTACCATTGTTTTGGTTCCATAAATGGTCATAAATGGTTTTGGGTGCCATTCCTATTTTCAGGTGTCAACTGCCAGTTTGGGGTGTCATTAAGTGTTTGTTTGGGTGCCAGGTGTTAATTGCCACCTATTGGGTGTCGTAAGGGTTTTGAGGTGTCAAATACAATGTTTGGGTGCCATTACCTATGTTTGAGCGTGTCAAATACACATACAGGTGTGATCATGTTTGGGCGCCATTACCTATCAGTTTTTGGGCACCATTACCTATTTGCAGGTGTCATTTACTTATATTTAGGTGTCAGAAAGTGTTTTGAGGTGTCTAATACACTTACAGGTGTCACCTAGTGTTTTGGGGTGCCATTACCTATTCGCAGGTGTCCACTAACATTGTTTGGGTGCCATTAACTACTATCAGGCGCCATAAAGGCATCAAACACCAATGTTTTGCCACCAAAATTTTTGTGACATTTGTACATTTAAAATACATTCTGCAACAAAAATTTGCCAGAGTTTTGGCAGCCAAAATTTTCTACACCAATACTTCCCAAAGTTTTGCCAAACATGGTAATTGTTACGACCTCACCTCCTGATAACCCCCAATTAAGGGAGACCAAGTGGTTGAGCCGCACCCATTAATCCCGGATCAAAGGTTTGACATATAACCATAAACAATTATTAAATTCTAACAGACTATACTAAAAAGGGTAATAAAATTTTTCTTTGCATACCTGTGAAAAGTTTGGAACAAACTAAAATTCTAACCTCAGCTGAACTGTTCTAACTAGTTCCTCCTTGTTCTTTAATTCTCTTTTAGTATCACATGTGCCACTTTACTGTTTGTTCTTTTCATTGTACCTAAAACGCCGACAAACGAAACGTCGGTCAGCCGAAGCTGGTATGTGGAGGGAGCAGATAATGTTCAACTAGGTTAACAATATAATCATTCAATTAATCATTTAACAATCAAGTTTACGTTTTAAGCCAAACTACTCAATCCATCTTTTCACAACTCTGTGTTGTCCCTATAGGACTTACATGGTACCTCTATTAAGGTGACTTGATGGACCTGCCCTCTAGGCATCCAAAGTCATTCATGACCCTACCCTCTAGGCAGTCAAAGTCATTCATGACCCTACCCTCTAGGTAGTCAAAGTCATTCATGACCCTACCCTCTAGGTAGTCAAAGTCATTCATGACCTGATGTACCTACCCTCTAGGTAGTCTTTTATCAGGTCAGCCATTACGACACAGAGGGAATCAAGGATTGAGCTAGAAGGCATATACATTATGTGATAGTCATAGTCACTTTATACTTTACATGATAGAAATAAACATCCAAACTGTTTAGTTGCATTCAATGCGATTAAACATTCGGGAACCATCGGAAAACATAAGCGGTTAACCATAAGTAACCACATACCTGTTCAGAGCAACTTGAAGTCCAAATATTTAATACTCAGGAACAATCAATCAAGCAATCATCAATATCCTGAAATTAATGCATAACATCCAAGTGTCATTGTTTTATCCCAAACTTCCTAAAGATCTACTTGGATTCCACTTTAAGATTTCTAAGTCATCCTTTAGGGTTTTATCTTTCACTATGCATTTATTACTATTGATGTTTGCTTAGTCCACAAACCCTAATTTCAACATCATAGATACCATCAAAAGTCAATTAAGTCCAAAAAGTCTCTTTTACACTAAAACTACTATCTTTATCATTTTAGGTCATTTCAAGGTCATTCATGTTCCGGTTTCTTTGAATTGACAACTCAACAAAGAATTATAGTTCGATTCTTCAGGAACCCTAAAAATTCCACATTAATGATCTTTTATACTCAAATTGGATTTATAACAACATAGCATTATCTTATTCATGGGTTTGCACAATTAAAATCATTAAAAGACATATCCTCCTAAATTAGGGTTCCTAAGCCCATTAATGCACACTTAGGTATATGACACCCTAATTTAAGCCTACTATATAAAAAGATCATCTTTTAAAATCCTACTTTCACTTTTATTAACAACAGGTTAATATCAGCTTGAATTATCCATCTATCATCAAATCTAAGGGTTTTCCTTAGTTAAATCATTAAAGATAATAGCTTCATGTACTTTTCCAACTTCAAGCATATAAACTCTAAATTAGGCTAATCATGTGCAAAGTTCTTCCTTTTTGAACTCAATGTTCCTTTTTACATTTAACAAATTAATATCAACTCTAAAGATCCATTAAACCCTATTAAACACATTAATCATATCAAAATAGGGTTTCTTAATCTTTAATAAATCAAAGATGATGATTTACACTACTTTTCGAACTATGATCAGATTCAGGCTATAAAACTATTTTTATTGGATTCCTTGTGTTCTTCTGATCAAAATTCATATATTATATATTCTCATCGAAGCTACCAATTAAGAGTTATGATTTTTGGAAGAATTACTTACTTTTGAACCAATCGGATGACGCCACGTCATCCAGCACATGCAACGCGGCCCGCCTTCAGATTATAACCAAATGTCTATTTTATCCTCCACTTAAGAGGTCCGTCTTCTATAAGGTCGAGGGTAAAACCGTCCAACGCGTGAACAGGCTTCTTCAACCTTGCGCCCGCCGACTTTGTTGCCCTAGCCGCGAGGTACAACGCCTCCCCTTCCTTCTCTACACCTTGCCGACCTCTGGCGATGGTCCCACTACCTCCGCCCAGCCCTCGCGCACCCATAGGAGGCCTTTGTTCATGGCCAAGGTGGTCGTCTCAGGCGGGTGGCCTGCAACTTAGGGTCGGCGCTGCAGCAGGCTCGGGGAAGGTTTTCTTCTCCATCCTTGGGCTCCAGGGTGCCAGGGATGGTGCGCCCGCTTCTGCCTCACTCGCCCTGCCCCTCACGCACCTGATGGTGCTCGCGATATGCAGTTGGTCGGCCAGAGACGCCCCCAGCAGGTCCTCTGCCATGGCTGACCTGCAGCCATCCTATGACGTCGCCCAGGTGCTAGGCTTCAGGGACGGTAGTCGGGCTTCTTTCCTAGAGACCTGGGATCGTCGTACCTCCAACAAACTCCCATCCAAAGCTTTACCTTGCTCCGGGTCTCCCTATCTCCCATAGTTAGGGTTTTACGTGCAAGAAACAAGATGAGAAAGAGAGAATTTCGTGGCATTGCTCTGGAACTCGACCCAGAGGTTCTCCCTCTTCTTATTGGGAGGCACGCAGGCCCATGAACGTTTGCCCACAAGGGAAACAACACTTTTCCTAAAAGGAAAGGGATTCCTTCATTGAAAAGCTAACTCTCTCTCTCTCTCTCTTTCTTTAATTAATCCCTCTTCTTTGGATATTGGGATTTCATCATCCCTCTTATTCTCTTTGTTCTTTCTTTTTAAACCATTGGCCACAAGTATATATATATATCTTTAGGAAAAATACTTCCTTTTATCAAAATTACATAATTGATGGACCACGTATTCCCATTGTTTCTTTATTTTGTAATTATGTATTTTCTCTTTCTTCTCCCTTATTGGGGCTCCTTGGCACCCGAGAAACTTTAAGAATTCGAAATTCCTATTTAAAGAAATACTCATTATCCTTAAATGCATCAATACATATTATTCCCATTATCTTGCTTATTCGTTATTAAAATAATTCCTTTTTAAGGATTTCTCTTTATTTCTCTTTTGTTTTCCTCATTGGTATTCCTTTTATCATTAGGAATTCTTGGAACACTAAATTCCACAAAGGATCATTCAATTATACCTTTTTCCTCTTATTTTCAACATGTTTCCATTATTATCAATTTCTTTCTTCAAAAAGAAATATTTAATTAATCTTTTCTTTCCTCATTGTTTTCTTTTTGCAACCTTGGACTCCTTGGTACCCAAGGAACCCAAAAAGCACGAAATCCTCTTTGAATTTGCCTTCTATAGATTTCCACATATTTCTTTTCTCATATTCTTAATTATTCTTTAATCGATGGAAATTCCTTTTTATTGAGCCCAATAGCCAATAAAGCCCACAAAGCAACCAATCAAGGCTATTGTGAAATGAATCTATTTAATCAAAACAAATCATATCATTATTTGTTCAATTAGCTTTAATAAGAGAAATTACATTTCTCACCAATTGAGCCCAAAATTGGGGTTATAACATCCTTCCCCTCTTATAGGAATTTTGTCCTCAAAATTCAAACAAGCAAACAAACAATTCAGGATAAGACTTTTCCATGTCCATCATTGGCTCCTATGTGGCTTTACCATACTCATGGTGCATCCAAAGAACCTTTATCATCACACATTCTTTTCTCTGAGTTCTTTCATCCTGGCGTCTATAAACTACACAGGGGACTCAGGCCATTTCAGCCTCCCTTGGGGCTCACTAGGTTCATTGCTTAGCACATGGTCGGGGTACCTCACATAGCGCTCTAAATTGGACACATGGAAAACATCTCCCATTACTCTATCTTGAGGGGTAGGGTCAAACCTAACCTTCTCCACCCATCCATCTCTAATGGACCCATGTATCGGGGACTCAACTCTCTTAGTTATAACTTAGAGGGGTTAGATTTTTATATCACATAATCTCCCATAGTGATCTGCATGTCAGTCTACTTTGCATCTGCTCACGACTCTCATCGTCTCTAGGCTCCTTTCAGCCCTTGCACAATCAAAGTGACTTCATCTACACGCACTGGGGTCCTTTTTTTTTCTAACCATCATGTGGCCCTTTTATAACCATCATGAGGTCTTTTTCACCAACATCACCTTACTGAAGTGGTGACCGACACAACCTCCCTTACAGAGCTTCATATAAAACCCGATACTGGCTATGGTGGTCATTATCACATCTTTCATAGGACAAGAACTGTCTCTAGATATCACCCTGAATGAGCACACATGCCCTCATCAGACCCTTTAGTCTGGATCATACTAACCATAGTTAAGGGTGATAAACTATACTATCATTGAGTTCTTCATGTACCTACTTCCACTTTATGGAAGTGAACCTTTAGATCAAACTCAGATCCTTTGAACTCACATCATGGTGTAGTTGAACCATCTCTCTCATGGGTAGTCCAACTAAATCTGTCCCCTAACAGAACTCTTTCTTTCTCATGTTTTCTAGGTAAGGCGACCTACCATAACCCATATTGCATCTCGACCTTCCTTAATCCAGGGAAGACTTATCACAACATCCATAGTGTTGAGCTCTCATTCCCTCTCAGGGATTCTTTTGTCCTCCATATCGATACACTGGGTTACTGGGGTTCATTCTTTACCTCCTGGCTTGCATGGCCATATACCACATGCAACCTCATCTTAAGCATCCAACGTGCTATTGCCATTTTCCATGGTGTATCATGATTTCCTGTATGTCATGATTCTTTCAAGATCGATTCCTTCGAAACCCTAAACCACTCATGTCAGGGTTTCATCACCTCCTTTTCCAAAGAAGCGCACTTGAGGTTCTACCACCATCCTTTCATTGTATCAAGAACTAGGCTGGCTAACCAAACAACCCTTAACTTTTCAACGCATCTTATTTCATCTGAGTGTTATCCAAACACCTCTCCTTTTCAAACTTCGGGTTAGCCAAACAAACTCTTCTAACTTCTAGTCAAAAAAGTTAGATGTATCTCAACCAGGGCATCCATTACCACTTCACATCCTTAGGTATTACACTTCCATGTATTTCACTTATCATGTCAACTCAAACTATATTTTTATCTTCATAAGAACACTCTCTGATTCCATCATCATGGAGATCAAACTCAACCTGTTATAACTTGTAAGTTCCACATAGCTCATGATAAAAACATCCTCATAAGGGAACTTCCCCATTCCTCTTAGTGTTTGCAATCCATCCATGTATCATTCACTCTACCAGGGTAGGTAATCCCATTTATCGTGGCAATGTTCCAACCTACATCATCTCTTATCCTTGATGTATGGCATGCGTAATGTCCTATCTCTCACTCCCATAACAAGAAGAAATAAGCATTTGGCTGCAGTCCAAATACAGAGTTCTTCCTGTTCCAAGAGTAGAGATGGTACATCCCACCTTGCCAATACACCTTTTAAATTTAAGTTGAATTGTGCCACATGTGTCTCTATATCACAGGCATCATGATAACAAATTAATCTTGAACCCACTGAGGTTTATATCCTTAGTCAACTCCTCTAGGTTCATAGGGTACCGACTCTTTTGGGGTCATCCCTCTTCCCTCATGCATCAAGAGAGTGCCCTACTCATCTGCCTTTGGGTCCCATGGGTTCATGAAGGTGATCAATCTCCTAACCCATGGCCCTCAGACAATGATTGCTGTTACCTCCCGACCCTATGGTCATGTGCAACAGGGGAATTAGGTAACTCCTACTTTCATCGGTCTTATCCCTACCTGACCCTAGGATAAACTTAGGATTCTCCATCATAGTACATGTTCACTTAGAACTTTACCCAAACCTTCATCATCTCTCTTTCTGCATTCATGGGCTGACTTTCATCCTTTCATCGGGTTCATGGCAACCTGCCTACCTTGGTCAATCCCCATACCGATTACCTCCATGATAACTCATTCATATGCAATTAGGGATGGATATCTATGGGTCTACAGGTTCATTCTCATACCATGTACTTTTCACTTAACTCTCAAGATCCCACGAGACCTCTTTAGGTTACCTTAAACCAACAAAACTGATTTACACCCTACCAAAGGGGTCCCTCTCCCAAGATGGGAGGAAAACTATCCCTTGACCACGAGGTCACCGAAGCTATTAGGTCTAGGGTTTACATCCGCATGAGCCTACTTAACCCTAGCAAGCTATTAAGGTATAAGAAGATCACCTACTGAACCATGCTAGGTCATACTTGTCCTCTTTCCTCAATGCTGGATCAAGATCATATCTTCCTTTATCCTCAACCTAGCTGTGAGGGGTTCACCAAACCTACCTTTAAACCTAAGGGGGGTTTCACTTTCCGTTATGCATGAGGAGTACCATGCTCAAAACTTATAGCATCTTAATTATCATCATAAGCATTAGGTATACCACTTCCCCTCTTAGGCCTAGGAACCCTAGGTTTAATTGTAGGTGTCCAACTGCATGCTCTATCTTTTAACTACGAATCAAGCTTGCCATAACGTGCACATCCTTTCATCCTTCAACTCGAACAACCCTTTAAGGTTGAGTCCTCCTCAAGGACAACTAACAAGGTACAAGGCCCCAAAACCTGTTACTCTTCTTCTCATCTATACCATAGGTATGAAGATATAAACAGACTCATCCTCTCTCTAGGATTTAGGTGGCCAATGGTACTCGGTTATTCAACCTCTCATGGCTCATATGGCATCCCAGGTACGTCCATTCAAACACCTGGTCTAACTCATCATGCCATCTCTCTTTCTATCCTTCATTTAGGGTTAGGGTTAACGTCATCCTCGTAGGATGAGCCAGGTTTCTACTTACCATGGAGATCTCTATCTCCAAAACTAACTTATCCTCCGACACGAAGGTCTAGCCTTAGGTCTCTTCTGAGGACATGACATCTTATGTCTTACGACCTAAGCATGTATCTATCATTTAGTTTGCGCTTACTCTATTAAGCTTATGTCCATGACATCTTATTTACATGCTTTTCATTAATTTGATGGAGGATTCCTTAGACCTTATTAACCTTACCCATACCTCAAGAGGGTGAGGAAAATAGAGAAAACCCTAATCCTTTAGGTCCTTATCAGAATTTTGTGATGAGAAGAGATGAATAAGATGAGAAGTCCTAAAGGTATCTTATTTCGATTCATACCCTAAGACTTTGGCCAGGCGGTCACACGGGTCCGGGAGTCCTCGTATTCCAACTAGCGGTGCAGAGGAAAATCTTGCCAGCCCCCGGTCGTGATCCCTTTCTAGACACCTCCGTCTTTCGAATACTCCTCTAATAACTCCCTTGGGTTCTATGGAGTTTGTAAAATTTAATAATTATTAATGGTTAACTGAGGAACCCATGCTATGATACCAAATGTTACGACCCCACCTCCCGATAACCCCCAATTAAGGGAGACCAAGAGGTTGAGCCGCACCCATTAATCCCGGATCAAAGGTTCGACATATAACCATAAACAATTATTAAATTCTAACAGACTATACTAAAAAGGGTAATAAAATTTTTCTTTGCATACCTGTGAAAAGTTTGGAACAAACTAAACTTCTAACCTCAGCTGAACTGTTCTAACTAGTTCCTCCTTGTTCTTTAATTCTCTTTTAGTATCACATGTGCAACTTTACTATTTGTTCTTTTCATTGTACCTAAAACGCCGACAAACGAAACGTCGGTCAGCCGAAGCTGGTATGTGGAGGGAGCAGATAATGTTCAACTAGGTTAACAATATAATCATTCAATTAATCATTTAACAATAAAGTTTACATTTTAAGCCAAACTACTCAATCCATCTTTTCACAACTCTGTGTTGTCCCTATAGGACTTACATGGTACCTCTATTAAGGTGACTTGATGGACCTGCCCTCTAGGCAGCCAAAGTCATTCATGACCCTACCCTCTAGGCAGTCAAAGTCATTCATGACCCTACCCTCTAGGTAGTCAAAGTCATTCATGACCCTACCCTCTAGGTAGTCAAAGTCATTCATGACCTGATGTACCTACCCTCTAGGTAGTCTTTTATCAGGTCAGCCATTACGACACAGAGGGAATCAAGGATTGAGCTAGAAGGCATATACATTATGTGATAGTCATAGTCACTTTATACTTTGCATGATAGAAATAAACATCCAAACTGTTTAGTTGCATTCAATGCGATTAAACATTCGGGAACCATCGGAAAACATAAGCGGTTAACCATAAGTAACCACATACCTGTTCAGAGCAACTTGAAGTCCAAATATTTAATACTCAGGAACAAACAATCAAGCAATCATCAATATCCTGAAATTAATGCATAACATCCAAGTGTCATTGTTTTATCCCAAACTTCCTCAAGATCTACTTGGATTCCACTTTAAGATTTCTAAGTCATCCTTTAGGGTTTTATTTTTCACTATGCATTTATTACTATTGATGTTTGCTTAGTCCACAAACCCTAATTTCAACATCATACATACCATCAAAAGTCAATTAAGTCCAAAAAGTCTCTTTTACACTAAAACTACTATCTTTATCATTTTAGGTCATTTCAAGGTCATTCATGTTCAGGTTTCTTTGAATTGACAAATCAACAAAGAATTATAGTTCGATTCTTCAGGAACCCTAAAAATTCCACATTAATGATCTTTTATACTCAAATTGGATTTATAACAATATAGCATTATCTTATTCATGGGTTTGCACAATTAAAATCATTAAAAGACATATCCTCCTAAATTAGGGTTCCTAAGCCCATTAATGCACACTTAGGTATATGAAACCCTAATTTAAGCCTACTATATAAAAAGATCATCTTTTAAAATCATACTTTCACTTTTATTAACAACAGGTTAATATCAGCTTGAATTATCCATCTATCATCAAATCTAAGGGTTTTCCTTAGTTAAATCATTAAAGATAATAGCTTCATGTACTTTTCCAATTTCAAGCATATAAACTCTAAATTAGGCTAATCATGAGAAAAGTTCTTCCTTTTTGAACTCAATGTTCCTTTTTACATTTAACAAATTAATATCAACTCTAAAGATCCATTAAACCCTATTAAACACATTAATCATATCAAAATATGGTTTCTTAATATTTAATAAATCAAAGATGATGATTTACACTACTTTTCGAACTATGATCAGGTTCAGGCTACAAAACTATTTTTATTGGATTCCTTGTGTTCTTCTGATCAAAATTCATATATTATATATTCTCAACGGAGCAACCAATTAAGAGTTATGATTTTTGGAAGAATTACTTACTTTTGAACCAATCGGATGGCGCCACGTCATCCAGCACATGCAACGCGGCCCACCTTCAGATTATAACCAAATGTCGATTTTATCCTCCACTTAAGAGGTCCGTCTTCTGTAAGGTCGAGGGTAAAACCGTCCAACGCGTGAACAAGCTTCTTCAACCTTGCGCCCGCCGACTCTGTTGCCCTAGCCGCGAGGTACAACGCCTCCCCTTCCTTCTCTACACCTCGCCGACCTCTGGCGATGGTCCCACTACCTCCGCCCAGCCCTCGCGCACCCATAGGAGGCCTTTGTTCACGGACAAGGTGGTCGGCTCAGAAGGGCAGTCTGCAACTTAGGGTCGGCGCTACAGCAGGCTCGGGGAAGGTTTTCTTCTCCATCCTTGGGCTCCAGGGTGCCAGGGATGGTGCGCCCGCTTCCGCCTCACTCGCCCTGCCCCTCACGCACCTGATGGTGCTCGCGATATGTAGCTGGTCGGCCAGAGACGCCCCCAACAGGTCCGCCACCATGGCTGACCTGCAGCCATCCTATGACGTCGCCCAGGTGCTAGGCTTCAGGGACGGTAGTCGGGCTTCTTTCCTAGAGACCTGGGATCGTCGTGCCTCCAACAAACTCTCATCCAAAGCTTTACCTTGCTCCGGGTCTCCCTATCTCCCATAGTTAGGGTTTTACGTGCAAGAAACAAGATGAGAAAGAGATAATTTCGTGGCATTGCTCTGGAACTCGACCCAGAGGTTCTCCCTCTTCTTATAGGGAGGCACACAGGCCCATGAACGTTTGCCCACAAGGGAAACAACACTTTTCCTAAAAGGAAAGGGATTCCTTCATTGAAAAGCTAACTCTCTCTCTCTCTCTTTCTTTAATTAATCCCTCTTCTTTGGATATTGGGATTTCATCATCCCTCTTATTCTCTTTGTTCTTTCTTTTTAAACCATTGGCCACAAGTATATATATATATATATATATCTTTAGGAAAAATACTTCCTTTTATCAAAATTACATAATTGATGGACCACGTATTCCCATTGTTTCTTTATTTTGTAATTATGTATTTTCTCTTTCTTCTCCCTTATTGGGGCTCCTTGGCACCCGAGAAACTTTAAAAATTCGAAATTCCTATTTAAAGAAATACTCATTATCCTTAAATGCATCAATACATATTATTCCCATTATCTTGCTTATTTGTTATTAAAATAATTCCTTTTTTAAGGATTTCTCTTTATTTCTCTTTTATTTTCCTCATTGGTATTCCTTTTATCATTAGGAATTCTTGGAACACGAAATTCCACAAAGGATCATTCAATTATACCTTTTTCCTCTTATTTTCAACATGTTTCCATTATTATCAATTTCTTTCTTCAAAAAGAAATATTTAATTAATCTTTTCTTTCCTCATTGTTTTCTTTTTGCAACCTTGGACTCCTTGGTACCCAAGGAACCCAAAAGGCACGAAATCCTCTTTGAATTTGCCTTCTAGAGATTTCCACATATTTCTTTTCTCATATTCTTAATTATTCTTTAATCGATGGAAATTCCTTTTTATTGAGCCCAATAGCCAATAAAGCCCACAAAGCAACCAATCAAGGCTATTGTGAAATGAATCTATTTAATAAAAAAAAATCATATCATTATTTGTTCAATTAGCTTTAATAAGAGAAATTACATTTCTCACCAATTGAGCCTAAAATTGGGGTTATAATAGTAATGTTTCTGCAACATGTTTAGATACATTCTTCAACAAAAATACTGTGACATTCCCAGAGATTAAGATTCATTCGGATGATCAAGGCTATTTTTGTGTTGCAGTAACTACATGGCATATGTTCCTCTAAGTCTATGGATATCCTCACCAGTAGCTTGATCACCTATAATGTGTTGTCCTTGCATCGGTAGCTTAACCCAATGTGGAACGTAGAATCCACAGTCGTTGCTTTCTTGCGATTGTTGTGGACATGTCCTGCAGTACACCACCTTCCAGTCGCTGGGTTTGTAACCAAAGTACATTTAAAAATTCCTTCAAGAACTTTGCCTAAAAATGTTACAACAAATGTTACAATGTAGTGAGTCATTTGTACATTTAAAAGTACATTTATACTTGAAAGTAAATGTAAGGTAAAGAGCTACTTGCTATTCCACATGCCTGTCTTTCTGACGATGTTTTAGGCAAATAAGGGTGATTGTCCTTTTTGTTCTTATGAGTATAAAAACCTGCGCTGTCATAGTGGCTCATAATTTTGTCGCTTATTGAAATATGCAGCAGATGCCAGTGGTTCTTTATGTGAAGGACCATGATTATATTGTCTCTTGCCTTCAGCTCATCCAAGCATTTGTTCAAATACATGTCAATGTATTTTTGGTTTTCGCTCTCCATTGCTCGGCATGTGTTAACATTGACAATAAAAGGAGTTGGACGATCTTCCTTTGCATTTTGTGTATCTCTGTGCAGCTGGCATAAAGCCTCAATATACTAATTATATTGCAAGTTCATTTGTTAGTAATAGTTTAGGTTATAAAGAATGTGTTAGATAATATATCTTACCGTTTCAGAAGAAAACCCTTGGTATTCAAGTGTAGGAGACAAGTCATCTACTTGTACTCCAATAGTCTCACAATTCCACAAAAGTTTCCCCCTCGGATAAGTATCGCAAACCATTTTCAGAAAGTCTTTGGCTTCATTGTCGAGATGATCAACCGCCGTTTTGTCAATCTTGCACTTGATTGGAGTTTGTTTCTTCGCATAAACAAACAATACGGGAAGGGGTCAATAGAAAATATTAAGTAATGATAGTATTCAGAAATTGACAAGCAATGCGAGTTAAATTTGACAAACATACATTCAAGCTCGATGAATCTGAAACATGGACAACCTTGTCTTTTGCTGCAGCCTCAATAGACTTGTTCCAGCTGTCATCTACTTTTTTCGGTTGGGAGTTGTATTCCTTCAAGTTTTGTAGGAGTTCAATCTCCATGGTTGTTGGAGATCCCTTCTTCTTTGGTGTGGACATCTCATCTTCTTGATTATCTATCCAACAATACCCAATATACACATTACAATACATACTATTACAAACCATATAGATGTTTGTAGAAAATTACCTTCATTTCGAGCTTGTTTCTTTTGACTTTCATGTTGTTCACTGTGAGTTGTGTCTTGAACCAGAGAGGCTTTCCTGCTCGGTTCTTCTTGCTCTGTGGGTGCTTCTTCATTCCAAACATACACTTACGTTTGTTTCTTTCACTATGCTTTGACCAATGTCCGACAAATGGTTGGGAGGCCAGATCATATTCTGTCAAAAGTGATTTTAGTGCCATATTCTCCTCATGCAGTTCGTCGCAGTAGTCGTGGAGGTCATCTAGATCATCCTGCATTCTCAAGAACATTTTGTTGTTTTGTTTGTTGGTCTCCAAAGCGATCCGTTTCTCCACAAAAAGTTCCTTTTTTAACTTATCATTCTCAATCAGAAGTGCTTGTAGGCAAAGGTCTTGTTCTTCATTGTTCACTAACCTCACTTTAACATCAGGCCTCACTTTAACATCAGCCAATGTGCTCAAGCACAACTTACACTGTCAGAGGTAGGAGGATAGTCTTATCTTGTAAGACCATTTGTTCATGAACAAGGTTTCACTAGGATATTCCGGCCTCAACAAATGCAACCTCTTTAATAACCATGTCTGCGTAATTTTATACATTATTAATTATTGAAGACAATTTTAAATGGAACAAACTATTAACTATTATCCACATTCAAATAAAAAAAATCCACATTCAAATATAAAAATGCATACCGTTAGGATCAATGTGCATCCGTTGATGTATCCACCTCCATCTTTGCGCAATTTCAAGCTTTCTAAACCCATAGCAATTTGTTCATGAACTGCAACAGCCCAGTTGTAGGTGTCGATGGTTGCGAAATTGTCAATAACAGGATACAAGAACTGCATCACACGGCCTGAAGCTGTTGGAAACAAGAAATGTCCGAACAATATTAGAAGCAACAAGCACAATCTATCCCTTCGCGAGTCATCTGTATTTGATTTTATTACATGGAATGCAGTGACAATAACTGGCATTTTTGGGTCGGCATTAGGAAAATACTTCAAACCAATGTAAGTCTTCGAACGTGAAGTACCACAGGCTATCCTTCCATCTGCAAGGAATACAAAATAATTATATTCAACACACGAGTATGGGTGCCGCCAAATGCTTACCAATTTGAAGGAGTGAATAATAACTACATTCAATAATTACATTCAATTTGAAGGTGTATAGGATCCATTAACTATTAGTAGGTGTCAAATGTCCATTATGGGTACCATAACTATTTTGCAGGTGTCAAACACCCATTCACTAAATGTTTGTGGGTGTCAAATACTCATGTTGGGTGCCGTATATAGTTTAGGGTATGAGCTACCCATTCAGGCTGTTTGTAGGTGTCAAATAACCATTTTAGGTGCCATAAATAATTTGTAGGTGTCAAACACCCACTCAGGTGCCACGATGTGTTGGGCAGTCTGTCATTTTTGGGCGTTATTAACTGTTTGTAGGTGTCGAATATCCATTCCAGGCGCCATGACTGGTTTTGATGTGTAACACCCCATTCCGGACCTCTTAGTGCTTTGGGCTCCATTAACTATTATTAGGTGTCAAATGTCCATTTAGTAGGTGTCAAATGTCCATTCTAGGCGCCATATTTGCTTTGCAGGTGTCAAACACCTATTAATTAATTTTTCTGGGTGTTATTTGTGGGCGCCATTACATATTTTTAGGTGTCAAATAACCCTTCTGGGCGCCATAAATGGTTTTTGGGTGTCAAATATCCATTCTATGCGCCATGAATGGTTTTGATGTGTCAACTACCCAATCCGGACCTCTTAGTGCTTTGGGCTCCATTAACTATTAGTAGGTGTCAAATGTCCATTTAGTAGGTGTCAAATGTCCATTCTGGGCGCCATATTTGCTTTGCAGGTGTCAAACATCTATTACTTAATTTGTCTGGGTGTTATTTGTGGGCGCCATTACACATTTTTAGGTGTCAAATAACCCTTCTGGGCGCCATAAATGGTTTCTGGGTGTCAAATATCCATTCTATGCGCCATGAATGGTTTTGATGTGTCAACTACCCAATCCGGACCTCTTACTGCTTTGGGCTCCATTAACTATTAGTAGGTGTCAAATGTCCATTTAGTAGGTGTCAAATGTCCATTCTGGGCGCCATATTTGCTTTGCAGGTGTCAAACACCTATTACTTAATTTGTCTGGCTGTTATTTTTGGGTTCCATTACACATTTTTAGGTGTCAAATAACCCTTCTGGGCGCCATAAATGGTTTTTGGGTGTCAGATATCTATTCTATGCGCCATGAATGGTTTTGATGTGTCAACTACCCAATCCGGACCTCTTAGTGCTTTGGGCTCCATTAACTATTAGTAGGTGTCAAATGTTCATTTAGTAGGTGTCAAATGTCCATTCTGGGCGCCATATTTGCTTTGCAGGTGTCAAACACCTATTACTTAATTTGTCTGGGTGTTATTTGTGGGCGCCATTACACATTTTTAGGTGTCAAATAACCCTTCTGGGCGCCATAAATGGTTTGTGGGTGTCAAATATCCATTCTATGCTCCATGAATGGTTTTGATGTGTCAACTACCCAATCCGGACCTTGGGCTTCATTAACTAATAGTAGGTGTCAAATGTCCATTGTGGGCGCCATAATTTATTTGCAAGTCTGAAACACCTATTCAGGTGCCACTTAATGTTTGGGCTCCATTTACCTATTTGTAGGTGTCAAATATCCCTTCTGGGCGCCCTAAATGTTTTCTAGGTGTCAAATACTCACGTTGGTTGCCGTATTTAGTTTAGGGTATGAACTACCCATTCAGCCTGTTTGTAGGAGTAAAATACCCATTTTAGGTGCCATAAATTGTTTTTAGGTGTCAAATATCCCTTTCTTGCGCGCCATAAATGGTTTGTAGGCGTTAAAGACATCAATGTTAGGTGCCAAATTCCATTCGATTTAGGTGCAATATTATTGTGTGTTAAAGACATCAATGATTGCAAGAACATTTAGCAACGTTTGCAAGAAAAGATTAACAATAAAAGATTGCAAGAGAATTTCAGTTACCTCTTATTGGGAGAGGAAGCAGTTGTCTGACTTCATTCGCAGTGAAATCAATATCATTATTTCCAAACTTAAAGCTTCCATCTGTGTCATTGTAACAGAATGCAAGTTGTTGAAGGAGCTTGGAATCATTATCAGGCGTCCTCTTAATCTGCAGAAGGCTGCGGAATGGTGTGGTTGCAAACAATGTCTTCTCCCCCTCTGTAATGATGTTGTAGGCGTCAATGAATAACTTCCATGAACATCTTGACTTGACGTATTTTTGCTTCCGCCCATCATCTTCTCCTTCCACCATGCTCGTCACAACTTCGATGGTCGTCACAACCTCAACAGATTTCTGATCGCTCAGACGCAGAGTACCTATTTCGGCTTCAGCCCTGGCGGGTTCAATGTCCGGCGCCTTTTGCCTCATTTTACCTTTGTCGATCACCTTCTTTAAGAGCTTCTTCTGCTTCGCCGCCCATTTGATGACCGGAGTATGGTCGAAGTCATCATCTGAGTTCATGGTGGCCGCCATTTGATGAAGCAGAAATCAGTGAGGGAAGACGAGAACAGAGAAATGAGGCCACACAAAATAGGCGTCTATGCAGAGAGAGGTGCCTGATCACTCTTCCAGCATCCAAGGCGCCGCGCGGTGGCAGGCGCCAAGGAAGGAGGGTCGTTCGCCCTTTGCCGTTCGACCCAGCGGTGGAGGCACGGAAGCCGGCGCTAAGGAAGTCGGCGTCGTGCGCTGATAGGCGGAATGGGCGGAAGACACGGAAGAGGCGTCGGAGTCGATTTCACCAGGCGGAAGAGGCGTCGGAGAGAACGAACTGTCGTTTGGGTAGGAAGGAGTCTTGGAGAAGGAACGAACCGGGAAGTGGAAGGGGCGGTTGACGCGCTGTGTTCTCGGGAGGGCGCGGGGTGTCGCAGGGGTCAACTCGGGACGTCCCGCGGGCCCTCCACGCGGCGCCTGCTGAGTGGATCCGAAGGGGCTTGTGGGCCGAGCATGTAGCAGGTGGTTTCGGGAGTTTTTTTGAGTGGTATTCATTGCGCGTGACGCGCGCGTGAAGGCGCCGTGAGCGTGCTAGAATTTTAGTCCATAAAAGAGGGAACACAACAACTTGAGTTAGTCGAAACAGTCTATTCAACGTATCCTCGTCAATGCTGGATTAGGTTTGAGGAAATTACAGTGGTTGGAGTACGTCAAGGAAACATGCATAATCAATATTGTTGGATGCGAATGATTGGAGTAGTATTTCTTGGTTAGTACATGCCACAGTTGGATCCGGACGTGTAGCGGTGGCTGTTATACCGGCTGAGTGGATGGGCTGAAACGCAACATATTCCGTATGTACTGGCTGCGGATTGATGGCGATGTGTAGTAGCCACTTTAAATCGGTGTTAGACACGTCAACCCCAGCTATATCCATGCCATAGAGTTTTCCCAGCAAAACATGGTGGCGGATTGCGTATTGATATGAATCTCGATATTGTTTCACGAAGTCAGAAGTACGATGCCAGATTTTCCCCGGCGGCTGTGTGTGGCACATGGATTCCAATGGTACGGTGTGCGAGGATTAAGAAACCTATTTGAGTAGTGTAAAATAGCATATGCATAGTCCAAAAAGTCTCGGATACTTGAGAGGACAAAGACGAGTCCTCGCTTTTAGTATGGTAATATATATATATATATATATATATATATATATTCGTTACCCGTCGGGTAACTAACGGGTAGCTACCCACCTACTATTCCAGTCATTTTTTTTTTAATTTTTACAATTGTAGAGGAGCATTTTATCTAGTTCTTTAAAAAAATTCATCCAAAAATAATATTTTTTGCTCCCCCAAATTAAAAACACGTCTATATATTTACTGACTGTATATTTTTCTACGCAGTTACTTTTTTTATTTTTAGAGTTACTCTTTTATCAATACAGTTACTCTTTTGATCTTAAAGTTACTCTTGTATACCATATAGTTACACTTTTGGATGTGCGGGTCGCGAAAAATCAGGCTACCCGCGGGGTATTAAAGATGAGCCATATATATATATATATATATATATATATATATATATATATATATATATATATATATATATATATATATATATATGCAATTTACACATGTCGCCCTAAAATTAGTTCTGATGGTGGATGTGAAGCATGGTTATGGACAATAACCCTAGATCTATGTGTTCATAGTTGTGGTTATTTATTCCTACTCTTACTTGGTCTGCGTATCGATCCTCTCTCTTCCTTCCAAATGTAAATTAATGTTCTTCCTCATATTTCCCCTCAAATGTTACTCGAGGTTTACTCTTTCATAATATAATAACAAATAAGACAATTTTAATTTATGGATCGTCATGAGCAGATGTTACAATCCCAATTTTTGGGTTCAAGTGGTGAGAAATATAATTTCTCATATTAAAGATGTTTGAACAAACAATCATATATTTGGTTGAGAATAATTGGTTTTCGTTGATACCTTGGTTGTCTTTAGAGGGACCAAACCCTTGAGAAAAGATGAAGCTTCTGGTACCTACGTGCCTATGGTAGAGATGTTCACCTTCTGAGTTAGGAAGAAGAAAGGTTTAATAGCAGGTTATGAGGCCCTGTACCTTGTTGGATGTCCTTAAGGAGGACCCAACACTAAGTGTTGCTTGAGTTGAAGGATGACAACGAGTGTGTGTCATGCCTTTTTCATGCTTGGTTTGTAGACAGAGCATGCAGTGAACCTAAGGTTACTAGGCCTAAGAGGGGAAGTGGTGTACCTAATGCTCATGATGAGAGTTGAATTCCTGGTAGAAGCAAGCATGGTACTTCTCGTGAATAGAGGAAAAGGTAAGCCCCTTAAGTTTAAGGTATGTTTGATGAACCCCTCACAACTAGGATAATGATAAGGGAAAGTATGATCTTGATCCAGCATCGAGGAAAGAGGACAAGTATGACCTAGCATGGTACAGTAGGTGATCTGCTTATGCCTTAATAGCTTGCTAGGGTTGAGTAGGCTCATGTGGATGTAAACCCTAGACCTTAGAGCTTTTGTGACCTTGTGGTCAAGAGATAGTTTTCTTCCCATCCTGGGAGAGGGACCCCTTTGGTAGGGTGTATATCAGTTTTGTTGGTTTAAGGTGACCTGAAGAGGTCTCATAGAATCTTGAGAAGTTAAGTGAAAATTACATGGTATGAGAATGAACCTGTAGACCCATAGATATCCATCTCTATGTGCATATGGATGTGATACCATGGAGGTAACCGATATGAGGCTTGACCAAGGTAGGCAGGTTGCCATGATCCCAATGAAAGGATGGGAGTCAGCCCATGAATGCAAAAAGAGAGATGATGAAGACTTGGGTAAGGTTCTAAGTGAACATGTACTGTAATGGAGAATCCTAAGTCTATCCTAGGGTCAGGTAGGGATAAGACCGATGAAAGTAGGCGTTTCCTAATTCCCCAGTTGCACATGACCATAGGGTCGGGAGGTAACAACTATCATTGTCTAAGGGCCATGGGTTAGGAGATTGATCACCTTCATGAACTCATGAGACCCAAAGGGCAGATGAGTAGGGCACTCTCTTGATGCATGAGGGAAGAGGGATGACCCCAAAAGAGTCGGTACCCTATAGACCTAGAGGAGGTGACCAAGGATATAAACCTCAGTAGGTTCAAGACTAGTTTGATATCATGATGTTTGTGATGAAGAGACATATGTGGCACGTTGCAACTTAGATTTAAAGGTGTACTGGTAAGGTGGGATGCACCATCTCTAATCTTGGAACAGGAAGAACTCTGTATTTGGACTGCAGCCAAATGCTTATTTTCTCTTGTTATGGGGGTGAGAGATAGTACATTATGCATGTCATACACCAAGGATAAGAGATGATGTAGGTTGGAACGTTGCCATAAGAAATGGGGATATAGAAGATAATATACCCTGGTAAAGTGAATGATACATGGAAGGTTTACTAACACTAAGAGGAATGAGGTAGTCCCCTAATGAGGAAGTTTCTATGATGAACTATGTAGAACATACAAGTTATACCAGGTTGAGTTTGAGCACCATGATGATGAAATCAGAGAGTGTTCTTAATTGAAGATAGACATAAAGTTTGAGGTGAGATGATAAATGAAATACATGAAAGTGTATGTTTTCAACGTTACCTAATACCTAAGGATGTGAAATGGTAATGGATGCTCTGGGTGAGATACATCTGACTTGTTTGACTAGAAGCTAGAAGAAGTTGTTTGGCTAACCCTAAGTTTGAAAAGGAGAGGTGTTTGGATAACACTCGGATGTAACAAGATGCGTGGAAAGGTTAAGGGTTGTTTGGTTAGCCAGTCTAGTCCATGATGCAAAGAAAGGATGGTGGTAGAATCTCAGATGCACTTCTTTGAAAAGAAGGTGATGAAACCCCGACTAGAGTGGTTTAGGGTTTCAGAGAAATCGATCTTGAAGAATCATGACATAAAAGAAATCATGATTAGAGATCACCATACACCGTAGTAATGGCAATAGCACTTTGGATGCTTAAGATAAAGTTACATGTGGTTTATGGCCATGCAAGCCAGGAGGTAAAGGACGAACCCCAGTAACCCAGGGTATCGATATAGAGGACAAAAGAGTCCTTGAGAGGGAATGGGATCTCAACACTATGGATGTTGTGATAGGTCTTCCCTAGGCCAAAGAAGGTAGAGATACAATATGGGTTATGGTAGGTCGCCTTACCTAGATAATATGAGAAAGGAAGAGTTCGGATAAGGGACAGATCCAGTTGAACTACCCATGAGAAAGATGGCTCAATTACACCATGAAGCAAGTTCAAAGGTTCTTGAGTTTGACCTAACGGTTCACTTCCATAAAGTGGAAGTAGGTACATGAAAAACTCAATGTTAGTATAGTTTATCACCCCTTAACTATGGTTAATATGATCCAGACTAAAGGGTCTGATGAGGGCATGTGTGCTCGTTCGGGGTGATATCTAGAGACAGTTCTGGTCCTATGAAAGATATGATAATGACCACCATAGCCAGTATCGGGTCTTATATGAAGCTCTGTAAGGGAGGTTGTGTCGGTCACCACTTCAGTAAGCTGATGTTGGTGAAAGGACCACCTGATGGTTAGAAAAGTACCACATGATGGTTAGAAAAAAAAGGGACCCCAATGCGTGTAGATGAAGTCACTTTGATCGTGCAAGGGCTGAAAGGAGCCTAGAGACGATGAGAGTCGTGAGCAGATGCAAAGTAGACTGACATACAAGTTACTGTGGGAGAAAATATGACATGAAAATCTGACCCCTCTAAGTTATAACTAAGAGAGTTGAGTCCCCGATACATGGGTCCATTAGAGATGGATGGGTGGAGAAGGTTAGGTTTGACGCTACCCCTTAGGATAGAGTAATGGGAGATGTTTTCCAAGTGTCCAATTTAGAGCACTATGTGAGGTACCCCAACCATGTGCTGAGAAATGAACCTTGTGAGCCCCAAGGGAGGCTGAAATGGCCTTAGTCACCTATGTAGTTTATAGGCGCCAGGATGAAAGAACTCAGAGAAAAGAATATGTGATGATAACGGTTCTTTGGAAACGCCATGGGTACGGAAAAGCCACATAGTGGTCAATGATGGACATGGAAAGGTCTTATCCTGAATTGTTTGTTTGCTTGTTTGAATTTTGAGGACAAAATTCCTACAAGAGGGGAAGGATGTTACAACCCCAATTTTTGGGTTCAAGTGGTGAGAAATATAATTTCTCATATTAAAGATGTTTGAACAAATAATCATATATTTGGTTGAGAATAATTGGTTTTCGTTTAAAATAGCCTTGTTGTTTGATTTGTGGGCTTTAGTGGCTATTGGGCCCAATAACAAGGAAATAACAAAGAAAATTCAATTAGTGAATGAATAATTGAATAATTGATAAAAGAAATATGTAGAAGGCAAATCCAAAGAGGATTTCGTGCCTCTTGGGTTCCTTGGGCTCCAAGGAGTACAAAGTTGCATAAATAAAGCAATAGGAAAAGAAAAGATTAATTAAGTATTTCTTTATGAAGAAAGAAATTGGAAAATAATGATATAATGTGGAAAATGAATGGAAAGAGGCATAAATGAGATTTCTTGGGGAAATTTCGTATCCATGAGGTTGTTAATATTAAAAGGAATGCCAATGAGGAAAATAAAAGAGAAATAAAAAGAAATCCTCAAAAAGGAATATTTAAATGAGAAATAAACAAGATAATGTGAAATAATGCATATAGATGCATCTAGAAGGATAATAAGTATCCTTAAAAAGTAATTTCAAAATAATGGAGTATCTTGGGATCCAAGGAGTCCCAATAAAGAGGAAAGAAAGAGAAAATACTAAAAAGGCAAAATAAGAGGATAATGTGTTGCATTATTATGAGGTATTGTTAAAAAGAAAGTAATTTTGATTAAAAGAAAATAGAAACTCTATCTAATGGATTAAAGAGCAAGAATAAAGGGGATAAGAAAGAGGAATTTCGAATTTTTGATATACTCAAATATTAGAAAATATCAAAAGATTTAAGAAGAGAGAAAAGGGTTTCTTCTCCTTGAAGAAATAGAAGTCCCTATGGGAGTGGAACTTGTCCCTTCTTAGAGGGCCACGTTAGGGCGTGTTTTACCTCCCCTATAAAAGGGATAGAACCCCTGGTTCGAAGAAAGAGAGATCCCACGCTCCTTTTTCCCTATTCCTTGCATAAAAACCCTAAACGTGGAGAACTACCCTACCTGCAGAGCATCAAAGGGTCGTGATGAAGTCGAGATGAAGGATGGTTTCCCACGAAGCTGGGGAGAGGTGTTGTGATCTTGGCTCTTCCCTAACCCAGGCACGGCAGCAGCTACAAAGCTGCAACGCTGGCCGTGGGGTGAAGGCTTGCGCAGCTGATCCCGGCCGCTTCGGCCACTCCCTAAGGTCTCCTCTGGCTGCGATGGGAGGGGGCGGAGGTAAGGAAGGTGGTTCTGGCTAAATCTGTGCATCAGAGTGGCGGGATTCTGCCCGCGAAGCCCTGCAGGCCGACGACTAGGGCGGTGGCATGTGCGTCGCGCGAGGAAGAAGAACCAGGCTGGATTTAGACCGTTTTACCCCTCCGCGGTAAGAAGTGCCCACAACTTAACCGAGGGCACTTTCGTCAAATCGTTATGTTCTCAAACCCACCGGGCAACGTTGCATGGGGCGGGCTGACGTGGCGCTCCCGGATTGGCCAAGTTAGTGTTTTATTTTAAAATTCATAAATAAAGATTGGTAACTCCGATTAAGACATGTAATATATGAATTTTGATCAAAAGAATACAAGGAATCCATTAAAAATAGTTTTATAGCCTGAATCTGATCATAGTTTGAAATATAGTGCAAATTATCATCTTTAATGAATTAAAGATTAAGAAATCCTATTTTGATATGATTAATGTGTTTAAAAGGGTTTAATAGATCATTAGAGTTGATGTTAACCTGTTAATCGTAAAAAGGTACATTTAGATCTAAAATAATGATCTTTGTACATAATTGTCTTAATTTAGAGTTTCATGTACCTAACTTTACATGAATAGGCTTAGAAACCCTAATTTGGGAAAATATGCCTTTTAATGGTCTCAATTGTGCAAATCCATGAATAGGATAGAGTTATGATGTTCTAAATCCATTTTGAATATAAAAGTTCCTAATTATGGATAAAAACCCAAAATGTAGTAATTAGGGTTTTCTCATGAATAAAAGGTAGAGCTAGGGCAAATGAGTTCATATGTTAGTTAGACCCTAATGAACTTGGAAATTGGTGATTGATGCGGATAATGATCTCGTTATGGATTAAAAGAATAAAATAGTAGCTTTAATGAAAAAGAAGCTTAATTGATGATTAATGTGCCTGTAATATGAAAATAGGATTATATTTTGGTTAAGATAACCTTAATATTGAAGAATAGATGAGATAATTAGGGTTTGTGAGTAATGGCATAAAATTAGGGATTAATATGGTAAAGGATGAAGGAAAACCCTAAATGCAAAACGAAACCCTAAAATGGATGCAGAAACCTTAGGAAGCGATTTCAAGTTGAATAGAAAGAATCTTGATAAAGTGTGTAGTAAATGGAATACATGTGTTTTTCAGGATTCTTAATTATGCGGTTGAATTACTTCCTTGGATCGCTTTCTTGGTTGGAATTGATATTAGCTTGAGAAATCCACTAAACAGGTATGTGGTTACTTATGAATAACCACTTAGTTTTCCGATGGTTTCTCAGACGTTTAATCGCATTGAATGCAACTAAACTATTTGGATGTTCATATTGCAAATATAAAGTGACTATGACTATCACTTAATGTATATGCCTATAAACTCAGATCCTGGTTCTCTCTATGGCATAATAGCTAACCTAGTACATGGTTGCCTATGGGTAGGTACATCAGGTTAAAGAAAGGCCTAGTACATGGCTACCTATTGGGTAGGTCCATCAGGTCTATGGATGACCTAGTACATGGCTACCTATTGGGTAGGTCCATCAGGTCTATGGATGACCTAGTACATGGCTACCTATTGGGTAGGTCCATCAGGTCTATGGTTGACTTAGTACATGGCTACCATGGAGGTAGGACCATCAAGTCACATTGAGTTAGATATTGGGCTACCTTCGGGTAGTGCCATGCGACTCTATTACCTAAAAGAGAGGTGAAATCTATGTCCACTGCAGGGACAACCCAGAGTTTGAGAATATGTATGGATTGAGTTGTATGGCTTAAAATGTAATCTTGATTGTTAAATGATTAATTGAATGATTATATTGTTAACATAGTTGAACATTATCTATTTCCTACACATACCAGCTTCGGCTGACCGATGTTTTGTTTGTCGGCGTTTTAGGTACAATGAAAAGTACAAACAGTAAAGCGACACCTTGTGAATTCAAGAATTAAAGAATAAGGAGGAATTAGATAGAATAGTTCAGCTGAGGTTAGAAGTTAGTTTGCTCCCAAATTTTCAAGGTATGCAAAGAAATTTTTTATTACCATTTTCAGTATAGTCTATTAGAATTTAATAATTGTTTATGGTTATATGTCGAACCTTTGATCCAGGATTAATGGGTGCAGCTTCAACCTCTTGGTCTCCCTTAATTGGGGGTTACTGAAAGGTGAGGTCGTAACATTTGGTATCAGAGCCTAGGTTCCTCAGTTAACCATTAATAATTATTAAATTTTACAAACTCCATAGAACCCAAGGGAGTTATTAGAGGGGTATCTGAAAGACGGAGGTGTCTAGAAAGGGATCACAACCGGGGGCTGGAAAGATTTTCCTCCGCACCGCTAGTCGGAATACGAGGACTCCCGGACCCGTGTGACCGCCTGGCCAAAGTCTTAGGTATGAATCGAAATAAGATACCTTTAGGACTTCTCATCTTATTCATCCCTTCTCATCACAAAATTCTGATAAGGACCTAAAGGATTAGGGTTTTCTCTCTTCTCCTCACCCTCTTGAGGTACAGGTAAGGTTAATAAGGTTTAAGGAATCCTCCACCAAATTAATGAAAAGCATGTAAATAAGATGTCATGGACATAAGCTGAAAAGATTAAGCATAAATTAAAGAATAGATACATGCTTAGGTCGTATGACATAAGTTGTCATGTCCTCAGAAGAAACCTGAGGCTAGACCTTCTTGTCAGGAGGATATGTTAGTCTTGGAGATAGAGATCTCCATTGCAAGTAGAGACCCAGCACATCCTCTGAGGATGATGCTAACCCTAACCCTAAGTGAAGGATAGAGAGAGATGTGTTGGACCAGGTGTTTGAAAGGACATGCCTTTGGGATGCCATACGATCCATGGGTGACCTAGCACCTTTTGGCAACCCAACCCTGGGAAGGGTCGTGCAAGGGTAAAGGATAGCCCCTTAGATGACGACGTTAGTGAGGGACCACAGAAACCCTATGGGCTTGTACAAGTAGGGCATGGCTGGCACCTAGGGCACGTCATAATGCTGGCAGTAGGATGGAACCCTGAATAAGGAATTATGATGGAGCAAAAAGGGTTATGGATGACCTTGAGCAACCATAAGTTTGAACTTAGGCTTCACCCACGTAGAGCATGTTTTTGAGGATGATCCTTCATGAAGAAAGGACCTCTAATGGTGAGGTTGGATGTGGGGTTAGCTCTAGAGAGAGCAGGAAACCCAGCAAGAAGGTTGGAAGCCTAAAACCCGGAACAATGGATGATAGTGGTTGCCTCATGATCGATCTCTGAAATTTTTTGATACCTTGGTTGTCTTTAGAGGGACCAAACCCTTGAGAAAAGATGAAGCTTCTGGTACCTATGTGCCTATGGTAGAGATGTTCACCTTCTGAGTTAGGAAGAAGAAAGGTTTGATAGCAGGTTATGAGGCCCTGTACCTTGTTGGTTGTCCTTAAGGAGGACCCAACACTAAGTGTTGCTTGAGTTGAAGGATGACAACGAGTGTGTGTCATGCCTTTTTCATGCTTGGTTTGTAGACAGAGCATGCAGTGAACCTAGGGTTCCTAGGCCTAAGAGGGGAAGTGGTGTACCTAATGCTCATGATGAGAGTTGAATTCCTGGTAGAAGCAAGCATGGTACTTCTCGTGAATAGAGGAAAAGGGAAGCCCCTTAAGTTTAAGGTATGTTTGATGAACCCCTCACAACTAGGATAATGATAAGGGAAAGTATGATCTTGATCCAGCATCGAGGAAAGAGGACAAGTATGACCTAGCATGGTACAGTAGGTGATCTGCTTATGCCTTAATAGCTTTCTAGGGTTGAGTAGGATCATGTGGATGTAAACCCTAGACCTTATAGCTTTTGTGACCTTGTGGTTAAGAGATAGTTTTCCTCCCATCCTGGGAGAGGGACCCCTTTGGTAGGGTGAATATCAGTTTTTTTGGTTTAAGGTGACCTGAAGAGGTCTCATAGAATCTTGAGAAGTTAAGTGAAAATTACATGGTATGAGAATGAACCTGTAGACCCATAGATATCCATCTCTATGTGCATATGGATGTGCTACCATGGAGGTAACCGATATGAGGCTTGACCAAGGTAGGCAGGTTGCCATGATCCCAATGAAAGGATGGGAGTCAGCCCATGAATGCAAAAAGAGAGATGATGAAGACTTGGGTAAGGTTCTAAGTGAACATGTACTGTAATGGAGAATCCTAAGTCTATCCTAGGGTCAGGTAGGGATAATACCGATGAAAGTAGGCGTTGCCTAATTCCCCAGTTGCACATGACCATAGGGTCGGGAGGTAACAACTATCATTGTCTGAGGGCCATGGGTTAGGAGATTGATCACCTTCATGAACTCATGGGACCCAAAGTGCAGATGAGTAGGGCACTCTCTTGATGCATGAGGGAAGAGGGATGACCCCAAAAGAGTCGGTACCCTATAGACCTAGAGGAGGTGACCAAGGATATAAACCTCAGTAGGTTCAAGACTAGTTTGATATCATGATGTTTGTGATGAAGAGACATATGTGGCACGTTGCAACTTAGATTTAAAGGTGTATAGGTAAGGTGGGATGTACCGTCTCTACTCTTAGAATAGGAAGAACTCTGTATTTGGACTGCAGCCAAATGCTTATTTCCTCTTATTATGGGGGTGAGAGATAGTACATTATGCATGTCATACACCAAGGATAAGAGATGATGTAGGTTGGAACGTTGCCACAAGAAATGGGGATAGAGAAGATAATCTACCCTGGTAAAGTGAATGATACATGGAAGGTTTACTAACACTAAGAGGAATGAGGTAGTCCCCTTATGAGGAAGTTTCTATGATGAGCTATGTAGAACTTACAAGTTATACCAGGTTGAGCTTGAGCACCATGATGATGAAATCAGAGAGTGTTCTTAATTGAAGATAGACATAAAGTTTGAGGTGAGATGATAAATGAAATACATGAAAGTGTATGTTTTCAACGTTACCTAATACCTAAGGATGTGAAATGGTAATGGATGCTCTGGGTGAGATACATCTCACTTGTTTGACTAGAAGCTAGAAGAAGTTGTTTGGCTAACCCTAAGTTTGAAAAGGAGAGGTGTTTGGATAACACTCAGATGTAACAAGATGCGTTGAAAGGTTAAGGGTTGTTTGGTTAGCCAGTCTAGTCCTTGATGCAAAGAAAGGATGGTGGTAGAACCTCAGATGCACTTCTTTGAAAAGAAGGTGATGAAACCCCGACTAGAGTGGTTTAGGGTTTCAGAGAAATCAATCTTGAAGAATCATGACATACAGGAAATCATGATTAGAGATCACCATACACCGTGGTAATGGCAATAGCACTTTGGATGCTTAAGATAAAGTTACATGTGGTTTATGGCCATGCAAGCCAGGAGGTAAAGGACGAACCCCAGTAACCCAGTGTATCGATATAGAGGACAAAAGAGTCCTTGAGAGGGAATGGGAGCTCAACACTATGGATGTTGTGATAGGTCTTCCCTGGGCCAAAGAAGGTCGAGATACAATATGCGTTATGGTAGGTTGCCTTACCTAGATAATATGAGAAAGGAAGAGTTCGGATAAGGGACAGATCCAGTTGAACTACCCATGAGAAAGATGGCTCAATTACACCATGAAGCAAGTTCAAAGGTTCCTGAGTTTGACCTAACAGTTCACTTCCATAAAGTGGAAGTAGGTACATGAAAAACTCAATGTTAGTATAGTTTATCACCCCTTAACTATGGTTAATATGATCCAGACTAAAGGGTCTGATGAGGGCATGTGTGCTCGTTTGGGGTAATATCTAGAGATAGTTCTGGTCCTATGAAAGATGTGATAATGACCACCATAGCCAGTATCGGGTCTTATATGAAGCTCTGTAAGGGAGGTTGTGTCGGTCACCACTTCAGTAAGGTCATGTTGGTGAAAGGACCACCTGATGGTTAGAAAAGTACGACATGATGGTTAGAAAAAAAAGGGACCCCAGTGCATGTAGATGAAGTCACTTTGATCGTGCAAGGGCTGAAAGGAGCCTAGAGACGATGAGAGTCATGAGCAGATGCAAAGTAGACTGACATACAAGTTACTGTGGGAGAAAATATGACATGAAAATCTGACCCCTCTAAGTTATTACTAAGAGAGCTGAGTCCCCGATACATGGGTCCATTAGAGATGGATGGGTGGAGAAGGTTAGGTTTGACCCTACCCCTCAGGATAGAGTAATGGGAGATGTTTTCCAGGTGTCCAATTTAGAGAACTATGTGAGGTACCCCGACCATGTGCTGAGCAATGAACCTAGTGAGCCCCAAGGGAGGATGAAATGACCTTAGTCACCTGTGTAGTTTATAGACGCCAGGATGAAAGAACTCAGAGAAAATAATATGTGATGATAAAGGTTCTTTGGAAACGCCATGGGTACATCAAAGCCACATAGGGGTCAATGATGGACATGGAAAGGTCTTATCCTGAATTGTTTGTTTGCTTGTTTGAATTTTGAGGACAAAATTCCTATAAGAGGGGAAGGATGTTACAACCCCAATTTTTGGGTTCAAGTGGTGAGAAATATAATTTCTCATATTAAAGATGTTTGAACAAATAATCATATATTTGGTTGAGAATAATTGGTTTTCGTTTAAAATAGCCTTGTTGTTTGATTTGTGGGCTTTAGTGGCTATTGGGCCCAATAACAAGGAAATAACAAAGAAAATTCAATTAGTGAATGAATAATTGAATAATTGATAAAAGAAATATGTAGAAGGCAAATCCAAAGAGGATTTCGTGCCTCTTGGGTTCCTTGGGCTCCAAGGAGTACAAAGTTGCATAAATAAAGCAATAGGAAAAGAAAAGATTAATTAAGTATTTCTTTATGAAGAAAGAAATTGGAAAATAATGATATAATGTGGAAAATGAATGGAAAGAGGCATAAATGAGATTTCTTGGGGAAATTTTGCATCCATGAGGTTGTTAATATTAAAAGGAATGCCAATGAGGAAAATAAAAGAGAAATAAAAAGAAATCCTCAAAAAGGAATATTTAAATGAGAAATAAACAAGATAATGTGAAATAATGCATATAGATGCATCTAGAAGGATAATAAGTATCCTTAAAAAGTAATTTCGAAATAATGGAGTATCTTGGGATCCAAGGAGTCCCAATAAAGAGGAAAGAAAGAGAAAATACTAAAAAGGCAAAATAAGAGGATAATGTGTTGCATTATTATGAGGTATTGTTAAAAAGAAAGTAATTTTGATTAAAAGAAAATAGAAACTCTATCTAATGGATTAAAGAGCAAGAATAAAGGGGATAAGAAAGAGGAATTTCGAATTTCCTATATACTCAAATATTAGAAAATATCAAAAGATATAAGAAGAGAGAAAAGGGTTTCTTCTCCTTGAAGAAATAGAAGTCCCTATGGGAGTGGAACTTGTCCCTTCTTAGAGGGCCACGTTAGGGCGTGCTTTACCTCCCCTATAAAAGGGATAGAACCCCTGGTTCGAAGAAAGAGAGATCCCACGCTCCTTTTTCCCTATTCCTTGCATAAAAACCCTAAACATGGAGAACTACCCTACCAGCAGAGCATCAAAGGGCCGTGATGAAGTCGAGATGAAGGATGGTTTCCCAAGAAGCTGGGGAGATGTGTTGTGATCTTGGCTCCGCCCTAACCCAGGCACGGCAGCAGCTGCAAAGCTGCAACGATGGCCACGGGGTGAAGGCTTGTGCAGCTGATCCCGACCGCTTCGGCCACTCCCTAAGGTCTCCTCTGGCTGCGACGGGAGGGGGCGGAGGTAGGGAAGGTGGTTCCGGCTAAATCCGTGCATCAGAGTGGCGGGATTCTGCCTGCAAAGCCCTGTAGGCCGACGACTAGGGCGGCGGCCTGTGCGTCGCGCGAGGAAGAAGAACCAGGCTGGATTTAGACCATTTTACCCCTCCGCGGTAAGAAGCGCCCACAACTTAACCGAGGGTACTTTCGTCAAATCGTTATGTTCTCAAACCCATCGGGCAACGTTGCATGGGGCGGGCTGACGTGGCGCTCCCGGATTGTCCAAGTAAGTGTTTTATTGCAAAATTCATAAATAAAGATTGGTAACTCCGATTAAGACATGTAATATATGAATTTTGATCAGAAGAACACAAGGAATCCATTAAAAATAGCTTTTTAGCCTGAATCAGATCATATCTCGAAATATAGTGCAAATTATCATCTTTAATGAATTAAAGATTAAGAAACCCTATTTTGATATGATTAATGTGTTTAAAAGGGTTTAATAGATCATTAGAGTTGATGTTAACCTGTTAATCGTAAAAAGGTACATTTAGATCTAAAAGAATGATCTTTGTACATAATTGTCTTAATTTAGAGTTTCATGTACCTAAGTTTACATGAATAGGCTTAGAAACCCTAATTTGGGAAAATATGCCTTTTAATGGTCTCAATTGTGCAAATCCATGAATAGGATAGAGTTATGATGTTCTAAATCCATGTTGAATATCAAAGTTCCTAATTATGGATAAAAACCCAAAATGTAGTAATTAGGGTTTTCTCATGAATAAAAGGTAGATCCATGGCAAATGAGTTCATATGTTAGTTAGACCCTAATGAACTTGGAAATTGGTGATTGACGCGGATAATGATCTCGTTATGGATTAAAAGAATAAAATAGTAGCTTTAATGAAAAAGAAGCTTAATTGATGATTAATGTGCCTGTAATATGAAAATAGGATTCTATTTTGGTTAAGATAACCTTAATATTGAAGAATAGATGAGATAATTAGGGTTTGTGAGTAATGGCATAAAATTAGGGATTAATATGGTAAAGGATGAAGGAAAACCCTAAATGCAAAACGAAACCCTAAAATGGATACAGAAACCTAAGGAAGTGATTTCAAGTTGAATAGAAAGAATCTTGATAAAGTGTGTAGTAAATGGAATACATGTGTTTTTCAGGATTCTTGATTATGTGGTTGAATTACTTCCTTGGATTGATTTCTTGGTTGGAATTGATATTAGCTTGAGAAATCCACTGAATAGGTATGTGGTTACTTATGAATAACCGCTTAGTTTTCCGATGGTTTCTCAGACGTTTAATCGCATTGAATGCAACTAAACTGTTTGGATGTTCATATTGCAAATATAAAGTGACTATGACTATCACTTAATGTATATGCCTATAAACTCAGATCCTGGTTCTCTCTGTGGCATAATAGATAACCTAGTACATGGCTGCCTATGGGTAGGTCCATCTGGTTAGAGAAAGGCCTAGTACATGGCTACCTATTGGGTAGATCCATCATGTCTATGGATGACCTAATACATGGCTACCTATTGGGTAGGTCCATCAGGTCTATGGATGACCTAGTACATGGCTACCTATTGGGTAGGTCCATCAGGTCTATGGTTGACTTAGTACATGGCTACCATGGAGGTAGGACCATCAAGTCACATTGAGTTAGATATTGGGCTACCTTCGGGTAATGCCATGCGACTCTATTACCTAAAAGAGAGGTGAAATCTATGTTCACTGCAGGGACAGCCCAGAGTTTGAGAATATGTATGGATTGAGTTGTATGGCTTAAAATGTAATCTTGATTGTTAAATGATTAATTGAATGATTATATTGTTAACATAGTTGAACATTATGTGTTTCCTCCACATACCAGCTTCGGCTGACTGACGTTTTGTTTGTCGGCGTTTTAGGTACAATGAAAAGTACAAATAGTAAAGCGACACCTTATGAATTCAATAATTAAAGAACAAGGAGGAATTAGATAGAATAGTTCAGCTGAGGTTAGAAGTTAGTTTTCTCCCAACTTTTCAAGGTATGCAAAGAAAAATTTTATTACCATTTTCAATATAGTCTGTTAGAATTTAATAATTGTTTATGGTTATATGTCGAACCTTTGATCCGTGATTAATGGGTGCGGCTTCAACCTCTTGGTCTCCCTTAATTGGGGGTTACTGAAAGGTGAGGTCATAACAGAAGAAGTCCTGCACAAGGCAAACTGACAGGTTGGCGAGACGAACCGATCAACTGGAGGACCGAGGAGGCCAGACAACAGGAGGATGAACCGATTGATTGGTAGCTTGACCAACTGGCGAGAGGAGTCTAGACATTGCTTGAACCTGTGGACCAAACGACCATTTCAAGATCCCAACCAAGCATCCAGGAGGTGAGCCGACCAGTTCAAGAGTTGAACTGATCAACCTAGATTGGCTCGAGTATAGATTTTCATCAACAATAGGTTGCATATGATGTGGACCTTAGGTGGTAGTAATTCCTTATGGCACCAAGGAGTTGTAATAGAATGACCATAACCATCACTTGTGTGTTTTAATTGTTGCATGTCCTCATTTGTCGTTATAGTATGTATATGATATGTACTGAGTATGTGGTGATTGGATATGTATATACATTTATATATAAAATTCCTCAATAAATTTTAAGTCTTAGATGCTTTTCAAAAGAAGAATACATGAAAAGCTTGATCAAACAAGTGTAGGTTAAACCCAAGTGTGGTTCACCATCCATCTTGTAGAAGTGTGATGGTAGATATGTAGGTTCTTCCCAAGTAGGATGCATATTCCATCGTGTTGGCTTTTGGGTCAGGCTTAATTGAGTGTACTTAATGGGATGAAGTACCAGAGGCATGTAGATGACTATGACAAGAATTACACATATCATCAATCTAAGAATTGCATATGATGAAATTGGCAAAAGTTGTCTACCTTAAATTTCATTATGGACGTTGGTGTTGGCCGGGTAATAGTTGAATTGTTTTGGATCTTGGCTTCTTAGAAGATTGTATGCTACAATTTTCAAATTGATACATGAGGGTTATCAATTTTAATAAAATAGTGGGAGCAATAATTAGTTAAAGGCCTAATTAATATCCTTAACTTATCAAATGAAACAAATAAAAATGTTAAAAAAGTTGAAATATTTGTTTGTATTAACTAATGTCAAACACAAACACAACATTATTGTGATCAGTCCTTGAGAAGGACAAAACGGGATTAACTTCTACATCTGGTTTAGGATTTTGAGAAGTGTTCTCATAAATGAGCAAAAGCTCTAAGTCCTTGAAAGACTAGAGCCAGAGGAACTTGATCCACATGCGCCTAAGGTTGAAATGGATGTTTACTTGAAGCATGCCAATGATGCCATAGATATTGAGTACCTTATGCTATGTTGTATGAACTATGAGTTGCATGAACAACATGAAAACATGGACACTGTGAGAGTGACACATGGAACCATGATTTGGTAGTCACAGTCATCCCTCACAGTGATGGTGGTGAGTGTGATTCTTCGACCTAAAAACACTACAATCAACACATCTCGTTGGGTACACTTTGACATCATCAAATGCAATCCTGAAACATGAGTTGTTATAAAGGTGATGATTGGGTGACTTTGACACGTGGGGATTTTGAGGGGTGAGTGATAGATATGGGATTTATCCCTCCTAAGGGAGTTTGATGTCCATGGCCACTTGATGAGTAGGATTGAGAAAGGCATGTACATGCATGTGTGAATCAATATGTGGTATTGATGTCACACACATCTCACCCAGTCTGCTCTAAGATCAAGGAAATGGATGAACCTTGAAAGGATGATTGTACCATGCCTTGAGTTCATTCAGGACATTAGTGACAAAGGAATTATACATTCACTGTAACACCATTCACAGATTGTAGGATTGAAAGTTGTTCTCCAACTTTCTATTTCACTTGGGTAGCATTGATGTGTGACTAGGCACCACTCTTTTCTTATGAAGTCATAAGTGTTATGGACTTTTACTTCCAACGTGAAATGGACCTGTAGGGTCACACACACTAGGACATGTTCCTAGAAGAGGAGTTTCACCATAAATCTTATTTGGATTGATTACTAAAGGAGTTTAGTAGTTCAATTAAACACCCAATCGATTGATAGCTCAAACTCTTAGTGTTCAACTTGTTGGTTTAGATGATTGGAGTATCAGATCGATTGAAACTACAATTAACTGATCTGCTACCCCAACCGATCGGCTCATAGAGATGAAGTGATTGGTTCAGGCTGGTGAGCTGACCGACTCAGGTCAATGAACCGATCGGTTCACATTGTTGAACTGGTCGGGTGACCAACCGAGTTTGTTTAACTTGTTCAAATTTGATTTGGACAAGGACTAATAGTTGATTAGTTGGAAACAAACATGGAAAGTCAATTTGAGTTGGACCAGGACCACAAACCGATCGGCTCATGCTTGAATCGATAAGCTCAAGAGCCTAGACAATCGGTTCAGGGCTGAACCGATCAGTTCAATTGGCGTAGTTTGTCAGATTTTGTTAAAAATCTCAAACCCTTCTACTCCTGCTTTAATCCTACATTGCCCGGGGTAGAGAACCCTGCCCCATGACCCTCCTATATATAGGGGTATTGGGGGCTTCTCAAAATACAACTCAGAACACCAATTGCTCTGCAAAGTTGTCATTCTCTCTAGTTGTGGTAACTGAGAGGGCCTGAGCAAGTGCTACCTGATTAGGGAGGCACAACGAGGGAAAGAAAATTGCAGAAAGGCAAATGGTTGTAGGAGAGTGTGTCGGTGACTAGTACGCCGATAGGAGGGTACAACTCCTTCCAGTGCCTTATACAACAAGGCGATTTTAGTTTTAGGTGGTCCGTGTGGACTACTTCAGAGGCGGGAGACTTCTGCCGCTCGGAAGATAGCTGTCAATCCTGACAGTCTCAGTGAGACCATGAGCTGCACAGACACCATCCAAGACCGAAGGTGAAGATTGTGCAAGCCGCGCGGTAACGTCGTCGAGCAAGCCTCGGGACAAGGAATGTCTCTAAAAACCAGCCTTCCTACTATATAGATGTTGACGTGATTCCTTTATTCAGGGTTTGGGGAGAAGAAATTTTTTGTTTTCGCTGCCTTCTCTGCCTCCCCTAAAACCCAACAGTGGTATCAGAGCCATGTAAACTGCTCTATACTTTAGGATTATCGATGTGATCAATTTTGGTTTGTCGTCTTTATTTATTGCATACAATGCGAACAAAATTGGCTTTATGCATGTCTAATCCTAAATCCACAAATCCCAAAATACATATATGATATGTAATATGAATGCACTTGATACACGTCGCCCTTAAACGAGTTTTGTGGTGGATGTATAGCATGGTTATGGCCAATAAACCCTATGTATGTGTGCTTGGTTGAATGTGGTTGCTTGTATCTCGTTCTGCGCACCGATTCCCTACCTCCTTTTCTTGATGTAACTTGAGATAACTCGAGATTTCTTTCCTACCTTTGCTCCCCCCGAATGTAACTCGGGGTTTCTCTATTCAAATTTAAATAAGGTAGAACTTTTATTTCTTATTATGTCGAAGAATGACAAACAACCTAACGACGACTGAGACGGTCGGTTCAAGGCACGAACCGATCAGTTGGCATTCCAAATGACCGATTCGAGGAGCGAGATGAGCGGGTGGCTGCCATGAGGAGATGTACAATGATCAGGAAAACTGATCGGTTGAAGGTGCTAGTCGATCGGTTGGTGGCACCCAACCGACCGGCCTGATGGCGATCCGATCAATCATGGAGATGAGTTGATCAAACCCAGAATGTGGCGAACCGTTCGAAAAAATCATCATTTACTAAGTGGAAGTGATCATTAGCAGCGGATTAACAAAAATCACTAAAAATTAAAACCTTTTTGCACAGAGATCCAATTCCAGGAAACTGTTAACAACAAGAACCAAAGTATTACATATACATTCTAGTTCACAAGTACATGCCATGTACCATATCCTCTCAAGGATTACATACATCAATTGCTCTGTTAAGTCTACTCATGAGCAACACAAAACCTCGAGGCATTCAAGACAAGATCTTAAAATGATTATAAAAACACTAAGTACTGACTCCTAGGACCTGAGAGTACAGAGACGACATATAGGACTCATATCTACAAGACACGACAATCAATATCTCCACTTAAGATGTTACTGTTGTCCCTGATGTTGCTGTCTTTTTTCCTGCTGTATGATTTCTACCTCTTCGTCCGCATCCACCTAAAAATGTTGGATCCCACGGGGGTGAGACAATTGAAAATTGTCCCAGTGAGAGATATAACTCTCTGTCAAAAACATTATTATTGTAGTTAAACATTATGAAACTGAGAAGAGGATAAGCAGTTTAGAATATTCTCATCTTTTAAAGCATGGAAACTATCTATGATAGAGCAATAAATTGTCTATTATCTTTATAAGGAATAGGAAGAACATGTATATCACTTATCCATCATACTATATCAACATCTCAAGCTTATCCTATGATACTCATTATCATGGTATGTCATCCATGAATCATTCTCATTCCTATCTGTTGGCCTCAACCAATCTGCTAACCAGATATTGAATTGTATCAATCATGTGAGTATACATCATCATATTCCATTCAAGCATTGTACTATGCCAATCCTGTGCAACCATTCTAGGAATTAGACTAGGCCAATCCTGTGCAAACATTCCAGGCATTAGACTATGCCAATCCTATGTAACCATTCCAGGCATTGGACTATACCAATCCTGTGTAAACATTCCAGGCATTGGACTATGCCAATCCTCTGCAACCATTCCAGGCATTGGACTATACCAATCCTGTGTAAACATTCCAGGCATTGGACTATACCAATCCTGTGTAAACATTCCAGGCATTGTACTATGCCAATCATGTACAACAATTCCATGCATTGGACTATTCCAATCTTGTGCAATTATTCTAGGTATTGGGTTATGACCAATCCTGTGCAATTATTCCAGGCATTGGGTTATTACCAATCATGTGCAATTATTCTAGGTATTGGGTTATGACCAATCCTGTACAATTATTCTAGGTATTGGGTTATGACCAATCATGTGCAATTATTCCAGGCATTGGGTTATGACCAATCCTATGACATTATTCTAGGCATTGGGCTATGACCAATCCTGTGCAATTATTCCAGGTATTAGGTTATTACCAATCCTATGCAATTATTCTAGGCATTGGGTTATTACCAATCATGTACAATTATTCCAGGCATTGGGTTATGACCAATCATGTGCAATTATCACTGAATACCACATTACCTTTACTAGGTATTAAACCTTGGCCAAGCCATCATACTTATTCAAACCCTTTATGTAATTCAAGTATTCCTCTCATCTCCTTTAAGCTTATTCAAACACTATAGCCCTTATTTGTCTATAAGCATAAACATGTATGACCAAGATTTCATTATTATTATTATTATTATTGTATCCATTAGTTATAATTATTATGTTACTAAGTTTCCATTGTTTATTATCATTTATTTCATGAGACTTTATAATATCTTGTTACCTTTCACTATGTAACAACTATTCTCATGGGTCATAAGGCCCATTACACATCTTGTCACCTCTCACTAGGAAACAACTATTCTCATGGCTCATAAGGCCATTACACATCTTGTCACCTCTCACTAGGCAACAACTATTCTCATGGCTCACAAGGCCATTACATATCTTGTCACCACTCACTAGGAAACAACTATTATCATGGCTCACAAGGCCATTAAACATCTTGTCACCTCTCACTAGGCAACAACTATTCTCATCATTTATCATTAAATGATTATCAACACAAGGTATGAGTTTCTTTCTCATCCTTACCAGAATATAAATACATCATACTTTACTAACTTGGCTTCACCCTTTCTTAAGGTATGTTAGCCTACACTTATCAAAGTGCATTAGGCTCATTACATCTCAATGTAACAATTGACATGGCACATTTCATGTGTTACTCATCCAAGTATACTAGATTTAGGGTACATCAAGGTGTATCAACTTTGAAGTACTGGATGTGATATCTATCATGTCTTGATATATCACTTCCCTCTTCACTCTTGACTTAATTAAGTTCATCAGCTTATCTTGTATTAGGATATTTCCCATCCTAATACTTTATGCACCTGTTCATCACATTATCATGTAATGTGTTGGTCATAAGTCACTCATTTGATTTATTTAACCATTATCAATAATGTGGACTCATCTCATATTAAGACATTATTGATATAAGGTTATCCATTATCAACCACTTTAGGCATTTCACCTACCAATATTTTATTCATTATTCCATTATTAGGAATAGGGTTTCCTCTTTTTATCAACTAGGGGTTTACATCACATCACCCTATGTTGGGGTTTCAGATGACATCACCCTGTATTAGGGTTTCACATGACATCATCCTATATATTAGGGTTTCACATGACATCACCATGTATTAGGGTTTCACATGACATCACCCTTAATTAGGGTTTCTTATGGAATCACCCCTAATTAGGGTTTCTCATGGAATCACCCTTAATTAGGGTTTCACAAAGCACCCTCTTAAATTTGGGTTTTTCATTATATTACCCTGAATTGGGATTTCTCATATCATCACCCTAGATTAGGGTTACACCATTACCCTAGATTAGGGTTTCACCTAGCATTGCCCTAAATTAGGGTTAGGGCTCATCATCTTTCTCGATTAGGGTTTCATGATGTCTTTATCAAGGATCATACCCTAATTGCATATTCTATTCATGCTGAGAGTGTTGAGATTTAACCACTACATGATTATTATACATGTATGAATTTCTCTCGCTCTCATCCTTTCTAGGATGTTAATTACTTCAAGCTTGATTAGATTAGGTCAACCTTTTATTCAAGTACACACATTTTGGGTTATCATAGTGTATTGAGATATTGCTTCCATAAGCATCAAAGGTTAACACTCAAAAGATGCTAATCACCTAAGTACTTGAGAGGTACAACCATTATAATTATCTTTAATAAATATCATTAATAATCAGGGGGTTAATTGTACTTGCATAGTTTAAATCAATTAGACCTTCAAACGGTCTTGAGGTATTAGACCCTCAAACGGTCTTGATGTACTTTGACCTGAAAGCGGTCTTGACCTTCTTAAACCTCAAATGGTTTTGAGACCGTTTGAATTAAATATCAATTAACTCCAAACGGTTTGAAACCGAATGGCCCTCAAACGGTCTGAGACTGAATGGTCCTCAAATGGTCTAAGACTATTTGGTCTCATTCATTTTGAAACCATTTAACCTTAAATCATGGTTTATTAATCAATCGATTTAGGGTTTCCATTCATTGGACCATTCAATACTAAGAACATTGAAGGTAGATCAACTTGAAACCCTTGGATCTCCATCCATTCATGACTCCTCTTGACCTCAAACGGTCTTGAGACTGTTTGCCCTCAAACGGTCTTGAGACTGTTTGAGCCATTGGATCTCCATCATTCACATCAGCAATTAACCCCAAACGGTTTTGGAGTTAAATTTGCCCAATCGATCTTGAGATCCATTACCCATTCGGTTTTGAACTCAATTATCCATTCGATCTTAAAGTCAATTACCCATTCAGTCTGGAGATAAATTACTCATTCGGTTTTGAAGTAAGTTACCCATTCGATCTTGGGCTCAATTACCCATTCGTTCTTGAGTTCATTTACCCATTCGGTCTTGAACTCAATCACCCATTCAGTTTTGAGGTAAATTGCCCATTCGGTTTTGAAATCAAATCAACTCAATCGGTTTTGAAAACCGTTTGCCTATTCCTTTGTTGATGTGTGTGCTTAAGATGACATCATCATCTTCAAGCTTGAAACCTTCGAAGTCAGTTGTGATTCATATGGAAATTTCAATAACTAATCAAAAGGAAATCGAGAAAGAAGAAAGGTTCAACATATAATGAATAAATTAAAAGCAATAGTAAAATTTAAGGGTTCAAGTTATATAAAACGCCTTCAAAATTGAATCCAAGCTTCAAGATCCACGTCTTCAATGGTGAATGAAGCTTTCTAAACCTCCCAAGGCTCGTTCTCAAGTCTTTGAGTGAAATGAATGGCAAAGGTTGAAGATTGAATGAAGAAAAGAAGAAATTCAGCATTGAATTTCGATTTCCGCCATGAATTCAATGTGGAAGATGACTATGGAGCTTACCTTTGTTTTTTTTTAGGAAAGGTAATGTTATATAATTAAAAAACACATCAAGCAAGCAAAAACCTGCTTATGTGGAATATCAATAGAGAGTTTAAGAAGAAAAAAAACAGCAGCTGAAAGAAGAAAAAACTGAAAAAAAGCATAAGGAGACATAGTTCAGCTAGCTGGGGGGAGGCACCCCTTAAGACAAACCTCCTATAAAAAATATAATGTTATTGCATCCTAGAGATTTCCCTGATTTGACCAGCCCTTGATTTAGAGAAGAAATCATAGAAGTTGCTGCACTAAGCTGACCCCAGCCTCATCGTCCACCATAGCTTTAAGGTCACAGAGAAACGCTGCTTCAGATTCACCTTCTTCTGATTCATCCATTCTTCCTTCTGCTATTTTTCCTATAGTTTAGTAAGGATGTGAAGATCGACATCTATTTGTGTTATAATAATTTTTGCCAATTTTTTGATGTTGTTGAAAGTTCTATTGTTCCTTTCTTTCCAAAGATTCCAGTAGATTGTGATGAAAAGATCGTTGCTTTTGAAATTTCTGTAATGTCTTGAAGGTGTTATTTGGATGGGGAAAATGGCTTCCTGGAGATCAGGAAGGCAATTTCGCATGAAGTGTGAAAAGATTTCTTGAGAGAATGTGCATTTAAAGAAGATGTGGCTGACCGAATCACTATTTTTTTCACAGAGGGCACATTTAAAAGGTCCAATGAAACCCTTTTTTGTGATGTTTTCACCTGTTAGAAGTTTATTATGTAAAAGAAGCCATAAGAAAGTTTTGTATTTTTGTGGCCATTTTTGTTTCCAAAGCTTAGTTGAAGATGGGGAGATACCTCTGAAGGAGAGAAAGTTGTAAGCTAGTTTGACCGAATACTCTTTCCCCCACTTCCAAGAGATGTTATTTGAGGTGTTGTTTTCCAAAGAACTAGAGAGGTTTCTGAATTCATTTTGACTTACCTAGGAAAGGATACATCTTTTGAATGAGTTTGATCTGTTACTAGTGATGAGAGAAAGGGCTTTATCAATTTTTAGGTTGAAGAGTTTTTTTGGAATAGACCAAGAAGTTTTGAGATTTAAAACAAAGCTGTTTTCATACCATGGATCAGACCAGAAGGAGATGTTTTTGTGAGAATGGGGAGGAGCAATTAAGATTTGTGAAATCGTTTTTATATTTTTATTGATGAATTTCCAGAGTGGGGAAGCTGATTTCCGCTAGATGTGGTGCCAAGGAGGTGAGTTTTGGTAGTATTTGTTAGTGATGAGATTTGTCCAGATTTTCTTTTTATTTTGGGTAAGACAGTCAATGATTTTGGTAATGAGGCAGAGAGAGTGTGTTTCAATGTTTATAATTCCCCAACCTCCTTGATCAAGTGGAGCTGAAATCGTTTTCCAATTAACTAGATGATAGTGTTTCTGAGGTTTATCTGGATTTTGGACATTGTTCCAAAGGAAATTTCTTCAGATTTTGTCTAGTATGGATTTAGTTTTTGAGGGTAAGGGTATGCAGCTTAAGAAGTGGGTTTTTATAGGTGTGATGCCACTATTTAGCAGGGTGAGCCTCCCCGAGAGATTTAGGAAGTTGTTTTCCCAGCTGGTGAGTTTAAAGTTTATTTTTGAAATTATGGGTTTCCAAATAGCATTTGAAATGTTATATGGGGTGATAGGGAGACCCAGGTACTTGATCGGGAAATCTTCTGTTCTGTATTTTAGGAAGCCTTTTAGGTTCTCCAAAGACGATTTTTGAATGTTTACCCCAAAAATGGAGGAATTTTGAATGTTTACTTTCAGCCCAGAGATATAAGAGAATATACCTATGATCCTAAAAATATTCTGGACAGAGGATATATTTGGTGAGGAGAAAATGATAGTGCATGTCCTCCTGTTGCTCCTAAGCTCCTTTGTGCATGGCCAAAGCAAGGAAATAAAAATGGATCAAAAAAGCCTTTCAGGTGGGTTGAAAATGGAATGTATATAAGGGGATTTCAATGAGAGAGAAAGTGATAAACAATTCCTTCAACTCCCAAAATTGGTGCCACATACTCCCCTACATCCCTTGAATATGAAGCCATCTCCCTCACCTTGTAATTCCTCTTCATTATCCATGAATTAAAAGAAAGCAAATTAAGCACCTTAATCAATATAAAAATAATATCCAAAATCGAGTGGATATTACTTTTTCTTTAACTAATGTGAGTGGGATCTCCACTCACTTTAGATATTTCGTGGCCTTTGTAAGGCTCAAGGAAGTCCATACTTATACAAATACAACCATCTCATTTTTTGTTGAAGAGCACTTCAATTAATTTATTTATTTTTGCATTAAATTGAGTTAGGGTTTCAATTATGCTTAAATCTTAATTATTTTAATACCAAGATTCTCTCTCCTCCAAAGAGATTCAAATGAGACACCCCTCTCATTTTATTTTCTCTAAATGATGTCAAGAAACATGAGGGAATCTCTAGAGGTGGTATTTTGCATATTGAACCCTAGGTTTTGGGTAAATTGTACATTACACCAAAACTAGGTTTTAATGCACAAACATTGCTTAACAAGCTCTTTCTTGGTGCTTAGGCCACCACAAGCCATACCTCTGCATAATTCTCATTCTTATGATTCTTCATCACTTGAGGAACATTTTACCATGTAACATTTTCAAGTTAACCCCTCAACTTGGGTAATTTGCTCTTTAGTCCAAAATAGGCAAAACATTGTTTCAACATTATTCAAAAAGGACTAAAATTGAAACATAAGTTCCTCTTGGGCCTTAATTACTTTTCAAAAAATAAGAGCAAGCATACAATTAACTTTATTAAGCAAAACCTCTAGGGTTAAATCATAACCTAGGCCAGGGATGTTACACAGAAAGGCAAAGAACAGAGTTCATCTTGTACAGGTTGCAAACCTAGATGACCGTGATTCCTCTTGGCTTGAGGAAACACATTAGGATGGACATAATCATTGCTTTTATCATTTTGCATGTTTTCTATGGGATATAGCATGTATATGATACGTACTATGTATTGTGGTGATTGGATATGTATATGTACCTATAAAACCAAATCCCTCATTAAATATTAAAGTTTTAGATTCCTACCAAATGTGACACACTTGAAAATCTTGATCGGCTAAGTGTGGGCATGCCCTAGCGTGGTGCACCGTATATCTCATGGAAGCGTGAAGGATAGATATGTGGGTCTACCCTAGCAGGGTGCATATTCATCGTGTTTGCTTTGGGTCAAACTTAACAAGGTGACCAAGATATGATCTAACACCTTGAGGCATGGAGGTGATCATGGCAAGGAGTTGAATATGACATCTTTCAAGAGTTGCATATGATGCAATTGGCAAGAGTTTCCTACCTGGAAGATCTATGTTGTGGGTGACAGCCCTAGCTGGTCCATGACTGAGAGGATTTCAGGATCTTGACCCACTAGAAGATTGTACGCTGCAATCTTCCGAATTGATGGTGAGGGCTGTCAATTTGAATCAAAATAGTGGGAGTGGTAATTAATTAAAGGCCTAATTAAGTATCATTAAATTTTATTCAAATCAAATCAAAAAGGAGTTTTGAAAAATGCAATTTTCTCTAGTAGAATGGCAAAAGAGTCATCTTTTATAATGGGCAAATTAATTGAGAATAAATTCCATAACTGGTTGGGGATGATGAGAAATATTCTGCACAATCCAAATATACTGGTAGCCGTTGAGTCCACTCTATGTACGCTTAAGGTTTTGTTTGAGACAAATGAGAAGAAGGATAGTTCATTGATAAAGATCAATGGAATGAAGTCTAAGGACAAAGGTGAGGGAGAGAAGGGTTCTCTCGCCAAACCAAATTCTTCTGCACTCAAAACATGGAGAGGATGGAAGGAATGATGGAATAAGAAGCGAGAGATAGAGATCTCTACTTTTGGTGTATACGTGATAGATATTAACTTCACTACTTCTTTGTCATGGGTACTTGATACCGGATGTGGATCTCACATTTGTTCAAATGTGAAGGATCTTAAGAGAAGTAGGCCTTTGGGGAAAGGCGAGGTTGAACTACGTGTTGCCAATGGGGCAAGGGTTGCCGCCAGTGCCGTAGGAACCTATGAGTTAACTCTGCCTAGTGAGTTAATAATAGAGTTGAAGAACTGATATTATGTACCTGCCATAAATAGGAATATCATTTCCATTTCTTGTTTAGACAAGGATGGTTTTGAATTTCTCATTAAGAATGAAAAATGTTCCATTTCAAAAGATGGGATCCTTTTTGGCAGTGCCCCAATGTCTTATGGTCTATACTTGAGACAAGTGTATACAACGTAAACACCAAAAGGCAAAAACTCAACAACTCAAACAAAAAATATCTTTGTCATTATCGTCTCGGGCACATAAATGAGAAGCACATCTCTAGACTCCACAAAGATGGTTATCTAGACTCTTTTGATTATGAATTAATAGAGAAATGTGAATCTTGTTTGTTGGGAAAGATAAAAAAGACTCCCTTTTCAGGTAAAGCTGAGAGAGCTAGTGATCTATTAGGACTCATACATACTGATGTATGTGGGCCTTTTACAACTAATGCCAGAGGTGGGTATCAGTACTTCATTACCTTCACTGATGACTTCAGTAGGTATGCCTTTGTGTACATGATGAAACATAAGTCAGAAACCCTTGAAAGGTTTAAGGATTTCATGAATGAAGTACAGAACCAACTTGGTAAAAGTATTAAAGCACTTCGATCTGATCGAGGTGGAGAATACTTAAGCCAAGAGTTTGAGGACCTTCTGTGAGCCTGTGGTATCGTATCACAATGGACTCCGCCTGGAACACCATAGTATAATGGTGTGTCTAAAAGAAGGAATCACATGTTACTTGATATGGTGCGATCAATGATGAGTTTTTTCAGATCTTTCGATTTCCTTCTGGGGTTATGCTCTTGAAACTGCTGCGTTTACACTTAACCGAGTACCATCTAAATCGGTTCAAAAGATGCCATATGAGATATGATACGGGAAGCATCCTGATTTGTCTTTTATTAAGATTTGGGGTTGTGAGGCTTACGTCAGGAAAATGTTTCCTGATAAACTTGGACCCAAGTCTGATAAATGTTATTTTATTGGATACCCCAAGGAAACAAGGGGATACTATTTATACCACCCTACTAACAAAAAAGTGTTTGTTGCTAGGACAGCTATGTTCCTAGAAAAGGAATTTATTTCCAAAGGAAATAGTGGGAGGAAAATAGAGCTTGAAGAGGTTCAAGCCCAACAAGAAAACATTGAACTAGTAGATGTACAAGAGGAACATGGAGATTCACAAGGTGTTGTGGAATCTCAGTCTCCTCAAGTAACACAAGGGCTTCATAGATCGAGTAGGACACACCTTGAACCTGAGAGGTTTGGATACCTTGTGACTCAAGAAGGCGGTGAGTTGATCATAGATGATGATTCAACTACCTATCTAGAGGCTATGGAGGGACCAGACTCTGAGAAATGGCTTGAAGCCATGAGATCCGAGATGGAATCCATGTACTCCAAAAAAGTATGGACTTTGGTGGAACCACCCAAAGGGGTAAAATCCATAGGGTGCAAATGGGTCTTCAAGAAGAAGACCGACATGGATGGAAATGTGCAAACTTATAAAGGCAGATTGGTTGCAAAGGGTCTCCGACAAGTTTAAGGTGTTGTCTATGATGAAACTTTTTCTCCAATTGCCATGATTAAGTCCATCAAGATCATGCTTTCTATTGCGGCTTACTATGACTATGAGATTTGGAAAATGGATGTTAAAACCACATTCCTTAATGGGAATATAAATGAGGATGTGTACATGACACAACCTGAAAGTTTTATAGATCCAAAAAATGCCAATAAAGTCTGTAAGCTACAAAGGTCAATCTATGGATTGAAGAAAGCATCTCGGAGTTGGAATCTTCAATTTGATGAGGAAGTCAAAGTGTTTGGCTTTATTCAAAATGAAGATGAACCTTGTGTGTACAAGAAGGTTAGTGGGAGCATGACCAAATTCCTCATATTGTATGTGGATGACATACTTTTGATGGGGAATGATGTCACAGCCTTAGAGAAGGTAAAGACTTGGCTAGGGAATACTTTCTCAATGAAGGACTTAGGAGAAGTGTCCTACATTATAGGTATTAAGATCTCTAGAGATAGATCTAAAAGGCTTCTCAGACTAAGTCAAAGCACATACATTGACAAAGTGTTGAAGCGGTTCAACATGGAGAAGTCAAAGAGAGGCAACATTCCCATGCTACATGGAGTCACCATCTCTAGAGCTCAATGTCCCCAATCTTGTGAAGAGAGGGAGCGTATGAATGGGATCCCATATGCATCAGCCATAGGATCCATCATGTACACTATGTTGTGCACACGACCAGATGTCTTGTATGCTCTCAGCATGACGAGCAGGTACCAGTCAGATCTCACGGATGCTCACTGGAAATCCATAAAGAACATCCTCAAGTACTTGCAAAGGACTAAGGATCAGTTCCTTATATACGGCGGTGAGGAAGAATTGGTAGTAAGGGATTACACCAATGCAAGCTTCCAAACTGACAAAGATGATTACAGATCACAATCATGATTTGTATTTTGCCTAAATAATGGACCTGTGAACTGGAAGAGTTCCAAGAAAGAAACAGTTTCCGATTCTACTACAGAGGCCGAGTATATTGTTGCTTCACATGCAGCAAAGGAGGCTGTTTGGATCAGGAAGTTCTTCACTAAACTTGGTGTAGTTCCCAGTAGCTGTGATGTAATTGAGCTTTATTGTGAACATAATTGAGCTATTGCTCAAGCTAAGGAACCCAGATCACATCAGCGGTCCAAGCACATACTGTGGTGCTTCCATCTCATACCAGAGATTGTATAATGAGGAGATGTGAAGATTTTCAAAGTACCAACTGAAGACAACATAGATGATCCACTGACTAAGGCCCTTCCTCAGCAAAAGCATGATGGTCATGCTAGGTCACAAGGACTGAGGTTCCTAGGTGACTGGCTCTAAATGCAAGTGGGAGTCTGTTGGTATGTATGCCCATAGAGCAAGTCATGTGATGATTTGAATAATAATAAAGGCAATTTCCGATCTATATGTTTCAACTGTTTCTGAGATGATAGTGTAACATGATAGATGTCTAAAGAATTGTTTTACTCGATGACGTATGCTTTTGGGTTGATGACCTAAATGATGAGATCATACAGATGTTAAGAGTATACTTTCTTGTTTAGTCCCTAGTCAGTTGTTATTGTGGAAATAAGCATAGACATCAATAACACTAAAGACTAGATCGTGTGTTGGTTGATGACAAAATCTCATTAGTCATGATATAGTGATATCAAACCAAGCACATAGGTACTTGTTAGAGAACAAGTGTACCGGACAGACCCACCGTGAGAGTGACACATGGAACCATGATTTGGTAGTCACAATCAGCTCTCACAGTGATGGTGGTGAGTGTGATTGTTCGATCTAAAATCACTACACTCAGCACATGTCGTTGGGTAGACTTTGACATCATCAAATGCAGTCCTAAAACATGGATTGTTATAAAGGTGATGATTGGGTGACTTTCACACATGGGGCTTTTAAGGGGTGAGTGATAGATATGGTATTTGTCTCTCTTAAGGGAGTTTGATGTCTATGGCCACTTGATGAGTAGGACTGAGAAAGGCATGTGCATGCATGTGTGAATCAATATGTGATATTGATGTCACACACATCTCACCGAGTCTGCTCTGAGATCATGGAAATGGATGAACGTTGAAAGGATGAATGTACCATGCCTTAAGTTCATTCAGGACATTAGTCACAAAGGAATTATACATTCACTGTAACACCATTCATGGATTGTAGGATTGAAATTTGTTCTCCAACTTTCTATTTTACTTGGGTAGCACTGATGTGTGACTAGGCATCTCTCTTTGCTTGTGAAGTCATAAGTGTTATGGACTTTAACTGCCAACGTGAAATGGACCTACAGTGTCACACACACTAGGACATGTTCCTGGAAGAGGAGTTTCTCCTTAAATCTTGTTTGGATTGATTACTAAAGGAGTTTAGTAGTTCAATTAAACACCCAATTGATTGATAGCTCAAAATCATAGTGTTCAAGGTGTTGGATCAGATGATTAGAGTATCAGATTGATTGAAACTGCAATTGACTGATCTTCTGCCCAACTGATCGACTCATAGAGATGAACCGATCGGCTCAGGCTGGTGAGCTGAGTGGCTCAAGTCAAGGAACTGATCGGTTCACATTGTTGAACTGGTCGGGTGACCAACTGAGTTTGTTTAACTTGTTCAAATTCGATTTGGACAAGGACTAATAGTTGATTAGTTGGAAACAAACATGGAAAGTCAATTTGAGTTGGACCAGGACCACGAACTGATCGGCTCATGCTTGAACATATCGGCTCAAGGGCCCAAACGATCAGTTCAGGGCTGAACTGATCGGTTCAACTGGCGAAGTTTGTCAGATTTTTGTGGAAAATCTCGAACCCTTCTACTCCTACTTTAATCCTGCATTGCCCGGGGTAGAGAACCCTACCCCATGACCCTCCTATATATAGGGGTATTGGGGGCTTCTCAAAGTACAACTCAGAACACCAGTTGCTCTACAAAGTTGTCGTTCTCTCTGGTTGTGGTAACTGAGAGAGCCCGAGCAAGTGCTACCTGATTAGGGAGGCATAGTGAGGAAAAGACAACTGTAGAAAGGCAACTGGTTACAGGAGAGTGTGTCAGTGAGTAGTACGCTAACAGGAGGGTACGACTCCTTTTGGTGCCTTGTGCAACAAGGCGATCAGAGTTCCAGGTGGTCCGTGTGGACTACTTCAGAGGCGGGAGACTTCTGCCGCTCGGAGGAAAGCTATCAATCCTGACAGTCCTGGTGAGACCAGGAGCTGCACAGACACCGTCCAAGACCGGAGGTGAAGACCGTGCAAGCCGTGAGGTAATGTCGCCGAGCAAGCCTCGGGACAAGGTATGTATCTACAAACCATCCTTCCTACTGTATTGACGTTGACACGATTCCTTTATTCTGGGTTTGGGGAGAAGAAAATTTTTGTTTCCGCTGCCTTCTCTGTCTCCCCTAAAACCCAACAAGATTGACTATTCTATTAGGACTCATACATATTGATGTACTCAGTCCTTTTAGAATAAATGCTAAAGGTAGTTACTAGCACCTTATTATATTTACTGATGTTATCAGTAGATATGGAAGTTTGTATTTGATGAAATACAAATATAGATCTCTTGAAGTGTTCAAGGAGATCATGAATGAAGAATGTAACTAATTTGGTAAAAGTATTAAGACACTTTAATGTGAGCGATGTTGAAATATTTTAAACCAAGAGTTTAAGAACCTTAAAGGGAGTTCATGATATTGTATCATGATGAAATCCACTTAAAACACAATGATATCATATAAGAAAGAAGGAATCACACCTTGATAAGTCATGGTGCTATTATCAAAGAAATCTAGCTGATCTTCCAATTTATTTTGGGAACATGGTTAGCACTATACAATGTACCAACTAGAGGTTTAAAAGACACCATATGAGTTATGGCATGCGAGGTGTCCTGATATGTCTTTTACAGTGATTAGGACTGAATGATTGTATAAGAAAATAGTTCTTAAAGGCTTAGTCCACAAAATCACATAAATGATATTTTGTTAAAATGCTACTCTTATCCCAATCCAACAACAAAGTTGTTTGTTAATCTCGATGTTTGTATTCCTAAAGAGGAACTTAGTTCCAAAGGAATCAGTGGGAGTAAAAGTAGAACTTAAGATGTTCAAGACAAATAAGAAAACATTAAACCTAAAAAGGTACAGTAGGAATAAGGAGAATCAGAAATTTTTGTGGAATCTCAAGTTCCTTATGTATCACATAAGACTCGTAGTTCTAGTAGAACATGCCTTGAACTTGAAAGATTAGACATCTTATGGCTCAAAAGGTTGTGGGTTGGTCATATATGATGAGTCAACAATTTACCTAGAAGCTATTGAGGAGCCAAAACATGAGAAATGGTATGAGGCCATCAGATCCAAGATGGACTGCATGCAAACCAACAATGTTTGACCTTCGTGGATCCACCTGAAGGGGTAAAATCTAAAGAGTGCATTTAGGTCTTTGAGAAAATACCAACATGGAAGGGAAGATTGTTTGCAAAGATTTTCAAACAAATTCAATGTGTTGAACGTGATGAAGTCTTTCAACACTTATCATGGTTAAATCCATTAGGACCATACTTGCTATTGTAGATTAGTATGACTATGAGATTTGGTATATGAATGTCATAACCACATTCCTTAACTGGAATCATTATGAGGATTTGTATGCGACACATCTTAAAGGTGTTATAAGTCCAATAATGCAAATAAAGTCTATAAGCTACAAAGGTCAGCTTGTGGATTGAATAAAGCATATTAGAGCTAGAATCTTCTATTTGACAAGATAGTCGGAGTTAGAATGAATATAAAAGATGTGATTATAGAAGATTTAGTGGGAGCATATTTATATTCCATATAATGATAGGGAATAACGTCCTTATCTTACAAATGCTAAAACCTAATAAGGAAAGTACCTTCTCGATGAAGGATTTAGGTGAAGAATCCTATGTGATAGGAATTAAGATCTATAGAGATAGATCTAGAAAGCTTCCTGACCTAAGAATGAGAAACATACATTGGAAAGATGCTGAAGGGGTTCAACATGCAAGACTCAATGAGAGTAAACTTGTCCATCCTCCATGGAGTTAGTCTCTCATGAGACACTTGTCCCAGTTCTTGTGAAGAATAGGAACAAATGGATAGATGCCATATGCATTCGCAATTGGATCTATCTTGAATGCAATGTTATGTACTTGTCTCGTTATCTTGTCTGTATTGGACATGGCGAGAGGATATCCAATCATATCATATGTATTGTACATGATGATAGGATATATATATATATATGTATGTATATATATATACCTATCTAGCAATCTTGAATGTATTGGACATGACGAGAGGGTATATGTAAAATTCTAGTGAGAGTCACTAGATTACCATAAAGAACATCCTTTAGTACTTGAGAAGCACCAAAAGGATTGGTTCCTTGGTTATGGTAATAAGGAAGAGTTGGGTGAAAAAGGTTAGACTGATGCAAGCTTCTGAAATGACAAATAAAATTGATGATCACAATCTAATTTATGTTTGACCTTAAATGTAGTGACCAGTCACCAAACTGACAAACAAATCGTCATTTATTAAGCGTAATAAACATAAACAACGGATTAACAAAAATAAATAAAAATTAAAACCATTTTACAAAGAGATCCATTTTTAGGAAAACTCTTACTGGAAGATCCAAAAACCTTATATACATCATTGTTCATATTGTACATACACTGTACCATCTCTTCTCGAGGATAACATATAACAGTTGCTTTCTCAAAACATATACTTAAAGCAACATCAAACCTCGAGGCATACGAGCCAAAATCTCAGATTGTTCATAAAACCAACACGTACCAACTCCAAGAATCTGAGAGTACAAAGACGACACATATGACTTCTATCTACAAGACACGACAGACAGTACACTCAACCTGAGCTGTCACTATTGCCTCAGCTGTTGTTCCTCCTCTGCAGAAAGATTCTTCTCCACCTCATGCATGTCCACCTAAAAAAATGTGGATCCCACGGGGTGAGACAATTGTCCCAACGAGAGATATAACTCTCCACCGACCATATTATTATCATAGATTTAACATTTATAATTGTGCAGAGGTTCTTTTATATTAACAGGCAGTATTAATCATTGTATGATCAGAATAAGATAATCTCCTTTCTTAAGGAGAACATTGCATCTACCCATGGTAGAATTATAAATCATCTATCTTCTTTGCAAGGATGTACAGAAACATATATATCATCTATCAACTAAAGATGCATAAAAGAAATGTAACATCAACCAATGATTTTTGTATTCAATCCTTAAGAAAACATGATATACGACTGATTATATTTTACAATCACACTTATGCCCTAAGGAGATGAGGTATACTGCTCATCTCCAACCGACCACTGTGAAATCAAAATCAATACCATACAAGGTCAATGGTAGATCCGACTGCCAAGACCTCCCTTGTCTCGACCAGTCTGAGACCACATGCAGGACATCTCATGTCACTGCTAAATAGCTTTCCAGGGTATACTGACAAATTCGCTATATAGAGTTACAATGTCAACTGCACTCTCTTCGAGAGTGAAAGATCTTGTGTTTATCTAACAACCATACTAGCCTTCATCATTGAGAGATTTGTGATACATCCATCCTGACACATATAATGAAGGATTGAGAGATCGTGTGTTTATCTCACATCAATCCAACATTAGGGTGTACTGATATTTTCACCCATCACCAAGAAAGAGAAAATATCCTCACTGGATGATTCCTTAGTAGACTTCATCCTCTTTTTTCTATTGTTCGATACCTACTCCTAGTTGGTATGTCCCTTCCATCCATGGACCAAGCATATGCATGCCTGGCCCAGCCTGAAATGCTTGTTCCTTGCATCTCTACTACTATTGAAATTGAACCTCCAATGACAATGGTTGCAGTGTCCAGAGGCCATGGTCATGGATGAGGCCAACGCCCAAAGTACACTTATGGTGGCAAGTTGGGCCACACTAAAGACAATTTCTACTCAAAGCATGGCTATCCATCACTATATAAGAGAGGATAATGGAAATGACTCTGCCTGTGACGTCCCATGCCACACAAAAGGAGATTACTGAAAACATAACCGTGGAAGAAGGATTAGTGAATAGATTATTGAGAACACACTAAAAATTAAAACTTTATTCATAAAATATCCATATAGAAAGAACCTTTACACATGAGTCCTTTCATGCCTCAAAGCATTCACAAGGCATGCTGTCGATCTGTAACGAAAGCACTGTTCCAGAACATATATACATGATTCCGTCATATTTGATATATAAGGGCACTTAAAAATAGCACGTCCGCAAAACATCTACCAAAACGTTCCCAAAGACCTGAGTGTACAGGGATGACTATAGGACTCTATTAACAAAAGACGTCCAACAACAACTCCAACCTTATCAGCTACTGCTCCTCTAGCTACTGCTCAACCTCCTCTGCATGATTTCTACCTCCTCGTGCTCGTCCACCTAAAAATGGTGTGGGAAACCCACAGGGTGAGATTCCAAAACTCAACGGGAGATATAACTCACCACCAACTCTATTATTATCATAGATAAGATAAACTTAGCAGCAATATAGTTATAACTAAGATGAAACATGCAAAGATTATTAACAAGAAGGTCAATTACTATTAAATTATGAAACAACTAAATAATTAAAAAAGAATATGAAGAACATGTATATTTTCTATCAAGAACATTGTATAAAGATCAAGCAAGGCTTCAACTAATGTTTTCATATTTGATCCTATATAGTTATACTACACAGTTGATTATGTATTTCATTATGCCCCGAGGGTTTAATTTGTACCACCCAAATCCAATCTACCACTTGATAAGTCAAAATCGGTGCCACACAAGGTCTTATGGAAGAGCCAAAATCTACAACCTCACCACACCTCTTGGTCAGCACAAGAGAAAACACCATAGAGACATATCAGACAACTATAAAGATTACATATAGTCAAGATTAGGCATTGGCTCATACATGGACATCCACATATATAATCATAATTAGCCCACCTTGGTACATGTACGATGCTAGAAGAACATGCTCACACATGGACATTATAACAAAAGGAGTGTCTCACGCATGGCCATCCATATCACAACGAGATCGTCTCACACATGGCCGTCTCACACATCATGTATTTAAGGATATAAGGAATTACTCAATTTGTACCCCGCATATTCAAAAATATGCATTTCGAGTTAAACTCGTTTCACCATCCAAAAATTACGCTGACACTGGAACAGATCTATGGCATAAGGAAACTACACTATTGGATTTCACTTGATAAATTAGAGAAATTTAAACATCGATAAGCATCGATCAAGTTACAACGTATAACCTCTAAACAAGTGCTACATAAATAGGGCTTAACTCATCACCAAATCCAATTGAAACATAGTAGATGGGATCTCATCACATCATCATTGCATGCTTGTTATTCATTATATGTCCATCTCAAGGACCAATGTCCATCACAAGGACCAACGTCCATTACAAGGACCAATGTCCATCATAAGGACCAATGTCCCTCACAAGGACCAATGTCCATCACAAGGACCAGTGTCCATTACATCATAACCTCCATATCTTATACCTGGCTATGTACATCAATCAATATCACCTGCATGGCTAGAAGCTGATAACAAGAAGGCAAAGTATCACCATCTCATAGGAATTATGCTATACATTTACATTATACATTTTACATCATAGCAAATAGGGTTTCACTTATCCCGATTAGGGTTTACAAGGTTGGATCACCAACCACCCATAGGTTATCACATGCCTCATTATTATGAGATGTGTTATGAGACATAGAAGCATGTTTCTCATTATCATTATAAAGCATGTTATGTGGTATAGGAACATAAACCTCACATCATACATACAAATACTCCATAGGATATCATATCATCACTATGAGACCCTAACATCAAGATCATATGTCTCAATTACCATCACAATATGCCAATTAGGGTTTACACTTATGGTATCAGTTAAACCTAAATGTATTGGGCAACCACACTAAGATTGGGTATCAGCCACCATACAAAGGTAGGTATCGTCCACCATACTAAAGGTAGGGTATCAGACACCATACTAAGGTAGGATATCGGCCACCATGCTAAGGTAGGATATCAGTTTGTCATCACTAGGTATCAGGCACCACAACTGATATCAGTTTAGAGGTACATGAGAAAGTGTGTCGGCCATACAATCTCACAGGGTATCGACCTAAATATCCCTTTAAATATCGACCACCTTCACCATCATGAGATATCATCCATACCAACAACTAGGGTATCAGCCTCAAAGATCACCAAGGGATATCGACCACTAGGGTTTAAAGTAGTATCAGTTGAACCTCAAGGGAGATGTTTCCCTCTTAAACTCTAGGTGTATCAGGCTGCATGTGTGTCAGATTATATGTATATCGGATTGCATTGCATATCAGTTTAGCTAATCATATCAGTTTAGTCATCTTCTACCTCAACATGACAATACTAACAAGGCAAAAGAAATGTGCATCTCATGGCAGCAACTTAGCAAGGTTATAATTTCAAAAATACAACATAAGGCTACCAAGAATAACTACTACAATCATAGAACAATGAACTAAAGATAACTAGCAAGGTAACAAGTAGAAAGGTGATAATAACAAAGTAGGTTTAGAGTTATATAACCTGCCTCAAGAACAACCACCAAGCTTAAGCTCTAAGGTCAATCTCTAAGCTCACAAAATCAAGGTAGAGGTAGAATATCCTCCAAGCACAACACCTCCCAGAATAAATATAGAACTGAGATTAAGAGAGAGCAAAAGAGAGGAAACAAGATACCAAGGTCAATGTCTGAGAAGAAGAAAGAAGGAGAGAGAAAGATAGAAAACCATATCTTAGCAAGAAAGAAGATGAAAGAGAGAACCACAAGATTTTGACTCGCCCACCAAGGCTCCAAGGAATATTGCTCTTCAAGCTCAAGGTCGGCCACCAAGGAGAGAAAGCAAGGATCACTAAAAGGGTTCTCTTGCATGGGAAGAAAGGGGTATATATACATGTCCGGTGAGAGAGAGAGGAAGGGGAAGGTGTCACCACCTTAGATCCCTAGATGAGACATGTCCATAAGGAAGAACCACATGCCACACCATGAAACAAGTTGATAGTATCTATGTCTCACCCACTTGGTCACTAAGGAAGGTCAGGGTCGATACACTCATCCATCAGGTGGCACTACGCAAAGGTATACACTCTTGCACTATTGATCATCTCATTTCCAACACTTTTTGTCTAGCACATATTTTTGTTCTACATCATCCTTTGTTACTGCCTCAGACATAACATATGTTCCTAAGTGTGTGTTTGGTACATGGTGAATCATGGGGACGATAATGATGGGGAAAATAAAAATTGTTGTTTGTTTACTGGAACCATGGTGAATCCATGGTGATATTTGGTCTATTTTTGTCACCATGGAAAAGCATGGTAAACATGATGAAAAAAGTTTCTTTCAAGACTCCAATACTTATTCAGATAAATATGCAAAAAAATGTTCTAATAAATATAGTTCTTACATTTGTAGGGTGTTTTTTTATAGAAAAATTCCCTTCCCCGTCCCTATAAGCATGTAACAAATAATATTTTTTAAGTTTTCCCATCACTATACCTATCAACATGAACATGTTACCAAACAACACATTTTAACAATTTTCCCACCACCATCACTGTCCTCTTTCCCATCACTGTCCCTATCACCATCACCATCAATTTTTTACCAAGCACAGTCTAAGTGTCCAAAACATGCTTTGTACCATCATGGATGGAAAGCTGACATGATGGAAGAATTGAGGGCCCTCTATGACAACAAGGCATGAGATCTTGTGACCCCACTGATAGGAAAAAATATTGTAGATTTTCAATGGATTTGTTTATGTAAATCATAAGTCAGATGATTTATATTGAATGACTCAAGGGGCGCTTGTTTCCAAAGGATTAACCCAAACTTTTGATGTGGATTAATTTGGGATATTCACTCCAGTGACAATGATTGTCTCTGTTCGCATCTCTATCTTTGTTGAAGCTAACCTTAATTGGCCTCTTTACTATCTCGACATCAAGAATGCAGTTCTTCATGGAGATTCCTACAGGAACTCTACATACAACAACTGACAGGGTTTGTTGATGAGGGGACATATTCTCACAAATTATGTAATCTTTGATGATCACTCTACAACCTCAATCATTCTTGAAGGGCCTGGTTCACCAAGTAAAGTGATGTCCTAGCAAAACTTAACTTTTAGAGATCAGCCATAGACCACTCCTTGTTCTTCTCCAAGTCCTCCAAAGGCCATGTTCTTGTTGTTGTGTATGTTGATGACATTGTCATCACCGATGATGATATGATGGGGATATCCCATCTCAAGTAGTTTTTGCATGGACATTTACATAGAAAATACTTGGTCACCCTACGATACTTTCTCAGAATCAAAGTCCTCCACTCATCCTTGGGGATTAGTGTATCACAATGATGCTATGTCTTGGACCTACTTTAAGAGGCCAACATGGGAGACATGTCTCTACCTCGATGGACTATCATATGAAGCCTATGCATGAAGGAGAACTCTTTGTTGATCCAGAGAAGTATCATTGTATAGTCAAGAGGCTGATTTACTTGACAATTACTCAACCATATATTACTTACGTTGTTGGGGTAGTCAGCCAACACATGACTGCACCACTTCAGGTTCATTGGTCCAGTACTCAACACATTCATCGCTCTCTCAGGAGTGCTCTAGGATGAGGATTTCTCTAAAATCATAAGTCTAAGGTAATCTCTATATCCAGATATGCAGATACAAATTGTGTCGGTGATTCTAAACATCGATGATTCACTTTTGACTATTGTATCATGATTGACACTCAACCAATTATCTAGAGGAGTAAAAAACAAGCGATGGTAGCTCTCTATAGCATGAAGCCAGGATATCAGGCTTTGGCTCATGCATGTTGTGATCTATAATGGGTCGTCCATTTTGATTGAGTTTGGAATTCCTTCTTAAACTCCAACTACCGGGAGGCTATACACATAGATAATAATCTAGTCTTCTATGATCACACAAAACACATTGATGTTGACTACAATTTTGTGTGGGACCTGGTCAAAACTAAGTTGATCATGACTCCTCACATTAGGACAGGTGATCAAGTTGAGAAAAGCCTTTCCAAACCTCTTCCTCCTATTTTATTCAAGTATATGGACATCAAATTGGGAGTTCACGATGTTTACTCTACAACTTGAGGGTGTGTGTTAGTATATTTTATTAGTTGGGCTTATGCCTATTGTATTTTATCTTGTTTCTATTTTTCCCATGTACTCCCTTGCTCCTATATATAGGATACCTAGTCCTCTTATTTGTTTTATCGAAAGAAACTTATCCTGTAGTAACAATTCGAAAAAGTTTCCTTGATTTCATGAATCAACACTTCCATTATAGCCATGAACTACTAAGCCTTGCCTTAAAAGATAGTAGATGAAATCAACATATACTATTGATCATAGACAATATTGTTTCCTAACATCAAAATTTGTTAACATAGTAGAAAATCAACATGTTGATCGTGTTTTATGAGGACTTCACACATTTTTCTACATTATTATGAATATCGGTACTACTACCGACATTCTTATTAATTCGCGTATGAGGACTTCACACATTTTTCTTTTTGTCTTTCCAATTCGCGTATGCTCGATTGATAAATGTTGGACATGGCTAGTTTGAGAAAATATATAGCTATAGAGGGAAATGCAACTTTTTTTATGCTATACTCCAACCTACTAGGATACTCATTGAATCAAGAAGGATTAAATCAATGAGATTTGCTCCCAAATTATGTGAAGGAAAATTTATAACCATATGGTTTAAAAGACTATTTTGCAAACAAGCCCTATGGATGTTATCTTAGTCTAATACATTTGGCCTCAATCTGGATAAAAAATTATCTCTTCATGATTAAATTCTACATTTTGAGTCTTAAAACAACTATATTATTCTATTGTGGTTTGCATTAGATCTATGAGTTGATTGTGAATCATGTGAAAAGGTTCTCCTATAATAAAATTCCATAGATATTAGGTGATTGAACACTACATATTATAAAATGAAAACACCAATTAGTATGGTAAATATCAATATTGCAACAAAATTTATAAATGATGACTAAGTCTTTTAATTTATGTGATATGGAATAAATTTATGTATGTGATTATCTAAGAGAATTTAACAATTATGCTTGCAAAGGAGAAATGTAGTATGATTTTATATGCATTGTTTTGTGAACTTAGAGTCATAGGAATAAAGAAAAAAAATCAATTGAAGTTGGAAATAAGGAGTCAAAAGAGATATTAATAAAGGAAGAGTTAAGTGACTATGTGCGTAAAGTACCTAACTAACCGCTCCATGTCCTCTCTGTGGGCGCTCAGCTTGGTCTGGCGACGCGGTCGGCGATTAGGGCAAATCTCCACTTTCTCAGTGGCCCCCTACCTCTCTGAGGTTTTTCCCCCCACCCTCGCCCTATGGCAGATACTCTAGCAAAGCAATGTTCCTCGTTGAGGCTAGAGGATACCGAAGAAGAGATAGTGGATTTTTCAGACGGGCAAGGAGCTCTACCAAGATTGGAGCTGGAGATGACGCTGGCGGCCAAGCTTATCACAGAGAGAAATTACAACTTTGCGGCCCTTCAAAGAACTATGCTACAAGCCTGGGGGTTGGTCCGGAGGGCAAATTTCAAGCAGGTGGAGCATAAGGTAATAATGATCCAGTTCGAAACAAAGAAGGACAAAGAAAGAGTGTTGAAGGAGGGGCCCTGGAATTTTGACGGAAACCTGTTTCTACTCAAAGAAGTGAAGGAAGATGATAAACCCTCTGAGATGGAGTTTAAAGAGTGCGCTTTCTGGGTCAGGTTCTACAATATCCCTATGGGGTACAGATCTGACGAGGCCGTGATGAGATTGGCTTCAAATCTGGGGAGAGTGGTAGATCTTGAGAAGGACAACACAATGTGGTCGAAAGCCAGGAGAGCCAAAATAATGATCCAGCTGAATAAGCCTTTAAGAACCATCCAGAAGATGAGGAGTTTGAATGGGGAGATAGTCGAGATAGATCTACGATATGAGCGACTGTCAAATTTCTGCCACTCCTGTGGTAAGATTGGGCACCAATCTAGGGAGTGTCCTACCGAGGAAGAAGGGGAAGGGAAATGGGGGAACTGGATAAAAGCATCACCCAGAAGGATGAACAGAGACGAGCAAGCTGACCTTTCATATGAAGGTACGAAGAGGAAACTTTTTCAAGAAGGAGGACAACTACATAAGGAAACAAAAAATAGCAGCCTAGAAACACAGAAAGAGGATACGACAGGAGCAAGGAAGGAAGTAGGGAGCAAAGGGGGAGATGCTCTCGTGCTGAATGATGAAATGCCAAGCCGGGAATCTGACACTCAGGCACCCACTGTTGAAGCCTTGGGACAGAGCTGCGAGCAGGAGCCGAGGAACCAAAGGCAGATGTTTAGTGGCGAACAAAATATGGGGAAAGGGTGTAAGGGGGGACCGGGACCACAGGTGGACAACACCAACAAACAAAAGCAAACAGCAGAGGAAGACACAGAGAGTAGCATTGAAGGAAGCAAGAAAGGTGTGCTTTACCAGACACCCACCAACCAAGAAAACGAATTTAATGTGAGCAACAACAGTAAAGACGGAGAATCTATCCTGCCCTCTTCGCTCCCTGGAAAGGTTAAAGAACAACTAACAGGGCAGGTACATGCCCGTGGGGAAAGTGTTGACACATCCAAGAAGAAAAGTGATGGTTACCCACGTAAAGCACAGTTGCGACAAGTGAATATTGCTAGAAGAGACCCGACAAGGAGGGGAAGGGAAAAACTTGCTGAAAAGCTCAAAACTAAAAGAAGGAAGGGGGGAGAAATGAGTGGTGGGCCACGGGAGGAAGGGGAAGATAGAGCATGTAAGGTGGGAAGAAGTGAAGGTGCAACCATGGTGTGGGAAGCCTATTCCCAAGTAGCGGTGGCTGGCGAGGACCAGCACCGTGAACAACAATGAGGATCCTCAGTTGGAATTGTCAAGGTATGGGCGGCCTTGGCAAAATCCAAACCCTCCAGAGGGTTGTCTGGAAGCATAGGCCCGACATGGTTTTCCTTATGGAATCCATGATCAAGAAGGAGGACTTGGAGAAGACAAAGAGGAAGTGTGGCTTCAATAATGGGGTCTGCATCAGCAGCTGTGGGCGTTCGGGGGGCCTTGGCTTCTGGTGGGAGGGTGAGAATGTTAACACCATTTCGTACTCACAACACCATTTCTTGGTGGAGGTCTGGGATAGCAGCAAGAATAGGAAGTGGAGATGTGCTGGGGTGTATGGATGGGCTACCAACCATCTTAAGTACAAGACTTGGGCACTTATGAGACAGATCATGGAGGACAGTGACGTTCTGATACTTCTCATAGGTGATTTTAATGAAATTATTAAAAGCACGGAGAAGGAGGGGGGAGTTGTGGATGGGGTGAGACATACTGATGAGTTCAGAGAGGTTCTTGACATGCACGGGCTGATGGATCTGGGGTACAGAGGGGACCCTTTTACTTGGGTCAAAGGCAGAAATGAAAGGACAGCTATTAGGGAAAGGCTGGATAGAGCGGTGGCTACGGCTTGCTGGAGTGATCTGTATCCAGATGCGTGGGTTAAACATCTCCCTCGCATCTGCTCAGACCACTCTCCTATCCTCTTGGACACGGTGAAGGAACATGCCTCGAGATGGAAGGCAAAACAGTTTAGATTTGAAGGCTACTGGATGGAGGACAACAGCTGTAAGGAGATTGTCAAAGAGGTCTGGAAGGAGCAAAAAGACAATAGTCTGCTGGGGAAAGTTGAAGGGTGTGCGAGGAATCTCAGTGAGTGGGCCTCAAAAAATTATGGGGATATAAACAAGAAGCTCAGGGTTTCGGAAAAAAAGCTTGAGTGGGCCCAAAAACAATACATGACTGATGAGAATTTGAGCTTGTGTAGGGAGCTTGCTAAAGAAGTGATGAGGCTACAACAAGCAAATGAAACATACTGGTATACTAGAGCTAAGGCAAACGAAATGCGAGATGGGGATAGAAATACCTCCTACTTCCATAAAAAGGCCTCTCAAAGAAAGAAAAGGAACCACATTAACAAGCTAAAGAATGAAAATAACGAGTGGAAGGAAGGGGATGAAGAAGTGAGCAAAGTGATCATTGAATACTATTCTACATTGTTCAAGTCCAGTGGGAATACAGAGTTTGGAGAGGCACTGTCGGCTACAAAAAGCATCATCAGTGAGAACATGAACATGTGGCTGCAGCGAGAACCGGACAAAGACGAAGTGTGGCATGCTGTGAAGAACATGCACCCTACCAAGGCTCCGGGTCCGGACGGTTTTCATGCGGGGTTCTTTCAAGTTTTTTGGGATGTGGTGGGGGACGACATCTTTGATTTTGTGAAGGAGTGGTGGTAGGGAAAGAGAAGTATCAAAGAATGGAATGCTACTAATATTGTGCTTATCCCAAAATGCATGGACCCATCTAGTATGGGGGAGTTTCGACCTATCAGCCTGTGTAATACATGTTACAAGATCACTTCCAAGATGATGGTGAATAGGCTCAAAGGCTACCTCAACAACATTATTACGGTGAATCAAAGCGCATTTATACCGGATCGTTTGATAAATGACAACGCGTTGATTGCCTTCGAGATGTTCCATGCTATGAAGAGAAAGAAGAAGGGCAAGAAGGGGTTGATGGCGATAAATCTTGATATGAGCAAGGCGTATGATCGGTTGGAGTGGAGTATGATTGATGCGGTGATGGAGAGAATGGGGTTCGGAAGCCTGTGGAGAGAGAGGCTAAAAGATTGCTATACATCTGTAACTTTCTCATTCATTATAAATGGGACTAAAAGAGGGTGTGTGATACCCCAAAGGGGTCTCCGTCAAGGGGACCCCATTTCTCCTTACCTTTTTATCCTTTGTGCAGATGTTTTCTCCAGCCTTATTTCAAAAGCAATGCATGACGGAGAGATTCACGGGGCTAAGGCCAGCCGCAACGGTCCTTCCATAACACACCTCTTCTTCGCTGACGATAGTGTGTTATTTGCTCGAGCAAATCTGGGAGAGGCGTCCATGATAGCTAGGGTGACTAGCTGCTACGAGAGAGCCTCGGGACAAAAAATTAACTACGAGAAGTCCGAGATTTCGTTCAGCAATAATGTTGAAGAAGGGTGCAGATCTAGAATGGTGGAGCTGTTGGGCATGAGATACGTGCAAAAGCATAACAAATACCTGGGCATTCCTACTGTGATGGGCAGGTCTAAGAGGGAAGTTTTTAGGACCATAAAAGACAAGATTTGGCAGAAGTTAACAGGTTGGCGTGAAAAGTTTCTGAGTAAAGCTGGGAAAGAAGTTCTCATTAAGTCTGTGATCCAAGCCATACCTTCTTATCTGATGGGGTTGTTCCAATTCCCCGAGACTGTTATCAGTGATATCAACCAGATGGTGGCCAGGTTCTGGTGGGGCTCTACGGATGGCAACAGGAAGATCCACTGGGCGTCTTGGGATAAGCTGTGTAAGCCAAAAAATGAGGGCGGGCTGGGCTTTAGGGACATGAAGATTTTTAACATGGCTCTTCTCGGGAAAAAAGCATGGAGGATGACTCGAGATGAGAACTCGATCACCTATCAGGTCCTCAAAGGGCGATATTTCAAAAATGGGGCGTTTCTTGACGCTCTGAGAGGGTACAATCCTAGTTTTACTTGGAGGAGCATTTGGGGAGCTAAGGCGCTGGTGAAGGAGGGACTTAGATGGAAGATTAACCTTAACAGCAAGGTTAGAGTATGGGATGAGGGATGGCTGCCGGTGAGGAAGGGTTTCTGTTCTAGAACTCAGACTACTGTTGACCCACAGCCAATGGAGGTTAATGAATTGATTGATCATGAAAGCTGCAGATGGAAACAGGACGTTCTTGATGCTCTGTTCACAGCTGAGGATGTCTCTGCTATCAACATGATACCCTTGTGTGTGAACCAGAGGGAGGAGCAATATTGGTTATATAACAAGAGGGGTGAGTATACTGTGAAATCGGCCTATTGGTTTGGGTGTACTGAGAACGTTCATATAGATCCCCAAGCTGACGATGATCTTTGGAAGAGCCTATGGCATCTCGATCTGCCCCCTAAACTACGACATTTTATTTGGAGAGCCTGCAAAAATCATCTTCCTACTGGGGCGTGTCTCCAACATCGACACATTTTGGCTAATCCAAACTGTTAGAGCTGTGGTGCTGCGCCGGAGGACGCCTACCATGCTCTGTTCGACTGTCGGAGTAGAGAGGAGCTTTGGCAGTAGAGTAGCTATAAAGATAAACTCAGAGTGATGCCGAGGATATCCATGAAGAACACCTGGAAGTGGCTGATCGGGTCGCTGGTCAAGGAGGAGGTTACAGACCTGGCCGTCAACTGCTTGGCTGGGTGGACTTTCAGAAACGAGGGCATCTTCGGTCAGAACCGTGGGACTGTCGGGGTGCTGAAAGCCAGCCTGTTTGAATGGGTGAAGAACCACGCCAATATCACCAGTAGATACAAGGTCCCACTCCAGCGGTCCATGGGGGTGCGGCGCCGACAACCTTGGAGACCTCCCAGCCATGGTAATATGAAGGTGAATACTGACTGTGCAAGAATTAATGGCGGCCAGACTTGCTGTGCGGCGGTCTTCCGCGATGACCGGGGTTTCATCCGGGCTGCGTTTGCGAGGACCTTCCCGGGTTGCTGGCCGTCTTTGATGGCTGAGGGTCTTGCGGTCCTCTTGGCCTGTCAGGTGGCGGTTAGACTTAAGTTCCGCAGGTTAGAGTTTGAGACCGATGCCAGCACTGTGGTCTCGCAGGTGTTTGATTCGTGTAGAGGCCTTGAACCCCAAGCTCAGATCTTCCACGAGATAGAGATGTCCGCTAAAGCCTTTGATTTCTTTAGTCTTGTTCATGCTCACAGGGAATGCAATACGATGGCGCATAACTTGGCCAAGATGGGTTTAGGAAGGAGGGACGATTTGTTGTTGCTGGGTATTTTTCCGAAAGAATTGTACCCCCCCCTTCTGTAATGACATGCTTTTTCTAATACAATAGTTGTTTGTCTCTAAAAAAAAAAAGTGACTATGTGCAGTGTAGGAGAAAGAATCATCCAGACATTGGTAAGAAATAGAAACCATCATATCTCAACTCTCCATCTGTTGCTCAAGAAAGTAGGGCACTGATACAAATTCTATATATTTTGAACATTACTTTATTAATATAAGTGGGAATTAGAAGAGGATGTGCCCTCCCATGCCCCTATGTCTCTCCATCCCTACCTATTATCCACTATGTATATGGTGTTGATAAGGGTTAGGTACAAACACGACATCAAACAACATGTGACAAGAGATGTTTGATACACAAATAACAACCAAATTCTATAATAGGGAGAAATGATCCCTGGTGTGAGTGTGATAGGAATAAGAAAGGGTAATAATATATAATATGAAGAGTTCATTTCCATAACTGTGGCTACTGAAAAGAACAATTTAGATGAAACTGATAAAGAACTACATACTTTGAGTGACATGTAAGTGTAAATTTGCCTAAAATAAATAATAAGAAATTTTAATAGAGTTATACTTAGTGGTAATGTGTCCTGTTATATCCACATATCACAATAACTACTAATATCTAGAATAGGGCACAAATTGAGGATTAAAAAAAACATCACTCTTAACTTTTTTTGATATCAGACTCTTTTGTTTTTGACAATCCATACACTTGAGCACATGCACTGACTTTGTAAACATATTTAATACTTTATTTCTTTTATGTTGTTGAAATCCTAATGATCCATATAAAAAATTCGTACTAAGTCTCACACTTCTACTTATACAAGTCTTGATGATTCAATACATACAACTCCATTATTTCCTTATAAGAACCTAAAGTGACAAGAACCATCTGAATTCAAATAAATGGATATTTAACTCTTGCAACATATCTATTATGATGCATTGACATCTTCAGTTCACAAGGTTTTCTTAAAATGTTGTGAGTAGAGGGATGAAATACTTTCTTAGTGAATGAGTAAGACAATAAAACATTTTAAAATGTTGTATTAGGCATTTAGCTTATTGAATAATTGAAATAAAAGTAAGATGATGATGTAGATTAAGAGACCAGTGATACATAATTTTATAAGTTACATTGTATCTTGCATCACTAGAAATGTGCAAATATCAAAACATTTTGCTCATCATGTTCTTTCTAATACTTCATCAAATTTGACTTGTCTTGACTACAAGACTAACTACTACTATGTTGGCCAACTGAATATAAATGCCTATTCTAACTAACTGAACTCTTTTACTAGACTTAACTTAACTCAATTAAATTTCTCATTTAATTTACCCCTAAAATCACTTGGATCATACGATCCAAGTGAAATCCACTACTACATGCTCACCATACAAGTCTTAAGGTAAATCCGGGATTTTAATATTGTTATTAACTCCTCGGTCGGTGTTGTGGTTGTCTCATAAGGCCTGACATCATCTAAATATCTGGCCATAAAATTGTGGCCCATTTGTTTGGTACTAATGAGGGGTGCCTATACACTAAAAAGTGTCTGACTCCACATAATGTAGTCCTACAAGAGCAGACACACAATATATAGTAACTATCAGAAGGAGTAGGTACATAAGGTCTACATACTGCAACTATCAAGGATACCACCAAAATCTCTAGTTATTATTGGATACCCCTACTATTGAACTAGTACCATTGGGTTTCTAGTTATTGTTGGGTACTCTTTTCTATTGATGTACCACCAATATATAGTCAGTTGGTATTGGGTACTTCCTATCTCTTTATGTGGTCTACTCTTTCCATATCTGATAGTCCATAGCCCATTTCATCCTTCACGTTATAGACCTACAAGGATGAGTGCTATGGTGTCCAAGGCATCTAATACTATTGTACATTTTTATCATAGCTTTCTCTTAGACCAATATCTTTTATTTCTATATTTTACTAATTACTTGACTACTAAACTGAACTCATTGATGACCTTAACTTGATGCTTAACTTATTGGTTATCCTTCACTCAAGGTTTCTCATAACTCATTCACATATAACATTTATCATGTATATGAAACAATATGATCTTAATCCACCAAAAAATATTTTATCGTGGATAAAGTGAAATTCTTCAATTAATTTCTTGAAAAAAATTATTTTACTCATAAAGAAACTTAATGCTCATATGTAAGGATCTTGGTTGGTCTACCATAAGGACACCAAAACTGATAAAAGATCAATTTATTCAAATTTTTACTAATAATCGTCACCATTATTTAACACTGTTTATTATAAACTTGCACAATATTGCAAAATAGAAAAATATTCACTGGACATTTTAGAAGACGATTAATGATACAAATAATTACAATATAAATAAGTAATTGTAATCTCAATCCACAAACATTTAGAGCTATTGAAGGTAATATGATCCAAAGATGGATACATAACCCTTGAAGTGAAGTGAACTCTGCAAATGTATCTTGGTAGGTTGGGATGATAAATTTAATTCATGTAATCATTTGATAGTAAAAATACACTACTACACTAAATTTGATCAAAACGATTACCAAATTTGTTTGTTCTTTCTATGGTGTTTTTGAGGAACCATGGAATAATAGAAATAACATCGTTGGAGTGCTTCGTAGTCTAGGAGAAGAATACATTAACAAAGCATGGATAATCAGTGGGGATCAAAATTTATTCTTGATTTAGTCATGAGGGATCTTGAATTCAAGGAAAACATCAACACCACAAAAAAATCTAAATAGATTCGAAAATTTTATATCATAAGCTTGCTTAGTTTAAATCACTACTATTAAGTTCAGTTTAATATATGAGAGGTGATTCATGATCTCCATTATATTTCCAAATATTTGAATAGTAAATTAGTTTGGTATTAGAGAGAACTTAAATCAAACCAAAACGTTTATGTTATATGAACATGTAGATATGCATACATTATATGATGTACATATATACATGGTTTACTAGACTACACAAAATGAACAAATTATATTGAAATAGGAGGCAGGAAGGCAACAAGTTATGCCTCCAGCCCCTTTACATCACAAGAATGACTTAATAAAAAAATATGACCTAAGATAAAAACAACCTGTTTAATGTACTTGTCAAACAATAATTTGTAAGAAAAGAATCACACAACTTAGCATATTAGTTTAGTAATGCTAGTTCACATTATCCACACACTTGTTTGTCACCAGAAGTAGTGGAATAAACTAACTCAAATCTCCATTATGAGTTTCAAAATAGTTTTTGAATGCCAAAAATGTAAATTGTGTCAACAAGAGTTGTGTGTGCCAAATTGATTTACACACTTCCCAACTAAACCAATCAACGAGTACACTCTAAACAAATATGGGGGTATTTTACATTTGGACATAAATTTATCATGTCAATTAACAACCTACCGAAAGGTGCATTCTAGAGCATATTGATAACCTCCCATTTTGTGATGTTATCTTACCAGTTTTTCTTAATTTTTCATACTCTTTCTTAGATAAATTAGATAGAATACTTAACTATCCGCTTTATTGTGAATATACCAATAGACTGCTATTTTCCCTTTTCTTCTTACAGAAAAACCAAATTGTTTTTACAAAAGTTCCAAGACCGTGAAGGCCCTAGCGGTCCCAAGACTGTGAAGGCCCTAGCGGTCCCAAGACCGTGAAGATCCTAGCAGTCCCAAGACCGCGTGAAGGCCCTTGCAGTCCCAAGACCGAGCAAAACTCTAGTGATCCCAAGTCCGCGAGGACTCTAACGGTCCCAAGACCGAGTGAAGATTTATTGATCCCAAGAACGTGTGAAAGCTACTGGTCTCAAGACTGTGGGGATCTATATGGTCTCGAGAACATGAGGATCCAAATGGTCTCCAAACTGTGAAGATCCAAATAACTTAAAACCATTCAAGACCCCCTTGGAACCTATAAATAGGACCCAAGGGGTCCTCATTGAGGGGGAGATTCTTAGACGCCTAAAGGCTGCCTTATTTGTTCCAGAGATGTTTCACCCTTCATCCTTTGCCCCAAGGCTACTGTTATAAGATCCACATTCCATCCATAAGCCTACTTTCTCCCTCATCGACATAGATAGTAGGGAGTGAAGGATTCATCACCAAGGAAACCACACAGTGTGAAGATAGTTGTTCTCTACTCCAAGGGGTCAACCTTTCTCCTTCCTATGTGGAGATGATGTTTTCCTTCTCTTCTCCTGTCTCCTTCTTTGTTCTTTCCATGAGCGAGTAGTTCCATACACTAGGGTGTGGGGAGTTGCCCCACTACCCATGTTTTCATTACATGCATTGTAATTCATGAGTTTGAGAAATACTATCATTTCAGTTCAACATCAATCGTTTAATGAATTCTAGTTTCTTGATCACCAAACTACGTTACCTATTATCTACTAGTGCAAATTGTCTACATTTGTGCTTTTAGATTCGATTATCGATTGTATGTTGGTTCTTGATGTATGTAGTCACCATATATCTATTTCAGTATCTAGGAACACTTTTCAAAGAGTGGATTAAACTCACCTCCATCGTTGTACTTTCATACTATGAAATGGAATTAGTTGACATATGGAAGTATAACTTTGATAGGTTGAGGAATACATTTTACAAAGGGAGTGATGCAAAACTAAGTGACCATTCATTTAGGGATGGTTGGCATTGCAATACTCCCACGTTTCTCATAGTTGGCTATTCAAAAGAAAGCTAAGTCTACAAAGATACTATCTGATTAGACCCTTTTTGCAAGACATGTTATTATGATGTATGTTATGATCCATGTGTAGTGGTAGTTCCCAATTTTGCATTATATGAGATTGACGTTTTAGAAATTATACATTTGATTTGACCATGAGTTTCAGTCTTTTACCAAAGGCAGAAAAAGTTGGAATGAGCACATATTTAAACTACACCATATTTTCAATACTAAACCAATCCTATGGTTAGAAACTTTACACCCTAGAAGCATACAAGACTACATGAAATGATACACCATGAGGGATGTTGTATAAAATTGAGCTGTATCGCACACATGAATGTTTTCATAGTCAATATGTGTGAGCTTTTCAAATTGAAATATCTGCTTCACAACTCTCGTGCATGTCAATGGATGTTCACTTCATTGATGCACCATTCTAAATACATCCGAAATAAAAGGACTAAACTATGTGTTTGCTTTTTGATGTTGTCGTCTGGCCTAATATCGTTTAATCTCGCATATTGGATGTGTGTATATGTGTCATATTCTAGCTTATATACAGAATGCCATCCTTCATAGAAAACAACCCAACTAATATTATAACTTGGTCACTTCTCTTGCTAATATATTATTAATTATTTGTATAATTTCTCTATATGCATTTGGTAATAGCTCTTAGTGCATAGCAATGTCAAAACCATTGCATATTCTAGGTTTGAGTTGTCAAATCCTATGTTACCTTCTTAGTTAGGAAATAGTACGCACATGGGACATGGGAAGTGTTAATTATTATGTTCTTAACTATTGGGCATAGAAAAGTAATTGTTATATATTATTTAATTTTAACGTAATTAACCAAGTACAATCTAGAAGTATTATAGCTTGCAGCATAACGCCCTCACAATTCCTTAGTAATCTACTTTGCAATGACATTGTGGTTGTTTATTATTTGTCAAATTGATTCAATTTGACATAATATACACTTTGTATATAATTATAATTATAAAAAGTGGATAGTTCAAAATAAATTTATCATAGTAGGGGATCCAGGATACAAAAGTTTTCATGAGATCTAACCCAAATTACGTGACTAATACAAAAATATAGTAATTACTTTTTTCAACCCTATGGAAATGCAATACTTCGTTATACTAGAAGAGGACACCTAATTTCTTGATATCCTAAATGAAAAATAGAGATTTCAGGTTCATGTTTATGTGTCAATATTGTCTAAATGTCATGTTACCCCAACCATTGATCGTTCTTTTTCAATCAACTATATCATAGTTCATAATTTGATCAGGATGTAAAGAGTCAAAATCATTTCTTATAAGATTTTCCAAAGTTTACTTAATTAGGCCTACCTTTTCCTTTTTTAATCATGTTAAATATATCTTCGTCAAATAGGCACATTTGTGTTGCACGTGTTTGATTAATCTCTGGTGGCCCTGACCAACTTGACATCAATATTCACATCCCACTTGGCCCCTGTCATAGTAATTTACCAATTTAACTTTCCTTATCACACACACATCCATCTCACAATATGTAATTGAGTCCCAACCATTTTGGAGAACCATTATTTTCCCTTCATCCATGTCAATGTAAATCTTTTATATAGTTAATCATTATGTTTCCCTTCATGATTGTATAATATCATAATAATATCATATTGTGAGTGCAATGATTAACTTACATGGACATATTAATTTTCCATCATTAATTAATAATATCATAATTATATAATACATGTATAACATAGTGGTCTACTATTCATATATTTTAATGTAATTATATATATTTTTAATATGTAGGATGTACTTAACATCTAGCTCAAATTCAAAGGTTTGGTTCCTTTTATATAGAAGGTCATGGCTTCTTCCTGCTAGGTACCATGGAGGGGGTTACAAGAAACACCTACATATTTGTTTGTGACTGCAAGAAGAAATGAGCCGCCTCCCATTACAATTATAAAATAATATATAATAATTATAAGTAGATGTATATAAAATAATTATTTTTAATAGAAGTCACGTGCTTTTTGCATGTACATATACAAGTATGTAATAACACATGTTATAACATATGCCGTAACATCGTAACATGAACTACTCCCATGTTATAACATGCTATAACATGTTATCTCATGTGTTATATTTATTTTGATTAAAAATTTATTATCAAAGTATTTCGACATGAATCTTATTTTAAAATAATTTTTGTTACTAATCGCCCACTTTTTATTTCGTAGAAAAAATCATTACGGTTTGAGAGTTATAAGCTAAATAAATTTATCTCTCCTCTTTTTTTGACTTTTTACAATCACATTATCTCTCTTCTTTTGGTTTTCATATTCTATTTTTATTTTTAATTTGTCAAACTTAATCTTGTTATAAAATATTTTTGTAAGGACGTCGATGGTATTTATTTCGTCGAAAAAATCATCACAGATTAAAAGTTATTAGAAAAATATGTTCTCTTTTTCTCTCTCTTCTACAACCAACTTTCTTTCTCCGCTCCCCTCTCTCCACTCCCCTCCCACTCTTTCCATCTCTCTCTCTCTGTGTCATGTTGCAAAAGCAACAACAATTTTTTCTCACATACTGCCTAATTACTCACGTTTTCCAATTTTTTACTTTTTTCAGACTTTGTGCAGTAGACAACAACCACTAGAGGAAGCTAGTCATCCCACTAGTGGATGGTGGTTGTCTCATTTGAGGTCTGATCTATTGTCTGCGTATCATTTCTCAAAGAAAAATGATACATTAATCAGAAATGAGTTCAGAAATGAAACTTTTTTTGTTGTTATGTGTGCAAAACAACAAAATAGAGAGAAGTAATAACTTTGCGTCCTCCATTTTGTTGTTTAATATACATAACAACCAAAAGGTTCCATTTCTGATCCCATTTATGGTCTGAATAGCAAACCTCTTTCTCAAAAGAGAAGGTCGTCGGCGTACACTGGCAAATGGAAAGATGGTCGCTGGCGGATGTGATCTGGTCAAAGTTATATAAGCAGGCTTGGCGTGTCCAGCTTGTGGTCTCTAGCTGATGGTCACGACTTTGTCTCTAGTGTATCAAGCAGTAGGTAGCTAGCCAATGGAATAAAGGATCTTTCTCGATTTACACTAGCAGAGAAACCTTAGCTAACTAGCTTTCCTTACTTGGATGTTGAATCATAGTGGTCTGTGGCCCGACCACCCACCCTCCTATCTGTTGTTAGAGGCAACTAACGGACCCTCATGAGTCCTCATACATATGCTTTGCTTATTTCTTTCTTTGTGCTAATGCCACCGCCCGTCAACTCCGGGTAACTGTTGGACCACCCCAAATAAAACTGAGAAGATATCAACTAACCCTTGGTAAGATATAGTCAAGGTGAAATCCTCCTTCTTACCTGAACCTGCTTTTAACGAATGACGGACATTATTTGTGTGCATTATGGACATCCTTTGTCTGCATTATTATCGCTAACAGTAGACAGTAGAGTTACAATTGTGGTACTGGCTTCCACTGCTTCATACTATTTTCAGACAATGACTACATTAGTGACACCAATGACACCTTGGTGCGTGAGTTTATAGGGGTTAGATTCTGTCCAGATGAGTGGTTTTCTCATGACGTACTAAATACAATATGGGTCCTTTGTCGATTAGACAAATTAACAGACCGCATTCTCTTCTCAGTCAGATTTGTTAGGTTAATTTTTGGATAAAAAAAGTTCACCCAAATACGTCACCACAAGTTTTCCCTCTTCACTTCAGTGTTACGATTTTACGTGTGGTAGATCTTCAGTTCAGAAGAAGGTAGAGGCATCTCCCTAATATTTTGGGTTCAATTTTACTATTCTCAATTCACTGTTCCCACCCTATTACAACTAATCTGTGGTGACAAAAATCCCACCAATCTTTTTAGGGGTGAGTTTTTGAGATATATGTGTGGTTCAGATTTTCTAAAACATGGCCGCAACAGTGAAGCCCATAATAGAAAATCTCAATCCTAATGTTCTACCCTATGAACATTTATACCTTGATGGCCATTGTTTTTCTTTATCACATCTGTTTCTTCTCCTTCATGAATGTTCTAGTCCCTCCTCCTCTCCCATATAATTGGTTATCTTCTTACTATATTGATATCTTCTATCGATGTTCTCTGACGTCTTCATATGATTATTGTAGAACAACCAAATCAGATTCTCCACTCAGATGACCATGAAGCTAAATCAAAAGCACTTGTAAAAAAGAATTTTTGAAGGATCAATTCTAATCAAGTAAGAGGGAACGATCATTCACCTAGTGTGGAACCCTACTATTTTTGTGAGTAACCTTATGCATGATCAAGTTTTCTCGTTGGTTTGGCCCAGAAATCCATTGTTGACGCACTATGTTTCCCTTTTGTTTACACTAACTTTTCACTATTGATTCACTAGGTTTCTCATTTCTTTGCACCGAATTTTGTATATTGGCACACTAGAATACCATTTTGTTTCAAAATAATGCCCCTAGGATCATGAAGTTTACAAAAGTCAATTTTGGAAAGGAATATGGCTTCATAAGAGACATCACTGAAATGTATAATATGACTATCGAAACCAACGTTGATCAAAATAAATGTGAACATGTAAGTGCTTAGTAAAATTTTAAACTTATCTTCACACCAAATAGACATTTGAATATTGTAAGGTTGCCTATAGTTCTCGCATTCCTTGCAGTATATGATTCCAGTGTGTATGGAAAATTGATATTTTTATTTTTCACGTTACAACTAACAAGCATTCAAATATACTAATAATCAATAATGTGAAAGTAGTGATTCACAAGAACTAATAACTAGCTTTTATTAACAAATAGCATCATTCACAACAACTAATAAACAACTTTTATGGAACTAACAACAAGCATATAGTGGAACTAATAACATGCTTTATTAGAAACTATTCTCTTATATAAGCTATTATTCTCATGATTGGAAGAACGTAGAGCATATCCAGACTATGCAATAGTACGTATTTAGCCATGTATGCACCTCTTGGTAGTCTATTCTACTTGATTGCACCAAACTCATGTCCCAGATGCCCCTGAGTCAACATAAATAGATGAGTACGTACCACTACCAACTGCCATTATTGGGACATGACGGTTCAAATTCTAATGGAGGATAAACCCTATTTTGTTTTTTATATACCTAACTTACCGGACATTGCCCCCCTCCCTCACACTTTTGCACCTTATTGCTGTACTTGTCTTCATATTCTCTCCTTTTTCCTACAACATTGATCACTTTTCCTCTCCCACAACTCCTACCGAAAATAATAGTCCCGAAGGGGAAGCAGGCAGATACAAAAGTTCTTCAAGAAAAAGGTCAAGGAGGCTTTTTGTCAAAATACACTTCAATCATAGTGCCTACTCTGATCCTACTTTATTTTTTGTTTAAATATCCTAATTCATGCAGTATGCATCCGATAACATTATCTTGAATTGAAATAACCACCTTCTTTCTCGGTATAACTTTAGAAGTTAGAAGTTGAAGCAAGTCATTGTTAATGTTTTATTTGGAACCATACACAAATCTTGACGCCCGCTTTTGAGCTCAAGCATAGAATGTTGTTAGACACTTATTATAAGTGACACTTTTTTCCGGCTATTCAAATACTCCATTATTATGCAATAGGTGTTCCATTATTCATAACATATACTCTCCACTACTTTATTAATTGTGTTCCATCCTTCATATATCCACTCTATAATAATCTTATATGTGTTTGTTTGTGTCTCTATTTGGATGTCCTACATCATGCAGTATGTATATGGTAACATCCTACTTGGCTTGCTAGAAAAATCTTGTCACCCTTAGCTGTATTGGGTAGAGGACCACTCAAGATAATGTCAAAGTATCATAAAATTGCTCGTTCTTATAAGTATAGAAAAAGATGTTGCTTGGTGCTTATTGTGAGAGCCACATTTTTCAGTCCATTCAAATGCAATTATGTTTCTTTTGTTTTTCTCCTACATCTAGTTCCATTATGTTTCTCTCCTACTTTGTGTTCCATTCTTTGTTTTGCTCCAACTTCGTGTTTAATTCTTTCTTTTCTCATGCTTTTGTACCATTCCTTATTATGCTCTAGTCCTTGTATGATCGATCGTGTTCAATTCTTTACTAGAGGGACTTGTTTTTATAAATTTCCAACAACTTATTAATGATTTGCTTTTAGTTTATGTTCCTTCTCAGTCTCATCATTCCACTAAAGCATGTCATGAAGTGTGTAAAGAATGTCGACAATGTGTGCAATTCAAAGTGCATACTTCCTAAGCCTTATTGGCAATTGTGAAAAGTAGGTCATCTGATGAGACAAGAACATCATGCAGTATGCATTAAGTAACATCTTTGTCAGATTGTACGAAGTTTATCGGCATTCATTAACTCTTTCAAGTATAAATGCATCAAAGACAATAAAAAATCTTGATAAATTTCCTTGATCATTCAATCCTACTCGAGTATGTTGTTGAATGCTTACTATAAAAGGTGTTAATTGGTCATTCAAATTTGTCAAATTTGTACAGTAACCTCCTGCTCCATTTTTCATTATTTCATTCGTCGTGGTCCATTCTTTGTCACACCACTTCATCATCATGTAAAAATATGTCACAATCCTATTCCATACATTTTACTATTTCATCAGTCATATTCCATTCTTTCTGATATTGATTCACTAGGTTTCTCAGTTCCTCTACACTAGGTTTAGTATGTGGATGCATTAAGTTACCATTTTTTTGCAAGATAAGGCTTGAAGGATCATGGTGTTTAAAAAATAGTTTTTTGAAGAAATAAGATATTATAAATGGTGCTATTAATTAAATATGTTACTTGATTGAAGAACCCAACTTTGTATTGTATTAGGGGCTTCCATGATCTATACTTCTTTGGGTGACTATAGTGGGAAGGCAACTGCCAATGGAATGTTCTGGAGGTATCTAATCCACATAAAGTTTAATAGGATTTTATGTTCCCATTGATGAAGATGTGACACTTGGTTGGAGGGATAATGGACAAATATTTTCACAAATGGTGACAACAATTTTATATAAGGGACTTTAGGGTGAAGGTGACATCGAAGCTTGTGGGGTCTAGTCAAAGTCTAATGAAGGATAATATCTTTGATAGAATAGGTTTTATGTATTTATAATAAAGTGGACTTTTGCATAATTTTAATTAATTACTCTTTAACCCCTAAAATACCATATTCGTCTTACTCTTTTAATTTTCAAGGATTGAGGATCTTTGGAGACAGATTCAAAAATCATGATTGTAATTGATTACATACACCTTTATGCATGAAACCCTAATCCTAACTTTATTTTAGAACTTTTGCGTAATAACATCACCTAGCCTGTTCAAAATAATCACAAACTTTATTTTCGGTTCTTTACCTCCAAGAAATATCCATGGTTAAATTTTCATCCAAATCAGAAAATCTTGTGCCTTATTTCGATTTTCACAAAAAAAATGCCAAAAGTTCGCCTTTACCTTTTCTTTTTCCCAACTCACTACCTGGCTCCTCTTCCCTCAATTTTTTTTCACCTAAACTAGCACTCCCCACTTTTGGTCCATTATGGACAACCTCTAGTCACACGACCCTACCTGTAGCATAAGGGATGGTTGATCTTGATCTAATGATATTGGGTTCTTCTTCTTCCTTACATGAAGTCAAGAAATTGGGGAATAGGGAGCCCATGTTCTCCTTTGCTCACCTTTAACTTGTTGTGGGAAATATACTTTTATTTTTCCTTTAATCATATCCATATCTCTAGTCCAAATAACAAACACTTCACCCTTCCTCTCACTATAGTGATCCATTCCTCCCAATTACCTAAACCTAATCTTTGCATCCAATTTAAACCCTCCAATAGATCAATTGTTATCCTATTGTTGCATCATTCTCCCTTCCTTACAGAAAAATATCCCCAAAACCTCCTCGTCTCCATGTCATTTTCCTTGCTACTTCTGTAGGTAAGCCACTAATAATCTCCCCCTTGACTTGCCCCTTGCACAAGGAAACCCATGATTGAGTTTGTGCAAGCCACTTGAGGCCAACATCCAAGATATATCCTCTTTTGAACTCCTTTCTCCTTTTCCATTTTCCTTTGGCAGGATGCTCCACCAATCCACCCCATTCTCACACACTTGGCTTGGTTGGTGCATAAGAGTGATACCATTGATGTTTGTCATACCTTGACCTAAGTGAAGATCTAACAGTCGTAAATTGTGGAGAAGCCTCTTGTAACATATCCAAATTCTATGTACTCATATGTTAACCTCCCTTTTACCTTATGGTCTTTTTAACAATGTTGGCCTTAATTTTCTTTTTTCATGATTTAGAGTATATTAGGGATTATATAAATTTGGTAAAACAATAATTTAGTTAATAACATTCTTATTTAAATCTTGAGTGTAAATTAAATAATAAATGTTTCAAGTAGGGGTAAGTCCTATAATTTTACTCACAATAGATTTTTGTTGTAAAAGTAGTACTCTAGACTACTCCTAAGACTAGGTATAGGTAAGGAAGAGATAAAGATAAAATCTTGCTATAAAGTGATTAATAGAGGAGATAAATACTTTAAAAGACTATTTCTCACACAAATTGAGGTATAGTATACTTAAAAGTCTTCAAAAGTTAAAATGGACACTAAAATTAGTTTCCTCACACTCAATTAGCCTGCGTATTAATTTTTTGAAAAAAATCCATATTAAATGATGATCCAATTGAACAAGGAGATTAAACAATTAATCATTTAACTAATATAGTTGCAACATTTAATTTTAAATTTAATCAATTTCTTGGATTTCCATGTCCTGGTAAACTTTTCATATTTTTGTTTAGACCCTTTATGAGTTGTCATATCGAGATATGACTCCTTCAAATTGTCTCCTTCCTAAGGTAGGAAACTTGTTACCCAGGACAAACAAGCTCTAACCACTATCTACCATATCTCCCTTTATCTCGCTCCTAATCACTCGATTTATTCTCCAATGCACTGCTCTTACACGTTACAAACATGTCACTCACAAACTCAATTTTAGCTATGATCACCGAGGAAAGCCTAGATTCCCACATCTTCACACTCTCCACTAGAAGTCTCAAACTCAAGACACAAACAATATGTTGCCTCTAAGACACACTTAGTTACTAGATAATTAGTTTCTCTTCTTTGATCTTTCACATCATGTTGCATCTAGGACACCCTTAGTTAAACCTTCTTATTCAATTCAATAAAAGTGAAGTTTGTTTAATTGTCGAATATGTTGTGCGAGATCTTTTGATCATTCATAGATGAATTTTCTAATCCCTTTAATTGTTTATTCATGTAGTGAGATTGGGATTGGGGTAATAACATATCTATGGAAATAGTGATCTCCTATGAGAACAACTTCTGGATGTACATAAATATGTATCTAATGAGAATGCAACAACTTCCATTAGTTCATAACACCAGATGTTTAGTGTGTACATCCAACTATCTTTCATATATTGATTTAATGTATACATATAAGTTGTCTTTGTAGTCATATTTTATCCCAAAAATAACTAATTATCATTGTTAAAGCTAAACAAAATTTGATAGTATAAATAACTAGTACTCTTGTGTACTAATAAACTGCATCCATTGCAACTATCCAACATTAAATTGGAAACTAACTAGTTCTCATAGACCTGCTAACTAGTGCTTGGTTGAACTATGAACTAGATTTTAGTGGACCATCAAACCTTTTTTTTTGTAAACCTACTAATTGGTGTTTATACAAAATATGACATATGTAGTTAATGCAAGATCTATTATTCACATAACATAATAACCATTGTTCCTGTTAGTGGATACACCTACCTTGTATCTAGTACATGTATAATGTATCTACAAGAAAACTATATACCTCCTCATTGCCTATGCTATGTGAGTACGTATCAGCATTAATGAATGGTTGATGCAAAAATCTATTTCTGGATGCTGCTATACTCACATGGTATTTTATTTTATTTAGTCATAATACCTTTCACTGTTAAAGACAAAAAATGTCTGTTGGAGTTGCTCTCTATCACCGTACATCCTCCTATAAAATTTAACCTCTTTTATATTGTCAACCTCACCCCTCTTAATCCTCTCTATATTCTATACAAATGTTGGGATAACAACCAAACAAGTGGAAGTCAATTTCCATTAATGATCAAGATGCTAAGAAAAGACAATGGTCAATTACCTAGGAGGAATCAATGTTAATGGAGAAGGATCCATTTGAAGGATCAATTCTATCTAACAATGAAACTGCAAGTTTTTGTCTAGTGTGAAATCCTATAGATATGAATTAGTGAGTTTTAATTGTACATTGTAATGATATATAGTGTGCATGTTTATATGGTGTGAATCTCTTTTAGAATTACAAGAACGAATTCTTTGATAACTACCATTAAATAAGTGAACCATCTTAGAATACTAAAAAGACAACAACTAGTTATGTGACAAGGTAATCGACTCCTATGTCTACTTTCTCAACAAGTGGGAGCTTGAGCGCACAATAGGTAGAGTAAAAATAATACCTTACGTTGGACATGTTGTTTTGTAGCACTAATTAGTTAGCTTTCTGATTTTTTGCCACAAGATTCCCATACTGGAATGTTGTGTTTCCCATTTCTTAACACTAGATTTCCATATTGGTGCATTGTTACTATTTGTTCCATTTTTGCAGCATAATGCCATCATTCTTATCGAAAAAGCTAGAGTACATGCTGCAGTGTTTACAACAACATTTTTCATATCTATTACCAAACTACTTACCCCAACATATGACACACATGTTTGATTATATAAGTATTTTTATGTAATTGTTTTTTACAATTTCATAAATTTTTGCAAGCTTTCTGTTTTAGTATATGATTTAAATATGGAACCATAATTAGTTTCTCTAGTTTTTGCATCGACTTCACCCAAAGGAGTATCTCTATTTCAATAGTATCCCTTGCCAAAAAAAATTTGATATTAGTTATTATGATCTCAGACATTTAGTGATATCTTAATTTATTGACCTTGTCTATAAGGTTGTATCTCAGGTCTGTGAAGAAATATCCTTTCTGGGGACAATGGCATTAGGAAGTTCTGGTGGTACCCTTTCATCCTAATTTTGAAATCTGCAACATGATCATATGATAGATGATGGAACAATGACATGAGGTGAATGTTGTCAACTGTCGTCATTGTTTAGTAGAAAGGCATTATCCCATCTTATGAGGACTTACCACAATCCACTAAAGGTTAACGTATACTAGGAATCATTAGGAAGGCATTATCATGTGTGAGGACTGAAAACAATCTACTAAGGGATAAGGTCTTTTAGAGGCTAGGGTTTATATAACTTTATATTTTGAGGTTATTTAATGCACTTAACAATTTATATAAGGTAAATGCACTAATTTTCATTAGATAAACTGACAATTCTACCAATGAAAGAAGTGAGGTAAATAGTTGTTGTGACACACTTTTGCAACTACTTAGTTAGTGATTGATGGGAGATTTTAAGAGGGTACAAATATATTCTTAATGTATATAACTACTTATATAAACAATGCTTATCGGATGATCTAAAGACTTACACATAAACTATTAGTAGATATGCATAATCATACCCCTTCATTCCTGAGTATATATCACAACTTAGTAACAAATGTGTAAGAAATCTATTTGCTTTACCTTACTCTATATTATAGAAATTAAAGATAAATTTATATGAACACCTATGTATTCACCTATATTATTGATCTGTCATATCATTATTTTCATCATGTATGTCATTCTGAATATGTAATACCCACCATCCCTTATAGAAACTTATAATCATAAAAACTTTCAAATTTCAAGTGAGTTGTCCTGGAGATATTCTAGAATGAGATGTATAAAGGGGACTTATTTCCCATGATTTGTGGGAAACAAGTACAGCACACTAATATGTTTTTGATGTCTTGTATTCTAGTCATTACATCCACATAAGTAGATAATGTCCTAGAGTTGATCTTTTGGGTTGAGGTCATCGAGATCGATTCTAATGAATTATGAAGTATCTAATAAAAGCTTGTCTTTATTATACCCTTTAATATAATCCATTTTAGTTCCAATTTATTTTGAATTTAAAATTTAGATATTTCACATTGAAAACTCTAGCAGATACAAGTACTAGAGTCTATTGTTATAACTTTATCTTATATTCATTAAATCAACATTGCTTAGTAGGAGATTAGAATAGTTGCCTAATATAGATCAATTTATTCCTCTAGTCCATACTTTTCTTATGTAGAACCTATATTTTTAATAATTTCTTGGATTAAAAGGAAAAGAGGTTACTTTGTATGTGCTAGTAAAGACTCATCTCTAGTTTTAAGCAATTATAACTATAAAAATGGATTATTTTGGTTTATGACATGTTCAATTAAATCTAAGCTAAGTACTTTGTTTGACTTAATTAGGTGACATTATATCTTTACTTTCACATCTTGTCGATATCAAGCTTAAGTTGTATACTAGTTTACTCATTAAATGAAAAATAGGTAAAGAACTAAAGAGGATCCCTTTACATAAGGAAGGAAACCAAGAACCTCCATATTATGTGATAGATTTATTGTTTTGTTTCTTCATACCAATTACACTTTAGACCTTTAGTATACTCAGAACATATAGTATCTAGGTGGTCATGAAATACACATATCATAAGTGAAATAACCATTGCCATACTAGTAGAGTGACAACTCATATAACTACTTTATAAATTGGATTGTTGACTTCACTAATTCTAATTATGTTTTTGTATTCTCCATGTACAATGACCTTGTTCATGGATAACCCCACTTACTCATACCCTTTAGGCCAAATTAGACATATTCATTACCACTTTACTTGGTGTGACTTCTACCCATACAATTCATCCACTAACCAACACAAACTTATTTCAAGCCACATACCCATCATCATGAACACTCAACCCCTTTCTTTGCACCCTAGGCCCTTCATTAAAGAGTAGTTTTGGTCTACACCCCCATCCTTCCAAGTGATTGTCTCTTCTTCGTTGTCCTTGATCACAACTCAAAATTCAACCCCTTTGCTACTGACAAACTCAAACCTTCACAAGAATGTATCAAATGGACTTATTATAAATTTTATCTAATGGGAAACTATTAATTTAGATACACAACTTAAAATTGATAGATGATTTATTCCATAACTACCCTAACATAGTATCATAACCTATAAAAAATCATATCACTTAATAAACCAAAACCTCGTACATTATCAAGAAATAATTGGGAAATAGAGACATATGTGTCACTGGTAGTAGAAACACAACTTTATTCCATGGATTATATTTTTTTGATAAAATATCTATGAATATATCTAGACTTTTCATAAGTGGCATTCTTAACCATAACATTCTATACATCATCAACTGCAACTTCTTTTCTAGCTACTTCAACCAACATGGACCTCATTGAGCCACCTTGATATGCCCAATACATCCCATCTCTTTGAAATTTCATATGATCCCTACAGAAAAAACTCTTACTTGAAATTTCTTTGAATAAGAAATAAAAAATACCATAATAGATTAATATACACAAAAGAATCAATGGGTCTGAGAAAGCTCTTTTTTTTCTTTGTATCTCCCATGTTTCCCTAGAATTAGAGATGACATTATAAACATCTTCCACATCATACACTCTAAAATGATCTCACAAGATGGTTCCTCAGGATTTGTGTGATGCACATTGCTCATATACCTAAGAAACCCTCCTATAAAATATCATAGAAATTCACCCCATGAATCTTGTTAATTGCAATTATAAAACTAACACTAAGATCCTTATAAAAAACTAGATATATTTGAAGAATATAAATCACACCAACCAATATGTCTGTATTAGTATATAAATATGCAAGATATCTTCCTTTTTGTTTTCAAATATTTACAGTCATTTAACGCACAATACACATAATTATATTTTATTAATTTGATTTTCAGAATTAAAAAAAATATCAATTTTAAATTCTCTTTCCAATGGGATTCTCTCTGAAAGTACAATCTCCTTATTGGTGAATATCTTGGTTACGTGTTTTTGTCATCATACCACCCTTTCTGATCATTCCATTGTGTCATTAAGAGCTAGAGTGGAATGTGATAGGAAACCCCTAACACCCACCTTCTCATGATGTTTACCTCGATCATAACCTTCATTCATATCCAACAACCCAAATAGGGATTTAGGATTATGATATATTTATGGTCTTATTGTTGTATTTTTTATCCCCTTACCCCTCTAGAAGCAATTGTAGAATATCTAAAAAGAAACTTTCATGTTGGGAAACAACATCACTAATATGTGTCATTTGCATAATACTATTAATTGTAGTCCTATCAAGCCTTTCATACCACACTATGGGTTGTATCATGATGCCAAATATAAGTTCATCCAATATTGATATATTACATATTTAATGTCATTCAACTAGTACTGATCTTCAAATGATCATGTGAGGCACCATATGAAGTCCCAAAAAAGCTATTTGTTGTCTGTAAAACCTAGCAACTGATTCCCCATTTTTAATTTTCATTAACACGTCATCTTTATTTACCAAACTAAGACTATATTAGTTCAAACTTTTCAAAATAAAATCTTACCCAAAGATACTTAAATGGATTCTTCCTCCTAGATTTATTTGATAAATAATTTAACAAGTCCATACAACCTTCTTTAGACACTTTTCTAACCTGATCTCCTCATGTAAATATCATGAACTTGAACGACTACACCAAGATAACCCTTTGTTTGTTGGTAATAAGTCCTTACATCCCTTAAATTTCCATTCCCCCACCCTTCTTACTCAATCCCAACCTTCTTACTCAAAATAAATCTACCCCAAGCCACCAAGCTTCTCCTTAGGAAAAAATCTGGTTAAATAACCTAGATCAATAGAATCAATTCCCCACCATCCATTCTAAATTAATAATTTGTAACTATTGTTTCCTTTTTGGTTATAAACCACTCTAACTTTAATAATGCAAACAATTTGCATTCATTTTACTAATATGTGCAATTAGTATTTTAGGTGATCAAGAAAACAAGACAAGATCCAATGTCAAACAAACTGTAATATTTACGTGTTTTGATGATTGCAAATCAAGTTGAAATTAGAATTAATTATACAACTTGATAGAAATGATGTAAGAACAAATGATAAATGGATGAAATAATCCTAAACTTAGTTTCATACTTGTATATATGTACTAGAATTAGTAGATACTTTTTCCAAATTCAATTGAGCCATTTTCTAAAAAATTAGGACTTCTTGGGATAGAGCATTTTTTTATCAAAATACAATTCGGCCTAAAATCATGATAAGTAAACCTCCGTTAGACAAGACATAGCCATTAGCCATAGGAGGTCAAGGATAAGTCTTAAATGAATTGTAGCTTGACATATGTGCAGGCAATTTTCTAGAAATTTTAGTTAGTGGGACCATTACTTTTTTTCTCACCCACTATCTTAGCTATTCCAATTTGTTTCCTACATATCACAGTTCAATATGGACACCAAAAATCACACTTGTAAATTGTCTCTACATTCTTTTCCATTCTTAAAATCCTAGTTTTTCATCTCCAACTACTTCAACACAAGTTAAGCTTAAGCCTACATCTAGTCTCCTAATCATCCAAATGTAGCCTTTTCTAAACCTTATGGCCTAATTTTTTTCACAGGATAGCAAACAAAATGGATAGACTAAAAGGATTAGATTTAGTGGGAAATAAATGTCAAATGATACAAAATTTCCCATGTCATATTTGGAAAGCATCAACATGAATTGGATTGGACTTGTGGTCTAGATATTGTGTCCCTAATCACGAAATAGATGAAGCTTGGTTTATTAAAAAATTTAAGGGCCAACACAAGGCCATTGATGAGGATCCTAGAGAAAAATAGGAAAAAAATTGGATCTGTTAAGCTGACGAAATGAATGTAACAACTTCACTAGTAATCAATGTATTCCTTGCAATGTATGGATTAAGAGAAAGCTTATCAATCAAGAGCATGTGTCGACATCCAACAGTCAAAATATTTTATCAAGTACTGAATGAAAAATTGGCAAATATGTGGATCGCATTGGTGACCAAATCACTTTTTCTAGGAGCTTCGGTATTATTCCGAGAGAGACTAGAGTGCCAAGCAAGAGAAGTATAGATTGACTAGAATGAAGGTGTCATTTGAGAAGGCAACATTCACTAGAGTGCTATTGTACATAGTGGATATAATAGAGAAGAAAAAATGTGAGAAGGAACATTGACCTTATGATTGTGAGAGAAGGGTACAGAGTGGTCACAACAGAGATGTTGGGTGAAAGAGACTAGCATCGATAGGAGCCCCAATCTTATGAGAGGGAAACAAGGAACGAAGAGTTATTTGGCTTTGTTTTTATGGATCAAGTGACAGAACAATCAATGAGATTAGTGAAAGGCGCTTGTCGAGAGGGTTTAGTTAGTGCTACATGTTGCATGATGTGGATCTATTTTGGATACCAATACAAGCAATATTTAATCAAAACCAAACACAAGAAATGTATTTCATAAGGAATTAGCATGTTATCCTCTGTGACATTCTTTGAACCAAGTGTGGCTTTTGTGGATGATCATCAATTTTTATATGGAGCATTAAATTTAATAGTTGCAAGAGAGTTGTAATTTCCTCTCCTCTACCTTGTTTCATGTTTTGGCCCACTACTTTGGAGCTTATTCTTGTAAGAAGGTTGCATTGAAGTTCTTTTGAGCTACTTCTTATGAGGATATTGTGTTGTGAAGGTGGAGGATGATATCGTAATCTTATTCAAGAGGGTTTTCATATGGCATCCCACAAAGAAGGAAAATGTCATCCTTGATATAGAAATAAAGGTTGGTTTTGATCTACAATAGAATCCCTAACTCTATTTTTATCAGTAAAGAAAAGATAATTACTAACATGTTGAGAAATTATAACACCCCTAGAATTTTTGGTCCAGAACTAAATGTGACCAACAATGCTATAATTATTTTATTTCTTATTATGATTTATAACTCTAGAATAAGCCCATCACAAATGATTCACATAGTTATCACATTGTAATTTAATAATACGCAACACCTAACCCTAATTATAGGATTATCACTAGCTAGGATTTTAATTAAAATTGACCCCACATATGTGGGTAAATGATCCCTAAATTTTGATATGAGTATATAGTACCATATTAGGTCTTTATTCAAATTTTGGTAGTGTAATTCACTTCCAATAAATTTTTATGCATTAATTACCCTAATAACTCAATGTTGCAAATCACATTCTCTAGCTCAAGCTGAAATATAACTTGCTATTTCAGTTCATCATTGCCTAATTAGGTAAGTTACTAAATTTCATCAATTTGAATAAGCCAAACTATGCCAATTGAAATTAGAATGAAAATGTGAAATTTGTCATGCATATTACCTAATCATCTAAATAATACATCTGATTTATATTATTGCACCTAAGTCACACCATTTCCCTAAGTTTGGGTGTGTCACACCCTAGTTGAGTCAAACCATTTTGCATTTTCATGAGAACCTTTAAATAGTGATCATATGGTGGAAACATTGTCTCCTTCCTCCGCACATCCTGCGTGTTGAGGACTAGAAAGTGGCAACTGACTCAGGTTCCCTTACTTTCTCCCTATTTCAAAACTTCCAATTCCATCACCACCATCACTTTTAGGAAGTTGTTGCAATTCCTTGGAACCCTCATTTAGATCATTTCTTACCCTATTGATGAAAATCCCAAAAGCCCTAGGATATGTCTTCTTTGTTGGTCCATACAACAGACAGCCTGCCACCAAATGTAATGGCACTGGATTCTGTCAAACAAGAAAACATCCGCCAATGCAGGGTGACCATACTATAGAATCAATTGCTACTAGATCCACATAAGACATTTCTTCTAGGCCGATCTTTGTCGCCAACAATTCAAGAAGACCACAAGTTGCAAGAGATACCTTGGAGAAATTAAACATATTGTAAGGATCCTTGAACTTTACCCTTTCCTACCCACAAGTCAGTAAGTGTTGCAACTTCCCCAAGTGTTGTATCCATGAAACCGAGTTCCTTATAGTAGATATCTACCTCTGACTTGTCACCCTAGCCATGGTCATGCCCAAAAAATAGCCACCTTTTCTTCATTAGGACCAGTAGATAGCAAATCAATGTTTTCTTTTTCTATTTTCAATGATAATTGCTCAATACCAATTTGAAGCTCTTCTACTCTGTTATGTGATTGTCAGGATGATGACAAAATTTTTGGGTGTACCGTCAAATGATGGAGCTCTAGTTGACTTCATATTGTCATCACAAAGTTATTCTCCACATATATATCCAATGTCTTATAGCTTATTGCAGCTTCTTATTTCTACCATTTTCTAGCCACTGTGAGAAGTGAGTACACATGACATTGACCATTAGAGAACCAGTTCCAAGGGTGTTTCAGACCGGGAGACTCAAGGGAACCGTTGGTATTTGTTTTTTTTTCATAATATGAGACCTTGGCCTGAACTTATGATTGGATCTTGAAGCTCTAAGAGAGTCATCATGCCATGAATTGACAGTGAAGAAGCCAAGTCCAGAAATAATTTCTTTGCCCTTCATATAAGATATATGTGTCATGCCACCATTGTGTTGATCAGAACGTTTATGTTTCTATTGTGATTCAACCTCGTAAATGTTACAAATATGTTTTACTGATTTTCCATGTAACATAGCCTAGCTGTGGTCACTAATGCAAGGTCACTATGGCCTTTTTGGGACAGTTTTGCAATCGATTTCTAAATTTCCTGAAAAGATCTGAATCATTTTATCTTGCAATGTGGTTGGTCAAAACATAGAAATAGCATATCTAATTACTCTAAAGTCAAAAAATTATGTATAGATACTCTTTGAAAATGTCTTGAGACAAGTTATCTCTATGACCTATAGTCAGACCATATTTCCCAACCAAGATTCAGTAGTTTAATTAAAACCCTAAAACCCTAGGGTTAATCATGATAGTTAATGCACTTATATGTTATATACATGATAATCGGAGTTGGATCAGGAATAAGTACATCATTGGTTTCTTGCCTCAGGATAAGGTGATTGGTCATTCACACTGAGTATTAATTTAACGTTCATGGTTTTATATTATTTGCCTATTTATTCATAATGCCTTTTTTAAAGTACAAGTACATTAGTACTCATTACATGCTTATGGTAAATTATGCTCATGTTAAGAATTCATGTTTTCTACTATTTTGATGTTATGTTTCCAAGTTAAACATTATGTAATACTGCTATGTTAATGAATCATAAAATCAGGATAACCATGTTTAATGAATCAAGAAATCATGTTATGTTAATATATTCCTTTCAATATTTTTTGAGTGAGCCTTAATTGGCCTTATGAACTCTGTGGGAGTCGAGTTTATCATGTTAGAAAATCGACTGATACGCACCAATGGGTGTTTCCAACAACTCATTTGAGTCCTTTCTTGTAGATGCCATGAGAGAAAAATGGCATTCTCCTTCATCACTAGAGCTTGAGCTAGACCCTCCACATGATTCTTCACTTGAGATAGAATTGGAGGAGTCTCTTTATCTTGAGTTCCATTTTTCCTTCTTCTTGTACTTCTCTTCTCTTCTCTTGTGATGATGGATCTTTTTCTCTTTTGGGCAATCTTCCTTGAAGTGACCCTTCATTCCACACTTGATGCACCTTGTAGAAGTGGAATACTTGCCTTTGTAGACTCTAATCTTAGAGTACATGGTATCTTCTTCAAATTGAAAAGATGAAAAATCTTGACCCATAATAGCCTTGATTTGAGCTTTGATTTCATCCTTCTTCATTTTTTTGTGCTCTTTTTCTTCTTATATTTCATCTTCATTTTTCTTGTCAAGTGTGACTTCATGAGCTTGTATATTTCCTATGATCTCTTCAACGTGAATATCCTCAAGAGACTTTCATTCTTCTATGGAAGTCACCTTGGGTTCCCATCTCTTGGGGAGAGTCCTAAGGATCTTTGAGTTAATATCTCCTCTACTCATAGAATGACCTAGAATAGAAAGACCATTCACAATGGTGTTGAGCCTTGAGTACATGTTGGCTATCTTCTCCTCCTTTACCGTCTTGAAGTTCTCAAGCATCCCTTTGAGAATGTAGACTTTTCTTTCCTTCACTTGAGTTGTCCCCTCATAAGTGACACATAGTTTTCTCCATACCTCATTGGTCGTATCAAAAGAAGAAATCTATTTGAACTCAGAGGGTGTCATGGTAGCATAGAGGATGTTGATTTCTCTTGCATTGAAAATAGCTTTCTTCAAGGTAGCTTCATCCTATTCTTCTATTTTTATCTTCGGTAGATTGTATGGATGGTCAACCATTTGCCATAGCTCAAGAATTTTTCCTTGGATGTGGAATTGAAGCCTTCTCTTTCAATAGAGGAAGTTACTCCCATAAAATATTGGAAGGTTGATGAATTATATCCCATCTTGGTAATCATCCATCTTCTCCTACTTGTAGAATGTATGCTTGAAGAAGACCTGATCTGATACCAATTGTTGGGTGAATGTATTGGATAGGTAGGGTGAATAGAGTTGAATGAACTTAAACAAAATTCATTAGACCTTCAAGTTGTATCACAAGATAAGGTTGCTAAATAGGAAATCTGAGTGCAACTAAACCATAAATAGTAAGGGAGAGAGAGATTGAACAAGCACCAAGTGACAAGATATGTAGAGTGGTTCCATACTCCAAACTAGGAGTATGTCAGTCCACGACCTAGAGAGGTCAACCTCTAGGATTTCTAAGTGTGTCTTCCTCTATATGTTCACTTATAAGAGTTACAACACATGACCCATAAAAGGACTTACCTATCCAATACAAAGAGTCTTCAACCTTACCAAGGACTTACCGACTTTGCAACGAATCTATGACCTTCTCCAAGGACTTACCCACTCTTGCACAAGTCTTCAGCCTAATAGGAATTACCCACTATTCTTGGATCTTCAACCTTTGACTTCACCTTCACTCGAAGAAGCTTTCAACAAGGACTTACCCACTTGAGCAAGGAGTCTTCTACATTAACCAAGAGGCTTACCCACTCTTACTCCAAGTCTTTGTCCTTGATCTTCACCAAGGGACTCGTTCCCTTGTTCTTCTTTACCTCTCTTAGCCAAGATAGATAACCTTCATCTTCATGGTTGAAATGATAGATAGGGAGGTGGTGTAAGTGAGAGCCTATATACATGTAAGACTAACTATCTTACAAATCTCCTATTCACTGTAATGGATGTAGTAAGTGATTAAGCTTAGAGAGAAAGAGGAGATTGTAGGATGCACTCAACAATAGACTATGAACCTCATATAGAGTTTTGCATTGAATGCTCAACCTTAGAATGAAGCCCAAGGGGTCTAATTTATAGTTGGGGATGCTTCTTTGCCTTTGGGAACACTTAAGAACAAAAACTAGTCATTTTGTGGCTTTCAACAGATATATTTTTTATTGTTACAACTCCGCAATGGCTAGAAACACTTTTTTGCACTTTTCTATACAGTGTTATCAGTCGATTTTCTAAAAAGGTAACTCAAACGAATGCACTATGCCACAAAGCTAATTTGACCAATCGGTCAAGTTTGTCCTGGTAGGAACTCGACCGATAGATTAAATCTATTTTTTTTCCAGTGCAGTGGTTGGTCGAGTTCTGAGTATAGGAAACTTGATCGATCAATAATATTCTCAAAATTCATCAAGGATTCGTTAAGATTGTAACTCGACCGATAAAGTGCATGTATTGAATTTTGGAAATTTTCATTAAAGTGCTTAAATATTTGATTTAATCGCTCATTATTTTTTTCAAAGCTTAATTACAAGTCAAGCAATCATTACAAGTTATTTACAACATGATTATAATAGATTTACATCATATTATAAGTACACTTGCATTGATTTTGACTTGTCTTTTCTCCAAGTTGAGATGTACATGTTAGGGCATTTTGAGTATGGTTATACCTAATATGAAATCACTCAAGTATAAACATTAGACACAATTAATTGGAATGGTTTAGTCAACATAAAAACAAGGGTTTAGTTAATTTAGACCTTGAGTCAACATTGATCTAGATATAACATTCTACCCATTTTTGAAGATGACAAACCATTCGATAAATGTATTCAAAACATTTAAGTAAATCCATACCTTTAGAAAAACCTAGAAGTTTCAATAGATTTGAGTTCGAAGCTCCCCCTCAATTGATGCTCATGGAATTCTCATACCCCCTCAATCGATGCTATTTCTCTTACATGGGTAGCTTTCATAACATTTATAAAATACTATGTCTTATACTGATATATGTTCTACACACATATGGCTTCTCCCCTTTACATTCTCCCCTTTACATAGACATGTTTCTCCCTCTACATGTGATTCATGGGTTTTGAGTCACTTTTATAGGCTTATTTTATATCTGTTTTATGCATGTATTTGTCATTTTCTTGATTATATTTGCATAATTCACTATAGTTGGCCTTTAAACTCTTTTTGCATCAAATTATACTTCTTTGATCATATTTATATGATTTTATATAATCCCCAGACTTATACACATGTTTCGGTACTTTTTTAGGCACTTTTGCATTGTCCGGAGTCGATACTATCGACCCTGGTGTCGATAGTATCGACATTTTATCAGAAAGCAACCCCAAAACGCGATCTTGGAAGGAAAAACTTGTATCATGGTCGATACCATCGACCTGGGGGTCGAACTATCGATAGCGTCGGGATCTGGCGATTTTCTGCACTAAAACGGAGCGTTTTAATCTGACGGTTGAGCTTTTTCGAAGACGAAAAGTGGTCCTATGACCTAAGAAGAGCACGGAAGGCCCTAGGAGGATCTCATATTGTGTTGCACAACATCCAAGAAGGAGAGAGAGAGAGGAGACAAGAGACGAAGGCCATCAACCGAGCGATCCAGGCACCTAGACATGCTTTCTCCTCCTCCTTTATACAAGAAGACATGCTTTCTCCCCATTTATCATTTAAAAAAGGTGAGGGTATGAAGAGATAGGAAACACCACTTGTTAAAAGAAAGGAGATAACAAATTATAAGGAGAGTAGAAGAGCAAAAATTAGCAGATTGACCAGGCATAGAAAGAAAAGTAAGTTAGATCATGTACTTGAACAAACCATAATGTAATTCTATCAAAGAACAAGGCAAGATAAAGTGATACCGAACAAAAATAAAAATCATAATTTTGACCCTCGAGATGATAGAATTAGCCCAAAAAGTGTCAGGGCTCATGGCAAAGTGATGAGTCTTTTTTAAAAGGTTGCTTCCATATAAAAACACTAGTCTTGCATCAAAATTTGACACTGGAGCAAAATCTACATAAATTCCAAGGATGCTTCAATTTTTACATAAAATGTAGCTCTATATATTCAACATCACAATGCTATGTATGCAACTCAAGATATAGATATGCAATTCAAGGAAGAAGCTTGAGCAAGTATGAAACAAGATAAAAGCATAGCATATAGTTGAATACCACTTGATGAAAAGATACCAAATGATAACGAAGGCTAGAACTACATGCATGAGAACTACTAGTAGATGATATCATAAGTTAGGATTACTAGTAGGATCTAGATCATAACAAAAGAGACACCATTAAAAGATCAAGCTATGAGTAGATGTGGAGAAATGTCCAAACAAAGACATAAGCAATTTTAGAAGCATGAATGGATATAACTCACTAGCAAATATGCATCATTACCTAAAGATGATCACCACTAAGAATCTCAATGTTGTATCTAAACAAGATATACAACTATATAGATGTAGCAAGTTTGAGCACAATGGAAGCAATTTAAGACACAACCAAGAGATCCAAAGAGATCATCATCAAAACATGCATAACAAATCAAGATAAGTAATTGCAAGATATAGGAATACCACTTGTCAGATAACGAAATATAGAAAATTTAAAGATAGAGTTGTAAGCAAGATAAGCAATTTAGAACATGGCAATATGCATATATAAAGGTCCCAAATGGAAGTGCCAAATAATAAGGCTATCGGTTGAGAAAATCTAGTTAAGAGGGAAATTCTCATTCCATAAGGCAAATGTATATTCTGTGCACGGTGTTTCGGTCGACATATGTGTGTTGACAATTCGACTGATTGGTACAAACTGAATCTTTGAATCAACACTATAAGGCATGCTAATAATTATCACCCTAAACCTAACCATTAGGGGTGGTCCCTATTAAACCATAATGATGTCTACTAAGCTGAATCAAGAGATATACCAAAAGACAATCATATTAAACCATCATTTACATATAATTCACATGTCAAGAATTATCACAACTACTATGGAAACCTTTCCAGTAAAATCATCTTATATTGTTCTAAAAATCATTTAAACACTAGAGGTTGAAAATTTTATTTGTAAGTGATTTGATAGTAGATGCATGTGATCATTGACTTTGATCAAAATGAGCATATTCTCTCTACATATTAAATGGAAGACTCCTAGGTTATTCGAATTGTAAATAGGAATTATAGTACCCTCTCTCTTCATTCTACATCGTAGAAGTAGCCAATGCATCCCAATTTTAGATAAGTAAGGAGGTATTAGATAAGACTCTTGTGGTGAAATAAGTAAATATTATCACTAGTTGGTAATATCAAGGAATTTATAGAGAGGTAAAATTAGATGTTTAATTGGTGACATATTTCATAACTAAACATATTACTATCCTAGAAATAAACCTAAATATTTAATGCCATATAAACCCAATCTTAATTGAGAACAAAAAAATGAGTGTTACTAGCACTCACAAGTTTAATTTATGTGTAAATTTCTACCCTCGCATATCTATCACAAGTTTAATTTATGTGTCTCCTCTCTCTCTCTCCTTCTTGGATGTTGTGCAACACAATATGAGATCCCCCTAGGGCCTTCCGTTCTCTTCTTAGGTCATAGGACCACTTTTCGTCTCCAAAAAAGCTCAACCGTCAGATTAAAACGCTCTGTTTTAGTGCAGAAAATTGCCAGATCCCGACGCTATCGATAGTTCGACCCCCAGGTCGATGGTATCGACCATGATATAAGTTTTTCCTTCCAAGATCGCTATCGACACCAGGGTCGATAGTATCGACTCTGGACAATGCAAAAGTGCCTGAAAAAGTACCGAAACATGTGTATAAGTCTGGGGATTATATAAAATCATATAAATATGATAAAAGAAGTATAATTTGATTCAAAAAGAGTTTAAAGGCCAACTATAGTGAATTATGCAAATATAATCAAGAAAATGACAAATACATGCATAAAACAGATATAAAATAAGCCTAAACCTAACCATTAGGGGTGGTCCCTATTAAACCATAATTGATGTCTACTAAGCTGAATCAAGAGATATACCAAAAGACAATCATATTAAACCATCATTTACATATAATTCACATGTCAAGAATTATCACAACTACTATGGAAACCTTTCCAGTAAAACCATCTTATATTGTTCTAAAAATCATTTAAACACTAGAGGTTGAAAATTTTATTTGTAAGTGATTTGATAGTAGATGCATGTGATCATTGACTTTGATCAAAATGAGCATATTCTCTCTACATATTAAATGGAAGACTCCTAGGTTATTTGAATTGTAAATAGGAATTATAGTACCCCTCCTCTCTTCATTCTACATCATAGAAGTAGCCAATGCATCCCAATATTAGATAAGTAAGGAGGTATTAGATAAGACTCTTGTGGTGAAATAAGTAAATATTATCACTAGTTGGTGATATCAAGGAATTTATAGAGAGGTAAAACTAGATGTTTAATTGGTGACATATTTCATAACTAAACATATTACTATCCTAGAAATAAACCTAAATATTTAATGCCATATAAACCCGATCTTAATTGAGAACAAAAAAATGAGTGTTACTAGCACTCACAAGTTTAATTTATGTGTAAATTTCTACCCTCGCATATCTATCATCCAATATAGACTTATATATTATGAACTTTATTCAAGAACAAAACTCCAAAATCCGTAATAATATTCTAGATTGGTTTTTTTTTTTTATAGTTTTTATTGATTATCTAATTTTGTTTTCTTATTTTATGCTTCTAGATGTCTTTGAAACCGTTGATAGGAGTTTCTTGGAAAGATTGACGGTCAAAGGGAGACCTTAGTTGGATGTATTTGATTATTTGTCTTATTTTGTTTTCTTATTCTGTGATTCTAGAGATTGTCTTAAATAACATGTTTGGGATTTATTTCTATTAGTTTATAATTTGGAGTTGCCTCCCAATTAACATCTTGTAAACACACATCATAAAATAAAAACCCAAATGTTCTATGACATCAAATTGAATTAATTTACATAATTAAAAGTTCATGTGTACAATCATTCAAAAGTTCAAACTTATAGTTTGGCTGAAAACATATCTTGGTCACTAAGCCAAACAAAAATATAACCAAACACAATTAGATACCTCTATACAATGTTAGGATAATCATCCACTCGAGAATCAACACCCATGTGTCTCTCAATGTTTTAGTAGGAAAAAGCTTGATCCAGGTGAATAACCCTATAGTATGTAATGCAAATACTTCCAAGAATCATGTATCTTGATCAAAGTGTAAATGATATGGGTATGTCTTAGAGAGATACCATGATGGTTGGAGATGCCTACCAAAGATATTATTCTCTTTTGCAGTGCCTTTGTTTGCATTGTCCAATACTAACATGGTGTAAAAAAGAATACTGACATGCATATTTCCTTAGGAGTTAAGAAGATGTACAAATATGCTTCAAGAATCTTTATATCATTTCTCACATTGAAGATACCTAAGTTATTCTTATTGAGGTCAATTATATTTTTGAAGTATTGGCATGACATGTTAACGTATCAATGTAATACATTTTTATGACTAGTCTAAAATTTTCTAGTTTCTTAATATTATTTTTTGTACATGATGTAATTCTAGCTAGTTCTCATCCCAATTTTGCTACATCAAAATCCTATCAATCATGATTTTTACTCAAAACATATATGACATAATAAGTTTAGATTTTTCCCTACTTATACAACACATCAAAATATGGTTTTAGTTATTAAAACTAACATTAATTTTAGTTTCCATTGCATCTGGTAACATCATGAACGTCATTAATTTTATCTTTTCCTGGTACTTACAAGTTCAATTAAACATTTTATTCAACAAAAAATTAGTAAATATTAATGAATAACATGATTTTGGAGGTTACTAGGGTTTCAAGGGATTTATTGGTAAATGTAAAAACATATGGGACTTAGAAGAATAAACTTTTTCCCTCTAGTAGCTAGGTCATGAGAACCTTCTTACAATGTATTTGAAATATAGTTTATGGGGATGAAAATTTCTCAATCTCCTCCATAGTCCCATTCTCTGTTCTACAATGCACACAATTATGTTCTTCACACCCCAACCCTAACCATCCCCACCCTTCTCACCACAAATGCCCCAGTGTTGATTGTCTCACTATGTAATCCCACGATGCCTCAAAGCAAACGACTTGTGAAGGTTAACCCTAATGATGATGAGTGGAACTTTCCCTCCCCAAATTGTTGTCGGTCATGTTTCCCACAACATGACAGTGATTTTCGGTGACATACTACTTGAACACCAACATCCTAGACCTGTTGTAGGGTGGACGTCTTCCTTTGACTAAGGACCTTGATGACTATAGTGGCAAATTTGATGTTCCAGAGCCAATATTTGTCACCGGTGGTATTGAGCCCTATGGCTCTTTGGGCATCGTCCAACATATGTTGCTCTATGTATGTCCAAAATCTTCTTCCCTATAGTGTAGGATAGTGTCCCAGTCTCTCACACATTGATAGCACTACATTATCTCCCTCTATTCTTATGGGCCCCAATACCTCCTTAGCAACTATTACACCTACACCTTTTCTGTTCTTCATGATTTGTTTCATACAGGTTGTCTTGAACACACATATTGAGTTTGTGGAAGATATAAATATGTATCTCACTTCACACATAGGAGAAGGATGTAATCATCTTTTCTCAGACAGTGATATCTTAACTTCCAATACTAGGCAAATTGATAATTTAAATATATGTTTCTAACATGATGAACCCCAAGGTCCAGCATGGAGGTTATATTCGACCATGGGAAATTTAGTTGCTGGGTTTTAGTTGTATTCCACGGTAGATTGCATCTTGATTACGATCACCAAAAAGATTTAAAAAGTGATCATCTCTACATGTTTACATAGACCCAGATTATGATATACCTACCAAATCATCAGCTAATAACACCCATAAGTTATACATTTTAGTTACTCTTTATCAAAAATATTTCATGACGGAAGAATCTCACAAGCTTAACATGGGGAAAACATGGGCAATATCTCCAACGAGGTCTTAGACCAACTAAAGGTCGGAATCACTATCCCTGAAATTGACTTGGAGTTCAATTTTTTGGGTATGAGAGTTACATCCAAAGATGCAGAAGACATGGATCTGCATCCAACAGAGCGCATGTTGGCGGGAAGGAAAGACACCACAAGAGTGTAGACAAGTACAATTAACTAAGAAACGATAGCATCCACCAACCCTAATTAGACAGAGCATAACTTGCAGAGGACAATAGATCAAGTAACCCCGCTTTCATTTAGTGGAGTGTTTAAAGGGAGTCAGTATGCCAATAGAAACAATTACTTTCTAGATAAAATGTTTGAAGATGGACTAACTATGAAGGATGTAACCCTAAATGAGATTGAAGGAAAGCATGCTCTATCTATCATATTGGAAGTAGAAGATGCTTTGATGAAATCATTGAAATCTGCAGTGGTTGTACGTCTCCTTAGTTCTGACATAGGTTACATGACCTTGAGAGATCTCCTAAAACTATTATGGAAGATAACTAGAAGGTTTAAAATGTACAAATCGGATAAGGCACATTTTGTAATCCAACCTTCATGTAGACAGGACTTCAAGGAAGCCCTTACAGGTGGTCCATGGAAGATTTTTGGCCTGAACCTCCTATTATGGGAGTGTTACCCTACTTTAAAACCAAGGGAAGCTTATCAAAAGTTATTGTATTATGGGTATGCATATTGAACTTGGAACTCCACATGTATGTATTGATGATGTCTAAGTACATTGACTTGGCATTAGGCATCCTTATTAGGGTAGATTCTCACATAGAAAGTAGAACCAGAAGAAAATTTGCATGGTCAGGTCTTGATCTTGACACCATGAAGGACTTGATTCCATCTATTCTCATCAATGGGATGGAGTATGCAGTAGTTTATGAGGGGTTTCCTTGGGTGTGTGCCTTGTGTGGGGTGGAAGGACACACGAGTAAGGAATGCATCTCACAATAGTGCATTGGGGATGCAGAAACTGGACCGATCAACAAAGGGAATGAAGAAGAAATTGGAGTGAAAAGCCATCCCAAAGGTACATAGCAAACTCAACAAAAAAAAGGAGGAAGATGAAGAAGTAGCAGTTGTATGGAATAGCCACCTGATCCCCTGGCAAACAATACGTTCGCCAACTTATCATAAGAGGAAACTCCAGACATGCAAGAACATGAGGCATCAATGATGAATACTGTTAATCCTACATCTGGTACATACTGACATCCAGACAAGGTATGGAGGAAGAAAAATAGTTCCAAGCAATGAGGGAATGAGCAATAAGGAAGATTTGTTCTAGGAGACATATTGAATAATGTGGTAACCAATAAAGTAAATACAATTGCTCTGAAGGACACACATGTTGTTATCAATCCAGAGGTTGATGAAGTTGTGGAGGTAACTGAAGTCATTGAGGTTGACAATGAATTGGAAATGATAGCTAATAGCATCAACTTTGGGAAGGAAATAGAGACAGAACTGCTTGAACCTATCAAGGACATCAACAAAGCCATAACAGCCAAGTTACCCAGCTTAGGAGGGAGAAAAACCATGAGTAGTGGAACAAAAATGAAGTGACCAGGGAAAAATTTCACCCGCATACCATTAGAGCCAAAAAGAAGAGATTCCAGAAGACCTGACCCTGCCATTAACATCATAGATCCACCTTGACAAACATCCAACATCTATCACTTATATAATTTGCATGTATATACACCCTAAAGTGCCACAAATCATATAATAAAACTATCATGTTATGATATTAGGACCACTTAAAGCAGATTAGGCACATTAAGCAAGCAGAGTAGGGAGCCAATTTCGTGCAAGCAGATTAGGCAAGTAGATTAGGTCAGCACATAAAGAACCAATTTCGCGCCTGGGTAGGTCTGCAGGTACCTAGGAAAGAAGAGTAGGGTGAGGTCGAGCTGGTTGAGTACGTGGGTGGCGGCCGACGAGCTCCAGAACCAGCGGCAGTGACTCCGACGAGCAGGAGCGTCAGCCGCAGCAGGCAGGCAGGCGGCCAGGCGGTGGCAGGCAGGCAGCGTCCAGGCGGAGGAGAAGGAGAAGGGGGTACGGCGACGCCGGTTCTCAGGCGTGGCAGGCAGGTGGGCACCAGGCATTGCGGCGGCGCCGGTTGTCAGGCGTGGCGGCGGCGCAGGCGGTTGGAGCAGCAGGGCGGGCAGCAGGGGTGCCAGAGAAGAAACGCATCGGAGAGGGGCGTCGGAGAGGGGACGCCGGAGATGGGGCACCGGAGAGAAGCGCCGGAGAAAAACTAGTACCAGCAGCAGAGAAATTGCCGGAGAAATCGCCGCAATAGGGAAATAGGGTAGCAATGAAACATAAGAAAGGGGAAGAGTCGGGCGATCGAAGGTTATGAAGTTCCCCAATAGCGTCGGTTGTTTACAATAACCGACGCCTAAATATCTTTACCGTCGGTCGTTCGCAACATCCGACGTCTATTTGGACGATATTTTCGTGAAAATGTTTGGCGGGAACCACATTCAGCGTCGGTGATTAAAGGACGACCGACGCGGAAAAGGACACTTTTCGCACAAATTTCCATCGCACATAAGCGTCGGTGTTTTAACTACAGACTCGACGCCGAAAGTGACATTATTTTTTTCGCTCGAAAATTGGATGACATGATGCGTCGGTTTTGTATAAACAACCGACGCTGTATACAAAGCGGTACCCGTGTTTGGCTGGTCTTTGAATATAGACGTCGGTTCTTCTAAATAACCGACGCCTTTAATATAAGGCGTCCGTGTTCCTTAATAACCGACGCCCAGAAAAGCGACACTGAATGCTATTTCTGTAGTAGTGAGAGGTAATAGCGAAGGTAATGCTGACAAGGATAATGAAGCCCCTAAAGCTAGAGATTAACACCAACTATCTGTTCATTTCAATTATTAAAATGCTTGAAGTCATGTACTGGAATGTATGCGGTATTGGTAAGATAGAAACTCATTGAAACATAAAAAAATTTATGTTTTTAGACGAAGCAAAGGTGTTTCTATAGTAGAACCTTGGTTGTGTGGCACTAAGGCTACCTAAATGATAATGAAATTGGATTTCAATAAATCATTCCATGTTTAAGATAGATGATTCTCTGGGATGCATATGGGTCTATTGGAAAGACCGTGACTGCCACGTGAAAGTTATCAACTATCATAGACAAGTCATAACTTGATGTATTAATAATTCTACCTTGATCACCTTTGTTTATTCTAATCCTCATATTGCAGTGTGAAAACTTTTGTGGAAACATACAGTGAAGATGGATACAACTTTCACTAAAGCCTGGATTGTTCTAGGTGACTTCAACACTACCTACACCCTCAATGAGCACAGTGGAAGTCCACACTACAACTTTGTTGAAGCTAGGGTGTTTCAAGAGGTTCTCATGGAAGTCGGCCTTAATTATTTGTGTTTTTTGTGACCTTGATTCACTTTCAAGAAAGGAGAACTACAATAGAGGCTAGATTGAGAAGTAGCTATTACATAGTTCTATGGATCTATCTATAATTATTCATAGATCATCTTCTGAGGCTATAATTAAATCATAGCTCACTGTTAGTTAGATCTTCCATCAGGCATGCAAGACCTATGAGGTTTGTGGCCAAGTCCAGCTGGTCATATAATGAAAATTCAAATCTTTACTGGAAGCCAAGTGGGATAATAAATCTAAGTTCACTGAAGATCTAAATAAAATCAATGACACTATCATGAAGTGGGACAAAGAGGACACAAACACCAGAAGAAGAAACAAAGAAAGGCTGTTGAGAAATATCAAGGAGCTGGAGAAAGATCTGGAAGCTCGTTACAACCCAACTATGAATGGAATTTACAAAGATATGAAATTCTAACTTGATAGAGTTCTTAAAGATGAGGAGGAGGAGGAATGGAATCTAAAGTGTCATATCAACTAGACGAAGTACGGTGATTTTGATTCCAATTTCTATAATGCTTTTGTGAAACAAAGATAGAGGACAAATACCATCACCATGCTTAAGTATAGGGAAGGCATATGGGTCACAGAAGAATCAAATCTAAAGGAATTGTTTCGCTTCCACTTCCAATCCTAGCTATCTGAACCAGTAAGAGACAATATCAACACTATTGGATCAATCCTCAAGAATTTCAAGAGACTTTGGACAAAATAATTGTAGGTCATTATAGATGAGCCTGTGGAGCATGAGTGTCTTGAGATCCTCAAAACAATGAATCCTTACAAGACTACACAACCTGATGGAATCAATGGACTATTTGTTATAAAGAAGTAAGGTCTTTGTGATGAGGACAAGAAGAAAGCCAGGTGTAGATATGAGTTAAATAAGGATCTATGTGATTCCAACATAGTTCTCATAACCAAGATTTATAAACCTATGTCATGAAACCAACTACACCCAATCTATTTAAATAACTTCTGTTTGATGTTGATATCAAAAAGTTTGGTGGAAAGATTGAAGATCTTCTTACCTACGTGAATTCCACAATCTCAGGGTGCTTTCGTCTTGGGGAGAAGAATCACAGAAAACATATCCATAATCCAGGAGATAATTTAGATGATGAAGAGGAAGACGAGTACATAGAACATGGCCATTAAGGTCAATCTATCCAAAGCCTATGACAAATTGTCCTGATCATTTATCCTTGACACTCAATAGAAAATCAACTTGACTATCAACATCATTGATTATATCATGAATTCTCTCACATCAGGAGATTGCTCAATATTGTGGAATGGATCCAAGACCCTCCCATTCAAACCAAGTCGCAGACTATGGTGAGGTGACCTAGTGTCACCATACATTTTTGTCCTCTACATTGAACGACTGAGCCAAATGATACAAGAGTGTGTTAATAGAGGTGATTGGAACCCAATTACCATGGGAAGAAGTGGAAGTAAGATCTCGCACTTATTCTTTGCCGTTGATCTTATCTTCTTCAAGAAGGCGCCCTACAAGTAAATGCTCACAATCAGGGGTTGTTTTAAACAATTTGAGATAGCATCAGGATATGCCATATCAATATCCAAGACACAGGTGTTCTATGCATCTAGTGTACCTTAGGCTATAAGATTAAGGGTGAACAAGATATGTAAGTTTCAAGAAACAATTGATCTGGGAAGATATCTGGGCGTGCTGATCATTCACTCAAAATTCACCAAGGAGACGTACACTAAAGTACTTGGTAGAATATACTCTTGAATCATTTTTTGGGAAGTGAAATGCCTATTCCTAGCTGGCCGATGCTGCCTAGTGAAGTTCACTCTAGAATCCAATTTTGACATATACTATGCAAACTACAATTCTGCCACTAAGCCTATGTGATAGAATCAATAAAAGTATTAGAAGATTTCTATGGGAGGATCATGAAGCACATCTAATGTCCCTAGTGGCATGGAATAAAGTAACAAGTAGTAAGGAAAATGGATGATTCGGGATCAAAACCATGAGGGAGTGGAATATAGCCCTCCTAGAAAAAATTCTTGGGATATTTCAAGTAATAGGGACTCCATTTTGGTGCATATATATGAAGAGTAAGTACAATAATTATATTGCAAGACAAAAAAAAATGTATCAAGACTATAGAATGAGCTACCTTGTAGTGTAAAGAATTAATAACCAAGCACTCATATTTGCAACTAATGGATGGTAAAATCTCCCGAATTCGGGAAGGTGAATAGCTTAAAGCCGGTCTGAAACTTGAACAAGTAGAACTACACAATATTCCTCCAACTTTAAAGGGTTTACAAGTTTGATCATTGCCCTTGACAATAGACAGTGGCACACAGACTTTCACTATTACTATATACCTCAGGAGGTTGTAGGGCATATCCTGAGATTGGAGACCCCCTCTAAAAATTCTACAGCAGACATAAGGATCTGGACAACAACAACAAATGGTGAGTTTTCTTTAAATTTAGTGTACCAAATCCTGCGTCGACATAGAGACATCAAGGTGGAAGGAGAATGGTGCAGCGTGTAGGCAAAAGTATCTAAAAAAATAAAGTTCTTCATGTGCTTCTTGTTGCATGGTGTTCTAGTGACAAATAGTAGACGTGTCCAGAGACATTTGACCATGGATAGTACATGCGAGAGATGTAAATCATACGAGGAAACATGCCTCCATGCTCTTTGACACTGTCAACACGCAATGGAGGTATGGACTGTTTTATATAATAACCAACCCCCAAACTCGTGCTTCATACTGAATACCAAAGAATGGCTGAAGAACCAACTGTAGAAGCAAAACCCGATGTTGAATTAATTTAAGATATCATGTTGGAATATTTAGAATACAAGGAATAACCATATTTTTGATAGTCGCACCATACTTGCACCCTCATCAAGCAAAGTGTATCTTAAAGGATATATAGGCCACAAAACAAGCTTGGAAGACTGAGAACCTACACAACACCTCTACTAAAGAACAAACATGGTGTAGACCTCTCCCTAGGCATAGTAAGATGAATAATGACGCAGCCCAGGACAAGAGAAACACTAAAGTTGTTGTGATTATTCGGGATGGGAAGGCAGTTGGGTGGGAGGATATGCAAGGAGAATGATAACCATGCATGCTGAGATGGTTTTTGTAGATCTAGCACTTGAGATTACTCATAGGAATAACTTCCAAAAGGTAGTTGTAGAAACTGATCGCAAGATGTTTGTGAAAATCAAAAATCAGACCCGAGATGCCAACCTAGGTTTTTCAGAATAATTGAGAGGATACAAAGAAGGAAAAGTGAGAATAATGAATGGGCTATATAAGCTTCAAAACAAGGACTTGTAACAAGGTTGTTGACACATTGGCAAAGTTCCATCAAAAACATACTAATGGGTGTTTTGATTATACAAGACCCCTAGATTGAATCAAAACCATCTTAGAAGAAGAAATGTGTAAGGGTAGTAGTACTACCAAATTTAGCCCAATTGGTAGTTTGAATCCTCGTAATTGTTTCCCTTAGTGGCTTGCAAGAGGAGGGTCATATGAATAAATAACCTCCTAGCTTCCCCCCTCCCAAAAAAATGGTGGTTCCTTTGAAGCTAGGGGGATGGCAAGGACCCATGGAACATCACGAGAGTCAAAATATGTAGGTAGATTCCTCACTGTGTTGACACTGAACATAGTGATCTATCTAAGTGTTTGTTGTTGCCTATGACATTACCGATAATGGAAAATGGCATTGAATATTTGTCTCGTAATGAGAAACTATGAGTAGGTTTCCACATTATATCAAGTAGGATGAACGTGTACAGATCAATTCCATGACGGACCTGAGATGCTGGTACTCAATTCAAGAGGTAATAACTTGTAATTTTTTAAAAGATGTCTTGATGACTAACCAATTTATAGCCAATTCAACAACACTTTGAATTCAACAATATATTTTCTTACATTATATTTGTAATTGCAAATTCATTTGCTTGCAGCTACTATAGAATACTCCATCGACATCTGTTGACGTAAAAACCATTGAAATGAGATCAACGACGAGGGACAATATGATAAGACTTTGCAATATGGTATTCAATGTCTAGGAGGTGCTCTAGCGAGTACATGGTAGAGTATGCCATCAAAAGAAGATGAAGTGCATCTGTAGTTGTCCAGGCCCTTGACGTCGGGGATACATGTGATATTCGCAGTTTGGGTAAAAGGGTGGGCCGACACTAGCTTGGTGAGGGACGAGCTGCACCAATTCTAGTAGCGAAACAAGAACATAGTACATCAATTCCACATCTACTGTGTTAGATCAGATTGTTAAACTATCGGAAATGTATCAAATTTTGTTAGTATGGAGTATTTTCTGGTTCGGGTCACCATGTGTGTAGAGTTGTGTTTGGGTTCTATGTATACACGTTGAGTAAAGCTGGCAAGGTGATTATGTATATTGTGTATAACGTTAATAAGAAATGAGGTTATTCTCTTTTCATTTGCAACGTCAAGGTGATGATAAATAATTTGTGATTTTGTTAAAAATTGAGTCTGTATAAATTTTTGATGTGACATCGGGATATATGGCATTCTTATTATCACATGTTATGCATTACACATATATATGTCATGTGTGCCTAATTATGTTGTTTGATAATTATGTTGTCACGATTTCATTAAATAGGTGACACGAGTTGACGTCATTTTTTCAAAGTAGGTGGCGTTCAATGTTGTCACATACTGCTGTTTTCGAATCTGGAAACTTCCAATCGGTCACATTCATTCCACATAAATTACATAGCATAAAGGCCACATTGAATAGGCGAGAGACATTTTTAAGGTGATAGATAGGCATGTCGTCTTTTTGGTTAAACTTTACATGCTTAAATGTCATCTATACCTAATTTTTTGGTAGTAACTTAGAATTTGCAAGTGAAAGTGGGTCTACCGGCCATGCTTAGAACAAAGTATGCACCTCCCTTCAAGTTTAAATTATGGGGTAAATATTAGTAAAACACACATACATCACATTCCATGTTAAATAAGAGTTTACGGATATGTCATTTGATGTCGTTCTACATAGGCTGCGGCACCGACCGTCAGCAAGGGGACTGACGCACCAGGAACATATGTTAGCACGAAAGCTCACAGCCTGTGTTTTGTGTGTGTTTTATATCAATTTTTTACATTTCTTCACACACAATTTCAGCTCATTTTGTCCCAAATTAGCCTCTATTTATATCCATTTTGTCACACATTTTAGTCTCTTTGCTTATGGCATGATATTGATTGCAGATATGTATTAAAAAGGTCATACCCGAGATAACCTAACTCAAACCCAACCTCGATGAGACTTTTCCAAGTTTTGCTGTTGATTCAAAGTAAATTTCTGAAGAAACGGCAGATGACACGACGTGTTCTATTAAGAACACGACGTGTTCACTTATAGATAGTCTTTCAGGACAAAGAACACGTCGTGTGTTATTAAACACACTGAGTGTGATTCTGTAGTAACGTCTAGTCTAGATCAAAGAAAAGAGGTAACACGATGTGTCCTTCATTAGACACAGCATGTTCCTGGTACATGAAGACCGTCTGCACCTTTTTGCCAAAGAACACATCGTGTGTTTATTCAGACACGATGTGTGACCTTCATTTGATTCACTCCCTGAAGACGGAAACACAGCGTGTCTTATTCAAACACGATGTGTACCTCAATGCAGCGACAACACTGAGCAAACACAAACGACATGACACGGCATGTTCAACAAAAGACACGCCGTGTCGTTGTCAGATGCTGCAAAAATCGAAAATGACTGCCTCTCATTTTAAAAGCAAATGGGAGCCCATGAGGCGGTTACACTCGGTCATTTTGAAGTGTTTTACTCCCTTGAGAAGTTCCAGAGCAGAGGAGGGTGATTTTGGGGTAGAAGAAGGTGGTTTCTTGGAGAAGAACCCTCATTCTACTTCATTTCTTCTTCATTTTTCTTCTCCAAGGTGCAACAGAGCTACTCTCTTCATTCTAGCTTTTCGGGAAGGAAGTTGGTCCGAGTTAGAGCTTTCTAGTGGTGGAACTTCATCCTCTAATTGGAGTTCTCACCCCTTAGCTTGCATCTGTGGTTTTTCTAGCTTTTTCTTTTCTTAAGCATGCAAAACTCTAAAATTATTGTCATGTATCTGCATATCTTCACTATGGACGAGTAGAGCTCTTTTCTTGAGCATGGGAGAATAGTTCTCATACCATTGATCATGTGAACTCGAATTTTATGCTTATTGCTATTTAATTTACTTTCTTCCATGGATGCCTATGGTGTTTTCTTGCTTGTATGTTAGGATGGCCACCTTTTATACATATTTTGTGCTTGCCTTGTGCTTCAGGTGAATGCATTAGGAAGTATGGAGTAGGATTTATGGTAATATTTTCTTGACCACGAGAGTGACTAGGGTTTATTGAGGGTTTCGTTTGTGTTTTATACTTATCATAGATGTGGGAGCATTATGTGAAGTTGAGAACCATCTCATGGCATTGGGAAATGCATGACAATGACAACCTCCTTGCTTATTAAACAACGATCTTATTTCTTATGTTCATCTGATATAATGGTTATGGTAGTGAAACGTTATGCTCAAGTTCCTGATCATTAAATCAACTTTGTTATTTAAAACCTTTGACTTGTTTTCCTTTTCTTAGGTCTATAAACAATTAATCCTTTGCAATCCAATTTAGATTAGTGAAAGTTAACATGTTTGTGCTTAACTAGCCTAGCTCCTTGAGTTCGACACTCGACTACATTAATTTTTGTATACTTGCAGGTAATTAGTGAGTTGAAATCTTTCCCTTTTTAAAACTCATCAACAAGTTTTTGGCGCCGTTACGAGAGAACTACGGTAGTTTTTAGTTAGAGTAAAAGTATTAACTAGTAATTTATACTAAATCATCATTATCACATTTTACCTTTTGATATCTCTCATACTTGTGAATCTCACTCAAATCCTACTTTTCAGGTTGCATGCGTCGTTCTAAGAGATGTCTACAAACCTCTATCTTCTTAGATCCAGAGATTGAATGCTCTTTTAGTAGACGTAGACGAGTAAGGAGGAGTGAGAACTCTACAAACTTGGGGGGATCAAAACCATCATCACCACCACCATTTTCTTCATCCTTTGAACAAGCCATACAAGAAGAACCAATCATGGAGGACAATTGTCCTTTGAAGGACTTTGCTATGTCGACTACCGCAAACATTTGTGGAGCCATTGATCTACCTACAATAGAAGCAAATAACTTCTTTTTTCACCCTTCTATGATGCAGATGATCCCGCAAACCCATTTTGCAGGTACCGCCACCGAAGACCCAAACCTTCATGTAGCTGAATTCCTAGAGTACATGAACACCTTTAAAATCAATGGTGTATCTGCTGATGGAATAAGGCTTCTACTGTTTCCCTTCACCTTGAGAGATAGAGCCAAGGCGTAGCTTTTATCTCTTCCAAAGAAGTCCATCAAAATCTGGGATCAACTGTTAAATGCTTTCCTAGCAAAGTATTTTCCACCAAGAAAAATAAATCAACTGAGAAATCAGCTTATAAACTTTTCTCAATCAGATGGAGAAACTTTGTATGACACGTGGGAGTGGTTCAAGGACCTGCAACGCCTTTGTCCTCACCATGGATTGACTAATTGGTTGCTACTTCAACCATCTTACAATGGACTGTTCTACAACACCCACATGACATTGGATGCTGCAGCTAATGGAGCCTTAATGAATAAGTCTTACAGGGAGTCTTATGATATCATTGAAGATATAGCCATCAACCACTGCCGATGGGGGTCGAATAGAAAAGCACAATCATCATCTACACTGAGTTTTTCAACCAGAATGTAAGGAGGAAAGCATAGTGTTGATGAAGTTGATCTAATTGCAGCTAAGCTCGATGTCCTTACACAGAAGTTTGAGAAGATGACTACAATGTAGATTCAAGCAGTTGAGGTAACTTGTGAAGCTTGTAGTTTTACCGAACATACTTCTTCTACTTATTTTTCTTCTAATATGAATCAAGACAACCGAGAACAAGTGAATGCCATTGGGATATAGGGGAACATGCAATACAATCCCTATTCCAACACCTACAATCTGAGGTGGAGAGATCATCTTAATTTCTCTTAGCAATGTGCAAAAATTTCAACAAGGACCACAACAATAGAAACAACAACAACTCTTTAACCGACAATCAAATGGGAATCCACTAGATTTCAATAAAAATAGGGGTTACCAACAGTAGCAAAAACCCTAAAAATCTTCTTTGGAGACTATAATGGACCAATTCATCTCTACTCTAGCACAACAAAATGAAGAGTTTTGGGGTAATGACAAACTGCTAAAAGATGCAATTGCTCAACTCTCTGCTAAAGTAGATAACATTTCCACTCATACAAGGATGTTGGAGAACCAAATTGTCCAGCAGACCTTGGCACAACAAAAGAATACTCAATCCGGTTCTCTCCCAAGCCAACCTGAGGTGAATCCAAGACAACAGGAGAATTCTATCACCTTGAGGAGTGGAGCTGAAATCCAAAGACCTTCTCCACCCAAGATGAAGAGTGTTGAGGTCACTGATGAAGATAAGTTTGACACCCCTATTGGTGACAAAGAAAAAGGTACAATTGAGGTACCACCTTCTTATAAATCAAATGCACCATTCCCACAAAGACTTGCACATAAGAATGAGGATTTAAAGTTTAGGAAATTCATGGATATCCTAAACAAACTCCATGTCAACCTTCCACTAGCTGAAGTTATAGATGAGATGACGTCGTACGCCAAGTTTCTGAATGACATCCTCACCAAGAGAAGGAAGGTGGACTAGGTTTAAACTGCCATGCTTTCTGAGAGAATGAGTTCAATCATTCAAAACAAACTTCTCGAGAAGCTAGACGATCTGGGAGCTTTCACTCTGACTTTCAAGATTAGCAATACCACATTTGACAAAGGTCTTGTTGACCTTGGAGCTAGTATTAGTCTCATCTCGTCTACTTTGTGGTAGGAGCTGGACCTTAGAGATTTGAAACCTACGAAGATGGCTATCCAGTTAGCTGATCACTCAATCAAATATCCCAAAGGTATTGTGGAGGATGTACCAGTACAAATGAGTAAATTCTACATTCCCTGCGATTTTGTTGTGTTAGACATGCTTCAAATCTCTTCCAATCACATTCTCTTCGGGAGACCTTTTTTGAGGATTGTTGGATGCCTTGTTGATGTCCGGGAAGGAAAGCTTACACTAAGGGTCGGTGAAGAAGCTATGGAGTATTCTGTGTTTAAGGTTATGAAGACACCTTCATAAGTGGAAGAACTATGTATTATCGACTCTATTGACTCTATTATGGAGGAAGATCAAAATGATACTAAATCAATATTTAACTATTGTGATGATGATGAAGCTAAAAATGATAACTTTAAAAATTTTAGAGTATATTTTGTTGCTCAACCAAATGCTATTAATGAAGATACTTTATTTCTTGATGATAAAATTGAACAAAAAGTAGTTGGGAGAAAGGTACAACTCAAAGCCCTTCCACCTGGGATGAGGTATGCATTTCTTGATCCAGATTCCACTTCTCTAGACATAATCAATGATGAGTTAACTAATGAATAAGAAAATAAATTGCTTGTTTAATTACGTCTATATAAAGATGTCATTGGTTACTCTATTGTTGATTTAAAGGGCATCCACCCTTCCATTTGTATGCATAGAATAAACATGGAAGATGATGCTAAACCCACTATTGAACAACCTAAACGTTTAAATCAAAACATGCTGGAAGTGGTTAAAAAGGAAAATTTTAAATTGAAAGATGTTGGCATCATTTATCCTATAAGTGGAGGCCCTTGGGTTAGTGCCATTCGAGTGGTACCTAAAAAGTGGGGTGCAACTATCATTAAGGGAGATAATGATGAGTTAATACAAACATGTATAGTCACATGTTGGCGTATGTGTATTGATTACCGAGATTTGAATAAAGCAACTTGTAAAGATCATTTTCCCTTGCCTTTTATTGATTTGATGCTTGAGCAACTTGCAAACCATTCTTATGTTCGCTATTTGGACGGGTATTCTGGGTTTTTACAAATTCCAATCTACCCTCCCAATTATGAGAAAATCACATTTACATGTACCTATGGGACCTATGCTTACAATCGCATGCCCTTTGGTCTTTGTAACGCCCCAACCACATTTCGACGTTGCATGGTGGATATTTTCTCCAATTTTATTGAAAATATAATGGAAATATTCATGGATGATTTTAGTGTTTAAGGGATTCTTTTGATCACTATTTGTGTAATTTAACTAAAGTCTTAGCCCGTTGCAAAAAGGTTAACCTAGTACAAAACTGGGAAAAGTGTTATTTCATGGTACAATCTGGTGTAGTACTAAGCCATATTATTTCTAATAAGGGTATTGAAGTTGACAAGGCTAAAGTGAAAGCTATAGAGAAGATGTCTACTCCTTCAGTCAAAGACATCCGTAGTTTCCTTGGACATGTAGGATTTTACAGGAGATTCATCAAAGATTTCTCCATGATTGCAAAACCATTGTGTTCCTTGCTTGCAAAAGATGCTGAGTTCATATTCGATGATGGTTTCCATGCAACCTTCAACAAGCTCAAAGAAGTTCTGGTCTCACCCCCAATCATACAACCACCAGACTAGAGTGCTCCTTTTGAATTAATGTGTGACGCAAGTGACTACGCAGTTGGAGCAGTTCTTGGACAACAGAAAGATAAAAAGTTTCATGACATACACTATGCAAGCAAAACCTTAGACAAGGCACAAATGAACTATACAACCACCGAGAAAGAGATGCTCACCATAGTATACGTTTTTGACAAGTTTAGACAAGATTTAGTAGGATCCAAAGTCATTGTGCAAACAGATCATGTTGCAATTAAGTACTTGCTTAACAAGAAAGATGCTAAACCCTGTCTCATTTGTTGGATATTACTCCTTCAAGAATTTGATCTTGAAATCTGAGATACAAAAGGGATAGAGAACAACATTGCAGATCACCTATCTAGGTTGACTACAAGTGCTGAAAGTTCATTGCCTATCGAGGACTGATTACCAATTGAGAAACTCCATGCCTTATCTTCCACACAAGCACCATGGTTCACATATTTCACAACTTTTCTTGTTGTACGACAACTACCTCCAAACTTGACATACTTATAGAAAAAGAAGTTTCTTCATGATGTAAAATTTTACCACTGGGATGATTCATTATTGTTTAAGCAATGCATTGATGGACTCATAAGGAGGTGCATCCCAAATGAGGAAGTTGGTAATGTCATTTCAAATTGTCATTCTTCTCCCAATGAAGGACATTTTGGAGCCCACAAAACAACAACAAAGATCCTACAATCCGGTCTTTATTGGCCAAGTCTATTCCGTGATGTGCACACATTTGTCAAGGTTTGTGACAACAGCCAAAGAGGTGGGGGAATTTTAAGGAGAGATGAAATGTCATTAAACTCAATCCTAGAGATAGAAATTTTTGATGTGTGTGGGGTGTAGACTATATGGGACCTTTCCAGTCCTCATGCAGCTACAAGTTCATATTAGCGGCTTGTGATTACATGTCTAAATGGGTGGAAGCAATTCCCACTCAAGCTCCAAATGCAAAGTTAGTCGTCAAACTTTTTCAAAGGATCATCTTCCCAAGATTTGAGGTTCCAAGAGAAATCATTTCAGATGGTGGCAGCTAATTTAAGGAGAGACACTTCAACAACTTGCTTAGCAAATATGGGGTAAAGCATAAGATATCCACACCCTATCATCTTCAAACATCTGGCCAAGTGGAGATCTCCAATAGGCAACTAAAGGCTATTCTAGAAAAGACTATCTCCAGCTGAGGAAAGGATTGGGCATGTAAGTTAGAAGATGCATTATGGGCATACAAGACAGCCTTCAAAACACCCATTGGAACAACTTCTTTCAAGCTAGTCTATGGGAAATCATACCATTTACCCATAGAATTGGAGCACAAAGCATTATGGACAATCAAATTTCTTAATTATGATCTTAAGAAGGATGGAGAGAAGAGATTGTTGTAGATCCAAGAGCTAGAAGAGCTATGTATGGATGCTTATGAAAATACTAAAATCTATAAAGAGAAGACAATGAAATAGAATGATAAAAGAATCAAAGTCAAAGACTTCAAGGAAGGAGATAAAGTGTTGCTATTCAACTCTAAGCTCAAGTTGTTTCCAAGAAAGTTGAGATCCAAGTGGTCTGGACCATTATTAGTCTTATATGTTTATCCCTATGGCATCGTGGAGCTGCAAGGAAAACAATCAACTTTCAAGGTCAATGGACATTGTTGCAAGTTTTACACAGCTGGAGATGAAGTTGAAAAGGGAGCCTCTTGCTCCCTCCAAGATGCTTGATGGAAAGAGTCAAGAGTCTCACTCCGAACTCTAAATGGAGGACCTCGTGGGAGTTGAACCCACATTAGGATATATTTCCTTTCTATTATTTGAATCAAGAACATTCTCTAGTTTCTTAAATAAGCTTGTCATGGATGAATGTAATAACTTAGACAATTCTATTAGCATATCTATAACTATTGCTATGCTGATGAGAAGTTATTTTCTATAGAAACTATAGAAGACATAGTGTGTATTTATTTGACACTGCATGTCGCTAGTCACAGAAACACAACAACGAGTTGAATCTCCAGGTACACGACATGTCATCACTTAACACGCTGTGTCTTTTCTACGTAACATTCTTCTGGAGCCTCACATGACATGTATTAATTCAGGACACGTCGTGTGCCTTCACACTCAATTTCGAAATAAGTCCTTCTGGAGTCAAACAGGGCGTGTCATAGTTGGAACATGTCGTGTCATTATCAGCTTGCGGAATCAACATTGTTTTCTGGAATATCACACAGTGTATCGTAATTCACACACGTTGTGTCAAACAGTGCAATTTTGAACTGGAAATAACGAGGATTCTATTCAGAAAATGACACGGTGTGACTGCCATAATGTACGGTGTGTCCTTTCTTATAGCAGACCAAAGTAATACTCGATCTAGAACAGAACATGATGTGTCCTCATTCAAACATGTTGTATACTTCAGCATCAACAGGGAGCATAATGTATCTGGAAAATAACATGATGTGTCTTTATTTGAACATGTCGTGTAGTTACCAGTGAAAGGGACACAATTTGAATTTTTGGATTCAGACACAGCGTGTACATAGTAGAACATGACGTGTCTTGTAACGTATAAAGAAAGTTTTGCCATGAAACACGACGTGTCTTACAAAAGACACACCGTGTCTTTTGATAAAAATATGAGTTTTTAATCCTAATTGAGCCGCCTCTCTTTGGAGTCGTGTGAGATTCCCTAGTAGCTGTGTGCTCCTACCCCCTTGCTCTTACCACCGTCGTGTGCCTTAGCACACCTTGCAGCGCCGACATCGTGTCACCTACCATGTCATCTTCAAGCAGCAACCTAGCCACCATTCTCCTTGCTCACGCCTTTGTCGTGCTCCTCTTTGAGCCCAGCCACAGCGGACGCCCTACCCACGCCGCCACCTCGCTCGTCCTCATCTTCAAGCTACAGCCACCACATCCTCTCTCCCTCTCCCCAAGAAGAAGCAACCTCTGGTGGTCGTCTTTGCCAAGTTACCTCACTAAGCTCGTCAATCTCACCGCCTCCCAACAACCGGAAGTGAACCCTCTCCCTTTTCTTTCCTCGAGCAGCATTGCTCTCAAGAAATCATCTTCTTCCCCTCACAAAGCTCAAGCCATCACTGCCTCCAACTCTCAACCTGCAAAACTTCTCCAGGTACACGTTGTGTCATCCAACATACATGTCGTGTCGGCCGTTCTGCAGTCAAATTTTCTTTAGTAGAATATGTCGTGTCCTTTCTCCGACACGTCGTGTCTAAGCCTTTCAGTAGCTATGGCACCTGTTAAGTAAATCTCAATTGCAAGCATGGTGCTAGCTCCTCCTCTGCACTGGCATACATCTCCATGACCCAATTTCGGGTCACTCCTAAGGAAGACCCGACGTACCAGTTTCTCATAGCAAGGAGGGTGCTTCCTATGTGATTTTCTTGCGAGAAGACTCTCACCACCCTCGGCTTCAAGGATGAGTTCTTCATGTGCCTATAAGATTTGGGGCTAAGCTATATATGTTGCACGGTATCAAAAACTTACCCCCATTTAGTTTATGAGTTTTTGACGATGCTCACTACAGAGAAAGACTCACAAAAGAAGATGGAATCTTATGGTATTATCTGTTTCCGCCTTTTGGGTCGTGGTTTTAAGCTTACATTTAGGCATTTTTGTGAGCTTTTGGATTTCCTCTACGATGGGGAAATTAGTTATCCTCCAACTTTTGACAATGATGAGTTTTGGTTTGAGATAGCATATGAGGAATGCCATGATGCTAACCAAGATAGGGTGTCTGCTATTCACAACCCCATTTTCCGATACATGCACCACCTTCTTGGTACATGAGTCTTTGCTAAGAAAGAAACTCAAGGGGTCATCAAAAAACTAGATCTTTTCTTTTTGTGGGGAATGATGTATGACTATCAGATCAATGCAACTTATTATATCCTTACGTGTTTCCTAGACAATAAGAAAGTGAACAAGAGGGAATCTAGAGACATAATGTGTGGTGGGTTGATCACTTTGATAGCACAGAAGTTAGATGTTGATCTAACAGGTCTCAAGGCTGCACCAAGTAGAAACTTGTTAGACATTCAGTATCTACTTTCTGCATGATTGATCTCAAGGGTTGCCAACAATAATACCTAATTTTGGCAATTCTTTGATGAAGATCAAAACATTGACATTTCTAATCCTGAGCATATCACATTGGAGAACAAAGATAACTGGAAAGTCATTCTGAACACTGAAGAAGAAGTTGATGCAGCTAGAGCTACTGATGATACTGAGGCACCCCCTACTGCTCCACCACCTCCTTCCATAAGCAAACATATAGAGTAATCCTAGGCCATGCCTGATGTCAGGTATCTATATGGCTATGTGCAATAGTGGTTTGACCAAATGGACAACCGCATGGACCTGATGGGTCAAAAATTTTCTACTATGAATGATATTGTTCATTGCATGGATAGTTGGTACCTTTCTCAAGGCCACTACTCCATGTCACAACAACACCAACCACTCTACCGCCACAGCTTGAGTTTGTTCCACACCCCATGCGGGTTGATATTCCAGATGACGATGATCTCATCAACCAATTCTTCCCCTCCGATCACATGGGCCCTGACCCATCCCACTGATGCCCCACCCTATGAAAGGTACATGATTGTTTCCTTTATAGGTTTGATTGATGTAGTGGAAATTGCATATTTTAAGCTTAGGGGGATGCAACTGGACAGTAATTATTGTTTTTCATGTTTTTCATGTTGTCATGCCTTTTCGAATTTCATGTTGTTCTTTGTTTTTCATTCCTTTTATGACAAAATCATGTATGATGTGAGACTATCTTGATGAAATGAACCAATTTTTCTACCAAGTTTGAACCATCTTGTCCTTTTTCACCTTAATCTATCATTGAAAGAATTCCAAAGAGCATGGATAGATTAGTTGAAATCTTTTGGCCTTCAACACGTATTTATTTTTGCTTTATACTTGTAGCTTGAACACTCAACTTTTTCATCATTGATTGCCTAAAACATATAATGGTTTCTTTTTTTGTGAGTAAATTAACGTTACAACATCATTTGGAATACGAGATACCCTTTCCAAAATCTTAGTACATTTTTCAACCTTTCTTTCAATGAATTTTTTTTTCAAAACAAATGGATGGAATGAAATCTAGCTAATGTTGATATTTAGTTGACTCTCCCTTGTTGTGGAAAATAATTAAATATCTTTTATCTCATTTTACCCTCATACCCCATAAAAGATGGCTAAACTGCCCACATATCATGCTAGCCTAGTGTAAGTCTGATCTGGCCACGATGGTTAGGTGGTATGTCTTAAAAAGAGGGTAAAATATCCCAACTGGCACTCCACGTGAGCATAAGCCTACATTAGTAGCCAAGTACCGGAACCCATTATCTTTTTTCCATATCATTTTTGGGAAAAAAGGAGAGTGCAACTAATTATGTTAATGTTAGCTAAGACTTCATCATTTGTATCCTTCATAGCTGAGAAATAGTGTTGTGCACCCACTAATTATTTCGTTTGGTTATCCAAATTCTATTTAATGTTGTTGAGTTTATTGATTCATTAAATTGAAACCACCCTTGTTGAACTTAAGAATCTTTTTCATTGATGTTTAAGTTGAGTTGATAGCCATGAGTATAAACCGTTGATCATTATTGGTTGAACATTGCATATCTTTCTTTCAACTAATCTATACATGTGCTTGAAAATTCTTTCATGTGCGTTTCTATGTTCTTTTTGCTTGAGGACAAGCAATGGTTCAAGCTTAGGGGGATTTGTTGTGTGTGTTTTATATCAACTTTTTTACATTTCCTCACACATAGTTTCAACTCATTTTGTCCCAAATTAGCCTCTATTTATATCCATTTTGCCACACTTTTTATTATCTTTGCTTATCACATGATGTTGATTGTAGATATGTATTAAAAAGATCATACTGGAGATAACCTAATTCAGATCCAACCTCAATGGGACTTCTCGATGTTTTGTTGTTGATCCAAAATAATTTTTTGAAGAAACGGCAAAAGACACGGTGTGTTCTATTAAGAACACGGCGTGTTCACTTCCAGGAAATCTTTTAGGACAAAGAAAATGTCGTGTGTTATTAAACACATGATGTGTGATTCTCTAGCAGTTTCTAGTCCAGGTCAAAGAAAAGAGGAAACACGACATGTCCTTCGTCAGACACGGTGTGTTCCTGGTACATGAAGACCATCTGTACCTTTCTGCCAAAGAACATGTCGTGTGTTTATTCAGACACGTCGTGTGCCCTTCATTTGATTCACTCCCTGAAGACAAAAACATGGTGTGTGTGACACCCCGATCCCTGAGCCATCTCTAATGACCCCGAAGACTGGGGAGTCACCCTCATTAAACCACCCTTAACTTTTTCTTTTCTTGATCACTTAAAATTAGATTAAAGGAAAAATCTCTTAACTTAGAATAATCTGAAACTTTAATAACTGCGGAAGGAAACTTACTGTTTCTAAATCTTAAAAGATACCAAAGAGTTTAAACAACATATTACAACCTACTTGCAGAATATAAAGTGCAACATTTAATTGAAAACTAAATTATATATTACTTAACATTCTCTCTTTATACCACACCATGTCCCAAGGACCGAGGGAAAAGGACTAAGAGACCTATAACTAACTACGTACTAACTTCTAAGTGTCTGGGTGATATGATCTTTTAGCTTCCTTGTGCTGACGCTGACCTGAAAAATGTTTCAGTAGGTTGGTGAGCTATTGGATCAGTGAATAGAATTTCACCCAACCATCGCAGATAACTCATTTATGTTTATTATTTAGAATAATATGCAAGAAATACTACACTGAGCAGGTCTAAACTATATAATTTAAATAACAGAAGACGTCAACATCACATTATGATAATAATTAATGCAAAGCTGTACATACAATTAATTACTAGAAAATACTAAAATTTCACTTAAAGAACTACTGTTGCGAAGCTAACTCATATCTTTCTTAACCTTTTAAACTTATAAAGACTCTGTGAACCTATATGAACATATTTTATCTTATGTCCTGATCATATGTAGTGTACTCTACATAGGAAGACTCGTAGCGAACTACAATCCCACCGTACAAGACTTAGCCAACACCCCGGGATAGCTAAGTCTGACTGCTGTCCTAGTCTACTGCAAGAACACTGGCTCTCTGGCCTCAACGTCCAATGGTGTTGTAAACTGGACTCCTCCTTTAAGATGAGTACACATGCGGACGGTCTGAGATGCTTTATGGGCATCAACTTGGTACGCTCTGTGGGTACCTCTGGTTTACCACCGGGACGTCTGGTTCATGTTGGGTAACCTATTTTCCCTTAGGAGACTTCCTCAAGGGCTTCGTCTCCCCACACGCTCTATGGGTGCGTTCTGACCCCCTTATACTGGATGCACCGCCAGGGTAGTTCGTTTCATCCCTAAGGTGCAGACCTCACATAGGGATTCTACATTGTCAGGGCCCTTAATCTAATATTTTATTATTCTAGAAAAGCTCTTACTACAATGCATCTCAAGCTTACTTGTTCTTGACTTTGGTATCTCTATGGCACCTCGTCTCTTTAATTGCAGTTCAAATCGCAATTTGAATATCATTCTAGAACTGACAGAGAAGTATACTAAAAACATTGTAAATACTGAGTAATCCATATATCATGCATGCAGACAGATTGAAAATTCATAAATAACCCAAACTCATGTCAATTTGGCACATACATACTGAATTCATGCAATTGAACATCTTATTGCACTGATAAAAGTAAATTACTTCACATTTGAGAAATCACCCGTAGCATTTGTCAATTATCTGAAATTTCTCGAAAAATGTGCACATTAACCCTAATCCTGGTTTGTGCATCACATAACTCAATTAAGAGTTACTTACGTATCATAACACGAATTATTAACAATAATTGAGAATTTCTAATAATATCTTAGAGAAATGTGCCAATTTGTATAAATATTAAACCACTCTCATTAAACATAGTAGAAAAAATGCAACTAGGGTTTTCATCTAACTTTCCATATCATCATCATTTCCTTGAAATCGTGCATCTAATAAATTTCTAAAATATGTATTTCCTAGGTTTATACCCAAACCATACTCTTATTGGTCATGTGCTACTAATTTCAACATCCAAACGAAGCAATTTAGGTTCTAATTAACCATCCAATTCCACTGGTCCAAACCACAATGATCAGATTCTAAACTAGATCTTATAAAAGTGTAAAAAAGCGATTTATGAAATAAAAAGTCGAGTGACGCCAAATATCACACAATGCCTGATAATTGCTTTTATCAGCGAAAAATGTGCAATTAACCAAAAATTTCCGATTTCTAGAGTTAAATCTTGGATAGTGAGTGAAATTTTACTCACAGCAGTTCGGGATGTCTGGATTGGTCCGAAAATGCGTCTAGAGTCGGTTTCCGGGTGAATTTCAGGTTGTCTTCAACCTTTGAATTTCTTTGTTTACGGTTCCATTGCACAAAGAAACATCACGCCTAGCCCAGGTTGACGGAAGGGGATTGATTCATGGCTGAAACTAGCTACAAATCCTACTAGGACTTCATGATCGATCTGCAAGGTAGCTCATCCCGCTGCTGGGTGCCCCAAGGGCCCTGGTTGCTGCCGTATGCAGCAACTTGCTGCTGCAAAGCAAGCTGGACGTAGGCCAAGCAGCTAGGGTGGGTGACAGACTAGGCGAGGAAGAGTGGAGGGTGGAAGAAGAAGAGAGAAGAGGAGGAAGAAAGTAAGAGAAAGAAGAAGGGGAGGTGAAGTTGCCGCTAGAATGACTAAGGGGAATCACCCCTCAGATCACCTCCTCTCTGCTACAAATCACACAGCTATAGTGCCTCTTCAAGTGGTGCTCACTCGAGGAAGATAAGGGTCAAGGAAAGAAAAGAAAAGGTTATAAAGTCAAAACTTGGAAAAATTGCAAATTCAACCCTGGAAATTGAAATGATCATAACTTTCGCCTCGTAGGTCCAAATCAAGTGTTTTCTTTTGCAACTTTTCAAGTGTGAGATCCTCTAAAACCTAAAGGCATAAAAACATGCTATTTCTCTTGTCTCAGATAATAAAAACACTAATCATATCTTAAGCACTTAGCTTAGCTTAATTAATTTGATGATGCACTAATCACCACATGAGCACTTAACTTATCTCAATTAACTTAATGATGTTGTTACCATGATACTTACTAGTTAACTGTGGTGTGGGTCATAGCAATCTCCCTCCCTTATAATAATTTCGTCCTGAAATTCCTAAAAGAGAAAAGGAAACTTGTTATGCATCTCTGACTCCAGCTCCCACATAGCTTCTTCTAGGTTGTGGTTCCTCCATAAAACTTTCACTAACGATATATCATGATTCTTAAGCTTCTTGATCCTCCGATCAACTATCTGTACTGATCCTTCAACATAGGACACATCTATTCTGAGTTGTGTAGGTTCTGGGTCCACTATCTTCTCTGTACCAGGGCAACACTTCTTCAGCATCGATACATGAAACACATCATGTAGATTAGCCAACTCAGATGGCAAATCCAACCTATAGGGTACAGGTCCAATCCTCTCAATGATAGGATATTGGCCCATAAACCTAGGAGTCAATTTTCCTCTCTTTCCAAACCTCAACACTCTTTTCCATGGTGAAACTTTCAGATACACTTCATCACTAACCTGAAACTCAAGAGGTCTACGTCTCTTTCAGCGTAACTCTTCTGTCTATCTTGTGCAACCTTCAACTGTTCTCTAATCACTGTAATCTTTTCAGTGGTCAAATCCACTATCTCTAATTCAAGAATCTATTTATCACCCACCTCGTACCAACATATGGATGATCTACACTTTCTACCGCGCAGAGCTTCATACGGGGCCATACCAAGACTAGAATGGTGACTATTGTTGTATGTAAACTCTATAAGGCTCAAGTGTTCTTCCCAACTTCTACTGAATTGCAAGACATATGCTCTCAGCATATCCTCAAGAGTCTGAATGGTCCTTTCTGACTGACCATCTATCTACGAGTGAAAAGTTGTACTGAATCTTAACTTTGTTCCCAAAGCATGATGCAACTGATTCCAAAACTTGGATGTGAACTTAGGATCTCTATCTGATATTATTGAAACCAGAATACCATGCAACCTAGCTATCTCATCCACGTATATCTTATCCAGCTTCAGAACATCATAGGTTGACTTAACAGGAAGAAAGTGTGCAGACTTAGTCAGTCTATCCAAAATCACCCATATAGAGTCACAACCTCTAGTTGTCGTGGGCAACCCTACCACAAAATCCATTGTGATATGTTCCCATTTCCACTCAGGTATAGGAATAGATTGCAAAGTACCTGCAAGTTTCTAGTGCTCATCCTTAACCTACTGACACACACTACATCTAGCCACATACTCAGCTACATCCTTTTTCATACCAAGCCACCAATACAACTCCTTGAGATTCCTATACATCTTAGTGTTGCTTGGATGCATAACGTACATAGATGCATATGCTTCCTCAGGAATCTATTCTTTCAAATCACTGTCTCCAGGTACACATAACCTGTCATGCTGATATAACAAACCATCATCTGAAAAGCTAAACTCTGGTCTTTTTCCCTTTGTCATATCATGCATGATCTACAGTAACTCACTGTTACTCTGCTGAAGTTCCTTGATCTGATCATAAAAAGTAGGATTGACTTGCATCTATACAAGCAAACCACTCTTCTTTGTCACCCCTAAGTCTAAGTTCAACTTCCACATTTCTACTAGCAGGTCTCTCTTATAACATGCCATGGAGAATACATCAACTGTTAAACTTGACTTCCTGCTCAGAGCATCTACTACCACATTCTCCTTACTAGGGTGATAATCTATCGTCACATCATAATCTTTGATAAATTCTAACCATCTCCATTGTCTAAGATTCAGATCCATCTGGGTGAAAATATATTTCAAGATCTTATGATCTGTAAACACTTGGCATGCCTCACCATAAAGATAGTGATGCCATGTCTTAAGAGCATAAACTATTACAACTAACTCCAAATCATGTGTCAAATAATACTCCTCATTCTATGCTACTTACTTCTTGTTACTTATCCTTATCATTTTGATCATATAGAATAAACATCCCTAAAATTGAAACACACAAGGTATGAATAGTTTATTCCTCATTCTTGTTATTACTGTAAGAATTTATTTCATAACACACTTCACTTATATTATATTTATCCTTTTATCCAATACACACTTGTTACATTTCAAATTTATATCTTACTCTTTTCTCCAAGTCATTTTCATATTGGTTATCTACTTTTCAGATTAGCTTTATCTACTTTTCAGATTAGCTACCTTTAAACCCTGGATTTTATTAGTGCTAGATTGCCTTGCATAGTGCAAATCTCATGTTTTTATTTTATAGAGATGCTAGTATTCAAGGTCAAATTGCTAGTGACATCCCTTGAACTACTTCAACTCTAAACATTCTAGGGTCTGGTCCTTATCAGTAACATAGTATTATTGTGATGTGACTTTGCTCCCTTAGTTTGAAATTCAAACTTTGGATCTCATAAGTTTTACTAAAGTCTTCCTTATCTTATTACTGGAATTTACTTTCTCTTACTTGGACATTCAAATAAATTACATTCTCAATTTACCTTGCTAGGGTTTCATTATCATATTGTGTGTCATTATTTCATTCACTTAGACGTCTCTACCATGGTAGTTATGTATCATATATGATTCATTTTCTTATCACTTCATCCCACATTGATATCATTAAGGAATATATGAAAGAGAAGATGACTCTGAAACTTAGAATTCTTATCTTCAAACAGTCCCGTAGTACATTTCTCATATGTAGGTTTAATTAGTTATCAACAAGGTTACTTGACTAGTAAGCACTTACTCGAATGTCACAATCTCTTTCTTTTATAATCTATATTACCCCCTCAAACTTCAAACCCTACCCTATATTTCCATAATCCTCTTACCATATCCTACTCTTTCTATCATGTTGCTTATACATGTGTATGTTCATGTATACCATGTTGTTCTTCCAAAGGCTCTTTATTTCTATGTACTTATTGTATACTTAACTCTTTTCTTCTATTTTCCCTTTGCTTTGAAGTACATAAAAGTATTTTACTCTATTACATGATCCATTCCATGGTTGATTCTTACTATCTTAGCCCTTACATACTTTTCTCATATCTTTTCCATATTCTCATATTTAGAATTCATATAATACTAATCATTAAATTTAATCTGAACCTTATATCGTGTTCCTTTATTTCAAATTAAGGATTGCTCATATGAGGCCCCAATGTTGGGTCTCTGATATCAGTTCCAACTAATTCTTAGTTGTTCTAATCTTTCCCTTATATCTCAACATCTTAGTGTATGTACATTCTCACTATGATGCAGATCTAAATTATCCAGAGTCTACTTGATACAAAGAATATAAATAATAAATAAATCAATTCATGACACACAACAATATAAAAGAATCATATTTATTCTACAAACTAAAAATCTAAATTCATACATATAAGAGCATTTCTATTGATCCCCAATCAAATAAGAAATATAAAGCAAGAATTGTGTCACATCCTGTATTTAATCTCTTACTCCGACATTAATTTCCGATTTCTTAACCCTAAGTTTTCTAGGGTTTCTCTCTAGCCCATCCTTACTCTGCATACCTGGCCAGGATATTCAAGGAAGAATAGACAGAGTAGCTTGATACTGGTCAATCTAAGTACTAAGATACCTGGTCAGGGTATCTAAATACTCAGACCTCCCAGAGCTAAAGACACATCACTTCCTATCTATCTCACTTATAACTCTATCTTTCTATCATAATGATCCCTAATGACTCAGCCTAAGATCTCTACTTGGTTCTCGTGACCATGTCCTCTTCCTGCCATCTGCAATAGTATAACAAAACACTTCCTATTAGAAAATTGCAGTTAGAAGGAAGACACCTAAGTCTTAATCCTATTGGTCTCTTGTCGTCCCCTGAACTTGACTTAGAGTAACCATGTACTCAACCTATGCTCTGATACCAAAGCAGTTGTGACGCCCTGATCCCTGAGCCATCTCTAATGACCCCGAAGACTGGGGAGTCACCCTCATTAAACCACCCTTAACTTTTTATTTTCTTGATCACTTAAAATTAGCTAAAAGGAAAAATCTTTTAACTTAGAATAATATGAAACTTTAATAACTGCGGAAGCAAACTTACTGTTTCTAAAATATTGAAAGATACCACAAAGTTTAAACAACATATTACAACTTACTTGCAGAATATAAAGTGCAGTAGTCAATTGAAAACTAAATTACAGATTATTTTACATTCTCTCTCTTTCTACCACACCATTTCCCAAGAACTGAGGGGAAAGGACTAAGAGACCTCTAACTAACTACGTACTACCTTCTAAGCGTCTAGGTGATATGATCCTTCAACTTCCTCGTGCCGATGCTGACCTGAAAAATGTTTCAGTAGATTGGTGAGATACTGGCTCAGTGAATAGAATTTCACCCAACCATCGCAGATAACTCATTTATGTTTATTATTTGGAATAATATGCAAGAAATACTACACTCAGCAGGTCTACTAAATATAATTTAAACAACAGAAGATGTCAACAACACATTATGATAATAATTGATGCAAAGTTGTAGATACAATTAATTAATAGAAAATACTAAAATTTCACTTAAAGAACTACTACTGTGAAGATAACGCATATGTTTCTTAACTTTTTAAACTTATAAAAACTTTGTGAACCTATATGAACATATTTTATCTTATGCCCTGATCATATGCAGTGTACTCTACATATGAAGACTCATAGTGAACTACGATCCCACCGTACAAAACTTAGTCGACACCCTGGGATAGCTAAGTCTGACTGTTGTTCTGGTCTGCTGCAGGAACTCTGGGTCTCTGGCCTCGACATCCTATGGTTCCGTAAACTGGACTCCTCCTCTAAGCTGAGTACACAAGCGGAGGGTCTAAGGTTCTCTATCAGCCTCAACTTAGTACGCTCTAGGGGTACCTCTGGGTTACCACCGGGACGTCCGATTCATGTTGGGTAACCTATTTTCTCTTAGGATACTTCCTCAAGAGCTTCATCTCCCCACACGCTCTGTGGATATGTTCTGACCCCCGTATACTAGACGCACCGCCAGGGTAGGTCATTTCATCCCTAAGGCGCATACCTCACATAGGGATTCTACGGTGTCAGGGCCCTTAATCTAATATTTTATTATTCTAGAAAAGCTCTTACTACAATGCATCTCTCTCTTACTTGTTCTTAACTTTGGTATCTCTACGGTACCTCGTCTCTTTAATTGCAGTTCAAATCACAATTTGAATATCATTCTAGAACTGACAGAGCAGTATACTCAAAAACATTGTAAATACTAAGTATCCATATATCATGCATGCAGGCAGATTGAAAATCCATAAATAGCCCAAACTCATGTCAATTTGGCACATACATACTGAATTCATACAATTGAATATCTTATTGCACTGATAAAATTAAATTACTTCACATTTGAGAAATCACCCGTAGCATTTGTCAATTATCTGAAATTTCTCGAAAAATGTGCACATTAACCCTAATCTTGGTATGTGCATCACATAACTCAATTAAGAGTAACTTACGTATCATAACACGAATTATTAACAATAATTGAGGATTTCTAATAATATCTCAGAAAAATGTGCCAATTCGTATAAATATTAAACCACTCTCATTAAACATAGTAGAAAACATGGAACTAGGATTTTCATCTAACTTTCCATATCATCATCATTTCCTTGAAATTGTGTATCTGATAAATTTCTAAAATCTGTAATGTCTGGGTTTATACCCAAACTATACTGTTATTGGTCGTGTGCTACTGATTTCAACATCCAACCTGAGCAATTTAGGTTCCGATTAACCATGTAATTCCACTGGTCCAAACCAACCACACTAATCAGATGCTAAACTAGATCATAAAAAAGCGTAAATAAATGATTTAAGAAATAAAAAGTCAGGCGACGTTAAATGCCACACTACGCCTGATAATTGTTGTTATCAGCGAAAAATGCGCAATTAACCAAAAATTTCTGATTTCCAGAGTTAAATCTTAGATAGTGAGTCACAATGGTTCGGGATGTCCAGATTCCTCTGGAAATGCATCTAGATCCGGTTTTCAGGCAAATTTTGGGTTGTCTTCAACCTTGGAATTTCTCTATTTATGGTTCCTTTGCATAGAGCAACATCACGCCTAGCCCAAGTTGATGAAAGGGGCTTGATTCATGGCTGAAACTAGTTGTGAATCCTACTGGGACTTCAAGATCGAGCTCCAAGGTAGCTCTTCCCGCTGCTGGGCGCCCTAAGGGCCCTGGTTGCTGGTGTATGCAGCAGCTTGCTGCTGCAAAGCAAGCTGGCTATAGGCCAAGCAGCTAGGGCGGGTGGTAGACTAGGCGAGGAAGAGTGGAGGGTAGAAGAAGAGAGGAGAGGAGGAAGAAAGGAAGAGAAAGACGAAGGGGAGGTGAAGTTGTCACTGGAACGGCTACGAGGAATCGCCCCTCGGATCGCCTCTTCTCTGCTGCAAATCGTGCAGCTACAGTGTCACTTCAAGCGGTGCTCACTTGAGGAAGATAAGGTCAAGGAAAGAAAAGAAAAAGGTTATAAAGTCAAAAACTTGGAAAAATTGCAAATAAATTGAAATGATCGTAACTTTCGCCTCATAGGTCCAAATCAAGCGTTTTCTTTTGCAACTTTTTAAGAGAGAGATCCTCTACAACTCAAGGCATAAAAATATGTTATTTCACTTGTCTCAGCTAATCAAAATACTAATCACATCTTAAGCACTTAGCTTAGCTTAATTAACTTGATGATGCACTAATCATCACATGAGCACTTAACATGTCTTAATTAACTGAATGATGTTGTTATCATGATATTTACTAGTTAACTATGGTGTGGGTCATAAAAACATGTCTTATTCAAACATGATGTGTACCTCAATGCAGTTACAACACTGAGCAAACACAAACGACATGACACGACATGTTCAACAAAAGACACGTTGTGTCATTGTCAGTTTCTGCAAAAATAAAAAATGATTGCCTCTCATTTTAAAAGCAAATGGGAGCCCATGAGGCGCTTATGCTCGGTCATTTTGAAGTTTTTTACTCCCAAGAGAAGTTCCATAGCAGAAGAGGGTGATTTTGGGATAGAAGAAGGTAGTTTCTTAGAGAAGAACCCTCATTCTACTTCATTTCTTCTCCGTTTTTCTTCTCCAAGGTGCAACAAAGCTACTACTCTCTTCATTCTAGCTTTCCGGGAGGGAAGTTGGTCCGAGATGGAGCTTTCTAGTGGTGGAACTTCGTCCTCTAGCTGGAGTTCTCTCCCCTTAGCTTGCATCTGTGGTTTTTCTAGCTTTTCTTTCTCTTAAGCATGCAAAACTGCATATCTTCATTATGGACGAGTAGAGCTCTTTTCTTGAGCATGGGAGAGTAGCTCCCATGTCATTGATCTGTGAACTCGAATTTTATGCTCATTGTTGTTTAATTTACTTTCTTCCATGGATGCCTATGGTATTTTCTTGCTTGTATGCTAGACTGGCCACCTTTTATACACGTTTTATACTTGCCTTGTGCTTTGGAAGAATGCATTAGGAAGTATGGAGTAGGATTTATGGTAATATTCTCTTGACCACTGGAGTGGCTAAGGTTTATTGAGGGTTTCGGTTGTATTTGATACTTATCATAGATGCGGGAGCATTATGTGATGTTGAGAACCATCTTATGGCATTGGAAAATGCATGACGATGACAACCTCCTTGTTTATTAAACAATGATCTTATTTTTTGTGTTCATGTGATATAATGGTTATGGTAGTGAAACCTTATGCTCAAGCTCCTAATCATTAAATCAACTTTGTTATTTAAAACATTTGTCTTATTTTCCTTTTCTTAGGTCTATACACAATTAATCCTTTGCATTCCGATTTAGATTAGTGAAAGTTAACATGTTTGCGCCTACTCTCGTGTTTGATACTCGACTACATTGATTTCTGTATACTTAGGGATAATTACTGAGTCGAAATCTTTTCCTCTTTAAAACTCGTCAACACCGTGGACGTCGCATATCACTATAACAGAGAAGGTCAAGTGGCATTATAATGATGAAGGATTCACTTTTCAAGTTCACGGTGGCGACGGAAGGCTAGCTTTCTTATAATATGCCATTACTCCAGTAATCCAGCTTGTAGTCGGATATTAGACTGAGACTTATCGTTGGTTTTATTCCGAACGGATATCCCTTTCTTGATTAAAGGCGAGCAGCCACCCACCGAGATGATCATTCACCAACCGACGTAATTGATGCCATGTAGTTACGCAACCCCATCTCTTGTGCAGATAGTATGCGGATGCGGACCTACCACTTTAAGCCAACGGCGACAGAACACAGGTTCCCCTCCGTCCGTCTCTGTTGCTCGGCCAATCTGCACTCCTCGGCTCCCGTCGTTGTTAGGAATCCTTTAGCTTGCTGCGCGCTGCCTACTACGTATGGTTGTGTATCCGGATTTGCATATTGAGGTCTATGGAGACAACATCTGGGGACGATTGGATGCCTTACTGGGACGATAAATTAGTGAGACAGATGACAACAATGAGTCTTGCAATATAGCATTTTATTTGAAGTTCTAGTTGAACATATACTATCTACTATATTTGTGCTTAATTTATACTACACTTTAAATGCCAGTGTTGTGTTTGTTGGCTGCGTGGCGCAACAAGCAAACTTGGCGTGGCAATATTAACCGGTTTTCTTTTTATTGTACAACTAAAAAACAGGATATAAATGACAGTTATGTAAAAGATTACACACTTTAAGTGATATGTATATAAATTACTTATAATATGTAAAAAAATTTACACAATACATGGCAATTATTTTGATAATTTGGAAAAACTTACACCATATAGGCTACATGTATTTGAGTCATCTAATTTTTGAATGGGTTATATCCCTAAATGACATGAATGTTTGTTAGATGTGTTTTAAAAGGGGTTATGTTGTTAGGTGATAGACATGTTAATCACTCAACTTTTAGGTGACAGACATGTCAATCATCCAACCTTTTGGTGATAGACATGACCTTGAAAATGTGGGAAGATAATATTATACCACAATTGTGGGAAATGAAAACACATAGAACGTTTCAAGACACCTCATGGAGAAAGTTAAGACCGCCACGCAAACACCTAGAGGCCAAAGAACCTCAACTAGACATTGGGTTGCGGCTATAGGTGAGTAGGTAGGGAGGTATAAGTGCGGATCAATTCACATTAAGAGAATGTGTGGAAAATGTTTATAAGGGTTGTGTAGAGGTGAGGGGATCTCTATATAACAGGAGAAGGCTCACATTGATTAAGGGATACAAAAGAGATGAGATTAAGGTGATGTCATGGCACTGAGTTGTGGGGAATCCCACACGGCAGACACCGACCGATATTTAGATCATCATGTCTAGATGCGTGTCAGGATTGTGGGGAGATTACATACGTAAAGGTGTGATGTTCAACACATAAAAAATAAATTCTCCAATTGTACTCCCCCTCCTTGCGCACTCCTTGCTCCTCCTAGTTGTCACCTATGGCCTGAAACCCATTCTTATCCCCACTAGCAGCCTCTTTGTGAATGCATTGCTAGCAAAAAAATCTAAACACTACCATTCTTATCACATCCACACACTCCCAATCCCCATCCCCTAGTATGGTGTCAACATTAAAGACCTACAAGTTTGCTCCTTGCTTCAGATTTGAAACCAAAGAGTTTAACTCTGCAACTAGTGCCCGACCAAGTGTTGCCACTTGCATTCAAAATTTATTGTATGACGTTAGATATATAATGAGCCCTTAATGTGGGTCAAAGTTGATAATTTTATTATTGATGTAACAAGTTAGATATATAATGAGCCATTAATGTGTTATCGATGTAACAAGTCAGATATATAATGAGCCATTACTATGGGTCAAAGTTGATAATTTTGTTATTGATGTAACAAGTCCTCATGAACATTGAAATCATAAAGAATTAATCTTTTCATCATTACGCTACCGTCCGACCCGGCCAACAGAATCCCAACCAATGGTAAATTTTCATCATGATGTTGTTCCAAGCACTACAAGCATTGTTGTGGCAATCACAATGTACTTCCAGCCACGAGCACTGCTAGGGTTGTACATCAGTCCGAACCCAGATCGGACCGACTTGGACTGGACTGGACCAAGACTCGACTAACAAAACATTCATGGACCAAGGACCAAACCAAGAAAGAACTGGTCCAGTCTGGTCCCAACCAAGTAAGAACTGGTTCGGTCTGGGATCGGACCGGATGACCAGTATTCGTATACTCTTGATTAAAATATAAATAATTATCCTATAATTATAAAATAACCAATAATCCATTTGAGTTTGTTAACACAAACCAAGTTATACTATTAAATTCTTACAACTTCCAAGAGTAAACTATCATAAGAATATTAAGAACGTTACTAATACAATATTTACACACAACAAGACATTCAAAACTAACTATCATAAATTTGTAGAAGATAAGAAACTAACACTTGCAATAATCATAAAATTGATTTCTGTGATAGTTAATATGTAATACAATTATTTATTAATAATTTAATTCAATGTGCAATGTCCCTTAAGCTTTTCGTGAGTCATAATATAATTCGATATTTAGACTTATCTAACGGTACTTGCATAAGTGCAATGGTTAATGTAATTGACATTAGTCGGTATAGAGACATCAATGGAGCCAAAATATTAATATACCTTTTGGTAAACTCTAGAGTCATCAATATTGTACAACACGGTCCCACAATCCTTCATATATATTGGATTTTATTAATATATAAGACATTTTTTACGTTATCTAGTCCAACCGGTCCAGACTGATTTCTACCAGTTTCGGACCAGATCAGACTGAGGATCAGATTTAGAATAAATAGCAGACTAAGAATCGGACCAAAAGTCAAGTCAGTCCAAGTCTGGACCAGACTGAATAGTCAGTCCTGTCCAACTGTCTAGACTGAGAAATGTACAACCCTAGGTATTTCCAGTGCCCCCTTTGATTATTCATAGCTAGGGATCAAGAGTTGTCTCTATGCAATGATAATGGAGAGGAAACATGTTGTTTCTAGGAGGGTAAGGGCGGTGGGTTGACGGGGTGAAAGAGTGTAACTTTGTCTTCCAAATTTATAAGTATGACATTGCATGTATGGGATTTATTCTCAAATCTAGCTCATGAGAGGCTTGACTTAATCCACTTTTGGTATTTGGGTGGATATAATGGTATAGTGATTTGTTTCTATCTAAAATTTATTTATTAGACTAAATGAAGTGCAACCCTATGATCCCCACTACACCTATCTCTAATCAGATCGAAGCCAATGCTTTAACCGCAACTGCACCCGCTCCCTACGTCTTCTACCATTTTATTGAAACATGTGTACCCACTCACCCGTCACCATCTCTTCTTGTCACTTGCGCAAGTCATACTCCCTCTCGTCTTTGCTCACAACTAGTGCAAGTCAGTCACCTCTCCTCCAGGCTCGTCGCTTGCCATCTCTTCTCCTCTTCTCACTGTTGGATGCTTTCCCTCTCCTCTCCTTGTTGCCAATTCTCTAAAGATGTTGTCATAAAATGTTCCATGTCATGACTTAGGACCCAGTTCACCACAAAATCCATTCAATTCATATTGAAGAATCTAGTCACAAAATGTTTGTTGGTATCCTTCTGACATGTTCCCTAGGCTACTCCAAGCTAATGAAGAACAAGTTAGCATATATGTCTCTTGCATTCCTTGCATCATGTTCTAAGAATGGTCACTATCTAAGTGTTCTTTTAAATCTGAACTCTCCTTACAAAAAGAAATTCACATCATAACGGGTTAGGTACTAGGTACATGCAGGCATGCCAACCCACTAGCTATGTGCATCACCTCAAACAAGCCATATGTACCATACATGGTTCTAGACATAGCTAGGGTTGCATGGTGAAACTCATCTTATGTCTTCAAACATACTTGAATCTCCATCACAAAACCTAGGTCATCCTGTAGCAAACTCATATCATTAGCATCAACATCAACATCAATCATCAAGCTTTGATCATACGGGCTACTTACTAACCTAATCTTTATCATGTCTCTAGACCATCTGGAGATGATGACCACCATCAAAATACTCTCATTTAGACTGATGTTACATCTCTTTCTCTTAGGTCACATGGATACTCACTACCTTTTGTTGGTATATATGCCCAGAGAGCCAATCATATGATGACTATAATGGCATATCTTGTAAATGATTTGATTAATAATAAAGGCAATCTTCCAATTTATTCTATTTTATTCAGTTATGAGATTATGATGTAACATAATAAATGTCTAAGGAATGATCTTACTCAATGACGTATGTCTTTAGGTTGAGGACCTGAACGATGAGATCAAACGAATGGTAAGAGTATATACATTCTTGTTATGTCCCTGGTCAAATGTTATTGTGGAAGGCTAATAGATAGAAATAACACATACGACTAGAGTGTGTGTTGGTTGATGATATAATCTCATTAAGTCATGATATGTGATATCAAACCAAACACATAGATACTTGTCAGAGAATAGTGTATCAGACATACCCACCTTTAGAGTGATGCATGGAAACCATGATTAGTAGTTAGACTCATTTCTCATAGTGATGATGGTGGTTGTTGTTCTTAAACATGAAATCATTGCACTCATTAAATGTCGCACGATGTACTTTAACGTCATCTACAGTGACCTTGAACAATGATTCCCATAAAGGTGGTTCTTGAGTGCATTATGACATACGGGAATGACTGTGAGTGATGTAGAGGGATTTGTCACTCCTACATGAGTATGATATCTTGGCCACTTGATAAGTGAGATTGAGAAATGTATGGCCATGCTCATGTGACTTAATATGTGATATTGAGATTGCATATATCTTAGACAATATGGTCTTATTCAAGGAACATGGATTTAACGTTGATGTGGGTGATGATTCCTTGCCTCAAGTTCAATCTGGATATCAGTGACAAAGGAACTATATGATCATTGTAACATGACTCCTAGATTGTAGGTTGTTTTATGATTACTTGGGTAGAAATGATATCTTGCTAGATACCATTCATTTCTTGTGATGTCATAAATCAATTATGCATATTCATTGTCAACATAATTGGAACATATAGGGTCACAAACATAGGATAAAACTGGAATAGGAGTTTATTCATGAATGATGTTTAATTTTTTGATTACTAAAGTACCTAGGTATTTAATTTAAACAATAATGGTTGAATATTCACTGACAGGACTGTGAACCTACCGGTTCAAGTGTTGAATTGATTGGTTCAAGTGTTAGGTCAATTTGAACCAGTATTGGCAATCAAAACTCTGAAATGACTGGTTCACCAAGTGAAATATCAACTCAGATTTGTGAACTGACCAGTTTAGGTTGTGAATGGATTGTTTGGTTGATCAATTTGATTGGATCGAGGATTGATGTTGATGTTATGTAGTGTGTTAATCCAATATTAATTGCCAATACAATTGCAAATAGGAAACATAGTGAAATGATCAGTTCAACAGTTGAACTGATCTCCTCATATGTGAACATCATCTCATATATGAATTGACCAGTTCACTAGTGAACCAACCGCTTCATGGCTCACAGTTTCTGAAAATTCCATGAAATTTCGTCCTTTAAACTCCCACTCAGACTATAACTCCTGACCCTCCTAGAAATTGATGGGTAGTCAAGCCTTTCGACTCCTGCTCTTACAATTGTTGTCTTTAGACAGTTGTGGTATTGTGAGAACTTGAGCATGTTCTACCCGTCAAAGAGAATAACAATAAGGGAGAGTCAATTGTGAGAGCAAGTCGATGCTAGCACGTTGACTAGAAATGGAAACTCCTTGTTCGTTCATCTAGAATGGTAGAAGTTCTCAGTGGTCCACATGGACTACTACAAAAGAGAGGAGGTTGTTTCCACCCTCTAGGAGGATGCAATTAACCACCATCTATGGTGATCACCCAGGAGGTCGATGTCGATAGTCCTCCATGAACAACTTGAATAAAGGAGCACAATGCATCAAGGGATAGTCACTGAACTTGCTTCAGGACCATGATAAACCTTGCAACCCTCTGTTCCAGTCCATAGTTGTTGGCATGGTCTACTATCTCAAGGGAATATGACAATAAAAGGTTTCTCTCTATTGCTATATTTGATGCCATATTTCCCAACAGTGGTATCAGAGCCATGTTATTTTACTATATTTCTGGATTTAATAAATATGATCGATTTTGGTTTTATCATTTATCTATTACATGTGATGTGAATATTGATACAATTAATGTGCATGTCTCATAAAATATCATATGCGATCCCTATATATATGATATGATATATATGCAATTTATATGTGTCATCCTAAACGCTGATTTTTATTGTTGATGTTAGCATGGTTATGACCAATAACCCTAGATCTTTGTGCTTGTTTGGATGGTTGTTATTCCCATTTATATCTCGGTTTGCATACCAAGGCTCTATCTCTTTTTCCATATGTAAAAGTATTACTTCTTTTCTTCTAATACTCCCCTCGAATGTAACTCGACCTATTACCATGTAATATGTTAAATACAATTAGGATAGTTTTTAACTCCTATTATGGAAAAGTAAGACGTTTTGCACCAGACGAATTGCCTATTTCAGAAGACTGATAACCTCCCTTTTTGTGATGTTATCTTACTAAGTTTCTCTTAGTTTTCTACGCTTTTTCTTAGATAAAGTAGATAGAATACTTAACTTTCCACTTTATTGTGAATATACCAATAGACTGATATTTCTCCTTTTCTTCTTATAGAAAAAAACCCAAAAAAATTGCAAAAGCCCCAAACGGTCTGAAGACTGAATGAAGGCCAAACGGTCCCAAGACCGAATGAAGGCCAAACGTTCCAAAGCCGAATGAAGGCCAAATGGTCCCAAAACCAAATGAAGGCTAAACGGTCCCACGAACGAATGAAGGCCGAACGGTCCCAAAACCGAATGAAGGCCAAACGGTCCCAAAACTGAATGAAGGCCAAATGGTCCCAAGACTGAATGAAGGCCAAATGATCCCAAGACTGAATGAAGGCCAAACGGTCTCAAGACTGAATGGAAGCCAAACGGTCCCCAGACCGTATGAACTCTAACGGTTTCAAAACCGAATGAAGGCCAAATGGTCCCAAGACCGAATGAAGGCCAAATGGTCCCAAGACCAAATGGAAGCCAAATGGTCCCCAGACAGTATGAACTCTAACGGCTCTGAAACCGAATGAAGATTTATTGATCCCAAGAATCTGCGAAAGCTACTAGTCTCAAGACCATTAGGATCCAAATGGTCTCCAGACCATGAGGATCCAAACGGTCTCCAAACTGTGAAGATCCAAATAACTCAAAATCGTTCAAGACCCCCTTGGATCCTATAAATAGGACCCAAGGGGTCCTCATTGGGGGATTCTTAGACGCCCAAAGGCTACCTCAACTGTTCCAGAGTTGTTTCTTCCTTCATCCTTCACCCCAAGGCTTCCGGTCTAAGATCCACACTCCATCCATAAGTCTACTTTCTCTCTCATCGACATAGAAGGTAGATAGTGAAGGATTCGTCACCAAAGCAACCACGTAGTGTGAAGATAGTTGTTCTCTACTCCAAGGGGTCAACCTTCCTCTCTCCTACGTGGAGATGATGATCTCCTTCTCTTCTCCTGTCTCCTTCTTTATTCTTACCTTGAGAGAGTAGTTCCATACACTAGGATGCGGGCAGTAGCTCCCCTACCCATGTTTTAATTTTATGCTTTGTAATTCATGAGTTTGTAATAGAGAGATACAATCTTTTCAGTTCCACATCAATCATTTAATGAATACTAGTTTCTTGATCACCAACTTTTGTTACCTATTATCTATTAGTGCGAATTGTCTATGTTTGTGCTTTTAGATTCGATTATCAATTTTATGTTGGTTCTTGATGTATGTAGTCACCATATATCTATTTTGGTGTCTAGGAACGCTTTTCAAAGAGTGGAGTAAACTCACCTCCATCGTTGTACCTTCATACTATGAAATGGAATCAGTTGACGTATGGAAGTATAACTTTGTTAGGTCAAGGAACACACTTTGTGAAGGAATTAATGCAAAGTGAGTGACCATTCGTTCGGGGATGGCTGACATTGCAATACTCCCACGTTTCTCATAGTTGGTTTTTCAAAAGAAAGCTAAGTCTACAAAGATACTAACTGATTATACCCTTTTTGCGAACCATGTTATTATGATGTATGTTTTGATCCATGTGTAGTGCTGGTGAAACTCGGTCACATCCTAGTAGTTTCCAAATATTGTTTACAACCATAATTTTACTTCCCTGCCATTTGTTTTACATTTGCATTTTAGTTTAAGCATCAACCCAAATCTTTGATCTAAATATCAACTCTTAAGTAGATATATAGAATTATAACATTTTCCATCTTGTTAATCCTTAACAAGACTGTTGTCTCATGGATTCGACCCTCAACTATACTACGATAAGACTCCCGCGTACCTTAGTGTACGTGGGTGGAGATCTTATTATAGAACACGCAAGGTTAAACTTAGAGACTTACTATCTCTAGGATTTTTAGTGGTGCATGCAACTCCACCCAAGTGGAGGCTCCATCAAAAATTGGGACCGTCTCCAGGGACAACGGAACATTTTAATTTCATTTTTCAACTTGCTAGTTGATTAGGATTTTACATTTTACCTTGATAACTACTTCATATCTTTTTGGTTCCATCATTTTTCCATTCCATCTAAAGTGTGATTTTTCTTCTACTTAGGTAGGAAACGTGTATGCAAAACTGCAGATTCTCCCCTGAACCAGAGTACAACTCTGAGGTAGAACGAAACTTCCACAGACGCATCAGACTCAACAACCAACAAGACAGAATGATGGTTGAAGAACAACGCCAAGCTACCCTGGTGCAGGAAAGAGTCAACATAGCTATAGCAGCTTAGAGAGCACAACTCATCGTTGATACACGTGCTTAAATCCAAGCTGAAGTTTGAGATGAAGAGCAAGCTCACATCCAAGCTAAAAATGAGGTAGCCACATCAGCTGCTCAGTTATTGATTAGGAACAAGCAGCTACGAGATTATGATATTCCTAAAAATTCTAAGGACAATCACCCAGTCCAGCCACCGCTCATTAATGCTCCCAACTTCAAAATTCGAACACAATGGATCCAAATCATGCAAGGCATCTCGTTCTCTAGAAATATAGGAGATGATTGCATGGACCATCTGAAGCGATTCAAGGAACTTTGCCGATTGGTGCCACAAACAGGAGCTACGCTCGATGCAATCATGCTCTGACTTTTCAACTTCACTTTTTTTGGAAAGGCACTGAGTTGGTATAACTCCTTAGATGGAGAGCCAATCACCACCTGGGCTCCTTTGGAAGAAAAATTTCTGGAGAAGTTCTTTCCTCCCTCATTGACCTACCAGATTAGGGGACAGATGAACCAGTTCCGCCAACTTCCTAGAGAATCACTAACAGAATCATGGGAAAGATTTAAGGAACTTTTGAGAAAATGCCCACATCACAGAATCTCACAAAACTAGCTCATTGAAACATTCTATAGAGGGGTAAGTGATGAAATAAAGAAGTTCTTGGATTCCTCATTCGGAGGAAACTTCATGAGAAAGAATTATGAAGATGCCTGGAAGATCGTTACGCTCAGAGCTGAGAACCAATCTAATTGGGGAAGGTCATCTACATGAGGAGTACTAAAAGTTTGTAAAGTTGAAGAATCTATAGAAATGAAAGTCATCGCTGAAGCTCTGAAAACCATAGCTCATAAGCATCAAGTCCTTGAAACATCGTTTGGAGAATATGATAGGAAGAAGAACTCTCAAGTTCAACAAGTCAAAGCAGCTACTGAGACTTTTGAAGCTTGTCATGCATCTGACCACCCAACATTATCATGTGGCCTTTTATGCGATGTAATGATAAATCTACAAACACCTCAATCACAATATGAACCAATTATTGAACATCCTGAGGATCAGTTGCCAGAGCAATTTAATTCTATCCACACCATACCAGGTTAAGCATATTATAATCCGGATCAACCGAGAAATCACCCTAGGTTTCAGAATGGGAATCCTGTGAGAACTGCCAACCCGCAGCACCAAGCACAAGGTGGGTCTTCTAATAGACCACCACCCGGATTCTAAGGAAACTACAACCGCGACAAAGGAAACTATAGAGGAGGATTTCTAAGATTTTCTTACCTAAGAAATTATTCGACATATTATCAGTACACTCACCCTCAGATACACCCACAGTTGCAACAACCATTAATTCAACAACCGTAGTTGCAAGCACCTCAACAACCGCAACCTCAAGGACAGCAACAAATTGCACAATACCTACAAAAGAATGCTCCACCTCCACCAACAGATGAGATATCTCTGATAAGGCAAATGTTTCAATCTCAACAGACCATGCTTGCCAACCAGCAAGCTCAACAAAAAGTTGTAGAAACCCAACTAGCACATAATGCAGCTCAGTTGAAACCACCGGTAGGTACTTTCGCTGGTCAGCTAGAAATAAATCCAAGACATGATCAACACAAACCAAAACAACTGAATGCAGTTACCACTGTTGGTATGTATTCCCATTGAGAAAGTCATATGATGATTGTAATGGGATACTTTGTAAATTATTTGAATAATAATAAAGGCAATTTCTGATATATATGTTCAAACTATTTCTGAGATGATGGTGTAACATGACAGATGTCTAAAGAATTGTTTTACTCAAAGACGTATGCTTTTGGGTTGAGGACCTAAACGATGAGATCATACGGATGTTAAGAGTATACATTCTTATTTAGTCCCTAGTTGGTTGTTATTGTGGAAATAACCATAGACATCAATAACACTGAAGACTAGATTGTGTGTTGGTTGATGAAAGAATCTCATTAGTCATGATATAGTGATATCAAACCAAGAACATAGGTACTTGTTAGAGAACAAGGTACCAGACAGACCCACTGTGAGAGTGACACATGGAACCATGACTTGGTAATCACAGTCAGGTCTCACAGTGATGGTGGTGAGTGTGATTCTTAGACCTAAAATCACTACACTCAACACATGTTGTTAGGTACACTTTGACATCATCAAACGCAGTCCTGAAACATGGGTTGTTATAAAGGTGATGATTGGGTGGCTTTGACACATGGGGCTTTTGAGGGGTGAGTGATAGATATGGGATTTGTCCCTCTTGAGGAAGTTTGATGTCCTTGGCCACTTGATGAGTAGGATTGAGAAAGGCATGTGCATACACGTGTGAATCAATATGTGATATTGATGTCACACACATCTCACCCAGTCTGCTCTGAGATCAAGGAAATGAATGAACATTGACAGGATGATTGTTCCATGCCTCGAGTTCATTCAGGATATCAATGACAAAGGAATTATACATTCACTGTAACACCATTCACAGATTGTAGGATTGAAAGTTGTTCTCCAACTTTCTATTTCACTTGGGTAGCACTGATGTGTGACTAGGCACCGCTCTTTGCTTGTGAAGTCATAAGTGTTATGGACTTTCACTGCCAACATGAAATGGACCTACAGGGTCACACACATAGGATTTAACCTGGAATAGGAGTTTGTCCACAAACAATGTTTAGATTGATTACTAAAGGAGTTTAGTAGTTCAATTAAACACTCGATCAATTGATAGCTCAGTATCATAGTGTTCAAGGTGTTGGACTGATTGATTAGAGTATCAGATTGATTGAAACTTTGATTGACTGATTCTGCACAATCTGCACTCCCAACCGATCAGCTCATGTGATGAACCGATCAGCTGAGCTTGGTGAACCGATCGGCTCAACCGGTGAGTCGATCGGCTCATGGACAGGGTGAAATGATCTGTTCAAGTGTTGAAACGATCGGTTCAAGTCCAACCGAGCAAGTTGGGAAAGTAAGATTGGTGAGATATTTTCTTTTTCGTTTCACTTGCCCAATTTGATTGGAACAAGGATTGGTATTTGACACCAATTTGAAACAAAGAGGAAAAGTCAATCGGGAACTAATCAGGACCACGAACTGACCGGTTCAGAAGTGAACATATCGTTTCATGGGTCCCAACTGATCGGTTGAGGTGTCAACTGACCGGCTCAGACCCCCAACCGACCATTTCATTTGTGAAACAATCGGTTCGGGTTACGCAGTTGGTTGTTTTTGTGGAAACTATCAAACCCTTCTACTCCTGCTTTAGTCCCGCATTCCCCAGGATAGAGAACCATGTCCCATGACCCACCTATATATAGGGGTATTGGGGGATTCTCAAAGTACAACTCAGTGCAACCAGTTGCTCTATAAGGTTGTCGTTCTCTCTGGTTTTGGTAACCGAGAGAGCCCGAGCAAGTGCTACCCGATAAGGGAGGCACAATAAGAGAAAGACAACTGCAGAAAGCGACTGGTGGAAGGAGAGTGTGTCGGTGACTAGTACGATGACAGGAGGGTGCGACTCCTTCCGATTCCTTGTGGGACAAGGAAATCGGAGTTCCAGGCAGTCCGTGTGGATGACTGTAGAGGCGGGAGACCTCTATCGCTCGGAGGACAACTGTCAATTCTGACAGTCCCTGTGAGACCAGGAGTCATCAGTCTCGGTGCGACCAGGAGCTACATAGACACCGTCCAAGACCAGAGGTGAAGACCGCGCAAGGCGCGAGGTACTATCGCCGAGCAAGCCTCGGGACAAGGTATGCATCCACAGACCATCTTTCCTATTATATAGACATTGACGCGATTCCTTTTGTTCTGGGTTTTGGGGAGATTTTTTTTGTTTCCGCTGCTTCTCTGCCTCCCTAAAAACCCAACAGTGGTATCAGAGCCACATCAACTGCTCTATATTTTAGGATTATCGATATGATCGATTTTGCTTTGTCGCCTTTATTTATTGCATACGATGCGAATAAAATTTTCTTATGCATGTCCAATCCACAAATCCCAAATATACATATATGATATGTAATATTAATGCACTCGATACACATCACCCTTAAACGAGTTTTGTGGTGGATGTGTAGCATGATTATGGCCTATAAACCCTATATCTGTGTGTGGTTGTATATGGTTTCTTGCATCTCGGTCTGCACACTGATTCCCTTTCTCCTATTCGTGATGTAACTCGAAATAATTCGAGATTTCTTTTCCTACCTTTGCTCCCCCCGAATGTAACTCGGGGTTTCACAATTCAAATATAAATATGATAAATTTTATTTCTTATTATGTCAAAGAACGGTGGACGACGACTGAGACAATCGGTTCAAGGCGTGAACCGATCAGTTGACGTTCCAGACAATCGGTTCGAGGAGCGAGATGAGCGGGTGGTGATCTGAGGAGATGCACGACGACCGATGAATCGATCGGCTGGAGGTGCCAATCGATCGACTGGTGTCACCCGAACAACCAACTTGATGGCGAGTCGATCAGTCATGGAGATGAGATGATCAAACCTAGAAAGGTAGGCATAGATTTCATCTTGTACATGTTGCATGTGATGTAGACCTAGATGACTATGATTCCTCTTGGCTCGAGGAATCACAAATAGGATGGCCATAATCATTGCTTTTATCGTTTTGCATGTTTTTCTAGTGGGATATAGCATGTATATGATACATACTATATATTTTGGTGATTGGATATGTATATGTATATATATAAAAAAAACCAAATCCCTCATTAAATATTAAAGTTTTAGATGCCTTCCAAATGCGACACACGTGAAAAGCTTGATCGACCAAGTGTGGGCACGCCCAAGCGTGGTGCACCGTCTATCTCGTGGAAGCATGAAGGATGAATGTGTGGGTCTGCCCAAGTAGGGTGCATGTTCATTGTGTTGGCTTTGGGTCAGACTTAACAAGGTGACCTAGATATGATCTAGCACCTTGAGGCATGGAGATGATCATGGCAAGGAGTTGCATATGATATCTTTTCAAGATTTGCATATGATGCAATTGGCAAGAGTTGCCTACCTAGAAGATCTGAGTTGTGGGTGACAGCCCAAGCTAGTCCATGGCTCTGAGAATTTCAGGATCTTTACCCACTAGAAGATTGTACGTTGCAATCTTCCGAATTGATGGGCAGGGCTGTCAATTTGAGTCAAAATAGTGGGAGCGATAATTAATTAAAGGCCTAATTAACTATCGTCAAATTTTATTCAAGTCAAATCAAAAGGAGTTTTAACCAAATGCAATTTTCTCTTGTAGAATGGCAAAGGAATCATCTTTTAAAATGGGCAAATTAATTGAGAATAAATTCCTTAACTGGTTGAGGACTGTGAGAAGTGTTCTGCACAATCCAGATATACCAGGAGCCTTTGAATACAGTCTATGTATGCTTAATGCATTGGTGAAGAAGAAAGAAAGTTCATTGATTGAGATCAATGGAACAAAAGGTGAGGGAGAGAAGGGTTCTCTCGCCAAATCGATTTCTTTTGCATGGAGAGGGTGGAAGGAGCGATGGAAGAAGAAGTCAGAGATAGAGATCTCTACTTCTGGTGTATACTGATAGAGATTAACTTTACTACTTCTTCGTCATGGGTACTTGATACCGGATGTGGATCTCGTATTTGTTCAAATGTGAAGGATCTTAAGAGAAGTAGGCCTTTGGGGAAAGGCGAGGTTGAACTATGTGTTTCCAATGGGGAAAGAGTTGCCGCCAGTGCCATAGGAACCTATGAGTTAACTCTACCAAGTGGGCTAATAATAGAGTTGAAGAACTGCTATTATGTACCTGCCATAAATAGGAATATCATTTCCGTCTCTTGTTTGGACAAGGATGGATTTGAATTTCTTATTAAGAATGGAAATTGTTCCATTTCTAAAGATGGGATCTTTTATGGCAGTGCCCCAATGTCTTATGTTCTATACTTGATAGATCTAGAGACAACTGTATACAACGTGAACACCAAAAGGAAAAAACTCAACAACTCAAACGAAACATATCTTTGGCATTGTCGTCTAGGGCACATAAATGAGAAGCACAATTTTAGACTCCATAAAGATGGTTATCTAGACTCTTTTGATTGTGAATCAATAGAGACATGTGAATCTTGTTTGCTGGGCAAGATGACCAAGACTCCCTTTTCAGGTAAAGGTGAGAGAGCTAGTGATATATTAGGACTCATACATACAGATGTATGTGGGCCTTTTAGAACTAATGCCAGAGGTGGGTATCAGTACTTCATTACCTTTACTGATGACTTCAGTAGGTATGGCTATGTGTACCTAATGAAACATAAGTCAGAAACTCTTGAAAGGTTCAAGGATTTCATGAATGAAGTACAGAACCAACTTGGTAAAAGTATTAAGGCACTTTGATCTGATCGAGGTGGAGAATACTTAAGCCAGGAGTTTGAGGACCTTCTGCGAGCCCATGGTATTGTATCACAATGGACTCTGCCTAGAACACCACAACATAATGGTGTGTCTGAAAGAAGGAATCACACATTGTTGGATATGGTGTGATCAATGATGAGTTTTTCTGATCTTCCAATTTCTTTCTGGGGTTATGCTCTTGAAACCACCGCGTTTACACTTAACCGAGTACCATCTAAATCGGTTCAAAAGACACCATATGAGATATGGACTGGGAAGCGTCCCAGTTTGTCTTTTCTAAAGATTTGGGGTTTTAGGCTTATGTTAGGAAAATGCTTCCTGATAAGCTTGGACCCAAGTCTAATAAATGTTATTTTGTTGGATATCCCAAGGAAACAAGGGGATACCTTGTGACTCAGGAAGGCGGAGAGTTGATCATAGATGATGATCCAACTACCTATGTAGAGGCTATGGAAGGACCAGATTCTGAGAAATGGCTTGAAGCCATGAGATCCGAGATGGAATCCATGTACTCCAACAAAGTATGGACTTTGGTGGAACCACCCGAAGGGGTAAAACCCATAGGGTGCAAGTGGGTCTTCAAGAAAAAGACCGACATGGATGGCAATGTGAAAACTTATAAAGGCAGATTGGTTGCAATGGGATTTCGACAAGTTCAAGGTGTTGACTATGAAGAAACCTTTTCTCCAGTTGCCATGATTAAGTTCATCAAGATAATGCTTGCTATTACAACTTATTATGACTATAAGATTTGGCAGATGGATGTTAAAACTGCATTCCTTAACGGGAATATAAATGAGGATGTGTACATGACACAGTCTGAAGGTTTTGTAGATCCAAAGAATGCCAATAAAGTCTGTAAGCTATAAAGGACAATCTATGGATTGAAGCAAGCTTCTCAGAGTTTGAATCTTTGATTTGATGAGGAAGTCAAAGTGTTTGGCTTTACTCAAAATGAGGATGAACCTTGTGTGTACAAGAAGGTTTGTGGGAGCTCCACCACATTCCTCATATTGTATGTGGATGACATACTTTTGATGGGGAATGATGTCTTATCCTTAGAGAAGGTAAAGACTTGTCTTGGGAATACTTTCTCAATGAAGGACTTAGGAGAAGCATCCTACATTCTAGGAATTAAGATCTATCGAGATAGATCTAGAAGGCTTCTCGGACTAAGTCAAAGCACGTACATTGACAAAGTGTTGAAGCGGTTCAGCATGGAGAACTCAAAGAGAGGCAACATCCCTATGCTACATGGAGTCACTGTCTCTAGAGCTTAGTGTCCCCAATCTTGTGAAGAGAGGGAGCATATGAATGGGATCCCATATGCATCAAATGTCGGATCCATCATGTACACTATGTTGTGCACACACCCAAATGTCTCATATGCTCTAGGCATGATGAGCAGGTACCAGTCAGATCCCGGGGATGCTCACTGGACAGCCGTAAAGAACATCCTCAAGTACTTGCGAAGGACTAAGGATCAGTTTCTTGTTTACGGCGGCGAGGAAGAGATGGTTGTAAAGGGTTACACTGATGCAAGCTTCCAAACTGATAAAGATGATTACAGATCGTAGTCAGGATTTGTATTTTGCCTTAATAATGGAGCTGTGAGATGGAAGAGTTCCAAGAAAGAAACAGTTGTTGATTCTACTACAAAGGTCGAGTATATTGCTGCTTCACATGCAGCAAAGGAGGCTGTGTGGATCAGGAAGTTCATTTCTGAACTTGGTGTAGTTCCAAGTAGCTGTGATGCAATTGAGATTTATTGTGACAATAATGGAGCTATTGCACAAGATAAGGAACCCAGATCACATCAACGGTCCAAGCACATACTGCGGCGCTTCCATCTCATACGAGAGATCATACAGTGAGGAGATGTGAAGATTTGTAAAGTACCAACTAAAGACAACATAGATGATCCACTAACTAAGGCCCTTTCTCAGCAGAAGCATGATGGTCATGCTAGGTCACAAGGACTGAGGTTCCTTGGTGACTGGCTCTAAGTGCAAGTGGGAGTCTGTTGTTATGTATTCCCATAGAGCAAGTCATATGATGATTGTAATGGGATACTTTGTAAATGATTTGAATAATAATAAAGGGAATTTCCGATCTATATGTTTAAACTATTTCTGAGATGATGGTGTAACATGATAGATGTCTAAAGAATTGTTTTACTCAAAGATGTATGCTTTTGGGTTGAGGACCTACACGATGAGATCATATGGATGTTAAGAGTGTACATTCTTGTTTAGTCCCTTGTCGGTTGTTATTGTGGAAATAACCATAGACATCAATAACACTGAAGACTAGATTGTGTGTTGGTTGATGACAGAATCGCATTAATCATGATATAGTGATATCAAACCAAGCACATAGGTACTTATTAGAGAACAAGGTACCAGACATACCCACCATGAGAGTGACACATGGAACCATGACTTGGTAATCACAGTCAGCTCTCACAGTGATGGTGGTGAGTGTGATTCTTAGATCTGAAATCACTACACTCAACACATGTCGTTGGGTACACTTTGACATCATCAAACACAGTCCTGAAACATGGGTTGTTATAAAGGTGATGATTGGGTGGCTTTGACACATGGGGCTTTTGAGTGGTGAGTGATAGATATGGGATTTGTCCCTCCTGAGGGAGTTTGATGTCCTTGGCCACTTGATGAGTAGGATTGAGAAAGGCATGCGCATGCACGTGTGAATCAATATGTGATATTGATGCCACACACATCTCACCCAGTCTGCTCTGAGATCAAGGAAATGAATGAACATTGACAGGATGATTGTTCCATGCCTCGAGTTCATTCAGGATATCAGTGACAAAGGACTTATACATTCACTGTAACACCATTCACGGATTGTAGGATTGAAAGTTGCTCAAACTTTCTATTTCACTTGGGTAGAACTGATGTGTGACTAGGCACCGCTCTTTTCTTGTGAAGTCATAAGTTTTGTGGACTTTCACAGCCAATGCGAAAAGGACCTGTAGGGTCACACACATAGGATTTAACCTGGAATACGAGTTTGTCCCCAAATAATGTTTAGATTGATTACTAAAGGAGTATAGTAGTTTAATTAAACACTCAATCAATTGATAGCTCAATATCATAGTGTTCAAGGTGTTGGAACACTATGATTGACTGATTCTGCACAATCTACACTCCCAATCGATCGGCTCATGTGATGAACCGATCGGCTAATCTTGGTGAACCGATCGGCTCAACTGGTGAGTCAATCGGCTCATGGATAGGGTGAAATGATCCGTTCAAGTGTTGAAACGATCGGTTCAAGTCCAACCGAGCAAGTTGGGAAAGTAATATTGGTGAGAAATTTCCTTTTTCGTTTCACTTGCCCAATTTGATTGGAACAAGGATTGGTATTTGATACCAATTCGAAACAAAGAGGAAAAGTCAATCAGGAACTGATCAGTACCACGAACTGACCGGTTCAGAAGTGAACCGACCATTTCATGGGTCCCAACCGCTCAATTGAGGTGTCAACCGACCGGCTCAGATCCCCAACCGACCGTTTCAGTTGTGAAATGATCGGTTCAGGTTACGCAGTTGGTTGTTTTTGTGGAAAATCTCAAACCCTTCTACTCCTGCTTTAGTCCCCCATTACCCGGGATAGAGAACCCTATCCCATGACCTTCCTATATATATGGGTATTGGGGGCTTCTCAAAGTACAACTCATTGCAACCGGTTGTTCTATAAGGTTGTCGTTCTCTCTAGTTTTGGTAACCGAGAGAGCCCGAGCAAGTGCTACCTGATAAGGGAGGCACAGTAAGGGAAAGACAACTGTAGAAAGCGACTATTGGCAGGAGAGTGTGTCGGAAACTAGTACGCCGACAGGAGGGTGCGACTCCTTCTGATTACTTATGGGACAAGGAGATTGGAGTTTCAGGCAGTCCGTGTGGACAACTGTAGAGGCGGGAGACCTCTGTCGCTCGGAGGACAACTGTCAATCCCGACAGTCCCGGTGAGACCAGGAGTCGTCAGTCTCGGTGCGACCAGGAGCTGCACAGACACCGTCCAAGACTGGAGGTGAAGACTGCACAAGGTGCGAGGTACTGTCGCCGAGCAAGCCTCGGGACAAGGTATGCATCCACATACCATCTTTCCTATTGTATAGACGTTGATGTGATTCCTTTTGTTCTGGGTTTTGGGGATATTTTTTTTGTTTCCGTTGCTTCTCTGCCTCCCTAAAAACCCAACAACCACAAGGTTTGGTCATGTTCTTACTGACGCTACCAAAGCCACTCAAGAAGAAGAATATACAACTGAAATCATCCCAACTGTAAGCATAAATCAAGAGGTTGAAAAGGAGAAAGAAAAAGAACTAGTTCCCAAGGAACCAGAGGTCCCACCATACAAACCCAGTATACCCTATCGAGGCAGATTGAGGGAGACTAAATTGGATTCTAGATTTCAAAAGTTTAAGGAAGCAATGAAGAAGCTATATGTTGATATCCCATTCCTTGACGCTCTCTCTAAATTTCTAGCTTGGTCTAAATATCTAAAGACTTTGCTATCAAAGAAATACATGACCGAAGAACATAAGAGCGTCAAATTAGCTCAAACTACTTCTGAAATCATTCTCAACAAAATGCTAAAAAAACAAAAGGATCCTGGATCCTTCGACATCCAATGTTCTATAGGAAATACCTCTTGCAAGAAAGGATTAGCTTATTTGGGGGCCAGCATATCTATCATACCCTTTTCTATGTGTAAAAGATTGGGCATTACTAATTTTCTACCCACAACAATGATAATCCAGTTGGATAATAGTACCATTATTGCACCTTTGGGCATTATTGAAGATATCCGAGTGAGAGTAGGAAGAGACTCGTATGTCCCTTGTGACTTTGTTATCGTGAAAAAAAAACAAGATATGAGGTATCCAATAATATTCGGCAGATATTTTCTTGCGATAGCCAGAGCACTAATTGATGTCGAAGCTGGCATAATTACCTTAAAACTGGGGAAAGAAACTATTCGATTTAGAGTCTTTGACATCCTTAAAAGTCCTAGAATCCATGAAGAAGTCTTTCTTCTCGAGGCAATAGATAAAATGTCCCAGCTAAAGTAAGAAACTCCTGAACCATATGATTCTCTGGAAGACATCTTAACGAATCCAGAAGCCAAATTTCCAACCAACCAACTAGTTCAATAATGTCTGCAATACCTAGAATATGTTGAAGAAATTCTAGAAGCTACTTTTGAGGAGTTGAAATCTGTCACCACTCTGGAGACCACTGAAGTGCTCAAGGCACCTGAGATGAAAGTCCTACCAGTCAGACTCAAACACGTCTTTCTAGATGAAGAAAAACTATGTCTGGTCATTATCAGTTCCACTTTGGTAGATGACTAGGAAGAAAGATTCCTTGTTGAGTTAAGTAAGCACAAGAAAGCTATTGGATATAAGATGACCGACCTAACAGGGATAAATCCATCTTTATGCATACACAGATTACCTATGGTGGAAGAATTTAAACCATCACAAGAGCACCAGAGGAAGCTAAACCCGAATCTCAAAGAGGTAGTTCGCCTTGCGGTTCTAAAACTGCTAAAAGCTGGTATTATCTACCCAATTTATGACTCTCAATGGGTAAGTGTGGTTCAAGTGGTCCTTAAAACGGGGGGAACCACTATTGTTTTGAATGATAAAAACAAATTGGTGCCCACCCCAACTGTTACTGGGTGGAGGATATACATCGACTATAGAAAATTAAACAAGGCAACAAGGAAAGATCACTTCCCCTTACCTTTTCTTGACGAAGTTCTTGAATGTTTAGCTCACCAAAAATTCTTTTGTTATCTTGATGGCTACTCAGGGTTTTATCAAATTCGGATACACCCTGACGATCAAGAAAAGACAACTTTTACCTACCCTTTCAGAACCTATGCCTTCAGAAGAATGCCCTTTGGGCTATGCAATGCACCCGCTACATTCCAGAGTTGTATGTCTGCTATATTTGTAGGTTTAACTGAATCTATTATGGAGGTATTCATGGATGACTTCTTAGACTATGGAGACTCTTTCGATAACTGTCTACTTAATCTCAGTAAAGTGCTACAAAGATGCGAGGAAACAAATATAATCCTTAATTGGAAAAAATGTCACTTTATGGTGATAGAAGGTGTTGTCCTTGGGCATCGGGTGAGTGAACTAGGGATTGAAGTAGATAAAGAAAAAATAGACGTCATTTCAAAGTTTTCACCACTAAAAGACATCAGAGGAGTATGAGCCTTCTTGGGCCATTCCAGATTTTACCAAAGATTCATCAAAGTTTTTTCAAAAATAGCAAAACCTATGACTCACCTGTTAACCAAGGATGCAGACTTCAATTTTGATCAAGAATGTTTATACAGCTCCATGACCCTAAAGAATGCTTTAGTCTCTACACCTATACTAAGAGTCCATGATTCGTCACAACCCTTTGAGATAATGTGTGACACTAGTGACTATGCTATAGGAGTAGTACTAGGGTAGAGAATAGATAAGAAACCTTACGTGATATATTACGCATAAAAAACGTTTGATGAGGCCCAAAAGAACTATACAACTACAGAAAAAGAATTTTTGGAAGTCATCTATGCTTTTGAGAAATTCCATTCTTATCTGATCAGATCAAAGGTTACTGTTTATACAAATCATTCAACAAGAAAATATCTGATTCAAAAACAAGATGCCAAACCTAGACTTATTCACTAGGTGTTGATGCTTCAAGAGTTTGACTTGGAAATAAAGGACATAAGTGGGGTGGAAAATGTTGTCTCCGATCACCTAAGTCACATTTAGGTTCAAGATGAAGACAATATACCTATCTGCGACACTCTACCCGACAACCAACTCATGAAGATCACCACTAGATTTCCTTGGTACGCCGACATAGTAAACTATCTAGCACGGGAATAGTCCATCCTTCTTCTTCCTATCACGATAGGAAGAAATTTTTTCATGATGTCAAGCAATACTACTGGGATGAACCATACCTCCTCTGCTTATGCACATACGAATTATTCCACTGTTGCCTTCCTGAAGAAGAAATCACCCCACTCTTGGAACATTGTCATTCTGGTCCTTCTGGGGGGCACATGAGTTCAAAAAAGACTACTCTTAAAGTCTTACAGTCTGGTTTCTTCTGTCCGACAATAGCAAAAGATGCACATGAATTTGTACAATAATGTAGTAAATGTCAGCTCTCTGGAGGGATATCTAAGCAGAATGAAATGCCACTAACTCGGTGGCAGGAAATTGAACTCTTTGATGTATGGGGAGTGGACTATATGGGTCCTTTTCCCTCATCATATGGATTCTCCTACATATTCGTCGTTGTGGATTACATATCCAAATGGGTAGAAGCTATACCTACTGTATCTTATGACTCTAATCTAGTTATAAAGATGTTCAAGGATATTATTTTCCCTAGGTTTAGAGTTCCTAGAACAGTTATATCCGACGGAGGGTCACATTTCTTGGAACGTAGTTTTGAAGCACTTCTGCAAAAATACAGAGTAAAACGCAAGGTCACCATGCCTTATCATCCATAGATAAGAGGTCAAGTTGAAGTCTCAAATAGACAACTGAAAGCTATTTTAGAGAAAACTATCAACAGAAATCGTACAGACTGGTCCACCAAGCTCCCTGATGTTGTACTACTTACAAGACACCAATAGGAACAACTCCGTTTTTTTTTGTGTATGGAAAGTCATGCCATCTTCTAGTCGAACTAGAACACAAAGCTTGGTGGACTATTAAACAGTTGAATTTTGATTTTAAAAGTGTTGGCGAATACAGACAGTTTCAATTACCAGAACTTGAAGAACTGAGAATGTCTGCTTATCAGAACACCAAGATTTACAAAGAGAAAACTAAGATGTGGCATGATGGCCACCTTAAAAGAAAAATATCATCGTCGGAGACAAGATCCTTCTTATTAACTCCAGACTCAAAATGTTTCCCAGAAAACTTCGCACAAAGTGGTCTGGGCCATTCACCATCAAGCACATCTACCCAACTGGAGTTGTCATCATCCTTGTCGACAATGGAGAAGAAAGGATTGTTAATGGCCATAGACTAAAGAAATATTATACTCCAGCCAATAAAACTCCAACACAAACCATTGAGATTCATGATCCCACTGCATAAATCTGAACAATCCAGAATTTCATCGAGCCAGTGACGTAAAACCAAAGCGCTACTTGGAAGGCAACCCAAGAACTTAGTATCACCTTTATATTTTACTTTTCTTAGTCTTGATAATTTTCTAGTCTCTTATTTGATTATTTCTTAGACCTATCTTCTTTGTTCAGAAAATATAAAAATTTACATAAGCAACCAAAACAAATATAAAAATATAAAAATCAATAACCAAAATAGTTTTATCCTAACGATTTCAAAACCGTTTGGTCCTCATGGACTCGAAATCATTTGGACTCAAACGGTCAGGAAACCGTTTGGACCCAAACATTCTCGAAACTATTTGGTTCTCACTGTCTTGAAACCATTTGGACTCAAATGGTCTTGAAACCGTTTGGTCCTTACAGTCTTGAAACTATTTGGACCCAAACGGTCTTGAAACCGTTTGGTCCTTACGGTCTTGAAATCATTTGGACAACCGTTTGCTTAAAAAGAATTTGTACAGCCACCCCTCCTTTTTCTATAAATACTACTTTACCCCCTCCCTTTTCATTCCTTCGACTCTCGAACTTTCTCTCACGCGAACCCTATTCCATTCTTTCTTTGCTCCCGCACGACCAAAGCTCAACCACCGCTCCGTTCTCACTTCCGACGCCTCTGACGCCACTCCATTCTCTCTTCTGGCGCCATTGTCATCGTTCCTGTTCACGTTCGCGACAGCTACCCCATCATTCTCTCAGTTGCACTCATCGTAGCAAGGTAGATGGTACTCACGACCATCACTGTCGCTACATCGCATCTTCCCTTCTTTTTATCATCGTTTTTATCACCATTACTACCACTGCTATCACCACCGTTGTTGCCATCATTGTTGGTGTCATTTTCACTGCGGTTAATCTACTCGTCATCATTGTCGCTTCACCTTCCTCATAGTTTTGGTTTCCTAGCAGTTTCAACTCGAACGTTCTTGAAAACCATTTGGACCCAAATGGTCTTGAAATCATTTGAACCCAAACGGTCTTAAAAATTGCAGTTTCACCCTTAACAGTTTCATTCTTAATAGTTTTTGTTTAAAAAATGTGAAGCTTACACAATGCTGCAATCCTTTCAACATTTATACCATAATTCCATTTTTACTAATATTTCAATCTTTTCTAACATATATGATTTCTTGTTCAATTTTCAGAATGGCATCACCTATGAAAGAAGTTGTTGACACTCACCTCTGGATCAGGGAGCAGTTGATGGAGCACCAGAATAAGCTCCAGTGCATCCTTGACCTGTCTGAAAAAATAGGCAAAGCTCCAGTTGACTTGCCCAAGGTCATCCATGACCTTGAGCGAGTCAACAAATGTTTAACAGAAGATCCGGTTGAAGAAATTGAAGAATAGGACTACGCACCAAATTCTGAGGAAGAATCCCCACCTTAAAAGTCAAAGGGCAAAAGGAAAGCTCAGGAGGCCACTAAAGAACGACCTACAAAAAGATGGGTACAGAAGCAAGTCCGGCCCTCAACTGCAAGAGAACAAATCCTGGCAGGACATGCCACACCTACTGCCACCACTATGGCAATAGAAGGACCAGTCTCTATATTCAACAACTGCAAGCTAGCGACAAAATCTTGTGACCAACGAAGTACGTCTTCTCCAACATACTGAAGAAAATGGGGATATATAACAGAGTACTTGCCCTACTCGACAACACAAATCTTTCCAAACGCTTCTTCATTGTAGAGAATTCCTATGTTGAACCCACACTGGAGTTCTTCACCACCTCACCAAAGAACCCGTGGACACAAAAGACAAATCCAAGGACGGAGGTGACTGCAAGCTTGATACCTCGCTTTTTGGGAAGAATGTCATTTTGACTGAGAACCTGCTGAATGAAATCTCCATCGACAACCAAAATCAGCTAAAGAAGGCTAAGGAGGCAGGCCTGGACCACCCCTAGTTCAACAGGCATACCTTCTAAAAGTCTTTGACGGGAATTCCCAGTTATGAACCAAAAACTTGCAAAGCCTCCAACATTCATTCCGGCCTGGTGTGAACTCTACACAAAATAATAACAAGTGCTATATTCCCTAGGACAGAGAGCAGGAATGTTATCATTTCAGACCTCATCACACTGTGGTCCATCCTAAAGGGGCAGCTGGTCAACATCGGACGACATTTGATACATAAACACATATCTTATGCCCTCAGAAAGGAAATCTACATGGGTGGCCACGTAACATCAATTTTGAAATATCTCAAGATGGACAGACCACTTCCAAGATGTACTGTGATAAAGGGTGACATCCTAACAAATGAGAAGATTCTAAAGAATACATATATCATAAAGGAGAAGGATGTCAAACTTCATTATATCTTCTGCCCAACTGTAAAAGCATCCAAGACATTGCTATCGCTTCCACAGCTGGCTGATTATGATAAAGACAAGCTTCTATTCACTAAAGATGAACTTTCTAACCTTCTCACCTCAGTAAAAGAAAAGGAGAAACTAGAAAAAGTAGGGCAGACAGAGCATAGCGTCACTGCCCCAGCGACAAGGCCAAAAACAAATACCAGTTTCACGGCCATCCAAACTACGTGCAAAAAAACAACAGAAGTCGGGGACACCCACATCGAAGATTAACCCAGAGGTAGAACACCCCCACATTGCAAAAAAACATCATGAATCCAACACCAGAACCCTTCATCTTGATCTGGATGTTGGTTTCACCTCTACAACCACCCCCACCACACTCCCACCTTCCACCATTCTGCCATCTACCACTCCTTGACCTTTTTCCACAATCATATTCACCACAATCCATTTCCCCACAACTACAACTTCACTTACATCCCCTGTCTCAGTCCCTTTCCCCACGGGTGACCCAATTTTCACCACAACACCCGATCTCACCTTCACATCCACCACCTCCCCCCCCCACCCGACATTCTCAGTCCCACCACCCATATCTGGGATGTCGCCACTTCACTCATCCACCACCACCCTGACACCACTAGTGACTCCTTCTACAGTCGCCAAACAATTTACAGGCACGCCAATGGTGTCTCTCTCACAGGTACCACCACCCTTCCACCCAGACCCCAGTCACTACACCCTTTCACCATTGGGGTCCCTTTTCACAAGTCAGTGAGGAATTCAGACGACAATTTAACACTATTCGAAACCTCCTCACCGAACCTTCTCACATCTTACAATCAATTTTTTCTTATGTATAGGGACTTGCTACACCGATATCCAAGCTTGATGAGCAGACTCACGCTTACCTGGCCTCCTCACAAGCATTCAACAATGACAGGAAATAGTAGCACAGCAAGTCAACCGTGTTGACGACCGCTTACAATACCTACCAGCGTTGATACTTGGGGTGAACAACCAGCAAGAAGTGTTGGCTCAGCAAGTCGATAGGGTCTCTGAGCAAACTCAACATCTACTTGAGACCCATCGCAAGCTTCAGCAACAACAAACTGCACTGAGCGCGTGCTTGGATGCCATTGATAGAAACCTCACACAACTCATCTGCCGCCAAGAGGAGCACTCAAACGATGAACCCAATCATCTACAAACACAAGTAACCGATCTATCATCATGACTCCTCTCCACCAAAGAAAGATATATAGATCTCAAAGAAAGCCACGACGCACTGCTCGAAACCCACAAGCATGTGCAAGTGTCACTTGATGAATTACAAGTTATTCATCAATAGTATAAGAAAGCATCACATAAGAAGACAAAATACAAGGCGGCGGATGACGATGTTGATGACAATGAAGATGATGATGAGGATTCTGACTCCTCGACTGACTCTAATGCAGACAGCTCCTCCTCAGATGTCCAACCCGACAACCCAGGCAATGCTGGGGAGGGAACCAGCCGAGGGGTAGATACGACAAAGAGAGGAGAGGGTGGAGACCACTAGGAGGGTGGAAGCAAAGATCATAATGCCCCCGATAATAATGATAACGCCACAATGTCATATGGGGATCAATGCTTTAACTTTTCAGCTATGGGATCTTTGGGGGACACTGCCAAAGACGCAGCTTTTGCTGAGTTTCAACAATACATCATGGAAACTAGCATTAGCCCACTCACAACAGCCATTCATCAACACCTTGCCCCAGAGCAAGCTGCACTCCTCCCCCTAGAGTAGGAAGATTCTAAAGACAAAGTGAGTCTCGACACCGATGATAAACTCGACTCTGACTCTGACAAGGATGAAGTTCTTCCACAATATTTGGACGACAACGAGCAGACTTCACTTCCTCCACCACAAGACCTTCCCCCGCTTCCACCTCTACCTCACAAGATTCACGACTTGGACATGGCATCCATCTCTTCTTTAGATGTTTAGGACATCTTCATCCTAAACACTATCGTAGATGATGCCTAGGATGGGGGGCATCATCTATAATAATACAAAATGAAGCATAAGTTGACACGTGAAGATTTCTATATTCTCCTACAACCACAATCGGCGGTGAAGATGGCTATCTTCCGTGTCCTCCTTACTAACACTATAAAAGAATTTCGAAGCCCGAAGAAATTTTATCTAGTTTTCAACGCTTCACCCACTCTAGCTTTATGCTTATTACACAAGGACTTACAGGAAAAGTCCATCGAGTGACTACAAACGAGCCTCATGAGAAAGGTACACTATATCACAATGCCTTTTAAAGTTTTCGGCCACTGGCTACTAATGACCGAGGCTCGCGATGCTAAGGTGTACAATTTTTGTGCTAGTGAGCTCAAGGCCGGAAAGATAAACTTCGCTAATTCAGAAGCAGGAAAAGCGAGATGCATTCCTTTCCGTCTTCTCAAAGTCATGTGGGATGCCTACCCATCTCTTGCGCATGGCTGGAACCAGCCTTGGTTCCAACTCATTAACCCAACAGTTCAAACACTTGAAGGTTCAGGGGACTGCGCTCTCTGCACAATCCGATTCATTGAAGTGCTCAACAGATAGATCCCCGTTACTGAGCTAGACATAGAAGATATGCATTCTCTAAGGGGACGTTACGCCATGGAGCTCATCTGTGACAGACAGTTCTTCACTGACCTGATAATGGTGCATGATGACATACCCCGTTATCTATTTTCTGCTATCCAACGTCCATAAAAGCAACCCAATGAATTGGAACAACAACAACAACAAACCGCCAAGGTCTTAGAAAAATGTCAATGGGACCCTTACACCTTTGATATGGAAGAAGATAAGGGGGACACAGATCTATTAACAGGAGCTACCCCTAACAGATCATCCAAAGATATGGTGCCTCTATCTGTTATACAACCAACATTCTCAAACTTTGACCTTACTGCATGCAAGAGTCTTTCAGACAATGAACTCAGACTCATCATGTCTCGGCTATATGCAGAGAACAATGAGCTCATTTTCCTTGAAGGGAATATCCTCATAATGGCAGATGCACTCTGTGAAACTGTACAAATAAAGGGTTCACTATCTATGAGCGTGATTACTTCTTACCAATTTCTTCTTGCATGGGACTTGCCTACGGTTTACATGGCATCGGCATACCTAAAGGATGATTTACTCGAGTCAAAGAACTTACAACTCCAAAGTTCATCCTGTTTCCATTCCTTCACTCTGAGCATTGGATGTTGTTGGAAATAAACTTACACAATGGAACTACAGTCATCTACAATAGTTATGATAGCCAGTTAGATCCAAACCAGAGACAGTATGATATTACAGCAAAGACGCCCATAGAGGAAGTGGCAAAGGATTGTGTCGAACGACTGCATGATCTCGTCAGCAAACACACAAAGGCATACAACAAAGATCATTTCAAGCACCCAGCCTTCTGCCACAAATGTCCCCAACAAATCAAAGAATCAAACAACTGTGGATTCCACGTCCTTTACTAAATGTATACCCTCACCGTACTTGGGAAACGCATTGAGGAAATGAAAGACGTGGATTATCACGCTTTACGGGGAAAGTTTGCAGCAAATCTTCTACGTTCCTATGGAGCAAACAAGGGTTGAACAGAACCTTGACACCCTTGCCCATGTACTTCTCAACCTATCACCTTGACACTCTAAGGACAGAGTGAGTGATAAGTTAGGGAGGGGGGTACACTAGGAAAGGGTCGAGGTATTATATTCAAACCTTCTTTTTATACCTTTTCATTTACCTTCATTCTTTCGCACAAATCTTTCTTTTTGACATTTAGATTTTTTGATAATCTCTTTGATAGAATAGCTTTTGTATATAAGAAAACTTTCTCTTTGGTTAGGGGACACCCCTAGCTAAGTTAGAGACAAAGTAGTTCTCAGAAGCACCTACATAGTAGAATTTAGTCACGCAGTGGTGATTTAATAAATCACCTCTACACTCGATATCCATGCTTTTGCTTCAATTCTACATCAGACTCTCCACAGGTCAAAACTGCAGCCGAAATAAGCAAACACTCTCAAGGACGGAAGGGAACCAGGTGAAATCCAAATCAAAGAACCTCGCAAGTGGACCACCGAGTACAAAACCAAAACGAATGCATGTCTGGAAACTCTAGAGATCAACCTTATTCTTTTCAAAAAGAGGCTTGGCAGCCCAAATAAAACCCCCTAATTACCCAATTCCTAAGCCAGTGAGAATATGAACAAAAGTCAGAGTGTTGAATAAAAACATGAGAGTTGTACCATGCATAAGGACTTATATGAAGAGACTATAAAGGTCTTGCCTGGACGGTGCATCCAACTTCCCTCACAAAGGAAGATGTGTCGCACCCGGTAGTGAGACCCTAAGGTCTCCAAATATATTAAAAAACTGACAAAGGTCTTTCCCAGCCGGTACATTCAGCTACCCTCACAAAGGCAAATGGATCGCGCCCCGTAGTGAGACCCTAAAAGTTTAAATAAACCCTCCCCCCTTCGAAGGGGGAGTTACACAACAACCTTCTTCCAACCCTCGTACCCATCCTAGCTTCCTGTAGGATTCTCAAAGAAGTATAAAACTACTCAGAGTCGAAGACATGCACATAATACGATCAAGGAAAAGGTGATCCCAATGCGAGTTATGCGATACGGAAGAAACTTGAGCTCCACCCAACTCTCGATACTTGAAAGAGTTGGTGCAAGCAGAAGCCCCGATAAGACTCTGGGAGATCTCTAATTTAAAACTGAAGCAAGAATATGGAAATCTTCACTAAATAAAATTGCCTCGCCAATACGTGCCTTAGCTCTATCAAACTTGAGGACAAGCTAGACTCTAAGTTAGGGGGGGTGATAGCCTCCATTTTTGTGATGTTATCTTACAAAGTTTCTCTTAGTTTTCCACGCTTTTTCTTAGATAAAGTAGATAGAATACTTAACTTTCCACTTTATTGTGAATATACCAATAGACTAATATTTCTCCTTTTCTTCTTATGGAAAAAAACCCAAAAATATTTAAAAAGCCCCAAACGGTCCCAAGACCGAATGAAGGACAAATAGTCCCACGTCCGAATGAAGGCCAAACAGTCCCAAGACCGAATGTGGCAGATAGGTTGTTACGACAAGATTGTGAAGCTTTCCTAGCTCATGTGGTGGATACCGTTATGGCTGCCAAGGCGAAAGGTCCTAGCCTTGAGGAGGTGTCAGTTGTTCGTGAGTTTGCAGATGTGTTTCCTGAGGAGTTTCCTGGTGTTCCCCCACCCCGAGAGATTGATTTCGAGATTAATCTGGTACCAGGAACACAACCGGTTGCGCAGACACCGTACAGAATGGCTCCAGCAGAGATGGCAGAGTTGAAGAAGCAGTTGCAAGAGCTGCTGTACAAGGGTTTTATCCGACCGAGTACGTCACCTTGGGGTGCTCCCGTGTTGTTTGTTAAGAAGAAGGATGGTTCGATGCAGTTGTGTATAGTCTACCGGTAGCTGAACAAGGTCACAACCAAGAATAAGTACCCATTGTCGAGGATAGATGATCTGTTTGATCAGTTGCGTGGTGCCACAGTGTTCTCGAAGATCGATCTACGGTCTGGATATCATCAGTTGAGGATAAAGGTAGATGACATACCAAAGTCAGCGTTCAAGACTAGGTATGGTCATTATGAGTTTGTGGTTATGCCGTTCGGGTTAACCAATGCACCTGCTTCTTTCATGGATCTAATGAATAGGGTGTTTCATCCGTTCTTAGATCAGTTTGTCGTAGTCTTTATAGATGACATCTTGATCTATAGTCGGGACAGGCTAGAGCATGAGCAACATCTTCGTCGAGCGTTGACTCTTCTTCGCCAACATCAGTTGTATGCGAAGTTTAGTAAGTGTGAGTTCTGGTTGGAAGAGGTAACTTTCTTGGCTCATGTGATATCTGCTGAAGGAGTCAAAGTAGATCCGAAGAAGGTGGAATCTGTTGCAGAATGGGAACAAACGAAGACACCGACAGAAGTTCGTAGTTTTCTGGGTCTAGAAAGATACTATCGGAGGTTTATCAAGGATTTCAGTGTGATTGCTTTGCCGATGACGAAGTTGACCAGGAAGGATGTACCTTTTGTTTGGGACGATCGATGTCGGCAAGCTTTCCAAAGTTTGAAGGAGAAGCTGACCAGTGCTCCAGTGTTGATCCTGCCAGAGCCTGGGAAGGGCTATGTGGTTTTCTGTGATGCTTCCAAGAAGGGCCTAGGATGTGTGCTGATGCATGAGGATCATGTGGTTTCTTTTGCTTCGCGGCAGCTTAAGAAACATGAGGAGATCTATCCTACACATGATTTGGAGTTAGCAGCAGTGGTTCATGCGTTAAAGATTTGGAGACACTATCTGTATGGGGAAGTGTGTCAGATCTTTACAGATCATAAGAATCTGAAGTACATCTTTACGCAACAAGAGTTGAACATGCGACAGTGGCGTTGGATGGAGTTGATCAATGATTACGACTGCACTATTGAGTATCATCCCGGTAAGGCGAACGTGGTAGCTGATGCGCTTAGCATAAAGTCTTCTTCTCCTCCTTCAAAGAAGGCACATTTGAGTTCCCTGGTAGGTCATAAGCGGGATATGTTTGTCTCTTTACGGAAGATGAATGTGCAGATGGAAGTTTCTTTGTTGTCTATTCTTTTCGCACAAATGCAAGTCAAGCCTACATTAAGACAACAAATCAAGGATGCACAGCAGACAGATGAGGCAGTACAGTTAATCAGATCAGAGTTTGGCAGCGACAAGCGTGATGGGTTTCATGAGTCTGAGGATGGACTAGTCTGTTATCGTGATAGGATGGTGGTTCCTGATGTTGATATGCTGAGGAAGTTGGTTCTTGAGGAAGCACATACGTCGATGTATGTGATGCATCCAGGTGTCACCAAGATGTATCATAGTCTAAAGGACTTGTATTGGTGGCCCGGTTTGAAGAGAGATGTAGTTGAATTCATGGCAAGATGTGCGGTTTGTCAGCAAGTGAAGGCTGAGCATCAGAAGCCGGCAGGTACGTTACAACCTTTTCCGATACCGCAGTAGAAATGGGATCACATAACCATGGATTTCGTAGTTGGTCTACCCAAGACAACTAGGAATCATGATTCCATTTGGGTGATAGTGGACAGATTGACGAAGTCCGCCCATTTCCTACCCGTAAAGATAACGTATACAGCTGAGAAACTTGCTAGAGTGTACGTGGATGAGGTAGTTCGTTTACATGGTGTGCCAGCGACGATAGTTTCTGACAGAGGACCTCAGTTCACAAGTCGTTTTTGGGAGCAATTGCACAAAGCATTGGGAACACAGTTAAGATTCAGTACAACCTTTTACCCACAGATAGATGGACAGTCTGAGAGGACTATTCAGATTTTGGAAGATCTTCTTCGAGCTTGTGTTTTGCAGTTTCTAGGCAACTGGGATGTACGTCTGAGTTTGATAGAGTTTGCCTACAACAACAGTTATCAGCGAAACATCGACATGGCTCCTTACGAAGCTTTGTATGGAAGGAAGTATAGATCTCCTTTGTGTTGGTATGAGTCTAGTGAGTATCAGCTTTTGGGCCCTGAGCTAGTACAACAGATGACAGATAAGATCAGAGTGATACAATAACAGTTGAAAGTGGCACAGGACAGACAGACGTCTTATGCAGACAATCGCCGATGACCTTTGGAATTCCAGGTAGGAGACAAAGTATATCTTAAGGTCTCGCCTTGGAAAGGTGTGTTAAGGTTTGGACGGAAGGGTAAGTTGGCACCCAGGTATATGGGGCCTTACCCAGTGATAGCACATGTTGGTAAAGTAGCTTACAAGATAGAATTGCCTCCAGAGTTGCACAGGTTACATCCAGTGTTTCATGTCAGTATGTTGAAGAAAAGTCATCCGGATTCAGGTACATTGATACAACCAGTTGAGGTTGAGCTTGATGCCGATGTAACCTACGAGGAAGGTCATGTGGCGATCCTTGACAGAAGGATCAAGAAGCTGAAGAAGAAGAACCTGGTTCTTTTGAAAGTTCTTTGGCAGCGTCGTGGCGTTGAGGAAGCCACGTGGGAGCTTGAGGAAGAGATGAGGAGGAAGTATCCCTCGCTTTTCTCTTCGGATTTCGGGGACAAAATCCCTTAAAGGGGGTTAGTTTGTGAGGACCCCGACCTTCATTTAGGGCTTACCCTGTTTGTTTCACTTAACCCTAGTGTTTTGGTGCTTGCTAATCACCTTTGGTGGTGATTAGGGTTTGGTTGTGCTTTGTTGAGAGTTGGAGGTGCTACTTGCAAATAATCCAAGTTTAGGGTTTTGTGTGCAAGTTTCCCACCTTGTGAGGTGTTCTTATCTCTCTTTGCTTCCTCTAGGGTTGAGAGTAAGGCTTGGGCTTGTTGTTTGAGTTCTTTGGGCCTTGGTTGAGCTTGTTTGGGCCTTGTAGTGCCTTGTTTGGGCTTGGTTGGACCCTGTATCGGCCAAGTGAGGTGTGTGTCGGCCTAGGGGTGTTTGTGTCGGCCAACAAAGAGGTGTGTCGCCCTAGTGCAAGCTTGGTGTGTCACCCATGGAGCTTGGTCTTGTTTGGTGGACACTTGGTGTATGTTTTGGACAAGTGTCTTACGGCTTGCTAGAGTGGTGGTTTGAGCTTGTGGACAAGTGTCCTTGGTGTGGGTGACACCTTGCCATGTTCCACCTTGTTTTCTCCTCCCTTTCTTTCTATAAAAGATGGTTCCTTCCTTAGCTTAAGGACCCTTTGGTTCCTCTCCCTCTTGTGCACGACACACTCCCTCTTTCCCTTGCTTGGTGGCCGACACACCCTTGAAGGAGTTGCTTGGAGGTCGACACACCCTTGGAGAAGAAGAGTGGTGGCCGATACACCCCCTTGGAGGAGCTTTGGTGGTCGATATCCCTTAGAGCTCTCCATCCTCTTTGCTTGGTGGTGCGTGGAGCTTGGAGTTCTTCTTCTGCCTTGGAGCTTGGAGTTTAAGGCGGGTTGCATAACTCTAACCCTAGCTACTCTACTCTATTTTCATATATGTTGCTTTAATGTTGCCTATATGCACGTTAGTAGTTGGTTTTTGGTTATCTTGCATGTTGGCCGATCCATGTGAGTTAGGGTTTAGGGAGCAACACTCCTTTCTCCCTTTAGTCTTGAAGAGTGAGTTTGGGTCCTAATGTTGTGAGCAACAACCCTCCTTCCTAGCCGATTGAGGTGAGCTTATGACTTAGTGGCTTGAGCAAGACTCTCTTCTCACCTTGGGCAAGAAGGTGAGCTTGTTAGATGACCTTGATGAGATGCATCTTGAGCGTTTGGTGCTTGTAGAGGTGCTGCCCGACATCCCTCATGGCTTAGCTGCCCTTGCACGGCATGAGTGAGCAATATATTCCTTTTTGTTCCTTGGGCGGGTGAGCATTTGACCTTGCACCCCTTGAGCTAGTTCTTCCCGGCAGGCTGCACGCCTTGGGCTACTCGCCCGGTGGGCTGCTCGCCTGACACCTTGTTCGCTCAACATACCTACTCGCCCAACACCCTGCTCGCCCGACACCTGCCTGTATCGCCCGACAGCCTGCTCACCCGTTACATGTTCTGCCCGCCCAGCTACACACCTTGCACGCCTTGGGGCTGCACGCTCGCCCTTGTTTCAGTGATGCGCGTTGCACGCCTGACTAGGCTGCACGCCACGGCTTGTGTAGGAGTAGAGGTGCCCGACACTGTGTTAGTGAGCCTTGCCCGACACACTCTTTTGGTGAGGGTTTTGGGTACCTTTTGTGAGGGATCTTTGCATCATGAGAATAGTTTGAACTATATATGCCTTGATATCGTTGGTGACTCCTTGTTCTCTTAATGATGAAGATAGTGATAATGGTAGCAATAGTAATAATGCTAGTTTGTATGTTGAACATAATGTTGAAGCAAGGTAAAGCATATGTGTACGAGTGTGACTACCCTGGTTATCTCTTTAATTCCAAGAGTAATGTTAAGCATGTATTAGGGTTGCTTACCTATGTGACCTTAAGATGAGGCATGGATGTAATTATTATTGTCATTATGTGCCGTCAATATACTTAACCCTAATTGTCACCTTATAATAATAATATGAGTCTCTTGATTATTCATATGGTTATTGAACGATGCTAACCATGCAGGAAATGCATTGCCAGGTGAAGGGATATGAGGGATGGTTATATGCGAATACTGTGATGACAAGTGTATTATGAATGATGTTCCATAATGATGATGAAAGACTTGAGAGGCTATGGCACAATATGATGAGGGATTGAGATCCCATGTTATGAGATGATCCTTGAGGTGGATCTGGATGGTTGGCAAGAGGCCAAGTGATAATATGTGATGCTGGACCCTTGATATGGATCAGGTTGATGTAATTGCAATAATAACATATTATTGAGTTTATGTTGGTTATTTTCCTTCTATAGTTTGCATGTTATACAACTTGGTTGAATCTTGTAATCCATCTAAAAGACACTAATTAATCACAGTGAAATCTATCATGTAGTTTTCCCTGGCCATAGATCCATCATCAGTCAAGATAGGGTGATGGTGAAATGGATTCTCCTACGGGTTAACCCAGAGTGCAAATTTTTTAATATGCAAGGTTTCTCCTAGCCTCAAATAGAGAGGTGAAATGAGTGCAGCTGTGGTTGCATACTCGGATATGTGATGAGCATGGTGAACATGGCCCATGGCTCCGGATATGTGATATGTGATGAACATGAATGCGTTCATGGCTCAGAGCACGGTGTTGAGACCTGTGGCTCGGTTTTACTAGCGCCGTGACCTGTACCAAGGCGGGCTAGAGGAAGGGTAGCCTGAGGAGCTGACCCTGTGGCATAAGACCACTTGAGCATGAGACTGCAGTCATGCTGTGTTTCTCGTGTACTGACCACGAGGGGTGAGGTTGTGGATTCCGACTCTTCCATTGACCTTATATGGCACCGGTTATGGGCTTCGCAGCCGATGGTTGGAATTGAACGGTACGGTTCACTTCCTCAGGGCATAATAAAACGTAATCCAGCCGTTTAGTAATTACTGCTTAAAGACAAACACGAAACATTGGTTGAGGCCTTGTCTGTGTAGTTACTCTCTTTTATATATTGTAGTTATTCTATGTCTTTCATATGCAGTAGAATTTGGGTATCCTATCTCATAAATTGTGTCTCACATGTAATACTTAAATATATCTGGTAAGTTTAGTTAGCTTTATTCCAATAAACTGTTCTTGCTATATCCTCTATCAGATATCTACTTAATGTATATGATCTTGAGGTTTTGTAGTTTTGGCGAGGAGTTATGCCTCCCACTGGGACAATGTTCAATTGTCTCACTCCGTTGGTTTACACCCTTTTTAGGTGGTCGAGGTAGACGTGGTGGTGGTCGTGGAGTTGCGGTCGAGCAACAAGAAGAACAGTAGAAGGAAAGCTTTTGAGATGCTGCTGTTTTGGATGTTTTGTGATAGAGTCTAGAGTCATCCCTTTACTCTCAGGTCCTTGGCGGTGTTTTGATGTTGTTTTACGATCGATGATGTTTGTATATCCTGCTGTTGGCCGGATGCGGGCCTTTATGTATATAACAGGTGGTGAACTCATGATGTGACAGGACAACTGTTGCTCTAAGCTGTGGACATGTATCCAGGCTTGTAAGGATGCGTATATAACATGTTTTCTTGCAGGATGTGGACTGAAATATAATATGTTTCTCTATTTATCAGTTTTCCGCAATCAGTTTTAATTAACGCGTGTTTTTGATAATTTGTGGTTATGGTGATTTCCGCACGTTTTCGCATAACACCTCGTTATCTGCGTGATAATGGGATGTGTTTCCGCACCATTCATTGCTTGTAATGTCATAAATCAGTTATGGACATTCAAAGCCAATGTAAATTGGAACTCATAGGGTCACATGCATAGGATACACCTGGAATAGGAGTTTATTTATGAATAATGTTTAACTTGATTTTTTAAGTGTTTAGGTATTCAATTTAAACAACAATGGTTGAATATTAACTGACATGATTGTGAATCAACCAGTTTAAGTGTTGAACCGATCGATTCAAGTGTCGGGTCAACTTGAACTAATATTAGTATTCAGAACTTTGAAACGACTGGTTTAGTAGGTGAATCATCAACTCCGATCTGTGAATCGACTAGTTTAGGTTGTGAACCGACTATTTGGTTGATCAATTCGATTGGATCAAGATTGATGTTGGTGTCATATTGTGCATTAATCAAATATTAATTGTGTATATAATTATGAATAGGAAACATGGTGAAGAGACCAGTTCAAGTGTTAAATCGATAGGTTCACTAGTGAACCAAACAGTTCATAGTTTGTAGGTTATAGAAAATTCATGAAATGTCGACCTTTCTCCCACGTAGGTTAGAGCCATGAGCCTGACCCTCCTATAGATAGATGGGTAGTCAAGTCTTTCTAGAGACAAAAATAAGTTCTAAAAATCGTTATGTTCTCATAGTTGTGGTAACGTTAGAACTCGAGAAAGTTCTACCCGTCAAAGGGAGGAACAACAAGGGAGAGACAATTGGGAGACAAAGTTGATGCTAACACATTGACTAGAAAGTACAGCTCCTTCCTATTTCTTCATATAGAATGACGAGAGTTCTTGGTGGTCCCTATGGACTATTACAAAGGCGAGGAGGTTTTTTCCACCCCCTAGGAGGACCAGTCAACTACCGTCCATGGTGATCAACCAAGAGGCTGTTGTCGATAGCCGTCTAGGTGCAACTTGAAGAAAGAAGCACACTGCAACAAGGGATAGTCACTGGGCTTTCTCTTAGACTAGGTATAAACCTTACAACCCTCTTTCCTAGTTCATAAGTTTTGACACGATTTACTATCTAAGAGGAATATGACAGTAAAATTTTTATTTTAGTAGTTGTATCTGATGACATATTTCCCAACACCTTTCTTCTTGAGGTAACATGTTTCATATGTACATATATCTACTGATACTTAAAATAGGTTTTCTCCAATGTTGAAACATGTGATTTAAACCACCATACTCTATTTGAATAAAACCAAAACAAAAAGTGTTGATGCACTCATTAGGCAGTATAGTACCATGACACCCAGAGAACTAGCAAGATCATGGTGCACACTTCTGTAGCTACCCTAAGAACATGCCTCAAACATATGTCTAGGGTGACAATATGATCTTCCCTTTCTCACCCTCCTGAACCTACAACCCATACTACAAGAGAGAAGGAGGAGAAAAGAAAGGTTCTAGGGTTTATAATAGTTTACACCTAGTTCTAGAATACCTAGTCTACACCTAGTTCAAAAATGTAAATTAGTGTCACATGTTATAAAAATTAATCATTGATGTGACTAAATTAAAGAATCACACAAAACTCATGATGTGGAAGTGATGTATAGTTGAGTACAAAGGTTACAAGAAGAGAGAGAAAGAGTATACTAGAGGAGTCAGAAAGTTAGGTTGTCAAAACTATTATGATTTTTAGGTAAGTCAGTGTATAGGGAATCTGTCTCAATTAGTGCCAAAAAAACATGCATTTGTATGAAAAAATTTGTTCAACTCGGCATAATTCTATTGCCTTAAAGTATGGTGCTTTTATATTTTCTAGTATTTGAACCATACATGTTGTAATATACAATCGTAATTTTAGGTTTTTAACGTGATACAATTGAAAAGTAAATGTGAAATGCAACAAGAGGGTATCCATGACTCCATAAGAGATTGAAGAATATGGATAAATGTGTGGATCACCCTTCGGTATCGAAGATGATGATATAGATGAATCTTACCTCCATTAAAATCTATGTGAATTATGTATGTGTTTGTGTGTAATAATTAATTTTGATCATATCTGTTTCATCTCTTATTGTAAAGTTTAATACTTTGATTAAGAAGTTGAAGATGACTCACATGTTCAAGGGAGTTTAGAAATCCATTTTCCAAGTATAATCTTTGGAAGGACTATATTATTTTTGTGTAATCTATTCCTAAATATTCAGATGTAATGGTAGTAGATGAAGAAAATGCAGATGGGTTTCCTACCCTTGAAACCTTAGAGGATCATTTAGTAGTGGTTCAAGATATCTTCTTTTCTTATTATCAATTCTCACTTCCCCTCCTCCCTTGATAACAAGCTAGTCCTTAGCATGACCCCACCAAGAAGTCTTCTTACAATTCCCAGGATTAGTGAATTACCTACTCATTATGGTTCATACCAGTTAATTACCCAGGCAGAAACATTATTCTATGATAATGAATGGACCTCTGATCTTGGTTCTATTGGGTTAGATTCTTGCTGTAGTGCTATTTCACTGTTGGGTGATGCTTGTGTGATAGTATTTTTGTTGGAGCTTGAATTTTCCTAGAATTTCTCACTCTTATAGTCGAATCTCTTCTTGTATATCAATCGATCGATTACCATTATGGTTGTATATATTATGAGCTATCATGAATGTGATCTAGTATGTGGTGTGGTTTGTTGTACTTGCCAAGTAGGTGTATTTCCCTTCCAATGTCTACTTAAAGCTACATATCTTATTATCAACCACTACAAGTATCAATCACCCACACAAACAGAGCCAACAACTATCTTTTTTGTTGGTCCATGAAGGTATGAAGAGTCTCCATATGCACAAAAACTTAGACTAGTGGACTCTAGACTCATGAGATATATCTTATTGATTTTGGTATAACAATGCATCTAGAATCATGTCAAACATAGAACCACTATAGTTTGGGGTTTCATTCGTAAAGTATATGGACAAGGGGAGGAATTTGGTATATGATATTTCAAGTTTGTCTAGTTGGATCTATGCTAAATAATCTTCCCAAGAGTGAACATGTATTCGTAGATCATACCATGAATGGATCAAGTTATACTTAATAGGTAAACCTAAAATAGACACAAATTTCATAATTGTAAGTTGGTTTTCATTTAGGAGTTGCATTTTTATGTTTTTGATGTGATGAATCACTTATAATCGTCATTGAGGTATTGGTATTCTAGAACATACAATGAGTACAGCATATCATGTAGTTTTTAATTGTCAAAGTATGTCAACTATAGTCTATCCAGACTCAACTAGACATCGATTTATAGACCCTCGCATGGCTTGATAAAATATTAAACCAAAATCTTAATTAGGATGGTGACCAAAATTGTTATGAGATTTTTTTTTGCATGTAACATGATGAATTATTTGTTCCCCTGATTTCTAGATCTTTCATTATGTCTGACAAGGTCAGTAGAGGATAGAGTAGGATACAACAAAAATTAAAGGCAATTATAGGTAGGTACAATGTTGTAGGTTATCCATAGGGTGAGTGAGATGGAGTGGTTGACCCACTACGATGTACTTTTTGGTGGTAGTCAACAATTCCCTATAGGGAAGTTGTACAAACTACAACATGACAACTAAGTTAACCCTACCTTATACAACAAGAGTACATGCATTGGAGAATTTAACCACTCTTCTCTTCCTTCCTCATGCCTAATAAATGATGAGTTCCACATGCCTAGTTGTTTTTCATGTTTGTCTAGGGTTGTTGCACCTTATACGACTACTAAACTATAGTCGAGAGGGTCAATCCATTACATCTTTCTCTCAAGAGAAATTTGATCGATTGCTCGGGATCTGTTGTGGGTTTTCTATATCCTCAAGATGTTTCCCTTCTGAATCTAGATAGCCATTGTTGTGATATACCCTCGTTGAGGTCGAGCATGCTTCACAAATGTTAGGCTTATATCTACCCATGCTATTCATGCTTCTCTTTTCCTCGGTCTATATATTGATATGTTATGACTTTATCTAGTGACATCAGCCAAGGACTAGATTGGACTCACATGTAGTGAACCAGCACATATCAATTTTCATCCCATTCACTTTGTCTAAGATTATTAGCTCCTTCACTATTGTAGTTTTCCATCTCAACATTAATTGACATGATGAATTTCTAACCACATGTAATGGATCATCATATGTGATGGAGCCTCACTCACATGAAGTTGTGTGCACCACTAAAAATCCTAGAGATGGTAAGTATCTAAGTTTAGCCTTGTGTGTGCTATAATAAGATCTCCACCCACGTACGCTAAGGTACGTGGAAGTCTTATCATAGTACGGTTGAGGGTCAAATCCACGAGACAACAGTCTTGTTAAGGATTAACAAGATGGAAAACATTATAATTCTATTTATCTACTTAAGAGTTTATATTTAGATCGAAGAGTTGGTTTGATAATTAAACTAAAATGCAAAAGTAAATTAAGTGGAAGAAAAGTAAGTTTAAGGTTGTAAACAATATTTGGAAGTCACTAGGATGTGATCGAGTTTCACCACCACTACACATGGATCGTAACATACATCATAATAACATGGCTTGTAAAAAGGGTCTAATTAGTTAGTATCTTTGTAGACTTAGCTTTCTTTTAAATAGCCAACTATGAGAAATGTGGGAGTATTGCAATGCCAGCCATCCCCAAACGAATGGTCACTTACTTTGCATCACTCCCTTCGCAAAGTGTGTTCCTCGACCTATCAAAGTTATACTTCCATATGTCAACTGATTCCATATCATAGTATGAAAGTACAACGATGGAGGTGAGTTTACTCCACTCTTTGAAAAGTGTTCCTAGATACCGAAACAGATATATGGAGACTACATACATCAAGAACCAACATACAATCAATAATCAAATCTAAAAGCACAAACATAGACAATTCACACTAGTAGATAATCGGTAACGTATGTTGGTGATCAAGCAACTAGCATTCATTAAACGATTGATGTTGAACTAAAAAGATAATATTTCTCTATTGCAAACTCATGAATTACAATGTATGAAATGAAAAATGGGTAGCGGGGCTACTCCCCACACCCTAATGTATGGAACTACTCACTCATGGTAAGAACAAAGAAGGAGACATGAGAAGAGAAGGAAAACATCATCTCCACGTAGGAGGGAGGAAGGTTGACCCCTTGGAGTAGAGAACAACTATCTTCACACTACATGGTTGCCTTGGTGATGAATCCTTCACTCCCAACCTTTTATGTCAATGAGGGAGAAAGTTGGCTTATGGATGGAATGTGGATCTTAGACCGGAAGCCTTGGGGCGAAGGATGAAGGGTGAAACAGCTTTGGAACAAATGAGGCAGCCTTTGGGCATCTAAGAATCTCCCCCTAAATGAGGACCCCTTGGGTCCAATTTATAGGTTCCAAGGGGGTCTTGAACGGTGTTAAGATATTTGGATCTTCACAGTTTGGAGACCATTTCGATCCTCATGGTCTGGAGACTGTTTGGATCCTCACGGTCTTGAGACCGGTAGCTTTCGTGCGTTCTTGGGATCAATAAATCTTCACTCGATCTTGGCACCGTTAGAGTCCTCGCGGTCTTGGGATTGCTAGGGTTTTGCTTGGTCTTGGGACCGCAAGGGCCTTCACGTGGTCTTGGGACCTCTAGGATCTTTGTGGTCTTGGGACCGCAAGGGCCTTCACATGGTCTTGGGACCGCTAGGATCTTTATGGTCTTGGGACCTCTAGGGCCTTCACGGTATTGGAACTTTTGCAATTTTTTTTGGATATTTCTGTAAGAAGAAAAGGGAAAATATCAGTCTATCAGTATATTCACAATAAAGAGGAACGTTAAGTATTCTATCTAATTTATCTAAGAAAGAGTATTGATAATTAAGAAAAAATGGTAAGATAACATCACAAAATGGGAGGTTATCACCCCCTTACTTAGAGTTTAGCTTGTCCTCAAACTGGATAGAGCTAAGGCACATAGTGGCGAGGCGATTTTATTTAGTGAAGATTTCCATACTCTTGCTTCACCTCTATACCAGAGATCTCCTAGAATCTTATCGGGACATTAGCTTGTACCAACTTCTTCAGGTATCGGGAGTTGCATGGATCTCAGGTTTCTTTCGTATATCGTAACTCGCATTGTGACCACCCTTTCCTTGATCATATTCTATGCATGTCTTCAACTCTAAGTAGTTTTATAATTCTTTGAAATTCCTACTGGAAGCTAAGATAGGTACGAGGGTTGGCTGAAGGCTACTAAGTAACTCCCCTTTGAAGGGGGAAGGATTTATCTAGACTTTTAGGGTCTCACTACCGGGCGCGACACATCTACCTTTGTGAGGGCAACTGAATGTACTGGTCAAGCGAGACCTTGGTCAGCTTTTTCATATTATTGGAGACCTTAGGATCTCACTACCGAGCATGATACATCTGCCTTTGTGAGGGAAGTTGAATGTACCGGCAAGACAAGACCTTTATTGGCTCTTCATATAGGTCCTTATGCATGGCACAACTCTCATGTTTTTATTCAACACTCATGCTTTTATTCATACTAGTAGGTGCAGGTGCTTCACACATGATCTATTTTGGCAATTTATGGATGTTATTACAAAATGTAATTCTAATATAGACATATATTGTAATAGATTATGGTAAACGAAGGAAAATACAACATCCATTTTACCTTGTTTGTGTAAATGGTTTCTTCATCAAAATGTATTTTGGAAATGGTATGTAAACAATATGTTTGTTCTTTGTGGTTCATTACAAAAATATTTATTTCCCCTCAATTAATTTGATATATCTATGTATATTTTGATCAATAAATTTAATAGTTAATCAATATCTTAAATATTCTCTCAACACATTGAGATTTCTTAGAGTCTCTTGAATCAATTACCCATGATATCTTCCATAAAGACCTCTTAGTGGTTTGATATTCAATAGTGATCTTTATAGTATATCAACATACTTTGTGGATCATTTTTAAATATTATTCACTATTATAGTTTTTATCAACTAAGAGCATAAGAAACTATAATTTATTTCCATTCTAGTCCTAAAATTTTTGACTATCTTAACTGAAAGATAATTATACAGACACCAAAGCAAATTTTGTGAAACATATTTATATACTTAATATTTGAAAGAAAAATTATTATATTTACTATAGTATCTCTTCTGTTGAACATTATCATGATGGATAATATTTTTCATGCTTATGTATCATGTTCCATAGTGCAATGAGAGCGCTAGATGAAATTGTTTGTTTTTTCCAACTTCAATATATCTTAATTTAAAAATAGAGGTAAATCATGTGTAAGTTCAAATATTTATGATTTTAGTTGACGACGTGATGATGTTTATGATGGTGGATTATGAAAAAAATGTGAAATTTTATTGAAGATTTTTTTAATAATGGTCTGAATTTTGATCTCTTCATCATTAAGTTTCTTGAATTCAAGGATTATTTCTCACCACATAGAAACCTCTTATTTACAGTTACCATGTATTGAAAATATTTGATATTAATAAAATTTAATTACAAATAGATGCTCAAAAGTGAACATATTTGTATATATTGACTATTATTTTAGAAAATATATTTCTATATGTGAAGAATAGTTCTCAAAGATTATTTCACTTAAATTTGTTGATTTTAATAAATTTTCAGTACATACAACTAAAATAAAGATGTAAAATATTATTAACAAATCAAACTTTTAATTTTGTGTGTTAGTTTGAACTGAATTTCTGAGAATCAAACCTTGTTTCTTAATCATTTCTCCTATAGAGTCAATTTTCTAAATTGTAATATATTATCAGAAGTAATCAACTATATATGCAATATAAAAACTTAAGACTAATCAATATAACACCATGTCACAAGCCAAGGATTTTACAATTGGTATATAGAGTGTTCAATTGAACATGAAGGCATATGCTTGAATCTCCTCAAGAATAACTCCAAGGCACATTGTTATTGGTGTAAATCCAAAATGGCCTTGGAACAAAAAGAAGAACACCAAATTTATAGTAATTAAAACTTTACTAATCCATACCATGTCAATCTTACAAAGATATTCACACTTAGAACATAACATTTGTCACATATCTTTGAATGAACATAAATCATTACACAAAGTATTACTTAATTTTAAATTAACAAAAAAATGAATAAATATTGGAAAATGTGTAACATGCATTACTGACAATTTTTACATGCATAAATGTTTGTCTATTTTACATACGAAGGGATGAGTGGTTTTTAAATAGATTAAAAAACAAAGAACATGTTTTCTTTTATTTTGTTATATAATTTACTCTCCCATGAACATACTGTTATTTCTAATCTGATAAGAATTCCATTCTTGTAGTATCCTTGATCATTATAGATTTTACACTTCATCTATATAAATTTGTAAGTTAGTTTGTTAAAGGTATTCCACTATAGCTTAAAATCATTATTTTACCTTACCATTTGATTCAAAAAGATTTGTCATTTTTTTCATGAGTGTTTCTCACACTGATAGAAAAATAAGTAGCAATATTTCAAGTTTTACCAAACTATAACTACTCTTTCTTATATGTAATACATGTTTGGATTCTAAATAACAATATAATTATACACATATTCATATAGTTGTAATGTCTAGAAAAAAAATTACTTATTTTATTTTCTCATCGACAAGCTTGAATAATATATGTACCTTCATTCTCTTTATATTCATGTTGAACACTTGAAGTGGTGGAATCTTGTAGTTATTTTTGTGATTACTATTTAAAACTTATGATATTTATATATTATATTTAATTATATATAACATAATCTATTATTAAAAACATAGAAATGGGACATGGAATTTATTATTCCTTTTCTTCACATATATACTCATTAGGTAGAGATTGACATATATATTGAAATCATGATTATTCAATTTACTATTAATAAATTACCATTAATATATGAATGGATGCTTCTATAACATGATAAAATTTTATAAAAATATGGCAATGTCATGTAAAATTGTATAATGTTGAAATTCTTATACATTCTTCTTCAGATTACAAAAAATAATTGTGATAATTTTCTGTCACCATTATTGCTGAAAAATAACTGTAATATCATACTCTTGTATAACTTTATCAACAATGAATTGTTATAGTACTTTGTTGTGGTGCTTCATTATGGTCTGTTTCAACGTATACAATGTCATTTTTTTAATCATATTCTAGGTTCGACTGCATTTACATGCTTAAAAAAAGTCATCTTACATTTAGATTCATTATAACCCAAACACTAATAAATAAAAATTCATGGTAGCCATTATACATCATGCCCTTAAAAGATACAACATGCAATAGTTAATTACAACTATCGGTGAGATATTAAAAGGGTATATTCTACATCCCATTTGCATGTAAATTATCAAAAGTTTTAAGGATTTATATGCATATTTTGTGCAATCAAATGTAATTAGTACAATAACTTTTTCATGTATAATTTTAGATGTTTGGGTTTCGATGATCATTATTTCCTTTTTGATATTTCCAATAATAGCCAAAAACATAATAAGAAGTGGACACATAACATTTATGTATTTTATATAGATACAAATTTTTGGATTCATTTTCTTTTGAAGTTGTATATAAGAATCATATTCATCTTATATGTATCATATTTACATTATACAAATTACTCCACCTATTGAGATTCATCATGGACATGATTGAAAATATTTAAAGATGTTAGTAGGTATGAAAATAGTATAATATGCATTTACTAAGAACACTCTAGCAATTTTGTTATATTAAAAAATCCAATGCAGTCGTATCATCTCTCCCATTTCTTGAACTTTGGCAGTTTTACTCAAATATTTCTATTTTATATTAAATGATCTATTGTTTGATATCTATATCTCCATGTATATGGAGTGAATACGTCTCTCTCCCCTTGATCCTAGTTTCATCCAAGACCTCAAATTCGATAATCTGACTTTCTTTCTCCACAAAATGGATTTCTGCTTGCAAGTATATATCTAACAAACTATTCGTTCTATGTATGGTCCTATTGTTAATGTAGTTATAACTCTTTGTGGTTGTTAGAATGTTATGTTTGAGGTGGTGCTTTATAGCCATGTATTATTGAACAATGACTCAGATAGAGACAATGTACTATATGCCTATTTAATCATATCTCCTTTATTATAAATAATTTTATGGTTACATGCTATAAAATCTGAAAGTCCATCTCCTCTTTACATGTACCATTAAATATCATTAAGATCACAATCTAGGTGTATCCGGAGCATTGCTATTTTTTATGGGTATGCATTCATAAGAATGGTAAGAAACGTCTATGACTTTTTTGCTTATAGATTTATGTATTTTTCTGTTGGATTGGTTGATTAAGGAAAGAAAGATAACACAATGTTGCTCTAGTAAGGGCGCTTATTGTTACAATATATTTTGACTTCCATTCTTACATGTTAACATATATGCTCCCTTCGAATGAAAACATAACATCGACTACTAAATCCAAATCCAAATGAAAGGAACAATATCACCCTTTTTTGATAACCTTTTAGTTGAAAATATAACTTCATGAGGAGAAAAACTGGAATTCCATAGCACTCCTAGATACTTTTTTATACAACTACAAACGTGTACAGCACATAGAGTTAACATCAGGAGACGACAACTTTATCTTTCTATATTGTCCTGTGACATAGCCTTAGTAATACTATGGGGTCATACAATGTTGATGGATGAATTGTGGGTGAAAGTACAATAACTCAATAAGTGGAAGTTTTCTCGCTTTTGAGCTATCTAGTGAACAGTAACCATGTATGCCTTTATTCAAATAAAACATATAGCCATGAAGGTTTCCATTAACATACCTCATATATATGTTTTTACTCCACATATACAATCATGTCAATATGAAGTCCATTGCTGGAAAAATTAGAAATCACGAGAACTTAAAAAAACCTTAGTGTTGCTTCAAACCAGTATCGTTTAAAATATTGAATGACGAATAGTCGTCACTATCATCACTCTCCATGACAGCTGTTTTTAACTACATCCTTGTGCTGATATTGTTAATACTATAATTGGTGAGTGTATGTAGCTAATAAGCATCGGTATATATGCCATCCAGAAGCCAACCGATATCAACAAGATTGTGTACACGATAATTCATGCCAAGATCAACTCGCTATAGCAAGTAGCTTATTGAGTTGTGGTCTTTTAACTTAATTAGACGGTCTTTGTCATCCGTGAGAAAACTCACCATATTATCTAGTAGCAGAAGACATGACATCCCTGAGAATTATAGAATTTTCACTGATCAACAGTGATTCTGTGGTAGTTCTGCCAACAAAATGGGTTCAACAAAGGTTAAAAAATCATACTAAAAATAACCCTTGAATGTAGTAGGCATGTGAGTTGTATGCATGTTTTCATAAATAAATAAGGCAAACACATCTCGGGTTTCTTCATGCTCTTCAGTGTTAGTAGAAAACGTGCCTGTAAACGATACTATTTATGTGCAAGTGGGCAATATCATGTGGACATTGGATATCTCTCTTCATATCTAGTAGGTGACGGGCGCAATACGTATGGTAGTGACTTGCTACCGCATCTTACTGCAACATTTTAACCCAGACTCCAGAGTTGAGACCCTAAAATTGGATGTGATGACTGTTAAGTTGCTAATGTCACAACCTGGATTAAGCTGGACCGTAAAATTTATAAATATCAGGTATTGAAACAGCAGATTTGAGTCTTGCATCCCGTCGGTGCCACAGTCAACTCCACTCAAGCGACCAATTTCGGCAAACACTTCAGTTCTCCACTGAGGTGGGCGTTGGCTGGCAGTATGTGCATTTACGGCTCTGTTGGCTATGCTACATCTTCACCTGTGTCTGCGCCGTCTAGTAGAGAACGTGAATTTAAGTCAATTACCATGCCAATGCCCTACCACAGACTTCCTATCCAAAACACATATGTGATACATCGCCACGCTCGTCCCTGCATATTTGGTAAACAATTGAATCTCAAATAAAACTAACATATCCATGCGAACAGTCCTACAACATATGAGGAAGCAAGAGGAAAAGGCTCAAGATAGGAGTCTATCATCTGTCAAGATTCCTTCTTGTGTACCTTGGTGTTGCCTAGCCATGCGAATCATCGGAGGGGAGACTGAGCAGCAAAGGGCGAGTCATGTGGGAATGAAGCAAGAAAATGATTCTTAAAGAAAATGTTGAAAGCCACTGGGACTCCATGTATGTTCCTCTCATCGGGTAGATCCAGAGAGATTGCTTTATTAGATAGCTCTTATACAACATGCAAGAAAGAAACAACAGGTGGAGGAGCGGCCACCACCGGAAAAGGATAAACCGAGCCCAACGTTTGCCGCCAACCTTCATATATAGGTCAAAGAGAAACCCTACTATTTCAAACATTTTACGGTATTGATGATTAAAGAATCCTATTCGTAGAATGAAACCTTACAAGAGTCCATGTGATGTAAGTAATGTGAAGGGACGGAAACGAGTGGTGGCATTTAGAATGGTAGAATAGTAGATGCTCACTGCCTTAAGAATTGAGTATTTTAGAGATTTTATTTGGGCTGCCAAGCTTCTTTTTGAAGTTCCCTAGAGTTTTCAGACATACAATTATTTCAGTTCCGTACTCGGCGGTCCACTTACGAGGTTTCTTGATTTGGATTTCACCTAATTCCCTCCCGTCCTTAAGAGTGTTTGTCTTATTTCGGCCATTGTTTTGACCTATGGATAGTCTGATGTAGAATTGAAGCAAAAACATGGATATCTAGTTGTGGAGGTGATTCATTAATTTGCCATTACATGCCCAGATGCTACTATGTAAGTGTTTCTGAGGACTACTTTGTCTCTAACTTAGCTAGGGGTCTCCCCTTACCAAAGCGAAAGTTGTCTTATGTACAAAAGTTATTGATGCGATGATTTTGAGTCGCATTTATAGACTTGTTTGATATGTGTTTTATGCATTTATTAGTCATTTTCGTGGTTAACGTTGCATAATTCATTCATTTTGGTCTATGCTACTTATTTATGTCAAATTCCCTTTATTTCAGCATTTTGAGTATTAATTATCAAAAATATACATTTTGTGTGGACTTATGTGGTTTTGTGTGTTAATTTCAGGAAAAATAAGTATCTGCTACCGTCGATACCAACGACGATGGTCGATACTATCGACACGACCACAGGCACACAACCGCAAGGACTAGAAGAAATTCGATACTATCGACAGGGATGTCGATGGTATCGAGATACCATCAGGTTGCAGACGAAAATGAGGTCGATACCATTGACACAAAGTCGATACCATCGACCCATGAGGCTATAATGGCGGAAAATGACAACAACCGACGCCTTAGAGTGTCGATACCATCGACCCGCGTCGATGGTATCGAGATGACATCAGTCGCGAGGAAGGAAAGAAAAGCTAACCGGCCGCTATCACGCAGGGTCGATACCATCGACTCGCGTCGATGGTATCGACACCGTCAGATACTTGTTGGCTTTGTAATGATCTAAATCTGATGGTTGTGGTTAAGGGACGACCTAATTGCGGGATTATACCTAATGACGGCGCCCAAGAGGGAATCATCACGTCATTAGCCGCTGCACACATCCCGGAGAGCAAGGAGAGAAGAACGGAGCATGAGAGCACACCCCAGCCGATCCGGACGCTGAAAAAGACGATTTCCGCCACCGAAATGTGGGAGAACGTGTATTCCACACCAATGATCGCATGGATCTTCTCCGTTCTTGGGTTTAACCACTTAATCACGTTTTTCTTCATGTTTCCCCTTTTCTTCTCCACATTGTACTCTGAGATGAACATGCGGGGTTAATCCCCTTTGTCTTTAGGATCGGGAGTAGCCCGGGAATTCATTGTATGACGATTTTATCATAGTAATTCATATCTTATCTCTTAAATCCGTGGTATAATTTCATTTTCTCAAATATATTTTTATGCTTGATCACCATAATAATAATCTAACGCCCTTAATTGCTTTGAAAGAAGAATTAATGGTTGAAAAGAGACGAAATTTACATTAATTGACAAACCCCTTGAACAAGGTGGTGTAAGATTGATGGTGGATACCGAGAGGTCATTTCTAATGCACCTAGTTTAGGGTATAGGTTACTACGACGGTGGAACCGACCTAGACATAGGTAGTGAATTGTACCACGACAGTGGGCAATTCTAATTTTAGGCCACTATCAGGATAGAGAGATAAAATTGAGTAACTATATAGAATTTAATACAATAAAAACCCGCGGTGAAATCACAATCCTAAAGATCTCCTTTTGAATTGATTAAACCAACATTTAATTGATTGCTTGTTTTGTTTTATTTTTATTTTCTTTTAATTTAGACAACAACTCTCAACTATTTAATCGGCTTTGCTGATCGCGAGTAGTTAGTAGGAGTCTCCGATGATTTCACGTATCTGAGCTCGACTTGGGCCTCACAAAGGCCTGTATTACTTCGACGCGTTCACTTGCGTTTCTGCGCACGATAAAATTGCGTCAAGTTTTTGGCGCCGTTGTCGGGGATACGGCGAATTGTTGGCACTACGAGTGCTACAAGCGGCCATTCTAGGCCACATTTTTTTAATTTCAAAAATTCATAATCTATTTTCTAAATATTTGCAATTGTCAAGCACTGTACTAAATTTAATTTTTCTATTTGTAGGTACTGTGCATGGTGCAGACGCGTAGTACAGACTACACAAGGAACGTACCAGAGGTTCCACTGACGGGACCTGACGACGAGGAGGGCCACAATCAAGACCATTTAGAAGAAACAGATTCAGAACCTGAACAAGAAGAGATGGACGAGCCACATACAATGTGGGAGAAGATCAAGGCTTCTTCCTCATCCGCTTCCAAAGGGCCGATCAAGAAGCAAGCGGTGAATATTCCGACATACAAGATTGATCCGACTTTAATCAACTTGGTGAAGTCGAATGCTTTCCATGGGCTCAAAAATGAAGACCCCGTCGCGCACATAATTCAATTTGTGGAGAATTGTGATATGATAAAAATCGACAGATTTCCACAAGATGTGCTCTACTTGAAGCTCTTCCCAAGTTCTCTAGTGAGAAATGTGCGCGAATGGCTACACAACTTGGACGATGAATACGTGGAGTCTTAGGACCACATGGTAGAGGTTTTCTTCGAGAGGTTCTTTCCGCCCGAGAAGACCAATGACATGATCAGAAAGATCCACAACTTCACCCAACAAGCAGGAGAGACCTATTCTGAGACCTGGGAAAGGTTTCAGATCATGCTCAGGCGATGCCCGCATCACGGGCTTGATAAGGAGACACAAGTCAAGATCTTCTATTTTGCTCTCTCCGAGCATGATAGAAGCAACCTCGATTCAGCCGGCTCTGGATTTTTCTTGAATAACACAGACACAAGATGTTGGGAAATCCTAAAGAACATGGCTAAGAAACAATCGTGGGGCGAAAGAGGCGCCGTGCAGTAGGTTCGAGTGGCAGGTGAATCTAAAGCAATCAAGGAGTTGAATGAGAAGATGGGTCTTCTCGCAAAGAAATTGCTCGCAAAGGAGGATACTGAGTCCGAGGATGAGGCTCAAGTTAAATTCATGAGGCAGCAGCAAGGCTACAAGAATAACGACTATTCATGGAGGAAAGACAAGAAGTTCTCCTGGAAGGATCCAAATAACTTCTTGCAGGATCCGAATGCTAAACCCCATCCAATAGCATAGGATAAGAGCACAGAGCTGCTCAATCAAGTGATAAAGCAAAATCAAGAACTCATGACTACTTTTGGCCATCAAATAAAGCAACAAGGGGAGTTTATGAACCAATTTGGGCAGACACTGCAGAGCCATGGGGCTCAAATGAGGACAATAGAGACATCCATGGCATAGATGGCTGCAGAGATAGCCAGTTTGAAGAAGCCGACACATCCAGGTTTCCCGAGAAATACTAATGTTCCAGGAGGAAACCAGCAAGCGAAGGCCATCTTGCTAAGAAGTGGCAAGAAATTGTTAAATCCTAGGGCCGATGAAACAAGCAAACCCCAAGCAGAAATTGAAGGTGAGGCCATTGAGGAGCTGCCCGTACCGGTCACTAAATCGGTTGACGACACAGCAGTGGAAGATACTGAAGATCCTATTGCAGAGGAGGAGGAGCCTCAGAAAAGGACACCCTATGTGCCATCGCATCAAAGGGAACAGGCTGTCCCGGTCCCTTATCCGAACAGTGCTAAGGCAAGGAAGGTAGATGTCCAATTTAAAAAGTTCTTAGATAGTTTCAGAAAGCTTTCAGTCAACATCCATCTATTGGAAGCTATTGAGAAAATCCCTTCTTACGGGAAATTTCTGAAAGACATCATCACTAAGAAGAGAAAGATTCCGGATACAGAGGTTGTTGTGCTTAAGGAGCAGGTGAGTGCCTTCATCATGGGAACATTGCCACCAAAGAGGCAAGATCCGGGTTGTTTCAACATTTCTTGCTACATCGGGAGAGTCAAATTTGGTGAAGCACTATGTGACTCAGGGGCGAGCATTAATTTGATGCCCCTTTCTACATTCAAAAAGATGGGATTAAAAGAGTCACGACCAAGAAACATGACTATCCAATTGGAGGACAATTTAGTGGTAAAGTCGTATGGGATTTGTGAAGACGTGCTAGTGAAAGTGGATCGATTTGTATTTCCAGCAGATTTTGTCGTCATGGAGATGCAAGACGAACAAGGCAATGCGTTACTTCTCGGACGACCATTCCAAGCTACAACTGACATGATACTTGAGATGGGGATAGTTCATTTGACCTTAGGTATAGCCGATGACTGATTTGAGATGGTCATGCCTTCCAGTGTCACTTCCCCTAAATCCAAGGAGCAATGCCACATGGTAAAACATTTTGATAACAATATCTCACTTTGTCTAGGGAAGCCATTTCTAGATATGGCTCATGTAATGACCAAGGTATACAAGGAGACTTTGGCTGTAGACATCATGGAGCAGACCAAAGTGGTATCCCTTTGCAAGGCTGTAGGGTTCTCGAATGATGAGGATGAGGACATTCCTCCCTCTATAGAGGATGATGCTATAGCAAATTCAGTTTTTGATGCATATCCGGAGCTACCACTGGAGGCTTGTTTAGTCAATATCACTCATGATTGGATGAGAAGCAAATCACTCAAGGAGTGTGCCAAGATGCTTCAGATGTTGCCATGCTTCTATGCATGGTATTATGAAGATTTAGGTGAACTTTCCCCACCGTTTCAATCATCTTTAATCAGACCGCCAGAGTTGGAGTTAAAGCCACTGCCACCGCACCTCAAGTACGCCTTTCTAGCTGAGGAAGACAAGTTATCTGTCATTATTTCTGCATATATGAGTGCAGAAGAGGACCAGTTGTTGATAGTGCTGAAGAACCACCGGGGAGCATTTGGGTGGTCTGTTGCAGATATCAAGGGGATTTCCCCTACTTTGTGTCAGCATAAGATTCGACTCGAGGAGGGAGACAAGCCGGTGATTCAACCGCAACGTCGACTGAATCCGAGCATGATGGAGGTTGTGAAGAAAGAGGTGATCAAGCTTCTCTCCGCAGGTATCATCTATGCGATTTCAGACTCGACATGGGTGAGTCCCACGCAGGTTGTCCCTAAAAAGGGGGGAATAACTGTCACTCAAAATATTTTAAATGAACCTGTCACCACCCTCTTGGTAACCGGGTGGCGAGTTTGTATAGATTACCGACGTCTGAATGCCTCTACACTAAAGGATCATTTTCCTCTTCTGTTTATTGATCAAATTCTAGAGCGCTTAGCCGGACGATCACACTTTTGTTTTCTGGATGGGTAATCGGGGTACAATCAGATTTCGATTGATCCTAAGGACCAAGAGAAATCAACTTTCACTTGTCCCTATGGAACCTTCGCGTATCGCCGCATGCCCTTTGGATTATGCAATGCACCAGCGACTTTTCAGCGTTGTATGCTCGCCATTTTTTCTGATATGGTAGAACGCTTTCTAGAGGTCTTTATGGATGACTTTTCAGTTTATGGTGCTTCTTTTGATGAATGCCTTTATAATTTGGATAAGGTATTACAGATATGTGAGGACATACATTTGGTCCTTAACTGGGAGAAATGTCATATGATGGTGAGTGAAGGGATAGTGCTAGGACATAAAATGTCTAGTAAAGGTTTGGAGGTAGATCCAGTTAAAATTGAAGTAATTTCTAAATTGCCCCCACCAAATTCGGTAAAAGGGGTAAGAAGTTTCTTAGGACATGCCAGATTTTATCGTCGATTCATAAAAGATTTTTCAAAAATTGCCAAACCTCTATCCGAGCTTCTCAAGAAGGATGTCGTCTTTGATTTCAATGACAAATGTTTACACGCGTTCAACGTGTTGAAGGAGAAATTGATTTCCACACCGGTTGTTCAAACACCAGATTGGACTAAGCCGTTTGAACTCATGTGTGATGCATCTGATTTCGCTGTAGGAGGTGTGTTGGGACAGCGGGTGGACAATAAACCTGCCGTGATTTTTTATGCCTCAAAGACTTTGAATGATGCCCAACTAAATTACACGACTACTGAAAAAGAATTGCTTGTTGTTGTTTTCTCTTTCGAAAAATTTCGGCAGTATTTAGTTGGATCGAAAGTAGTAGTTTGGACTGACCACGCCGCTATTAAATATTTGATGGAGAAAAAAGATGCAAAACCTAGATTGATTAGGTGGATTTTGCTCTTACAAGAATTTGATATCGAAATCAAAGACAAGGCGGGGATTGAAAATGTTGTAGCGGATCATTTGTCTAGGTTAGAGAGGGTAGATGAAAAAGATTTACACATACCCATAACCGAGACATTTCCGGATGAACAACTTTTGAAAGTCAATTCTAAAGATCCTTGGTTTTCATATATTGTGAATTATCTTGCCTGCATGATCATCCCGGAAGATTGGACATATCAAGAGAAGAAGAAATTTTTCCATTCTCTACGGTATTATTTTTGGGATGACCCCATTCTTTTGAAGCAATATAGGGATGGTTTCCTACGTAGGTGTGTACCTGAGGTGGAATACGAGAGTGTTCTTCATCATTTCCACACTCTACCTACGGGCAGACACCACGAGAGCTCTCGTACGGCTGTCAAAGTACTGGAAAGTGGCCTATATTGGCCTACCTTGTTCCGAGATGCCTATGAGTTCGTGAGGCAATGTGATTCCTGCCAAAGAGCAGGTAACATTTCAAAGAGACAAGATATGCCCGTAAATGTTTTCCAAGAGGGTGAGGTATTTGATCTATTGGGTATAGATTTCATGGGACCCTTGGTGTCCTCAAATTCAAATTTATATATCCTTTTAGATGTTGATTATGTGTCGAAGTGGGTAGAAGCAATACCCACAAGGACTAACGATTCTACTGAAGTATGCAGGTTCGTTAAGGAAATTATCTTCTGCAGGTTTGGAGTGCCCCGAATGATCATTAGTGATGGGGGTACGCACTTTAAGAATCAAAAGTTCTCGGCACTACTGGAGAAATACGGGGTCAAACATAACATAGGTACCCCGTATCACCCGCAAACTCAAGGACAAGTGGAGGTCTCCAATCACGAAATTAAGAAGATATTGGAGCGTACGGTGGCTTCCACGAGGAAGAATTGGAGTGCCTTAATACCGGATGCATTGTGGGCATATAGGATGGCATACAAGACACCTATAGGCACCATTCCTTTTATGTTGGCATACGGCTGGGCCTGTCACTTACCGGTGGAGTTAGAGCACAAAGCACACTGGGCGTTGAGAAAGCTCAACTTGAGTTATGATGAAGCGGTGAAGAAGAGATTACTTGAATTAAATGAATTGGATGAGCTGCGAATGACTGCATATGAGAACTCTCAGATATACAAGTAGCGCACTAAGTTGATCCACGATCGCCACATTCAAATGCGCACCTTCAAGAAAGGAGATCGTGTGCTTTTATTCAATTCAAGCCTGAAGTTGCATCCTGGGAAGCTTAAATCTCGATGGAGTGGGTCATTCATGGTAGAAGAGGTCAAACCACATGGCGCAATCATGGTGCACGATGGTGAGACTACATTTTTGGTGAATGGACAAAGATTGAAGCTATATTTTGGTGAAGATTACATGAGGAAGGTGAATGAGGTCAAACTCATTTCACTTTCGGATGCATGATGTGCTTCAAGTCGTCTAGCCTAAGACGTTAAATAAGGGTGCTTGTTGGGAGGCAACCCAACCATTGGTAGTTTAGTTTAGTTCATTTACATTCGTAGTTTGATTTGTTTAAACTTAGTTTGTAGTGTAAAAAGATACTGTGATCGTTTGCTGCATGTGTAGGGCTGAGGAAGAGTCGATACCATCGACCCTTGTTTCGATGGTATCGACCACGGTACAGGTTGGCGACTGTAGGAATCGCACTGCGTCGATACCATCGACGGCCTCGCCAATGGTATCGACACACCAACAGGCAGATCGCACACATAGGTCGATGGTATCGATAGGGGTGTCCATACTATCGAGATCTCTGAAGATTTTTAGAACAAATCGTCTCAGGAAAGTCGATATCATCAACGGGCGGGTCGATGGTATCGACACATTCATGCTAAGAAGGCAGCAGCCGGGCCTCGTGAGGGTTTGCCCTAATCAGAGAGTCGATACTATCGACTCACGTCGATAGTATCGACGCGCCACGTCAACGATTCACGAGGGAAGATCAACGGCGATCACAACAACTAAGAAGTCAATCCGGGGGACGGGTCGATACCATCGACCCACGTCGATAGTATCGACGTGTCAGCAATCCGGGCCCCACAGATCCAGCCATCGACAACCATCGATACTCGCGGATGTACGGATCGTGCTACCCCAGTCGATACCATCGACTCGCGTCGATGGTATCGACGGGCAGACAGTAGCACCGGCCACGGCTATATATGAGGAGTATTTGCGTTAGATGACATCACACCTTCAGTGCAACTCTCCTTCACTTGTGCCGAGCGTGTTCCAGGGTTGTCCAAGCCCGACGACGAGCATCACCGAGCAAAGTTCTTCATCGAGCGAAGATTCACTTCTCCGATCTTCACCGAGCTCCCTTTCTATTCTCCTTTCTCTTGTAATCATGGTGCACGTAGCTGGTGCGTCGTCTTCACGCACGAACCCAATGGACATCCCGGAGTTCGTGCCACCTCCGACTGCGTCAGTTGCACGCCTGCGGCTGATTCATCCATCCGTACAGGTGAAGAAGATATACGAGGAGATTCTAAAGAGGAAGATTGAGCCGACCCGTTATGTTGAATGGGAAACCATCCGCAACCTCAGGTTAGAAGCGAACCTTGACTACGTCCTGAAGGGTCAGGCCCGACACACGGGAAGATGGCCTGACGAGCTGGAATTTCATGTAGATGGCAAGCCGTTCTTCGGCGAGTGACCTACTTACAAGGAGTTGGTGGCTGAGTTCATGGCGTCTTTGGATGTCTGTGTTGTGCCCAACGACGTCATAGCCACCAACCGCGAGTGGATCAAGGGCCGGGTGTCGTTCCGGCTGTACAACAACGACTACACCATTACACTCTGGCAGTTCAACAAGATTTTCAACTGGAATCACTCACAACATGATTCCCGGCGACCGGACAACCGCACCGAATATGATGCAATCTTCGTCGAGTTGGTTACGATGCCGCCGGGCAAGTCAGTAAGCTACCATAATGCTGCGGTAGCTGATTTCGAGAACCCTTTCGTTCGGATACTGCACCAGATGCTCAGTTCTACATTGTTTGCCAGGGGTGATTTAGCCCTCAGCAAGTTTCAGGAGACGGACTTATTCTTCTTGTATAAGCTCCTGAAACGTCAAGAATGCAATTGGGGAGCCTTCTTTTTACAGAGAGTTTTGGTGGTGAAGAGGAGTACACGGAAAATGCCGATTCACTTTGGCGGGCTTATCACCAAGCTCGCCTCCTACCTTGGTTTGAATTTCCAGCAGCTTACCCCCCTCTCCACCAAGAGCAAGGTGAACTTGCAACATCTGCACCACTCCAACCTCATACTTCTTCGAGATGGTTTGGCGTATGCGCACTGCCACGTCAACCATGCTTACCAGGAATGCTCGCTTCCCGATCCCATCTTCAACATCGAAGGGGCGCAACACTTCCGATGGCCAATCATAGCCATCGCCGACTCCGATGAAGACGGTGGCAACAACGACGAAAACGACAATGATGACGAGGCTGAAGAGGAAGAGGAGGCTTTCACACCTCTTCGGGCACGAGTGGCACCACGGAAGCGTCCTCGGATGCATCCGGGTGCATCTTCATCATCTCAGCCTCCGCCACCACCACCGCCCTCGTAGCCAAGTGAGGATGCCTACTCGATGCAGGGAATGTATGCTATGTTGCAAGACATACAGCAGACGCAGCAACATCACATGGCGATGTACACCGGTATTCATGACACTACAAACCGGTTACTTGATAATCAAAGGGCAATGTTTGAGAACGAGCGTCTTCTCCTCGACAACCAACAACAAATTCATGATCGGTTGCAATGGATGGAGATGCAACAACAGCCCTTCTACGACCACTATTGGAGCCAAAATTACTTTGGAGGCTATCCACAACCTCCACCTAGGGCCCAGTTTGATCCAAGCTTCCAGGGAGAGTATCCTTCTTGGGACCCTATGGCTCTGCAGTACCTGCCTCCACCTGAAGAGTAAAGTGGTATCTCTGTTCCAACCTTTAAGGTTGTTTTTGACTATGAGGCCATAGTCGAATTCAAGCTTAGGGGGGGTGTTGGAACAACTCTATCTTTCATTTTCTCTGTTTTTAGTTTTATTGCTTTTGTTTCTTGTTATTTGTTTCATGCAATTTTAGTTTGTCTTTAGGATCCACATTCTATCTAGTGTAATCATGGATGTCGTTAATCTTGGGTCATCTCAGTTGCATGTGCATGTAATTAAGGGGAAAACTAAAAAAAAATTTGACTGTTTGCAAGCTTGAATGTTGTTCAACTTTGATCACTTAACTTAGAAAATTATTGGTTTTGTCAACTTTAAAATGGAAAATCACAACTGTATATTCCTAAAGATTCATGAAAGTGGACAGAATTGGTTGTTTGAGCCTAAACTGACCAAATGATAATGAGACTTTAATTTGAAGTAAGGGAGAAAAACCTCTTAACTAATACACAGGTCAGTAAGGAGGGACACATAATATTTTCAAAGGTTCAGTCAATTAGTCTTGTGATTTGTCCACTTCATTCTTTTCACAATCCACCAAGATTTGGAAGTAAAGTACGGTTTTAACCTTTTTGATTGCATGGCAGTAGATAGGACTTGCATTGCAACCACCTTCATATGTTTTGCATAAACAATAAAAAAATAGAATAGGTATACGTGCACATTATCCTTAGGTGCATGTCATGTAGTTGCATTCATAACTTTTATGCATAAAGTATATCATGTACCTCATTTATTCTTTAATGGTGAAGTACATTGTTCCATACCTTCTAAATAGTGCAGATTTTTTAGTTATTAAAAAAAATATATAAGCCCAATAAAGTATTCATTGTCAATTAAGGATATAAGGGGTTGGAAAAAAAATCTGAAAAACATCTGGAATTGAAAAAAAAGAAAAGGTTATTTAGAAGCAAGTAGAACAAGAAGGAGAAAGGAACATCATCTCACATGCATTTTAAGATGAGTGAGTACATGATGTAGCTTAATTAGATATCCATCTTGTTTTGAGATGGACTGTTAGTGCATGCATCATTCCACCCAATCTTAGGCATTAGGGCATTTTTCATGTGCATTTGCATAAGTTAGGGCATTTTTATTTTATGCATGTTGAAACCGTATAATGCTTCCACTTCTTCCATGAGCCACCCATTCCATCCACCCATTGCTCAGATTGGTAGGCCACTGTGAATTTCTCCTCACTAGTGAATATCAGGAGAATTGCTTCCATGTAGATGGTAGTTAGGGCGAGCAACGTAGTATAGAAGATTACAAGATGCACTAAGTCTGGACCGGCGAATTTTATTATGTTAACTACCTTATGTGATAGTGTTTATTAGTTTGAGGTTGATATCTTTTATGGATGATTATTGTCACCTTTAGGGTAATTATCATTCTGTGGTTAGCAAGGGCCGGTATGTGAATGTCCGGTGGAAGTCATATGGGATGTTTTGTTGTGATGCTTTGTTCTTTAGTTGACTCTGGCAATTCTATTCTAAGGGTTAGTTGCTCGAGGGCGAGAAATGTTCAATCTTAGGGGAGTTTGATGCGATGATTTTGAGTCGCATTTATAGACTTGCTTGATATGTGTTTTATGCATTTATTAGTCATTTTTGTGGTTAACGTTGCATAATTCATTCATTTTGGTCTGTGCTACTTATTTATGTCAAATTCCCTTTATTTCAACATTTTGAGTATTAATTATCAAAAATATACATTTTGTGTGGACTTATGTGGTTTCGTGTGTTAATTTCAGGAAAAACAAGTATCTGCTACCGTCGATACCATCGACGGTGGTCGATACTATTGACACGACCACAGGCACACAGCCGCAAGGACAAAAAAAAGTCGATACTATCGACAGGGATGTTGATGGTATCGAGATACCATCAGGTTGCGGACGAAAATGAGGTCGATACTATCGACACAAAGTCGATACCATCGACCCAGGAGGCTACAGTGACGGAAAAGGACAACAACTGATGCCTTAGAGTGTCGATACCATCGACCCGCGTCGATGGTATCGAGATGACATCAGTCGCGAGGAAGGAAAGAAAAGCTAACCGACCTCTATCACACAGGGTCGATACCATCGACTCGCGTCGATGGTATCGACACCGTCAGATACTTGTTGGCTTTGTAATAATCTAAATCGGATGGTTGTGGTTAAGGGACGACCTATGTGCGGGATTATACCTAATGACGGCGCCCAAGAGGGAATCATCATGTCATTAGCCGATGCACACATCTCGGAGAGCAAGGAGAGAAGAACGGAGCACGAGAGCACGTCCCAGCCGATCCGGACGCTGAAGAAGACGATTTCCACCACTAAAAGGCGGGAGAATGCGTATTCCACGCCAAGGATCGCTTAGATCTTCTCCATTCTTGGGTTTAACCACTCAATCATGTTTTTCTTCATGTTTCCCTTTTTCTTCTCCACATTGTACTCTGAGATGAATATGTGGGGCTAATCCCCTTTGTCTTTAGGACCGGGAGTATCCTGAGAATTCATTATATGATGATTTTATCATAGTAATTCATATCTTATCTCTTAAATCCGTGGTATAATTTCATTTTCTCAAATATATTGTTATGCTTGATCACCATAATAATAATCTAACGCCCTTAATTTCTTTGAAAGAAGAATTAATGGTTGAAAAGAGACGGAATTTACATTAATTGACAAACCCCTTGAATAAGGTGGTGTAAGATTGATGGTGGATACCGAGAGGTCGTTTCTAATGCACCTAGTTTAGGGTATAGGTTACTATGACGGTGGAACCGACCTAGACATAGGTAGTGAATTGTACCATGACAGTGGGCAATTCTGATTTCAGGCCACTACCCAGATAGAGAGATAAAATTGAGTAACTATATAGAATTTAATACAATGAAAACCCGCGGTGAAACCGCAATCCTAAAGATCTCCTTTTGAATTGATTAAACCAACATTTAATCGATTGCTTGTTTTGTTTTATTTTTATTTTCTTTTAATTTAGACAACAACTCTCAACTATTTAATCGGCTTAGCTGATCACGAGTAGTTAGTAGGAGTCTCCGACGATTTCACGTATCCCTGAGTTCGACTCGGGCCTCACAAAGGCCTGTATTACTTTGACGCGTTCACTTGCATTTCTGCGCATGATAAAATTGCGTCAGTTATTCTTATAAAGAAATTATTAGAAAATCTAAATGTCAAGAAGAAAGATTTGTGTGAAAGAACAAAGGTAAATGAAAGGGTAGAAGAGGAAAGAAAATTTGAATATAATACCTCTTCCCTTGCCCAGTGTACTCCCCCCTAACTTATCACTCACTTTGTCCTTAGAATGTCAAGGTGATAGGTTGAGAAGTACATGGGCAAGGGTGTCAAGGTTCTGTTATACCCTTGTTGGCTCCATAAGAGTGGAGAAGATTTGTTGCAAACTTTCCCCATAAAGCGTGATAATCCACATCCTTCATGTCCTCCACACGTTTGCCAAGAACGGTGAGGGTATACATCTAGTAAATAACGTAAAATCCACAGTCATTTGATTCTCTTATTTGTTGGGGACATCTATGGCAGAAGGCTTGGCGCTTGAAATGATCTTTGTTGTACACCTTTGTGTGTTTATCAAGAAGATCATGCAGTCATTCGGCACAATCCTTTGCCACTTCTTCCATGGGTGGCTTTGCTATAACATCATACTCCCTCTGGTTGAGATTGAACTGGCTATCAGAACTATTGTAGATAAGTCTAGTTCGGTATGTAAGTTCGTTTCCAGCAACATCTAATGATCAGAGTGAAGGAATGGAAATAGGATGAACTTTGGAGTCGTATGCTGAAGATATGAAATAAGGGCTTCAGTGGTTCCTAAGTTCTTTGAGCTGAGTAAATCATCCTTCAGGTATGCTGACGCCATGTAAAATTCTAGTCCCGTGCTAGAAGAAATTGGTAGGCAGCCATGACGCTCACGGATAGTGAACCTTTTACTTGTATGGTTTCACTGAGTGCATCTGCCATTATGAGAATAGTCCCTTCAAGGAAAACAAGCTCACCGGTCTCTGCATATAGTCGAGACAAGATGAGTCTGAGTTCATTATCTGAAAGACTCTTGCATGCAACAAGGTCAAAGTTTGGGAATGTTGGTTGTATATCAGATAGAGGCACCATATCTTTGGATGATCTGTTAATGGTAGCTCCTATTAACAGATCGGTGTCCCCCTTATCTTCTGCCAAATAAAAAGTGTAGGGGTCCCATTGTCATTTTTCTGGCACCTTGGCGGTTTGTTGTTGTTGTTGTTGTTCCAACTCCTTTAGAACTAATCTGAATGGTTGCTTTTGTGGACGTTGGATAGCAAAGAATAAGTAACGGGGCACGTCGACATGCGCCATTGTCAGGTCCTTGAAGATTTGTCTGTCACAAATCTTCTGTGGCTAGCTCCATGGTGTAACGTCCCCGTAAGGAATGCATATCTTCTGTGGCTAGCTCGGTAAAGGGGATATGTCTGTTGAGCGCTTCAATGAATCTGATTGTGTAGAGAGTGCAGTCCCCTGAACCTTCTAGTGTTTGAACGGATGGGTTAACGATTTTTAACCAAGGTTGGTTCCAACCATGTGCAAGAGATGGGAAGGTGGCCCATATGACTTTGAGAAGCCAGAAAGGAATGCATCGCGCTTCTCTGGATTCTGAACCAGTGAAGTTGATTTGTCCCGCCTTGAGCTCATTGGTGCAGAAATTGTACACCTTGGCGTCGTAGGCCTCAGTGTCAACTATCATGAGGAGCCAATGACCATAAACTTTGAAAGGCACCGTGATATAGTGTGCCTTTCTCACGAGACCCATTTACAACTGCTCGGTGGATTTTGCCTGTAAGTCCTTATTCAATAGACATAATGCTAGAGCAGGTGAAGCATTGAAAATTGGTTGTTTTTTCTTTGGGCTCTGAAATTCCTCTATTTTGTTAGCAAGCAGTACACGGAAGATAGCCATTTTCACTACCGACTAATGTCGTAGAAGAACACGGAAATCTTTGCGTGTCAGCTTGCGCTTTGTCTTTGTGTTATTATAGAGGATGCCCCCCATCCTTGGCATTGTCTATGATAATATTTAGGATGAATATGTCATGCGCATCTAATGTAGAGATGGCAGCCAGATCCAAGTCGTGCATCTTGTGAGGTAGGGGTGGCGGCGGGGGAAGGTCATCTGGGGGAGAAAGTGAAGTCTATTCATTGTCATCAAAATATTGTGGCAGATCTTCATTCTCTTCAGAGTCGGAGTTGAGTTGATCATCAGTGTCGAGACTCACTCTGTCAGATTCCTCCTGTATTGGGGGAAAGATTGCAACTTGCTCCATGAAAGCTACTATGAGCGGGCTAGTGCTGGTTTCCAGTATGCATTGTTGAAATTCAGCAAAAGTCGAGTCTTTGACAGTGTCCCCCAGAGAGCCCATGGTAAAACAATTGAAGAATTGGTCTGCATAGGACATTGTTACATTGTCGGTATTGTCTGGAGCATGGTGGTCTTCAGATTCTTTTCTACCACCCTCCTTGTGATCTCCACCATGTCCCCTCTTTTTGTTATCTTCTCCTCGGCTGGTGCCCACCCCAACATTTCCTGGGTCGTCGGGTTGGTCATCTGAGGAGGAGTTGTCTGCGTTGGAGTCAGTCGAGGAGTCAGAATCATCATCATCATCTTCATTGTCATCATCGTCGTCATCTGTTGCCTTGTTTTTTGTCTTCTTAGTTGATGCTTCCTTACACTGCCGATGAATGGCTTGTAATTCTTGAAGTACCACCTGCGCATACTTGTGGGTTTCGAGCAGTGTGTCGTGACTTTCTTTGAGATATGTGTATCTTGCTTCGGCAGAGAGGAGTCGTGTTGTTAGATCAGTCACTTGTGCTTGTAGATGATTGAGTTCTTTGTTTGAGTGCTCCTCTTAGTGGCAGATGAGTTGTGTGAGATTGCTATTAATGCCATCTGTGTGCGTGCTCAATGCAACTTGTTGTTGCTGAAGCTCTTGGAGGGTCTCAGGCAAAGGTTGAGTTTGCTTGGAGACCATGTCGACTTGCTAGACCAACACTTCTTGCTGGCTTTTCATACTAAGCATAAACTCCGGCAGGGTTTGGAAGCGATTGTCAACGCGGTTGACTTGTTGGACCGCTGCTTCCTGTCATTGTTGAATGCTTGTGAGAAGGTTCGGTAAGGCGTGAGTTCGTTTGTTGATGTTGGACACCTGCATGGAAATCCCCTACACGCAAGAAAAAATAGATTGTAAGATGTTAGAAGGGTCGGAGAGGAGAGTTCAAATAGCGTCAATTGTCTGAATGCCTCTCTGACTTGTGAAAATGGGACCCCAGTGGTGGATGGGTGGGATGGTTGGGGTCCAGGTGAAAGGGTGGTGGTGCCTTGCGAGAGAGACACAATTTATGGGCCCATGAATTGTGTGGCGACTATAGAGGGAGTCACCAGTGGTATCGGGGTGGTGGAAGATGAGAAAGGTGGTGACATCTCAGATATGATAGGTGTAACCGAGAATTTCGGGGGGAAGGTGGTGGAGGTGAAGGTGACATTGGCCATTGCGGTGAAAAATGGCTCGCTCGTGGAGAAAATGAGTGAGGCAAAAGATGTGGATGAAGTTGTGGTTGTGGGGAAGAGAATTGTGGTGGGTATGATTGAGGAGAATGGTGGAAGAGTGGTAGACACCAGAAAGGTGGAAGATGGCGGAGTGGTGGAGGATAGAGGTCTCAACCCTTCTATCCCTAGGGTGGTTGTAGAGGTGATCCCAACATCCAGATCCAAGATGAAGGGGTCTGATGTGGGATTAATGACGGTTTCTGCATTGTGGGGGTGCTCTTCTCCTGGGGTAATCTTAGAGGTGGGCGTCTCTAATTGTTTCTGCTTTTGTAAGCGCAGTTTGGACGGCAATGCCACTGATATTTTCTTTGCTTTAGTTGCGGGGGCAGTTGCACTGTGCTCTGTTTGCCCTTCTGGTTCTTGTTTCTCCTTCCCTTTTACGGAGGCTAGTAGGGTAGAAAGGTCCTCTTCAGTGAATAGGTATTTTTCTTTATCATAATCTGCTAGTTCGGGAAGTGGTAGCAGCGTCCTGGATGCTTTGACAGTTGGGCAAAAGACATACACTACTACAGAAATAGCTTATAACGTCACATTTAGAGGCGTCGGTTATTACAAAAAACGGATGCCTAAACCCTACAACGTCGACTAATTACAAAGAGCGACATATATATTTGAAGATCGGCCAGACACGGGTATCACTTTTTATTTAATGTCGGTTCCCTATAATGAACCGACGCCTAAATTAGACCGCCAAATCCAATTTTTCGAGCAAAAAAATTACCCCCAAAGTTTCACATACAACGTCAGTTTTTTGACCTAATAACCAACTCCTAATGACAAAAAAATTTATCTCTAAAGTTCGTCGGTTGTTGTGGAAAAACTAACGCTGATAAGGCTTCGTGCGCCGTCCCCGCGGAAATTTTTAGGGTTAAGATTTTCCAATGGACGTCAGTTTTTTCTGGCAACTGACGTTGATGGATATTAGGTGTCAGTTTTTTAAATAACCGACGCCTTTGTTAACTTAATAACCCCGGATTGATCGAGAAACAAACTCTTCCGCCCTCTCTCTGTTTCATCGTGAATAGCCCCCGCGTACGCCCAAAGATACTGCCCCCTGCTCGTCGCCGCCGCCTGATCAAGCTGCTGCCTGCTTCTCGTCACACCGCCGCCGCCACCCCCCTGCTGTATTCTTCCTCCCGCCCACTAGCTCCTCACACCGCCACCGTCGACGATTGAAAGGGATGCCTAGCTACTCTGTTCTTCCTCCACGTCACTAATAGGTAGGTCGTTGCCTCTTCTTCTTCCACCACCCATTCTTCTTCCTCCGCCTCTTCTTCTTCCTGCTCCCTAGCTCCTTACCAAATGGATAAAAGCAAGGCACGACCTGTACTGAGCTGGACTACATGACCATGGTTGTGTTGGCTGGCCACGGTCGTGCTGGACATGGCCGTGGTCGGCCAACACAACCATGGTCGTGTCTAGCCAAGTACAGGTCGTGCCTTGCTTTTATCCATTATTTGGTAAGGATGGAGTGGGAAGAAGAAGATACATTTGCAATTGAATACTAATGCCTGACCTAATTCTGTAAATGTTGATGCATGTTAAATTAAGATATTAAAACCCTAATACACATTTCACCATAATCTTGAATTAACTATATTGTTGAAATCTTGTGATCAATCTATATATGTTGAATTAAGATATTAAAACCCTAATACACATTTCACCATAATCTTGAATTAATTATATTGTTAAAATCCTAATGTTAAATCTCTAATTTTGTAGTGATGTGTCGCCCTAACATCTACATGAATCCCTATTGTATGATGTAGATTGATGATAATGCATGAGCTAGTTTGAAATTTTGAAATCAATTATGAATTATCTCTCCATCCCATGTGAAATTTATAATTTGAGTGTGAACTTTTAGATGGCTGAGCATTCCCATGATGACCATGTTGATGATCACTGTGAGGATGAGGACGTGCTTGCACTGCCTGATAATGTAAGTTTTATGAATATCCCTGAGATTTCTATCTATATGTTCATTTATAATTATATCATGTAAGTGTGTTTTTTTTATCAAATTTTTGGTTGTTGATGTACCCCCTGAAGAAATTACAACACTTGATGAGCAGCAAAAGAAAATTGAGAAAGTGAGGGGCATCACAATGATGAACAAGTTAATACAACAAAGGGGCAATGGACCCAAATTGGCTGTGGATTTTGATCATGCAGGAAATCCATATGGAGTGAACCACAACTCATTTGTTTCATATCTTGGGGTTCTTACTCACAACCATTGCAGTCCTATCCTAGAATCTTGGCATAAAGTTCCTAAGGGGAAGAAAGACCACATATGGAAGGAACTATGTGTGAGTTATGATTATTTGTAATTCTATTTGTGTAGATTACTAATTTTTAGGATACTATTTAATAGCAATTCTATTTAATTTGCAGAGCATATTTGATCTGGATGAAAAGTTGCATCGTAAATGTGTGATGCAACACTATGGGAGGGTCCTAAGGAACTATAGGACCAATCTCACCCAAGATTTCATACACGATGCTGATAAGAGGTTCTCGATTGATTTCCAATTCTAGACATTGATCACCATTTCACTAACTCTACACTAATAATTTGTGTTTGTATTCTCTTTAAAAAATAAATTTAGGCAGAAGGAAGCCACAAAGCAATGGAACTACCTGGACCCCAAAGACTCGGAGGCATTTTTTACCCAAAGAAAAATAGATGAATTCAAGGTATTAAGAGACACTCCCAATTTAATTAATATACATTTTTATGTATTCGCCTATTCAGGATTAACCTTTAGTGTTACTAAACAAATCAATGTGCTAACTAACTAGGCCCTCAGTGAGGCACAAAGATCAAGGTGTGCACTGAATGTGCACGACCACACAATGGGTCCAAGAGGATATGCAGGCTTTCGCCAAAGACTATAGGCTGAGTCTGCTCAGCCTATTGCAACTCAAGAGACTACAGAGTCCTCTACTACTGCTCCCGCACCTCTGCCTCGCCATGCTATGTGGATAGCTGGGAGGCAAAACAAGAAGGGAGACATACCGAAGCCCGCAACTACTGAGGTGGCTGCAAAAATGGTAAAAATAAACTCTTAGAGCAATCACTCGATATTGATTATTGTTATGTTTACTTACTAATTTTTGTTGATGGTGATTAGCCAGAGTTGCATGAGTAGAGGAAGAAAGGCAAGTTCATCTCTTAGGGCACAAGGGATGAACTGACAGTTTCTCTAGGTAACCCAGAGCATCCTAGACATGTTCGGGGGTGCAGGCGCTGGTGTGGACATCAAAGCATTCTTTGGGCCATCTCAGTGCAAACCTATCCCAAAAGAGGGACTTTGACAAGCTGAGGTAACCTATTCTTATTTTAGAATGTTATTACAAAAGGGAATTCAATAATCAGAAGCTAGCATTTCTTTTATCCATGTATAGGTAGATTTGTTAATTGAGAAGAGAATCCAAGAAGCAATGGCGAAGTGGTAGGTGTCTCATCCTGTCACTCAGACAGTACCTCTGGCGGGTCTCTCTTCTCCCACTGTAGAAGTGGTTGGGAGTAATCCTGTAGAAGACGATGATAATATACACTAGTACAGTATTGGTCTCTCGGGTCGGTTTTTTGAAGCCTGCAGCGTCACTTTTTAGGCGACGCCTAGGTGGGCGTCGCTACAGTACTTGCGACGCTATAGAGGTAGAAAAACTGACCCTAGAGAGGTAAAAAAACCGACCCTAGAGGGAACAAAAACCGACCCAAGAAAAGTACAAAAACTGACCCAAGAGAGGTAAAAAACCGACCCAAAATAGGTAAAAACCTGACCCAAAAGAGCAACAAATACCGACCCTAGAAGTCTTCAAACAGCTGTAAAAACACCTACTGGGTCGGTTTTTCTGAATAACCGACCCAACAAGTATCTATTCGGTCGGTTTTTCTCCATAAGCAACCCCTAAAAGTCCTCAAATAGCTGTAAAAAATACCTACTGGGTCGGTTTTTCTGAATAACTGACCCAAGAAGTCTTCAAATAGCTGTACATGAACCTACTGGGTCGGTTTTTTGTATAACCGACCCAAGAAGTGTCTATTGGGTCGGTTTTTCTGTATAAGCGACCCTAGAAGTCTTCAAATTGCTGTTGAATTTTAGGATAGAACCTACTGGGTCGGTTTTTTCTATAACCGACCCAAGAAGTGTCTATTGGGTCGGTTTTTCTGTATAAGCGACCCTAGAAGTCTTCAAATTGCTGTAGAATTTTGGGATAGAACCTACTGGGTCGGTTTTCTGAATAACCGACCCAAGAAGTATCTATTGGGTCGGTTTTTCTGAATAAGCGACCCTAGAAGTCTTCAAATAGCTGTACATGAACCTACTGGGTCGGTTTTTTGTATAACCGACCCAAGAAGTGTCTATTGGGTCGGTTTTTCTGTATAAGCGACCCCAGAAGTCTTCAAATTGCTGTAGAATTTTGGGATAGAACCTACTGGGTCGGTTTTTTCTATAACCGACCCAAAAAGTGTCTATTGGGTCGATTTTTCTGTATAAGCGACCCTAGAAGTCTTCAAATTGCTGTAGAATTTTAGGATAGAACCTACTGGGTCGGTTTTTTGAATAACCGACCCAAGAAGTATCTATTGGGTCGGTTTTTTTAAATAACCGACCCGAGAAGTTACATTTTTTTTAAAGAAAAATTCTGCAGAAATAGAAATCTTCAGTACAGCAACCTGCAAAATAGAATTGCTTTACGCAATTCAAAACCTGCAATAGAAATAGACTTGCAAATGCAATGATGCAAGCCAAAAATGCATTCCAAAGCCATTTGCAAAGTTTTATGTCCAATCCTTTTTGAATTTATGTTTCATAACAATAATTATTCACATATATTGAGTTGAGTCTTCATACACAACACTTACTAACATTCTTGGAAGTCTAAGATAGATTCATTCAAATGAGACATATAGCACATACTAACATTCATACACATAGCACATACTAACAACAATGATAGATTGCAAGTTTAAAAGTGATATTAATGTCATACTACAAAAAGTAAATTTTGATAGAGTTTCAAATCTACATACACAAATGAAGTTATGAATTTCAATCCAATGCTATAGTGACTTCATTAAGAAAAGCATCTGACCATTCTTCTCGGAATTCATTTAACCCATCAAGTGTGTAAGGATGAGTTGTAAAGATCTGCAAAAAAAAAACACATGCTCATATATATTTTATAAAATGATGCAAATCTCACTTGTAAATTTATTATGTTATTCTTTATTAAATTACCTTATCTATACTCTGAATGTCTAGTGATGCTTCTCTCAAAATAGTTTGCATACACTTCATTACGTAGTAGCCACAAGCCCAGTCATTATTTTGTATATGACACTACAAATAAAGAATTATAACTTAATATTAGTAAACTGCTACAAACAGAGTTGTACAAATAAAGAAATAAGACTATAAGAGAGTTAACATATAAAATTTGACATTAATACATTATTGTAAGAGTTGTACATATACGACTAAGCAGTCAAAGTAGTTACCTTGATATTTTTCAAAGTAAGTGTCTTTAATTTTGTGGGTATTATTCCTCCACCTTCACGATAAGCCTTTATACCCCTATCAATAAATTTGATTATGATAGTTGTCAAAATAGAAATTCTAAGTATAAATATCATGTTGAAGCATAACAATTGATGTTATAGAAACTAAATTTATGATTACTCCATAGTTGGCAATCTCAGTTTGTGACCCCTTGTTGTTTTTCCCATTGGGTCAAGATAATAGAAAGTCATCAATTTTGGGACAACCACCACTAGTTCCCAATGTCTAGATCTGAGTAAATTTATATTGAAAACAAAAATTAGAATTATAATTTAGTCAATATTAGAATTCTATTGAATTATAATACTTACTGGACGTTAAAAGGAATTAGAATAATTTCCTTTCCCACACTACCAAAATATTTGAATGCAGTACTGAAGTACTCATTCACATTATCCATTTGTGTCTGCACTTGACTAGTGAGTGAAGGAACTAAGAATCCAACATTCTTTATATCAAGGTTTTCCATCTCAGTATATAAATGGCTGTAAAACATTTGTGAAAATTTGATATGTTACAAATAAGCTAAAAATGTATATATTTGAGTAATCTATATTGATTAATTCTTACTTTATCCGTACTTCTAATATCGAAGTATTTAGCCAATCATACTGGAACAACTCTATAATATCATCAAGAAAAATAAAATTCTCAAAGTCCCTCCCAACTGCATTTTCTGTTAAATTGACCCCCATATGTGATCCTGGGCTTTGGTTGGCTAAGTATCGAGCCAAAAATTTACTTTTATTTCCCAATTCATCGAATGTAGCTTCTGGAATGAAAGAAGGCTTGGGAATAGGAGGACGACTACTAGGATTTTTACTTTTTGGTTTACAAACCTGTTAATTAAATACATACTTATATTAAACGAGTTCATATATGTAGCTAGTCAAATATGAAAAACATGTAGATATACCTTGTCAATGATAACCAAGTGTCTAGGCCATCCCACCATAGCACCCTCTTCTTCATCAACTGTACCATATTCAAAGAAGGTATGGGTAGTGGTTTGTCCCCCATTCCGTCATACACAAGATGGATGGACACACAACAAATGTCATCAGAAACTGATTGACAATGCAATGTACCACTGATGTTGTATACCTTACCCGCTGCCACAACATTGTACTCTGGAACCTCCACTGCAAGTTTACAGTTCATACCAACCTAGTTGAAATAATATAAGTTATATACAAAGCGGTAAACCAGATACCTACTATATTATATATATCATATTAACATATACAGAAAACATATATAGAACAAAATTACTGCAGATTGTTGTGGTGGTTCATTGGGATTGCTCCCATGACCTTCTACAATTGGAGTACGAGCTTGTACCTCATCATCTGAGAGACGCACGGTTTGAGGAGTTTGAGAAGGTTGAGAAGGTTGAATAGGCTGAAATGAAGACAATATTTGTTGCACTTTCTGTGATACGAATGCTTCAACCTCGTCATGTGTAACTGTATGACCTCTTCTAGATTCTGAAGGCCCATAATAAGTCTTGAATCCTATGCCATCTCCTTATCCCCTAACACGTCCAGGATGATCTTTCGTACCAAGAGAAACTGATAGTTCATCCATGCGTCCAATTGGTATGAACTTTCCTTGTTTTCTTTGCTCATAGAGATCATCCTATTCATATTTAATGAAAATATTAAATCACAAACAATTAGAGATCATCCTATTCATATTTAATGAAAATATTAAATCACAAACAATTAGAGATCATCCTATTCATATTTAATGAAAATATTAAATCCTACTCTTTAATTACTTAATTGTGATGAACTTACCATCTTTTGTGCCACCTCCTTAGTTGCAGGGTTGGTAATTTCACCTGCTTTATTTTTCTAGCATCAAGCCAAATTTTATAACGGGGTGGACACTCAACTGGAGTTGTGCTAGACCCTTCTCCAGAAGAGATTTGCTTCTCCAGTTGTTCTCGACGCTGGGCATAACTAAGGGATCCCATGTGATGGTTATGCACATTTTTGGCCCGTCTTTCCTTATGGGCCTCGTGAATAGCCTGATCATTTAAAATGAGGTATTGCAATTTACAACTTGGCAAACATATACATATATAAAAACATTAATTGTATACCTGAAATTCTTCTAAATTCCTTTGTGCAACAAATCTGTCCCACACCTCAGGATCTATAAAAATATATACGTCTGTTGCTTTCTTCTTTTGCTTAGGATTATCTATATAATCCCTTTTGATATAGGTCTTAAATGCCCTCCATCGTACACCACAACTCTGTAACACTCTTTTCATGTGGTCTTTTTCATTTAAATGAAAAACACCCTATATACAAATGAAGCAATAATCTTATTTCAAAAAGTATATGTCAAAATAAAAAATTGGAATCAATAAACAAAAAACAAGATAATATAGTATCAAAATTCAACTCACAGATTTATCTTTCCAAAGGAGGTCTTTCAAGCCAATAGGAACATCATGCCAGATTTCTATATCTATTGGCACCTTACTACGTGCGGTTGCCCCTACATAATGCTTAAAAGTACTAGCATGTTCCCCAACAGGTACTCCTCCCCTTTCAAACTGGATTGATAATTTCTCCCCTTTTGCCCTAAGCTCTTGTAGCCGACGCATCACTGTGGGACCTCTACTCTTCTTAACATCACCACTAGCATCCTCATGCTCATGATCAGAATGTTCATCTTCACTTGTCATTTTAGAACAACCTGTAAATATACATGATAAAAGAAAACATAAGTGATAATAAAAGAACAAGTGGTGATATATAATAAAATGTATATACATGATAAAAGAAAATGTGTGCTTGAATGATAATACATGCCTCTAGTTTTGGTTGAGTTGTTAGTCAAGTAAAATTCCTTCAGCATGGTCTTGACGTGTATATAAGTCATCGGTGTTAACTTCAACATTGACACTTGGAAAACCAACTGAAAATGGGCTGGAATCATCATACTTTTCGTAGTATTCTTGTTCATTTATAGGATCCACAATAAAATGTCTTTTTCCATGAAGAACGACAGACCAATTTTTATTTTCTGGGTCATCAATATAGAATACTTGTTTTGCTTGGTCTGCCATGATGAATGGTTCATCTTTCTCTCCAATTTTTTCAAAATTCACCAATGTGAAACCCAACTCATCAACTAAAACGCCTTTGTTGTTATCAACCCAATTACATCTAAAGATAGGAACTCTGAAATTTGTATAATCCATTTCCCATATGTCCTCAATGATGCCGAAATGGGACATCTCAGCTTCGCGTGGTCTTTTATCTTTGGCACTAGCAAAATACAACGAACAAGCTTTAACAGTGACCCCACTATTTTGGACTACAATACTTTCATCTTGACGTTTAGTGTAATATAAAAATCCGTTTATGTCATAACCTTCATATGACATGACATCCATTTTTGGCTTAAAGGCGAGCCATTTTATGTTCTCATCAACATTATTTGGTGATTCAGATAGTTGCTTAAAGACTTTCTCTTCAAACCACCGAATAAATGTTCGATTATGCTCTCTTGCAAGCCACATTGAACTGGAACGTGGATGATTTTTCTTGATAAGATCATTGTGTTCTGTGATGTAGCTACTAACTTCATCGATGTTGTGTAAAATATACAAATGTGCTTGTTCCCACAACTCACGACTAATTCCTTTCACTCGTGCTCCCAGAGTTCCTTTGCCACAATAAGACTCAGTAATAAGATCATTTTTTAGATCGCTAGAAGTTTCATTGGAATTCAAAAAATCGTTGCAAAAGTTCATCACTTCCCTAGCCACATAACCCTCAATAATACTCCCTTCAGGACGATAATGATTCTGAACATCACCTTTAAAAACACTCATGTAGCGTTCAAATGGATACATCCAATGTAAAAAAATTGGACCCAACATCTTCACCTCCCTTGTAATATGTACTACAAGATGAACCATGATATCAAAAAATGAAGGAGGAAAGTACATTTCAAGCTGACACATGGTAACAATTACATCATTTTGTAATTTATCGAGTGTATCAGGATGTATCACTTTGTTGCATATTTCATTGAAGAAGAAACAAAGTCTTGTGATTGCAAACCTTACATGCTTCGGCAATATAGATCGAATAGCCACAGGTAAAATTTGTTGCATTAAGGTGTGACAATCATGAGATTTGAGACCTATCAACTTCAGATCCTTCTTTGATACCAATCTACGAATATTAGAAGAGTATATTTGTGGAACCTTAATATTATACAAGCACTCACAGAAAGTCTTTTTCTCCTTCTTGGACAAAGTGTAACAAGCTGGTGGTAAATATGTGCGGCGATCCCTGATCTCAACTGATAATTCTTTTCTTATACCCATTAATTCTAAATCTTTTCTAGAGTTGATGCCGTCTTTAGTCTTTCCTGGTATGTTCAATAATGTACCGATGATGCTATCACAAACATTTTTTTCAACATGCATGACATCAATGCAATGTCTAATTGTCAAAAATCTCCAATAAGGAAGATCCCAGAATATTGACCTCTTCTTGTATAGAGATTTGTCACATGCGAGCGTACGACTACTTGAACTCTTTCTAAATTCATTAACAATATGTTTCACCCTATCATATACAACATTTCCTGGTATAGGTTTAGGAGCACTTCGTTCCTCAGTTGACCCATTAAAGGTTTTGCGTTGCCTTCGATAAGGATGCACTGCTAGGAGAAACCTCCGATGACCAAGATATACGATTTTACCACCATGTTTCAGTCGAATTGAATCAGTATTTTCCTCACAAACAGGACATGCTTTGTATCCTTTTATGCTATATCCAGACAAATTTCCATAAGCTGGGAAGTCATTAATTGTGCAAAACAACATAGCACGCAAAGTAAAGATCTCTTTACGTGAAGCATCATATGTCATAACACCTTCTTCCCATAATTTCGTTAGGTCATCAATTAGAGGTTGAAGGTAAACATCAATATCATTTCCAGGTTTCTTGGGCCCTGATATCAATATTGACAACATGACATACTTATTTTTCATACACAACCAAGGAGGAAGATTGTATATAACAATCATAACAGGCCACGTGCTATGTTGGCTGCTTAATGTACCATATGGATTCATTCCATCTGTATAGAGTCCAAGTCTTAAGTTCCTTGTTTCTTTACCAAATTGAGGGTATAATAAATCAATTTTCTTCCATTGTGGTGAATCAGATGCATGTCTTAGGACGCCATCATCATTGACCTTTAACTCCCCATGCCAAGACAAATTTTGCGCATCTTCTGTATTAGCAAATAAGCGTTGAAAGCGTGGTATTATTGGTAGATACCACATCACCTTGGTAGGAGAGCCATTTTTAGCCTTAGCTGAATTTGTAGTCTTATACCTTGACGCACCACATTTTGGACAATTTATCAAATCACTATAGTCCTTCTGAAATAACACACAGTCATTTGGACATGCATGAATCTTCTTAGCCTCCATTCCCATTGGGCACATTATTTTCTTTGCTTGATATGTAGAAATTGGAAGCTCGTTGCCTTTAGGAAGAATTTCCTTTAACAAAGACAACAATGAAGTGAAACTCTTATCGCTCCACCAGTTTTGAGCTTTAAGAGTATATAATCGCATCACATCACTCAACCTCGTGAACTTAGTACAACCCTTATATAATGGTTTTTTAGAATCATGGACAATGTTTGCAAATAAAGAAGGTGGATCAATAACATTGTCCTAACAGCTACGTAGCATATCATCAACCATATCATCCTAAATCGGGTCATCCTGAATTGGTTCATCATTGTTAACATCATTATCTATATCTTCTATGTCACCACTATTAATATCGACATTTTCTGATCCATAATTAGGTTTCTCTCCATGCCAATACCATTCATTATAACCTTGTATGATCCCATTGCATATGACATGATTCTTAATTTCCTCAACAATATCAACTTTCAAATTGTTACCACAATTTCTACATAGACAATAGAACCTATCTGTAGGTAGTTTCCTATGTTCCTCAGCAAATCTGATAAATTCATCAACACCTTTGGTAAACTCTGGACTGCAACGGTTCTTGATAGACATCCAACTTCGATCCATTTTCTAGATGACATTAAAATTAATTATCAAACTGGGCATTTAATATTGATACTATAAGTTGTAAGGTTTTTTTGATAGGAAATTCATTACTTTTATACTAAAGTGTACCACCTATCCCATTTTTTACTATTTAACCTCACTAGTAATTGTATAATGTATCGTTTAGTTTTCAATAAAATTTCAGCAGCATTTCCCCTTAGTTCTCCAAGTACATCAATGTAAATGGCAAATAACCACTCACATATGTACCCAGAGAACAAATGAGGAAATACTACTAAAATTTTATTCAAAACTAAACATACATTACACAGTTACATCCTAAGTGAGATTAAATATCCAAAAATAGTCCCATATCGTGGACTATCCAAAATTTACTCCTAATGAATAAATTTTGAATGGGTTTCTAATTTTATATATAAATGTAATATTGTCATATTTATGCATCAATGGTCTCATCTATAAACCCTCAATCTGAAACTACACAATATCTACCCTCGTATTTCTAGATTGTATACAATGATTACATATGTAATTGATAATAAAATAAAAGATTACATATTTTTATTATTGGTTGCTTTACTAGTCAAATAAAATGAATTATGTGTTCTTGACAAATCAAGAGTTCCATAGATAAACTAGTCAAATTATCTAACATGCATAAATAGAGTGGCAAGTTACATCTTTCACAAACATGTGGCATGATTTAAGCACAAAAGCAGACGGGGTCATTAACCCAATTCAACATGATAGTAATTTCAAAAGAATAATAATAAATCCAACTGAAAGTATATGAATTGTCCAACAAAATGGGATAAGAGCAAGTATTTCAAAAGATGCCTCATTATGGGAAACTTTAGTCATATAAATGCCCAATAATAAATAGGGAGGAGTACATACCTCCAGTCTTGATTAAGTCAAAATAAAATAGCACCTAGGTCTGGGCCAAAGATAATATCACCACCTAAGCATAAAATTATATTATGTGTTAATATTGTCCCTCATATAATATTTAATCCCATACAATACTTTCTGTGAGAGCTCGTTATTGGGCTCAGAGGCCCGTGCATAACACTCCTGATTCAAACTCACGTACTCATACGCAAATGATGAATTTCTCATTCATTATTGATTAAACATTGTCTTACTACGTTTGGATAATTACTGGACTACTAATTAATTAAGACGGAGCAAACAATGATACTCATTCTTTAGTTTATCAACACAGAACATTGCGATTCAGTTAAGAAGGAATCAACCCCATTCTCGCATGCATTTTAGGAGGTGCCCCGAAGGGTGGGACTTCGTCCGAGACTGAGCTCCTTGTATCCAATGCTCGGGCAGTCTCCCCTGTAGGGTCATCGACTACTTCCATGACCAAGATTCCTGCTTCGATCGGAAGACAAAACGAATTATGGTATTACTGGGGTGGACTCAGCATTCAACACAGACAACCAGACATGCGGGGTTAGAGATTCAAACTAACAGGTATTCGGCCCTTCTAGCGTATCCTACTGAGGAACATCGACGCGTTGAATCCTACTCCAGAGGTGAGTACCCAGCTAACAGATTCACCCACACAGGTGAGCAGCCCCTTTCAGATCTCCCTGCTCTGTTCAGTGCCGTGGTTCTTTCCTGGAACAGAAGGCGAGGGAACCCATTGCGGATGGCCGAAGGTAGAACGAATTTGCCATTAAAGTCAGAGCTACCGAACACAGAGACAATGCTCCGACAGCGCACAACCTTGGTCTTCCCAGTGATCAAACTGGGCGTCCAAGCATGGCCGTACACTCCAACATTAGGTTAAAAGAAGAGTGAAATGGAAAATGAACTTACCGGAAAGGTGGTGGCGTAGAAAGCCTTGGCGGTTGCTCGTTCGGAAAGAGTAGGTGGCGACGACGAAACTTGGCTGCGTCGGTGAGACCTTGCAACGTCGGAGAGACCTTTGGCGGTGGCGGGGGCATCTTTGGAGAGAGGGCCGACACCTTGGAGGTGGCGGCAAAGGTTGGAGAGACCTTTGGCAGTGCGGAGAGGTCCGGAAGATCGGGCGGCGAGGTGAGAGCTCCGGAAGGTCGGGCGCCGAGGTGAGAGCTCCGAGTGCCGGGCGGCGAGGTGAGAGCTCCGAATGTTTTGGGAGAGAGGGTTGTGCGGCGGCCGGTTTGTGACGATGTGGGAGAGTGGGTAGGGTTTTGATTTATGTGTAGACTTCTGCGGTCGGTTAACTCAAAAACTGACCCAACAGGTCCCATATAGGGACGGCTATTAGAGAATAAGCGACCCGAAAAATAACTGGTGCCCGAACAACCGAACCTATAGGGACGGTTATTTTAAAAACCGACCCGAGAAGTCCAGGGCTATGCAGACGGTTATCCAGGAAAACCAACCGGAAATGTCAGCCTAGCAGCACACCTATGCGGACGGTTATTTAAAAAACCGACCGGAGAAGTCACCAAGCGGTACCCGAACAATTACTAGGGTCGTTTATTTAAAAAACCGACCCCATAGCTCAGCGCGCGAAGGCATAAAAACCAATTTTCTCCGCGGGAAGCATGTTGGGTCGGTTTTCTATTTTTGTGGGTCTTTTCTAGCGTCGATTACTTTAACATAACTGACCCAATAGCTATAAGCGGTACCCGGATTTTTTTCTAATGACTTTTTGCTTCGGTTTTAGCTTATTAGGTCGGTTTTTCTAATATAAGTGACGCTAACGGAAGCGATGTTAGAGGCCAAAAATGTACTAGTGATAGCTCCATTCAATGTCGAGTAAGTTTACTTTGCTTATAATCTGGCCTTAAGAAAATTACATTTTTATTGTGGATATTGAGTTATTAATTTTTAACTTTCTTACCTGTAGTGGTAGGCATTGGGAGTTACTAGTTATTATCCCCAAGATGTTCACTGTCTATTATCTAGATCCTGTGGGGAATGAGTTGGAATTATATGGACATGCAATTAAAAGGACATTATTTTCGTGAGAAATATTTCATGTTTTTATATCTGTTAACATTTGTTACTACATTACTATTTAATTATGTAATTTAATGGGTTACATTAACATATGTAGGGCTTTACAAGAGTATAAAAAAGTTGGAGGAAAGGTCCCCAGGAAAAAGGATATGTCACTAATTTGGGAGAATGTGAAAGTAATTTCCTGACTCCAATGTATATTTTATTTATGTGAACTGTGCTTATTTGAATTTTTGAATATTTTGTATGTATCAATTTATAGTATGCTACACAAGACAACGGCTGGGCATGTGCCTACTATGTGATGCTATCTATGGACCTAATCATCAAACATGTCGTAATGGAAATCAATAAGATACAACAAGTATTATACATAGTCTCATTAGATAATACAAAATATATCAATCTTATTATATATTATTAATTATATATATATATATGTCATTCTCTTTGTAGGTCATTAAAACTGCTGACTTCAGCACAGGTGGAAAGTGTTTCGATGTACATGCTCCCTATACGAGAGTAGAATTAGATGTTGTAAGAGAAGAATGGGCAAAAGCCCTACAAAGAGTGAGAATTTTTAGATATAATTTTATTGACAATGATGACAATGATGAATAAAGAATAACTTTATTCTCATTATTATTTTTGTGTGAATGTGAATAAATTTTTATGAATTGTCATATGTGTGTGAAGATGATCAATACATACATGTTTCTTCATGTGTCTAAATGTGAAAAGAGATGAAATGAATGGAACTGTAGGTTGCTACTGATTTCTACATGTGTGTGATGAAAAAATATTATGAATTAAATGTGCATATACATGTGTGTGAATCACATATATATATTATTGTCCATCTTGTTAATTTTGTAGGTTTGTGGCATGTTGTTGGCTGATATCAATGGATGTCGTAAACCTACAGTTCAGAACTGAACTGCAAGTTCTCATCCTACTGATCAGCCATATAGCAGGACTGTAAACTGATAAGAAAAAAAATTCTTCACATAGGCATTGATTATTTGAACAAAACCGACACCAAAAACATACAACGACGGTTTTTGATAAAAAAACGGACGTCTATGTGGCCAGGAACCACGACCGTGCTGGGAAGCACGGCCGTGGTGGCAAGCAGGGGATATGGTGTCAGTTATTTGCACAAAACTGACGTTGGTTCATCTGATATGGACAGGAACCACGACCGTGCTGGGAAGCACGGCCGTGGTGGCAGGGGAGATGGCGTCGGTTATCTTACAAAACCAATGCCTATAGGCCCTTTGCTGGTGCGTTTTTAGTGGCAGGAAGCGTTTTGGCATCAGTTGGGAACCGACGCCAAAGGGGTCTACCTTTAGTGGCGCCCGATTGGGTGTCACTTGGAAACTGACACTAAATCCCTTAATTAACCGACACTAATGGCCTGTTCTATAGTAGTGATAGTGGAGTTTGGCATCCTTCTCCTTTATGATATAGGTGTTTTTTAGAATCTTCTCATTTGTTAAGGTGTCACCCTTTATCAAAGTACATCTTTGAAGTGGTCCATCCATCTTGATATACTTCTGTATTGACGTGACGTGACCACCCATGCAAATTTCCTTCCCGGGGGCATAGGATGTGTATTTATGTATCAAGTGTCATCTGATATTGACCGACTGCCCCTTTAGGATGGACCATAGTATGAAGAGGTCTGAAATGAGATCATTCCTGCTTTTTGTTCTAGGGAATAGTGCGCCTATTATTATTCTATACAGAGTTCGCACCAGGCTGGAATGAATATTGGAGGCCTTACAGGTCATGGAATCATAATTGGGGATTCCATACAATGATTTCCAGATAGCATCCCTGTTGAACTGTTGGTGATCCAGACCTACTTCTGTAGCCTTCTTCAGCTGGTCCGAGTTGTTAATGAAGATTTTGTACAACATGTTTTCAGTTAGTGTAACCTTATTCCCAAAAAGTGAGGTTACAAGCTTGCGTTCACCTCTGTCTCTTGATTTGTCCTTATCCTCCACTAGTTCCTTGGTAAGGTAGGTAAAGAATTCTAGTGTAGGCTCAAGGTAAGAATTTTCGGTGATGAAGTAGAGTTTTGAAAGATTTGCCTCGTCAAGAAAGGCAAGAACTGTGTCGTAGATGCCCATATTTTTTAGTATGTTGGAGCATACATACTTTATTGGTCACAGAATTTTGTCACCAGCCTACAGGTGTTGAATATATAGATTAGCTGTTGTTGCTGCTGCAGTGGTGTCGGTAGGAGGAGTAGTGTGTCCTTCTAGGATTTTTTCTCTTGCGGTTGTGGGATGCACTTACTTCCTTGTCTGTCTTTTGGTAGTTCTTTCCTGAATAACCTCCTGGGCCTTCCGCTTCCCCTTTGACTTGGTTGCTGGAGATCCCTCATCCGAGTTTGGTGTGTAGTCAGAACCTTCATTAGTGGAGGAGGGATCTTCAATGTCCTCCACTGGGTCCTCTGCTAGACATTTGTTGACGCGCTCAAGGTCATAAATGCCCTTGGGCAAGTAAACTAGAGTTTTTCCTATTTTTGTGTAGAGGTCAATGATGCGTTGGAGCTTATTCTGGCGCTCCAACAACTGCTCCATGGTCCAGAGGTGGGCTTCAACAACTTGTTTTACAGGATATGTCATTCTATAAATTTAACAAGAAATCATATATTAGATAAAGTTGAAATTTAGTGCTGATGGAATTAGTGTATGAATTTTGAAAAGATTGCAAGATGATGCAAGCTTCACGGTCTTAAAATCGTGAAGAGGTCACATGGTTTCGAAACCGTGAAGGACTCATGCATTGTAAAGACCGAGAAGAGCGAAACTGTGAGGGGTAGAACCGTGAGAATAAAAACGTTAATAATGAAACCACGAAGAGATCAAACTATATTTGAGATCGCAAGAGTCCATGCGGTTTTCAAGACTATGAGGGTGGAACTGTGAGTGTGAAACCACGAGGATGAAAACCGTGAGGGTGAAACTGTGATGATGAAGACCGTTAAGAGTGAAACCACAGGGATGAAAACCGTGAGGATGAAAATCGTGAGGGTGAAACTGCGAGGATGAAAACCATTAAGGATGAAACCTCGAGGATAATAACCACGAGGGTGAAATCATGAGGATGAAAACCGCGAGGATGAAAACCGTTCAGGATGAAACCGCAAGGATGCAGACCGTTAAGAGTGAAACCGCGAGGATGAAAACCACAAGGGTGAAAACCGCGAGGATGAAAACCGCTAGGAACCTGTAGGTGTTGAAACTGCGAAGAAGGCAAAATAGCGGTAATGATGAACACATTTATAGCGGTGAAGGCGAAGCTGCGGCAGCAACAAAAGCGTTAGTGTTGGTGATAGCAGTGATATTGATGATGATTTTGAGCGTCGTCTACCTAACTGTAATGGTTGCGGTGATGGTTACTGTGGAGTCGGCGGAGATGAAGAACGAGGTTGTTGTCGTGAGTGTGAATGGGAAGGTGGATGTATGGCATAAAGAAGGAGCGTGATCGGAGGTAGTGGCAGAGATCGGGTTGTGTGAGAGAAAAGAACTGAGAGTGAGCTCACATGAGGGAGAAGAGAGCAGAAGGAATGGAAAAGGGTTGCGTGAGAAAGTTTTGAGAATCGAAGAAAAGAAAAAGGGAGGGTTTAAGATTGTATTTATAGATATGGTGGGGACTGTTCATATTCCGTTAGGGGTCCAAACAGTTTCATGACCGTTGACCAAATGGTTTCAAGACCGTTTGGGTCCAAATGGTTTCGAGACTGTGAGGACCAAATGGTTTCAAGACCATTTGGGTAAAATTATTTTGGTTTTATATTATTATGTTTTTTATATTTGTTTGGTTGCTTATATTAATTTGTATATTTTCTGAAATGAAAAAGAAAGGTGATACTCAGTTCTTGGGTTTCCTCCCAAGTAGCACTTTAGTTTTATGTCACTGGCTTGATGAGATTCTGGCTTGATCAAGTTGATGCAATGGGGTCATAAATGTCAATGGTTTGTCTTAGAGTTTTATCAGTTGGAGTATAATATCTTTTCAATCTGTGGCCACTAACATTCCTTTCTCTTCCATTGTCATCAAGGATGATGACCGCTCCACTTGGGTAGATATGCTTGATAGTGAAGGGTCTAGATCACTTTGTGAGGAGTTTCGCAGGAAACATTTTGAGTCTGGAATTGAAAAGATGGACCTTGTCTTCGATGATGATATCTTTTCTTTTAAGGTGGCTATCATGCCACATTTTAGTTTGCTCTTTGTAAATCCTGGTATTCTGGTAGGAAGACATCCTTAGTTCCTCAATTTCTTGTAATTGTAGTTGTCTGTATTCTCTGATACTTTTGAAATCAAAATTCAACTATTTAATAGCCCACCAAGCCTTGTGTTCTAGTTCGACTGGAAGGTGGCATGACATTCCAAACACCAAATGGAACATATTTGTTCCTATTGGTGTCTTGTAAGTAGTACGATATGCCCAAAGATCATCAGGAAGCTTGGTGGACCAGTCTGTACGGTTTCTGTTGACAGTCTTCTCTAAAATACACTACTAAAGAAACAACATTCAACATCACTTTTATGGACGTCGGTTGTTTAGTAAAACTGACGTTGATAACATTCAATGTCAGCTATTAAGTAAGACCGATGTCTATATTCGAGGACCAGCCAGACACAGGTATCGCTTTGTATGCAACATCAGCTACATAAAAGAAACTGACGCCTAAAATAGCCCGCAAAATCCAATTTTTGGGCGGAAAAAAATTGCCCCCAAAGTGTCACATACAACATCGGTTTTTTATCTAATAACCAACGCCGGACGAGGATAAAGTTTTCATGAATAGTTCCAATATCGGCGTTTGTTTTCCTTGGATGACCGACGCTGATAGGGGTTCCCGCCAAAAATATTAGGGTAAAGATTATCCAATTGGACGTCGGTTGTTTCCTATCATCCGACGCTTAATACGTTTAGGTGTCGGTTCGTTAGATAATCGACGCCGTTTACTAACTTAATAGACCCCCGAACAGCTGTCTCTTCCCCTTTCTTCTGTTTTATCGTGAACAACTAGCCGACCGACTCCTGACGACTCCCCTGCTTCCTATTGCGTCTCCGCCACCACCTACTGCTGCTGGTGCCTCTGCTTTCCGCCGCCGCCTCCTTCTCCTATTTCCACTCTGCTCGACGCTGCCGCTGCCTCCTTCTCTGCTCGCCGCTGCTACTACTCACATGAATGTCGTTGCTCCTCACACCGCTGCCACTGCTCCTCACACCACCGTTGATCTTCTCCACACTGCTAGCTGCTCGATAGGTAGCCATCTTCTTCTTCCTCCACGCCTCTCTTCTTCTTCCTTCTCCCTCATTACCAACAACAAGCATGGCCGTGGTTGTGTTGGCCGACCACGGCCATGCTAGGCAGCACGGCCGTGGTCGGCCAACACAGCCACGGTTGTGCTTTCTGTTGGTAAGGAGGGAGAAGGAAGAAAAGAGGGTATTTTGTTCATTTATTTTTTTCTCTATTGCTTTGTATTTTTTTATCTACTGATTATATTTATTTATCTAATTCTTTGAGTTTATTTATTTAGATGTTGCTATTGTAAAACAACCTAGGATTTGAACAAATCTTTTTCTTGTATATATTTGTGCTTCTAATCCTAATGCTTGACCTAATTCAGTAAATTTTGATGCATGTTGAAATAAGATTTAAACTTGCCCATTCTAACATCCTAATTTGACTTGATTAAACCCTAACATTGATGAAACCCTAACATCTATTGTGATGAAACCCTAACATGTACATATCTATCATTGTGTTTGTTGGCCTAGAAACCCATCAAAGATTTATTAATTAGGAGTAAATCTTAGATAGTCCCCAGTTTGAGACTATTCTTGAACACCTAATCTCACTTAGGATGTAAGTGTATAATGTGTATTGGGTTTTTGAGAAAATTTCGGTAGCATTTCCCCGTTTGTTCTCTAAGTACATATGTACTTAGAGAACAGTGGGGAAATGCTGCCAAAATTTTCTTGAAAACTCAATACACATTATACACTTACTATTGAGATTAGGTGTTCAAGAATGGGATAGGTGGTACACATTTATTATATATAAGAATGACATCACATTTATTTTTTGGCCTAGAAACTCATCCAAGATTTACTCATTAGAAATAATCTTGGATAGTCCCCGATTTGGGACTGTTCTTGAACACCTAATCTCACTTAGGATGTAAGTGTATAATGTGTATTGGGTTTTCGTGAAAATTTCAGCAGCATTTCCCCGTTTGTTCTCTAAGTACATATGTACTTAGAGAACAATGGAGAAATGCTGCCAAAATTTTCTTGAAGACCCAATACACATTATACACTTACTAGTGAGATTAGGTGTTCAAGGATGGGATAGGTGGTACACATTTATTATACATAAGAATGACATCACATGTATTTGTTAACCCTAGACCCTAATCTTGTTGTAATATATACTTGTTTTCTCTTTGATCATAGAATAGATAGATCATGGATGTCCATTCGCAATCGTTGCACCCTAGAGTTTTTTTATGGTCTTGACCAGTTTATTAGATTTTCCAAGGAACATAGGAAACAACCTATAGATAGGTTCTACTATCCATGTAGGCATTACGGTAACAACTTGAAAGTCAACACTGGTGACGAAATCAAAAGTCATGTCATGTGCAACGGGATTGTACAAGGCTATAGAGAATGGCACTGTCATGGAGAGATTTCAAACCTGAAACCAGAGGAAGTCGATAGCAGTGCTTGTGTGGAAGAAGAAATTGCCTTCAATGACGTAGATGTAAATGAACCAGTTCCAGTAGACATCGTTGATGCAATGTCAGATAGTTGTGGGGTAGAGCACACCGAAACCGATCCACCTCCCATGTTTAGAAACATTGTGCATGATGCTGAGATACCATTATACATAGGTTGTACTAAGTTTACGAAGCTTAGCGCGGTGTTGAGATTGTATAAGCTGAAAGCTAACAATAGATGGAGCGACAAAAGCTTCACGTCATTATTGTCTTTGTTGAAAGAAATGCTTCCTGAAGGAAATGAGCTACCAATCTCAACATACCAGGTAAAGAAATTGTTGTGCACAATGGGAATGGAGGCCAAGAAGATACACGCATGCCCGAATGATTGTGTATTATTTCAAAAGGACTATGTGGATTTGAAAGATTGTCCAAAATGTGGTGCATCACGATATAAATTGATGACTTCGGGGGAGTCCAAAACTGGTTCTCCTACCAAGGTGATGTGGTATCTACCTATAATATCACAGTTTCAATGCTTGTTTTCCAATCCGATAGATGTGAAGAATTTGAGGTGGCATGCATATGTTAAGAAAAATAATGATGGGATCCTACAACATGCGTCTGATTCCCCACAGTGGAAGAAGATTGATCTATTATACCCTAAATTTGGTGAAGAAGTCAGAAATCTAAGGTTTGGGCTTTGTACAGATGGGATGAATCTGTACGGGACATTGAGCAGCCAGCATAGCACTTGGCCAGTCATGCTTGTTATATACAATCTTCCTCCCTGGCTGTGTATGAAAAATAAGTATGTAATGTTGTCATTGTTGATATCGGGCCCTAAACAACCTGGAAATGATATCGATGCTTATCTTGAACCTCTGATTTATGACTTAAAGAAACTCTGGGGTGAAGGTGTGATGACCTATGATGCTTCACGAAGGAGAGACATTTCGTTTGCATGCTATGTTGTTTTGCACTATTAATGACTTTCCATCATATGGGAATTTGTCTGGATATAGTGCCAAAGGAGCTAAAGCGTGTCCTATTTGTGAAGAGAACACTGATTCAACAAGACTAAAACATGGCGGTAAGACTGTATATCTTAGTCATCGAAGGTTTCTTACAAAATTTCATCTGTATCATAGGAAGCACAAAGCATTCAATGGATTGAATGAGGAACGGAGTGCACCTAAACCTATACCAGGAGAGGTTGTTTATGAAAGAGTAAAATATTTTGTCAATGAATTTGGTAAGAGATCACAATGTACTATGGCCACACAGAGTGACAAATCTTTATTCAAGAAGAAGTCAATATTTTGGGATCTTCCTTATTGGAGTTCTTTGACAGTCAGGCATTGTATCGATGTCATGCACGTTGAGAAAAATGTATGTGATAGTGTCATTGGTACTTTGTTGAATATACCAAGTAAGACTAAAGATGGAATAAAATCCAGACTGGACCTACGTGAAATGGGAATAAGGTAAGAATTAACAAAATTACGTGATATGGGAAATCGGAGAACATACCTCCCGCTTGTTACACATTTTCTAGAAAGAAGAAGAAAGCTTTTTGTGAATGTTTGGTAAATGTTAAGGTGCCATAGGGTTACTCATCCAACATCTATAGATTGGTATCAATGAAAGATATGAAGTTGATAGGTCTTAAATCTCATGATTGTCACACTCTAATGCAACAAATATTGCATGTGGCAATTCGATCTATATTTCTGAAGCATGTAAGGTTTGCAATCACCAGACTTTGTTTCTTTTTCAACAATCTGTGCAACAAAGTTATTGACCCTAATACTCTCGATAATTTGCAAAGAGAAGTGGTTGTTACCCTATGTCAGATTGAGATGTATTTCCTTCCTTTGTTCTTTGATATCATGGTACATCTTGTTGTCCACTTGACTAGGGAAGTGAAAATGTTGGGACCAATTTTCTTGCATTGGATGTATCCCTTTGAATGATACATGAGCGTTTTTAAAAGTGATGTTCGAAACCGTTATCGGCCTAAAGGGTGTATTATTGAGGGTTATGTGGTGAGAGAGGTTATGGATTTTTGCAATGACTTTCTCAGTGGTAATGACACTCCTGGTAATGATAATAATATTGAGGAGCAATTTGGCAAAGGAATTTTGGGATCACGGGTGAAAGTAATCAGCCGTGAGCAGTTGGAACAAGGTCACTTGTATATTTTACACAACATGGACGAAGTGAGTGTTTATATCGAGGAACATACCAATTTCATCAAGAGACAATATCCTCGAGCCAATACAATGTGGCTTGCTAGAGTGCATAACAAGACTTTTGTTAAGTGGTTTGAAGATAAAGTCTTACATCAACTATCCCAAACACCAAATGATATTACTGAACTATCAAATGCCTCGCCTTTAAACCAAAATTGAATGTTATGTCTTATGAAGGGTATGTCATTAATGGATTCACATATTACACAAAGCGCCAAGATGATAAGAGTGTCGTCCAAAACAGTGGGGTCACCCTTCATGCGTCGACTATGTTTTTTACAAGTGCAAAAGATAAGAGTCCACGTGAAGATAAAATATCACATTACGATGTCATTGAAGACATATGGGAGTTTGACTACATAGATTTCATAATTCCACTCTTCAAATGTAATTGGGTTGATAACACCAAAGGAGTTATAGTGGATGAATTGGGTTTCACTTTAGTGAACTTTGAAAAGATTGGCGAGAAGGGTGAACCATTCATATTGGCATCACATGCGAAACAAGTATTTTATATCGATGATCCTGTAAATGATAAATGGTCAATTGTTCTTCATGGCAAAAGACAATTCATTGAAGATGACTTGTATGTGCGCGGAGATCACAATGAAGGATTGTTAATTGATAAAAAAATTGTAATATTAGAGCCATGTTTATATTTTTTTATATGTTTTATTTTTTTGAATGTGAACTTTACAATGTGAATTACTTTACAATGTGAATTTTACCATGTGAATTACTTTACAATGTGAATTACTTTGCAATGTGAATGTGAACTTTACAATGTGAGCTTTACAATGTGAATTACTTTACAATGTGAACTTTACAATGTGAATGTGAACTTTCAGATGGCTGAGCATTCACCTGATGACCGTGCTAATGATTACTGTGAGGGTGAGGATATCAATGCGCTGCCTCACAATGTAAGTTTTAAAAATATATCATACATTTATATCTATATGTCCATTTATAGTTATATCTTGTAAGTGTGTTTATTTTGTCGAATTTTAGGTTGATGATGCACATGTACCCTCTGAAGCACTTGAGACACTTGATGAGAAACACCAAAAAGTTGATAAGAGAAGAGGCACCACTATGATGAAGAAGTTAACAGTGCTAAGGGGCAATGGACCCAAACTTGTTATGGATTTTGTTAATGCAGGAATGCAATTGGAGTGAATTGCAATTCGTTTGTTTCATATCTTGGGTATGTTACTCGTAGCCATTGTGATTTTAAGATAGATTCTTGGCATAAAGTTCCTAAGGGGAAGAAAGACGTAATATGGAAGGATTTATGCGTGAGTTATTATTAATTTGCAATTCTATTTTGTAGATTACTAATTTTTTGGATACTAGTTAATAGTAATTCAATTTTGCAGAGTATATTTGCATTGGATGAAAAGCTGCATCGTAAATGTGTGATGTAACACTATGGGAGAGTCATAAGGAACTATAGGACAAATCTCACCTGAGAATACATAAAAGAAGGTGACAAGAGGAAGAAGACAACTACTGAATAGTGGAACTTCCTGGACCAAGAAGAATGGGACGTGTTTGTTGCTTCAAGAAAAACTGATGAATTCAAGGTATTAGGCATCACTCCCAATTTAATTAATATGCATTGTATTCACCTATTCAAGATTAACATTTAGTGTTACTAACCAAATCATTAATGTGCATACTAACTAGGCCCTCAGTGAGGCACAAAGGCAAGGCATGCATTGAATGTGCATGACCACACAATGGGTCCAAAGGGGTATGCAGCCATTCGCCAAAGACTACAACTTGAGTCTACTGCTTAGTCTGCTACTACTCAGGAGTCCTCTACTATAGGTACCACACCTCTGCCTCACCATGATGTCTGGATAGCTGGGAGGCAAAATAAGAATGGAGAAATAAGGAAGCCCACAACTGCTGAGGTGACTGCAAAAATGGCAAAATAGAACTCTTAGAGCAATCGTTCGAATATTGATTATTTGTGGTGTTTACTTAATTACAAAATTTTGTTTTGGTGATTAGCGGGAGCTGCACAAGCTGAGGAAACAAGACAAGTTCATCGCCCTGAGGGCTCAAGGGATGAATTGACAGTTGCTCTGGGTAACCCAGAGCATCCAGGATGTGTTAGGGTTGCAGGCGCTGGTGTGGGCATCAAAGCGTTCTTTGGGCCATCCCAGTGCAAACATGTCCCAAAAGCGGGAATTTCACAAGAAGGGCTAACCTATTCTTTCTTTATATAGTTACTATAAAAGAGAATTCAATAATAAGAAGCTAACATTTCTTTTATCCATATATAGGTAGATAAGATAGTTGATAGGAGAGTCAATGAAGTAGTTGATAAGAGAATCAAGGAAGTAGTTGATAAGACACTCCATGAAGCAATGATCAAGTGGCAGGCATCTCTGACTGCCACTCAGCTGATAGTACCTATGGCGTCCCGCTCTACTCTTACTACAGAGGTTGGGAGTAGTAATCCTGTAGACCCACCACCTAACACATCCGTTGTAAGTATTTTTATGACATAGTAACTAGTCTTTTCAAGATGATATGTTTTCAAGATGATATGTATATATGCATATAACATTCTTTACACAAATTTGTAGGGGTTGAAGCCATGCCATCTAAAAAGTAAAGAATATGTCATTGCAGAGGCGTCGGCTTACCCATCCCTACCAGGGGAAATGTTTCATGGGTCTCCATTACCAGCTGATTGGGTTCGTGTGAGCCCGCTACGTATACTCCCCAAGTGGATGGATCTTCCATTGCCATATGCCCACCCAGATTGTGAAATGCTTGGTAAGGCAGAAGGCGGAGTGATATTGTGGCCAAAAGAGGATGTCGTCTATACTGAAATTGTATGGTAAATTTACATTATGTTAAATTGTTAGTGTGTATATGATGTCAATTGATCTGAGATTATATATATATATATATATATATATATATATATATATAGGTTAAAAAGAAGACACCCAGAGCATCTAGGCCTCCACCTCCACCTCCTACATTACCAAGTTGGGTTCCACAAGACCTACCTGTCCTGTTAGGTCCTAATTGTAGGGGTATGGCAATATGGTTAGGCGAACATGATATAAATTGCCCTATAACTGTTTCTATAGATGCAGATGTTGCAGGTCAATCATACAAAAACAAACTATTTATACAAGATATTTTGGAGTTGTTTCGATATGATTGACTAAATACATCTGTGATAGAGCTATGGATAAGGTGAGATCTTATAAAGACCCGATCTTTACGATCAAATATTTACAAAATAATATCACAATCATAAACAATCTTTATTACAATCATGCTTGTACATCAGAGTCGCGGAAGCTTACAAATATGATTAAAAGTTTAAGAAATAGAATTCATTCTATCTAGTCTTCAACGAAGGACTACCCAGTGCACGTCTCTTCAAGCTCCTCCATCTATTACCTACCCATGAGATCCCAGAGGGAACGAAACCAGACATGGACCCCATTGAAGGGAAAATAAAGGGTCAGCAAAGCTGGTACTAAATCCAAATCATTGAACTATGTACGAAATAGGTTTAAATGTATAATAAAAGTTAGGAAAGGACTATTTGGTGGAGTAAAGGATAACAAAAAGAAATTCCATTATCAACTTCAAGATAGCAAATCTTTCACAAGAATATCATTAATAAAGATTCAATAATTCAAATATGCAAAATTTATCCAAGCTATTCACAAGGTATATCAATTTCAAGATATTCTATTTGGCAAGTTTTGGCACCTTTCTATCATATCTTTTCTAGGGCTAAGTGCCTTGTGTTCTCACACTCTAGGAGAGAACAACACTAGTGCCTTATTAGCTATTCCAGTTAACTGGGGGACAACTAATCCCTATCCACTGCGCAGGGTTGTGGGGTACTTGACCCACTCAAGTGAGCCAAAGCTCTATAGGGCTAAAGCCCAAGGGACCAAAGTCCACAAGGAGTTAAAACTCCAAATAGATCAAGTCCAGTGCCAAAATAATTATCAAAAATAATTTATCAATTACAAAATGAGAGTGGTGAACTTTCAAGAATAAGTAGATGTTTCTAAACTATATGGAATTCACCACGAATCAAGATATATGTGTGTCCATCAAGAGGGAAAATAATTCAACAATAAAATAGAAGATTTAGTACCTCAATTATCCAAGTCTCCATAGGTTGCACAATCACCAAGAATGGATTCAAGAGTGAGAAATCTACAAAGTATGGTAATGGTATCATCACTTGGCTTGGAATCAACTACTTGTTCAATCTGAGTTATTTTGTGATCAGATTTCCATCTAAGATTTCTATTCAATATTCTACCCATTGTTATGATTTCTATATTTAAATTTAGGCTTCATACTCCAACATATAGTTGTTTCCTTTATTGTAGGTCCTAAAATGTTATCCTCTCGTATACAACTATCTTCAAAATATATTAAGTAGGGTAAGTATAATCCCCATATCCATACTCTATTTATAATAAGAAATATAATTGTATATCTATACATATGCATTCTGGGTCGTGATTACTATGCGACATATGTTAATATGTTAGATCATCAATGACAAGTTAATTCAAAATATTACTAGCTTATGTGTATAAATAGAGTTATTGCATAATAGTGCTATACTATCATTAAGACTATAGTCTTCAATGATCATAAGATTGTATGCATATTATTCATTTATTATTCTAATTAGGAGCAATAATTAAATATTGTAGATACTGGTCATTTTGGTCAAATTAAATTGGATATAAACACTTTTCGGCATTTAGTACTTTTCCTCTATACATAATCATTTATCTCTCTTTATTGACTCGTTAATATGTACTTTTATCATTTTATCATCCTAATTAGGAGTCAACATCATAACATATAGTTATTAGTCATTAGGGTTGGATTTTGTCAAATGTAAGTTAATCCATCCTTTTAGGAGAATATGGGGTTTAACCCATTTCCTACAACAAATAAAGGCTTTTATACCTTTTCTTGGTTAATCATTTTAAGCGATGCAATTGTCACATGCGAGTATAATTATATATGTATGCTATAGGGAATGATTTATTTTGTATCTAGTCTAATATCTACTATGTTACATATTGTACTTTATATAACTACAGTTACATTGATTATTAACATTAATTATATGATATTAATTAGCTATGAGAACAGAAGAAGAAATGAAGGGGAGGAAAAGGACCTGCTGGCAGAAACAGGGGAGTCATCGACAGGTGGGTGAGGAGTTGTGTTGACATCTGGACCTCGATTGGTGTCAGTGAGATTTAGTGAGGGGCGCCGAACTCGGAGCCTGCCTCTTCTTGCTCCGCGAAGAGGCATAGCAGCAGAAGTGGCACGTTGGAAGTTGGTCGGAACTCCATAACAGGGGTGAGGGTACCGCAACACTGAAGGGGATTGATCACTAAGTCCAGAGGGGTTGGAACGGCAGATGGAGCATAAAGGAAGGTGACGATGGTGTGAGAAAGCACCGACAAGGGCCAGAACTTCGCCAACAATTTCTAGGTGGTAAGAGAGGATGACTAAGATGGTCTATGAAATTTGGATGATCATAGGGAGGAAAAAGTAGCTAGGAAGCTTCGTTCGCTGAGGGGGAAGCTTTTAGTGAAGTTAGGCCATTACGAGGAGAATCAGGTAGTGATAGAAGGGTCACCTCGGCTGAGGGAGGTGAGGGCTCGTCGACATTGGGGTCTGGGATTTATATAGGAGAAAAGGAGGGGATGGTCAAGCCTTTGGTTTCTCATCGAAGGTTTAGAGCTAATCAATTTCTCATGAGACATCACAACTCCCTGTATGGAGATCTTCGTCGTTTCAAGATTTAAAAGGATGATAGATCAGGTGTTTCTCCTCTAGTGCAAGGAGAAGGTCTTGAGATAGGCGGTTTGGTAGAGTAAAGCATTGGAAATTCAATGCAAAAGAAACAGAGGGGCGAGGTGGAACAAGAAGGGAGAAAACGGTCGTCAAGAGGGAGCACAACAACCGTCGGGTCAGAGAAGACGACCCCTGTGCTCGCCGCTCACGCGAGCCGACTATTGCAGCGACTGGGTCTCACATTTATGCAGTTCTGATCTATTTACTTATTGTTTACTAGTGTTATACGATGTCGAAGAATTTGAGAGAGTAAAGGAAAAGTGATTGTTTCCGTCAGAAATGGAGGAAGGTAGTAATCTATTAAATGTGTTCCATCGAAAAAGGAGATAAATTGTAATTATCAAATAGAAATGGCGATTCATTATATAGGAAATTGAATAGTGTATTGTTTATAACAATTATTTAGTCAGGTGCATTTACGACACATTGACTAGTCCAATAAAATTTCAAATCGGTAAGGAGGCCATGTAACGTGCTAATATATGAATGATGCTTCTCTGTTTGCGTATGTATTTGACGATTCTGTCAATGTTGTAAAATTCTAAGTCATTATTAATAAAATCCCTACACTTTCTATCTAATCCCACATTTCTAAAAAGTTACCAACTGTGATTCTAACATCTTCATATGTTTTAGTTTATCTGTTATTGATCGTGCATATCGAACAATTTGAATTAATTCTTAAATTTTAATTATATAAAATTTATTTCAAACTAATACCAAAGACAATGAGTTTAAACTGGGTCAAGCTAATCCAAAGTGCTTCCTGGTTCATTTAGATTCGGTCAATTATGTATGAAGTGTACTTTTGTGTGCAACATTGAGAGCACTTCAAAAGAAATTATAATACAAATTAGAGATAAATGGATAAAGGGTTTTGAGCGAGAAAAAATGATATAGTATAGTTCAAAATAGAAATATTGTCCCAAAAAGTACAAAATTCAGTATGTTACAACTCTTCCACCCTTTAAATAGATTTCATCCCCGAAATCAAATCTTTAAAAATAATATAGCAAGACTTAACCAATAATTCCCTAGCATACTATTCTTGTTTGCTCAAATGTCATTCCCAAGTAAAACACACACATCTGTTCTCCTTCCACTAGCCTATGCCCTAGTTAGAGTGACCAACAAATTTTCTAACCACCCCCATATAGTTATTAAATTGATTTGGGATCAAATACACTTGAAAGGTATATCTTCTAGCTAGGTAAGCACATAGAGATGACACATCCATGTAAGAATTCTAATATATGTTCTTATATGAATCTATACGATTTAATATGCATCAATTATTTTATCAACAATATTTTTACCACAAAATAATTGGTGAAATAATAGATATAAAAATTAAACCTAATAATTTTATCATCTTTAATCTAATATATTTATCTCTAATGCTGGAATGATATATATATTGTGTCATAATTTAATTATACTTTTTTTTTCATTTTCAAGTGGGGTATAGTTCCATGTAAATGTGATGTCAATACCATATTTGTTCACCAAAGTTCTATATGTGGGTTAAATATTATATCGGACCTAGATTTTTTTTCTTACAAAAATTATTGATTATGACTTAACCTTGATTGGATTCATATTCTGACCCCTTTTATTTTAGTATCACATAATTTATTTTCTATGACTCTAGGTCACATCGATTTTCTAGAGTTTTTTTTTGGACTTAATAACTACTCATTCAAATATTGGTTACATCAGCATTATTTTTGACTCTGTCTAAGTCTTGTCTATACAAATTTGAGATCTCCCTGGGCGGCCGTTGGTAGAATCGGCAATGATCCTTGTTCTTTACCTGTAACTTTGCTAGACTATCTGCTACCGCGTTACTAGTTCTTCTCTTGAAACAGATTTCAATATTCATCTGATTTTTCTTCCTGATCTTCACAAGCCAGAGAGAAAACCTAGGCCAGGTTTCATCATCTTCCTTGATCATCCTCACCGCCACACTGCAGTCCAATTCTAGAATAACAGCAGGCCAGCTATGCAATTCAACTTGTTCCAGCGCCAACAGAATTCCGACGAGTTCAGCTTCAGTAGCAATGGATGTATCCACCGGCATGCCCCATGCCCCAACCCATTCTCCTTTGTGGTTCCTGGCAATAGAAGTTGCAGCTGCCCCCCGTTTTGTAACTGCTGCATCCACATTAACCTTAATGGTTCTGCATGGTGGTGGAATCCAATCTTTGCCTATGATATGTGTGGGTTTAGAAGATGTGGCCGCCCACGCCATCCCATGCAGACGGATGTCCCTCCTTATACCTGCCTGTATATGTTCCTTGCTTAAAAGGTTCCCTTCCATGATGTTGCTATTCCGTGCTTGCCACAACCCAACATATCACCCAGAAAAGTTCTTCGTGGAGTCCAGTCTCCTTGATAGTGAATTTGCACCATGTCTCAAGATTTCTTGCTGCAAAGAAAGGTTGCTGCTGGGACAAAGAGATGTGATCCTGCCACACGAATTTAGATACATTGCAGTCCCTTAAGGCATGAATTAGAGACTCATCTTCTTCCTCACATCTAGGGCAAGTGCCCACCTCAGTCATGTGCCGGAGTTTCCTTCTGACGTTTGTGAGGAGTGCATCTTGTCGAGCAAGCCAAGAGAAAGTCTTGATTCTGCCTGCCATGCGTAATTTCCATGGTGACTCCCACTTTCCCGGCGTCACTACTTCTTTCTGCCTTCTAATCAACTCGTAAGCTGAGCTTGTGGAAAAAACACCATTGCCAGTATGACTCCAGCAGCTGCGATCCGCCATATCATCTACTAAAGGTGTATGGATTTGGAGAATTTGTTGTACAATATCATTCTCGAACCAGTCCTGTAGGAAAGCTATGTCCCATCGTCCTTCCTCAATGACTAGGGAGCTCACTTTCAGGTCTGTTATGTCCTCTGGGATCGGCCTCTTCGCTACCTCCCTAAGCCTCAGGTGCTCATTCACCCAGATATCGTCCCAAATGTTCACTGAGTTTCCGCTCAAGGGGATCATCCTGATGTTGTCCTTCATGAATTGACGCGTAGATGCACAGGCTTTCCCTAGTCTCGAAAGTGAGCCTTCTCCCCCTACACTGCATCTGTTAAAGTGTTGCCGCATCACTTTGCACCAGGTAGTCTCCCTTCCGGATAGAAGGTCCCAAGCATGTTTAGCCAGTAGCGCTTGATTCCAGTCCCTCATCGTTTTAATTCCCAAACCTCCCTTGCTTTTTGAGCTAGCAACCTTGTCCCAAGAAACCAAGGAAATGGACCTGCTTCTGCTTCCTCCCCAAATGAATTTCCGTATGATGTTGTCCAGCCGATCGCAGAGCGTGAGGGGTAGGATCGCTGTCTGCATAGCATACGTAGGAACTGCTGTTAGCATGGATTTTGTGAGGCATAACCTCCCTGCGAGAGACAAGCTCCTCGTTGCCCAGGCGCTGACTTTACCCTCCACCTTCTCGACAATGTCTGCATAAGTATGCTTCATCACTCTGGAATGAATGACGGGTACTCCAAGGTAATGCCATAGGTCGTTTGTGACTTGAAAGTGACAACTACGCTAGATCTATCTGCGGACCGATGTCGGAACACTAGAGGAGAAGAATATGCAAGATTTTGATGCTGAGATGGATTGTCCTGACACCTACTCAAAAATCTTGAAGCATTGAAAAATACATCTCATTTGTTCCTTGGTCGCCTGAGCAAAAAGGATCAGGTCGTCTGTGAAGCACACATGAGAAACCGAGATGCCCGATCTGCCCATCTTGACAGGCCTCCATTTCCCGTTACAAGACTGCTCCTGGATCATCTAGCTTAGCCGTTCAATGCAAAGTACAAACAGGTACGGGGAGATTGGATCTCCCTATCGCAACCCTCGACTTGTTTTGAAGGGGAGAGAAGTCTTTCCGTTCCATATCAGTGAGGTATCACCGCCTGAGATTGAGTTGATAATATAAGCTTTAATGGATGCTGGAATTCCCACCCGGTCCAAAGTATCCTGGATGAACTGCCATGACATTTGATCATATGCCTTCGTTAGATCGATCTTAATGGCCATGGTCTTCACTCCCTTTGGATTCTTCATGCCATGTATAAGTTCCTGGACTAGCACAATGTTGTCTGTGATCCGACGCCCTGGAACAAAGCTGCTCTGCTCCTCAGAGATCCAGCTAGGGATATGCTTCTTGAGCCTTTCCACCACAATTTCAGAAGCTAACTTTAGCATTATATTGTTCAAGGAGATGGGGCGCAGCTGCTCACACTTCTCTGGGTTTGGACATTTAGGGATTAAAATGATAGTGGCATTGCAGACCTCATCTGGAAGGGGCTTCCCTTGTAGCATGTCATGAATCGATTTGGTAACTGAGTGTCCAACAATATTCCAGTTATATTGCAAGAACTCTGCATTGACACCATCAGGCCCCGCAGCTTTGTAAGCCTGCATATTGTTCAGCACATGTTGTACTTCCGCGTACATTGGTGTTGCAACAAGTCTAGAGGCCTCCTCCCCACTCAGCTGTTTGAAAGCTCCTGGGATACTGGCTTCGAGTCTGTGGCTCCTGGAATGGCAGCTCTCAATCGGTGCGGACAAAGCCTTTTCGAAGTGGGAAGTTACCATGTGCATGATTTCCTTTTCATCAGTGATCCAGTTACCATGTTGGTCTTTAAGAGCCAACATGGTGTTGGTTCGCTTCCGCTGCTTCACCCAAGCTTGGTAGAAGCATGTGTTATTGACTCCATTGCAGAGCCAATTAATGTGCGATTTTTGCTTCCAGTCCTCTTCTTCCTCATTGATAATCACCTACAACTCAACTTGCATATTAGTGCATAAGGAATCAGTGATGGGATCATACTGATCGACGAGCATCCTTTGGAGCGTGTTGATGTTATGGACCAAGCAGTTTCTTTCCTTTGTTTTCTTTTTCTTCTTTTCCTTCTCCCAATCAAGGATATGATGTCTTACCGAATTGAGAGATGAGTAGAAATCTGCAGTACCTTCCCACTTGGAACCCATCATGTTTTTGAAATCCTCCTCCTTGTTCCAACTAACTTTGGTCAGGAAACGATGAAGGCGTCTTTCTTCCTTCTTCATACGAAGCAGGATCGGGCAATGGTCAGATGAGATTCTGGCTAAATGAATCAAGTTGACATTCGGAAACGAGTTCATGAATTCAACATTTGCATCTGCCCTATCCAATCGTTCTTGCAACATACCATGCTTGTAAGTGAATCTTACTCCTGAGAACCCCAAATCGGATAAACTGGCCTCCATTAACGTTTCTTTGAACACCCTGGCTTCTCTATAATTATACCAGTTGCTCCCGACTTTCTCAGCAGGTGAGAGGGTTGTGTTGAAGTCACCAAGGATAACCCAAGGTTCTGCTCAACGTTATGATATGTTTCCATAGGAGCTGACGAATAGCTAGATGAGGACTGGCATATATAAACGAGACCACCATACTATCGTTGAACCTACAGGTGATGAACTGTCTATGGAAGCACAATATTTGAACTCTTAGCTGATCATCTTTCTATCACACCCATATACCTCCAGCAAACCCCCTTGCCTCCACCCAATAAGAGAAATTGAAGCCCAAATGTTTGATAGTTTTTAAGGCGTTATTTTCACTTATCCACGGTTCAAGAATAGCTACAACATCAGGTTTGTGTTCCCTCATGAAATCCATCAGAGTGGAGCACCTTTCTTTGTTCCCAATACCCCTAACATTCCAGCACATAATTTTCTAGAGTATTATATGTACATGGAAATTATAGCTACAAAATATCAAGTTCATCATATTTATCTTAATTCCACATATTATTAACTACATTTTAATCCATTGCAATCTTAATTTTATACATACAAAGATCTAATGTTGAGTTTCAAGTGTCATAGATCTTCTATATACTTATTTCTCAAAAGGGGTAATTTGCACTTTATAAAGTAAATATACTGTCCATATTTTAGATAGATGCATCATTTTTTTAAATGAGGATTTTCATCCACAATATATGAAGTAAATCTATGCCTAGGGGAGTCCAAAAGGTAGTGACATGATCTAGATGAATTTCTAGACTAAGGTACATTGGAACATAAGCTCTTAGTGTTCCCTACTTGTAATCTAAGCGTATCCTAGAAATTAGGACAATTATACTAGGATATATCATCCTTTATTTTTTTTTCTAAGTTCGTATTACTCCATTGGTGTCCTACCTAACCCTAATTTTCCATAAGACATGCATGAGTGTCGATCGTTTATGGATCTGATACCATATTGTAAAGACCCGATCTTTACGATCAAATATTTACAAAATAATATCACAATCATAAACAATCTTTATTACAATCATGCTTGTACATCAGAGTCACGGAAGCTTACAAATATGATTACAAGTTTAAGAAATAGAATGCATACTATCTAGTCTTCAACGGAGGACTACCCAGTGCATGTCTCTTCAAGCTCTTCCATCTATTACCTGCCCATGAGTTCCCAGAGGGAACGAAACAACACATGGACCCCATTGAAGGGAAAATAAAGGGTCAACAAAGTTGGTACTAAATCCAAATCATTGAACTATGTACGAAATAGGTTTAGATGTATAATAAAAGTTAGGAAAGGACTATTTGGTGGACTAAAGGCTAACAAAAAGAAATTCCATTATCAACTTCAAGATAGCAAATCTTTCACAAGAATATCATTAAGAAAGATGCAATAATTCAAATATGCAAAATTTATCCAAGCTATTCACAAGGTATATCAATTTCAAGATATTCTATTTGGCAAGTTTTGGCACCTTTCTATCATATCTTTTCTAGGGATAAGTTCCTTGTGTTCTCACACTCTAGGAGAGAATGACACTAGTGCCTAATTAGTTATTCCAGTTAACTGGGGGACAACTAATCCCTATCCACTGCGTAGGGTTGTGGGGTACTTGGCCCACTCAAGTGAGCCAAAGATCTATAGGGCCAAAGCCCAAGGGACCAAAGTCCACAGGGAGTCAAAACTCCAAATAGATCGAGTCTAGTGCCAAAATAATTATCAACAATAATTTATCAATTACAAAATGAGAGTGGTGAACTTTCAAGAATAAGTAGATGTTTCAAAACTATATGGAATTCACCACGAATCAAGATATATGTGTGTCCATCAAGAGGGAAAATAATTCAACAATAAAATAGAAGATTTAGTACCTCAATTATCCAAGTTTCCATAGGTTGCACAATCACCAAGAATGGATTCAAGAGTGAGAAATCTACAAAGTATGGTAATGGTGTCATCACTTGGCTTGGAATAAACTACTTGTTCAATCTGAGTTATTTTGTGATTAGATTTCCATCTAAGATTTTTATTCCATATTCTACCAATTTTTATGATTTCTATATTTCAATTTAGGCTTCATACTCCAACATATAGTTGTTTCCTTTATTGTAGGTCCTAAAATGTTATCCTCTCGTATACAACTATCTTCAAAATATATTAACTAGGGTCAGTATAATCCCCATATCCATACTCTGTTTATAATAAGAAATATAATTTTATATCTGTACATATGCATTCTGGGTCATGATTACTATGCGACATACGTTAATATGTTAGATCATCAATGACAAGTTAATTCAAAATATTACTAGCTTATGTGTATAAATAGAGTTATTGCATAATAGTGCTATACTATCATTAAGACTATAGTCTTCAATGATCATAAGATTGTATGCTTATTATTCATTTATTATTCTAATTAGGAGCAATAAATAAATATTGTAGATACTAGTTATTTTGGTCAAATTAAATTGGATATAAACACTTTTCGACATTTAGTACTTTTCCTCTATACATAATCATTTATCTCTCTTTATTGACTCGTTAGTATGTATTTTTGTCATTTTATCATCCTAATTAGGAGTCAACATCATAACATATAGTTATTAGTCATTAGGGTTGGATTTTGTCAAATGTAAGTTAATCCATCCTTTTAGGAGAATATGGGGTTTAACCCATTTCCTACAAAAAAATAAAGGCTTTTATACCTTTTCTTGGTTAATCATTTTAAACGATGCAATTGTCACATGCGAGTATAATTATATATGTATGCTATAGGGAATGATTTATTTTGTATCTAGTCTACTATCTACTGTGTTACATATTGTACTTTGTATAACTACAGTTACATTGATTATTAACATTAATTATATGATATTAACTAGCTAAGAGAACAGAAGAAGAAATGAAGGGGAGGAAAAGGACCTGCTGGCAGAAATAGGGGAGTCATCGGCAGGTGGGCGAGGAGTTGCGTTGACATATGGACCTCGATTGGTGTCAGTGAGATTTAGTGAGGGGTGTCGGACTCGGAGCCTGCCTCTTCTTGCTCCGCGAGGAGGCATAGCAGCAAAAGTGGCACGCTGGAGGTTGGTCGGAACTCCATAACAGGAGTGAGGGTACCGCAACACTGATGGGGATTGAGCACTGAGTCCTGAGGGGTCGGAATGGCAGATGGAGCATAAAGGAAGGTGAAGATGGTGTGAGAAAGCGCCGACAAGGGCCAGAACTTCGCCAACGGTTTCTAGGTGGTCGGAGAGATGACTAAGGTGGTCTATGAAATTTGGATGATCTCGGGGAGGAAAAAGTAGCTAGGAAGCTTCATTGGCTGAGGGGGAAGCTTTTAGTGAAGTCAGGCCATTACGAGGAGAATCAGGTAGTGATTGAAGGGTCACCGCGGCTGGGGGAGGTGAGGGCTCGTCAACATTGGGGTATGGGATTTATATAGGAGAAAAGGAGGGGATGGTCAAGCCTTTGGTGTCTCATCGAAGCTTTAGAGCTAATCAATTTCTCATGAGACATCACAACTCCCTATATGGAGATCATCGTCGTTTCAGGATTTAAAAGGCTGATAGATCGGTTGTTTCTCCTCTGGTGCAAGGAGAAGGTCTTGAGATAGCCGGTTTGGTAGAGTAAAGCATTGGAAATTCAATGCAAAAGAAATGGAGGGGCGAGGTGGAGAGAGAGGGGAGAAAACGGTCTTCAAGAGGGAGCACAACAGTCGTCAGGTCAGAGAAGACGACCCCCGTGCTCGCCCCTCACGCTAGCCGACTATTGCGGCCACTGGGTCTCACATTTATGCAGTTTCGATCTATTTACTTATTGTTTACTAGAGTTATATGATGTCGAAGGATTTGAGAGAGTAAAGGAAAAGCGATTGTTTCCATCAGAAAAAGGAGGAAGGTAGTAATCTATTAAATGTGTTCCATCGGAAAAGGAGATAAATTGAAATTATCAAATAGAAATGGCGATTCATTATATAGGCAATTGAATAGTGTATTGTTTATAACAATTACTTAGTCAAGTGCATTTACGACACATTGACTAGTCCAATAAAATTTCAAATCGGTAAGGAGGCCATGTAACATGCTAATATATGAATGATGCTTCTCTGTTTGCGTATGTATTTGGCGATTCTGTCAATGTTGTAAAATTCTAAGACTTTATTAATAAAATCCCTACACTTTCTATCTAATCCCACATTTCTAAAAAGTTACCAACTGTGATTCTGACATCTTCATATGTTTTAGTTTATCCGTTATTGATCGTGCATATCGAACAATTTGAATTAATTCTTAAATTTTTAATTATATAAAATTTATTTCAAACTAATACCAAAGACAATGAGTTTAAACTGGGTCAAGCTAATCCAAAGTGCTTCCTGGTTCATTTAGATTCGGTCATTTATGTATGAAGTGTACTTTTGTGTGCAACATTCATAGCACTTCAAAAGAAATTATAACACAAATTAGAGATAAATGGATCAAGGGTTTTGAGCGAGAAAAAAATGATATAGTATAGTTCAAAATAGAAATATTGTCCCAAAAAGTACAATATTCAGTATGTTACAGATCTTCTTTATACATCCATATACCTTGTGTAGGATCTAGTGATCTGGTTTCTTATATATTAATGCATACATAATATATGTTTTGCAGCTACTTAGACTAGATATGTGCAGATTTTTCATGCGAACATGTAGGATTTTTTTATTCCATCTTTGATAGTTCTAGTAGCTAAAGACCGTTCGTCAGTTCAACAATACTGTTGTGATGCTTTTACAAGTTTTGCTCAAAATAACAAGACGGTGATAATAGCACTATGCAATGTGGAGTAAGTTTACTTTGCTTATAATTTTACTTAAGAAAATTACATTTTTATTGTGGATTTTGAGTTATTAATTTTTAAATTTTTTACCTCTAGGGGTATGCATTGGGAGTTACTAGTTATTGTCCTCGAGATGTTCACTGTCTATTATTTAGATCCTAAGGGGAGTAAATTGAATTCATAATATGGAAACACGATGAAAATGACATTATTCCGGTGAGAAATATTTCATTTTCATAGCCGTTAACATATGTTATTACATTACTATTTAATTATGCAATGTACTGTGTTACATTAACATGTAGGGGCTTAGATGAGTTCAAAAAGGCTGGAGAAAAGGTCCCCAGGAAAAAGAACTAGCCAATAATTTAGAAGAACATAGAAGTAAGTTCCCGACTGTAATGTATATATTATTTATGTAAATAGTGCTTAATTAGTTGTATTTTTTAATATTTTGTATGTTTCAATTTATAGTGTGCTACACAAGACAACAGATGGGCATGTGCATACTATGTGATGTAATTTATGCACATGATTATCAAATATTTTGCAGTGGACATCGATACCATTCCTGAGGTATTATATATAGTCTCATTAGATAATATGAAATATATCAATCTTATTTATATATTATTAATTATATATATACATCATTCTCTTTGCAGGTGTTTAAAACTGACCCTACTACATGAAAGGCCATACTAGATGTACATGCTCCCTATACGATGGAAGAATAAAATGATGTAAGAGAAGAATGGGCAAAAGCCATACAAGTAGTGGGGGTTTTAAAATATAATTGGGATGTTGATAGCAAATAATGACTAAAGAATGATATTTTTTAAATGAATTTCTGAATTGTAATATGTGTGAATGTTTCTACATGTCTAATTGTTTCTACATGTGTCTAAATGTTTATACATGCGTGAATGTGAAAATGAATAAAACTGTTGGTTGCTATATGAATGTTTTTACATGTGTGAATGTGAAAATGAATGGAACTGCAGATTGCTACATGAATGTTTCTATATGTGTGAAAATTGAATGGAACTCTAGGTTGCTAAATGTGTGACAATTAATGTTGTTAATTTTGTAGGTTTGTGGCCTGTTGTTGGATGGTATCAATGGATGTCGTAAAACCTGTAGTTCATAACTGAACTGTAGGTTTCTCATCCTGCAACCAACCACAATAGGCATGCAGACTGATTAAAAAAAAACATACAATAGGCGTCGGTTATTTGAAAAAACCGACGACAAATGCTTTCAACGTCGGATAATAGCTAAAACCGATGCCTAATGAGATCAGACACCACGGCTGTGCTGGCCAGCACTGCCGTGGTAGAAGGTGATATGACGTCGGTTATCAATAATAAACCAACGCTAATGTATACTTACATCGTCAGATAATAGCTAAAACTGACGCCTAATGAGGCCAGACACCACGGTCGTGCTGGCCAGCACAGTCGTGGCTGCAGGTGATATGGCGTCGGTTATTAATAAAAAACCGACGTTGATGGTGTCCTAGATGGCGCTCTTTCTATAGAACGAAGGTTTATGGCGTCAGTTTTTGTAGTAATAACTGACGCCTATATCCCCCTGTTGGCGCATTTTTGGTGGCGTGCGAAGGTTTCTAGCGTCGGTTTGGAAACTGACACCTAATGGTTTGCCTTTTAGCGGCACCCACATAGGTGTCACATTGAAACTGACACTAAAGGGCTTAAATAACCGACACTAAAGGTGGGTTATGTACTAGTAATAGCTTTTAGTTATCTGTTTGAGACTTCAACTTGACCTCTTGTCTGCGGATGATAAGGCATGGCGATCTTGTGTTTTACTCTTTATTTTTATAGAAGTGCTTCAAAACTACGTTCTAAGAAATGTGACCCTCCGTCGGATATGACTGTTCTAGGAACTCTGATCTAGGGAAAATAATATCCTTGAACGGCTTAATAATTGGCTTAGAGTCACAAGATACAGTAGGTATAGATTCTATCCATTTGGATACGTAATCCACAACAACCAATATATAGGAGAATCCATATGATGAGGGAAATGGACCCATATAGTCCACTCCCCATACATAAAAGAGTTCAATTTCCTGCCATAGAGTTAGTGGAATTTTGTTCCGCTTGGATATCCATCCAAAGAGCTGACATTTACCCCATGATTGTACAAATTCATGTGCATCTTTTGCTATTGTCGGCCAGAAAAAACCTGACCGTAAGACTTTAAGAGCAGTCTTCTTTGAACTCATGTGCCCTCCAGTGGGGCCAGAATGACAGTGTTCCAAGACTGGGGTGATTTCTTCTTCAGGAAGGCAACGATAGAATAATCCATCTGTAGATAAGAAGAAGAGGTATGGTTCAAGCCAGAAGTACTTCTTGACATCATGGAAAAATTTCTTCCTGTCATGATAGGAAGAAGAAGGATGGACAATTCCCATAGCCAGATAGTTTACTATGTCGGCATACCATGGGAATCCAGTGGTGACCTTCATGAGTTGGTCATCAGGTAGAGAGTTGCGGATAGGTATATTTTCTTCATCTTGAGCCTCAATGTGACTCAAGTGATCAGCGACAGCATTTTCCACCCCACATTTGTCCGTTATTTCCAAGTCAAACTCTTGAAGCATCAGCACCCAGCGAATAAGTCTAGGTTTGAGGTCTTGTTTTTGAATCAGATATTTTATTGTTGAATGATCTGTGTAAACTATAATCTTTGATCCGGTCAGGTAAGGATGAAATTTCTAAAAAGCATAGATGACTGCCAAGAATTCTTTTTCTATAGTTGTATAGTTCTTTTGGGCCTCATCAATCATTTTTATGCGTAATATATCAAGTAGGGCTTCTTATCTATCCTCTACCCTAGTACTGCTCCTATAGAGTAGTCACTGACATCACACATTATTTCAAAGGGCTATGACCAATGAGGAGATCTTAGTATAGGCATAGAGATTAAGGCATTCTTTAGAGTCTTGAAGCTGTGTAAACATTCTTGATCAAAATTGAAGTCTGCATCTTTAGTTAACAGGTGAGTCATGGGCTTTGCTATTTTTGAAAAACCTTGAATGAATCTTTGATAAAATTTGGCATGGCCCAGGAAGGCTCGTACTCCTCTGATGTCTTTTGGTGGTGACAACTTTGAAATGACATCAATTTTTGCTTTGTCTACTTCAAACCCTCATTCACTCACTCGATGCCCGAGGACAAGACCTTCTGTCACCATAAAGTGACATTTTTCCCAATTAAGAATCAGATTTGTTTCCTTGCATCTTTGTAGCACCTTACTAAGATTAAGCAAATAGTTATCGAAGGAATCTCCATAGATTGAAAAGTCATCCATGAATACTTCCATGATAGATTCAGTTAAACCTATAAATATGGTGGGCATACATCTCTGAAATGTTGCGAGTGCATTACATAGCCCAAAGGGCATCCTCCTGAAGGCGTAAGTTCCAAAAGAGCATGTAAAAGTTGTCTTTTCTTGATCTTCAGGGTGTATCGGAATTTGATAAAATCTTGAGTAGCCATCAAGATAGAAAAAGAATTTCTGGTGAGCTAGACATTCAAGGACTTCGTCAAGAAAAGGTAAAAGAAAATGGTCTTTCCTTGTTGCCTTGTTCAATTTTCTATAGTCGATGTACATCCTCCACCTGATAATAGTATGGGTGGGTACCAGTTCATTTTTATCATTCAAAACAACAAGGGTTTCCCCCTTTTAAGGGACCACTTGAACCAGACTTACCCATTGAGAGTTGGAAATTGGATAGATAATACCAGCTTTTAATAGTTTTAGACCCTTAAGGAGAACTACCTCTTTGAGATTCGGGTTTAGTCTCCTTTGGTGCTCCTGTGATGGCTTAAATTCTTCCACCATAGGTAATCTATGCATGCACAAAGCTGGATTTATCCCAGTTAGATTGGTCATCTTATATCCATTGGCTTTCTTGTGCTTACTTAACTCAACAAGGAGTCTTTCTTCCTGGTCATCTATCAAAGTGGAACTGATAATGACCGGACATAGTTTTTCTTTGTCTAGAAAGATGTGTTTGAGTTCAGCTGGTAGGACTTTCATCTCAGGTTCCTTGAGCACTTCAGTGGTCTCCAGAGTGGTGACATATTTCAACTCCTCAAAAGTAGCTTCTGGAACTTCTTCGACTTGTTCTAGGTATTGCAGACATTGTCAAACTAGTTTGTTGATTGAAAATTCAGCTTCTGGATTCGCTAAGTCATCTTCCAGAGCATCAGATGGTTCATGAGTTTCTTGCTTTAGTTGGGACATTTTATCTATTGGCTCAAGAAGAAAGACTTCTTCATGGATGCTAGGACTTTAAGGTTGTCAAAGACTCTGAATTGAACAGTTTCTTTCCCTAGCCTTAAGGTAATTGTGCCATCTTTGACATCAATTAGTGCTCTTGATGTAGCAAGGAAGGGTCTTCCAAATATTATTGGATTCTCAAATCTTCTTTTATGTCCATAATAACAAAATCACAAGGGACATAAGAGTCCCTTCCTACCCTTACTGGGATATCTTCAAAGATTCCCAAAGGTGCAGTAATGGTAGAATCAGCCAACTGGATTGTCATTGTTGTGGGTAGCAAATCGGTAAACCCCAATCTTTTACACATGGAAAATGGCATAATAGATATGTTGGCCCCCAAATCAGCTAATCCTTTCGTGCAAGAGGTGTTTCCAAAGGAACATTGGATGCTGAAGGAGCCAATGTCCTTCTATTTTTTTGGCATTTTGTTGAGAATGATGTCAGAAGTAGTCTGAGCTAATAAATAGTCTTGAGTTCTTCGGTCATGTATTTCTTTGATAGAAAATTCTTTAGATATTTAGACCAAGTTGGAATTTTAGAGAGAGCGTCAAGGAACAGAATATCAACATATAGCTTCTTCATTGCTTCCTTGAACTTTTAGAATCTAGAATCCAATTTAGTCCCCCTCAATCTGCCTGGGTAGGGTATCCTGGGCTTGTATGGTGGGACCTCTGGTTCCTTGGGAACTAGTTTTTTCCTTCTCCTTTTCAACCTCTTGATTTGTTCTTACAATTGGGATGATGTCACTTGTATCTTCATCTTCTTGAATGACTTTGGTAGTGTCAGTAAGACCAGGACCAGACGTTGTGGTAACTGCATTCAGTTGTTCTGGTCTGTGTTGATCATGTCTCAGATTTATTTCCAACTGACCTACAAAAGTACCCATCAGAGGTTTCAATTGAGCTACAATTTGTGCCAGTTGGGTCTCTACAACTTTCTATTGAGCCTGTTCGTTGGCAAGCATTGTCTGTTGAGATTGCAACATTTGCCTTATCAGAGATAACTCATCTATCGGTAGAGGTGGGATATTCTTTTTTTGCTGCCCTTGAGGTTGCTGTTGTTGAGGTGCTGACAACTGAAGTTGTTGATTTTTTGGCTGTGTAAACTGGGGTTGTTGCAATTTAGGGTGCAATGGAGGGTGGGTGTATTGATAGTATGAAGAAGAATTTCTAGGGTAGGCAAATCTTTGAAACCCACCTCTATAGTTTCCTTGGTTTCGGTTGTAACTGCTCTGGAATTCAGGTGGTGGTTTATTAGAAGACCCACCTTGTGTTTGGTGCTACGGGTTGGAAGTTCCCGTGGGATTCCCATACTAAAATTCAGGGTGGTTTCTTGGTTGATATGGATTATAGTATGCTTGACCCAGTATGGCGTGGATAGAGTTAACCTACTCTGGCAGCTGATCATCGGGTTGTTCAATGATTGGTTCATATTGTGGTTGAGGTGACTGCAGATTCATCATCACTTTGTATAAGAGGCCACATGATAGTGTGGGATGATCTGATGCATGAAAAGATTCACAAGTCTCAGTAGCTGCTTTGACTTGTTGAACTTGGGAGTTCATCTTCCTATCATATTCTCCAAACGCTATTTTAAGGGCTTGTTGCTTATGACCTATGTTTTTCAGAGCTTCAACAATATCTTTCATTTCTATAGATTCTTCAGTTTTGCATACTTTTAGGACTCCGCCTGTAGATGTTCTTCCCCAATTAGATTGGTTCTCATCTCCGAGCATAACAATCTTCCAGGCGTCCTCACAATTCTTTCTCATGAAATTTCCTCCAGATGAGGAATCCAAAAAATTTCTTTATTTCATCACTTACCCCTCTATAGAATGTTTCTATGAGCTGGTTTTGTGAGACTCCGTGATGTGGGCAGTTTCTCAAAAGTTCCTTAAATCTTTCCCATGATTTTGCTAGAGATTCTCCAGGAAGTTTGTGGAACTGGTTGATATGTCCCCTAATCTGGTAGGTCAATGAGGGAGGAAAGAACTTCTCTAAAAAAATTTCTTCCAAGGGAGCCCAGGTGGTGATTGGCTCTCCATCTAACGAGTTATACCAGCTTAGTGCCTTTCCAACCATAGTGAAGTTGAAAAGTCAGAGCATGATTGCATCGAGCGTAGCTCCGGCTTGTGGCACAAATTGACAAAGTGCCTTGAATCGCTTCAGATGGTCCATGCAATCATCTCCAGTGTTTCCAGAGAACGATATACCTTACATGATTTGGATCCATTGTATTCGAATCTCGAAGTTAGGAGCATTAATGAGTGGAGGTTGAACTTGGTGATTATCCTCAGAATTCTTAGGAACAATATAGTCTCGAAGCAGCTTGTTCCTAATCAATAACTGAGTAGCTGTTGTCGCTGCCTCATTTTCAGATTGAATGTGAGCTTGCTCTTCAGATCGAACATTAGCTTGAACTTGAGCTCGTGTATCAGTGATGAGTTGCGCTCTCTGAGATGCTATAGCCGCATTGACTCTCTCCAATATCAAGGCAGCTTGGTGTTGTTCTTCAGCCATCTGTCTAGCTTGTTGGCGGTTGAGTCTGATGCGTCGGTGGAAGTTTTATTCTACCTCAGAGTCATACTCTGGTTCAAGGGAGAATCCATGGTTTTGCATACACATTTTCTACCTGAGTAGAAGAAAAATCACACTTTAGATGGTATGGAAAAAATGATGGAATCGAAAAGATATGAAGTAGTTATTAAGGTAAAATGTAAAATCCTAATCAACCAGTAAATTGATAAATGAAATTAAAATGTTTCGTTGTCCCCGACAACGACACCAATTTTTTATGGAGCCTCCACTCACGTGAAGTTACGTGCACCACTAAAAATCCTAGAGATGGTAAGTCTCTAAATTTATCCTTATGTGTGCTATAATAAGATCTGCACCCACGTACGCTAAGGTACATGGAAGTCTTGTTGTAGTACAGATGAGGGTCGAATCCACAAGACAACGATCTTGTTAAGGATTAACAAGATGTAAAATGTTATAATTCTATTTATCTACTTAAGAGTTGATATTTAGATCAAAGAGTTGGTCTGATAATTAAACTAAAATGCAAAAGTAAATTAAATGGTAGAAAAGTAAATTTAAAGTTGTAAACAATATTCGGAAGCCACTAGGATGTGCTCCAGAACCCATGTCTGGCAGTAGAAAACCAATTAAATATTTACTTGACTGGAATGAAAACTTGTGGCTAAACAATAAAGAGAATAGTACATGTATATAGATGTAAGTACATAAACCGGTCATATTTAAGATACAAACTAATTTACAATACCGTAGGATTCAAATGAAAATATAAATGAAATTAAATTTAAAAGTTAAACTATCACAGAATTCTACGACATAATCAAATAATGTGAATAGTGAAGGTGACAGTTTAAGATACGTGCATTCTGCAGTTAGAATCTTTGGCTAAAACTAAGATAGTATATAGCCTCTAATTGAATCACTATGGGTATATGTAAAAGAAAAAAATACCTTCGATAGTTAAGCATGCATGCCTACAAAAGGAATACACAGAAAGACGACCATCCTGCATTAAAAACTGCATATATATAAGTAATGATGTGTTGTTTCCATTGGACAAATGAAGGACGATCACGTAGTATTTGATTTCTTATAACTCATTTGCCACAATATTATAATACATATTAATATGCAGTACAACTGGAAAGTTTCATACTATTATAAACAAAAATAAAATTGTTGGGACCATATTTTGCGAGATAGCGGGATACATGGTATGAATTTTGATTTTAACTACACTTTAGATTGTCTACGTGTTACAATTCTGTCTTTCGATCTTAATTGTTTTGCTAATAAGGACACCGTCTCCCCTAAAGCCCAAAATGCTTTGGCGAGTTCCCTTTTTAGCAAAATCGTTAAGGGCATGGATGTTGAATTTGATATGACCGTAAGACAGAAAGCAGTCTTCCAGTGTTTACAGGCTGAACATGTTCATGACTTTCTTCTTGCTATACCTATTGATGGCCTTGGACTACATATGTCTCCAGTGGAGTATCGTACTGTTCTCATATATCATCTTATGATTCCACTTTTTCCTATTGATGAGGTATGCCCAGTGTGCCGCAAATCTTGTTTAGACACTTTTGAGGAGCATGCAGTTCATTGTAGGGAGCTCCCAGGCTTCAAGTATCAACATGATCTTGTAAGAGACGTTCTTTATGATGTTCTTAGATATGCGGGAGTTGTAGCTAAGAAGAAAGCTCCTGTGAACTTTTTGATTGATCCTCAAGAGGGCAGGTCGACACTTAGGCCAGCAGACGTTCTTATTTTTTACTGAGTTTGAGGAAAACATGCATGTGTAGATCTAACAGGAGTTTCTCCATTGGTTGGTCTGAAGGGTGGTGACTTTATTGTGGGACATGCTGCCCGTAAAGCCGTGTCTGCTAAAGTGACCAAACATGAGAAGGCATGTATCGACAATCAACATGTGTTTATCCCGTTTAGTTTTGACATTTTTGGGTTCCTAGCACCTGAGGCTGTGGAGCTTCTTAAGAGAGTTTAAAAAGTTATGCATAATAATGTAATCGATGTGGTGTTTCAGAGGATTGAATTTTTCATTCAAAAAGGGGTGACGGCACAGCTTGTTGCCCGCCTCCCTTCTATTTCCTTATAATCTTGTAGTTTCCAAAAAATAATACGGACTTTGCTTTTCTATTGTTGGGATATCTTACAGTTATGTGTAGATGAATAAGCACTTGAAAGTGACTAATGTTGAAGACATTGAATGCTTAACAGATAACACTACACATCTTAAGTGAATTACATAGAACGATATATCTCTTTTGATGACAGCCAGTCAGCCCGACACTGCAATGTTTCTTTATGTCTTGCATATAGCAACTGCTAGAACATAATTGATAGTAAAGCATACTAAATTTAGTAAAAAACAATTTTGTAAACCTGTACTGAATATTATGAATAGAATAATACAGAATTAGCAGAAAACAAACCAATTTAAAATTTGATCTGATTTCAGTTCTTGATGCGTGTTTTCTAATATGCATATCACTGTATGTCTGAAGTTTACTGTTTTCATTACGAAGAGAACAAAGCTTTCCGTTTCATTACGTTGGACACAACAAAGTTTGAGATGTTGGTGCTGGATATGACTTTGTATATTCAATTTGACAAGGGATGACCAGTAGCAGGTTTCTAGTACGTGAGCGCGGGAACTGAGTAGTTGTTTTTGCTACTTGCGTCTTCTCTTCAACCGTGAGGATATGAATCCAGCGGCATAATGCCTTGATGTTGGGATCTGTAGATTTGACGCATGGCACGTTGGGCAGAGAACTGCAGATTTGATGTAGGAGGGACAACTTTCGTGGAAGCGGCCAAGTCCTGCTAGAGTAGGAGAATCTGTTATTCATTGTTCGTCACCTGTTCACACTATACATACCTATCTTCTTCTTTGTTTGACCCCTTTTTGAGGCTATCAACATTGGTAGGGTTAGATTAGCGTGCAAGACACAAAATATAATCACACCAGGACTATTCTGACAGAAAACAAGTTATACCTGGCCTTTTTTCCCTAAATAGTAGATGGCTTCGACTCCGACGGTCTCAATTAGTGTGTAGCCAGCGGCGGCAAATATTCATTTATATATATATATATATATATATATATATATATATATATATATATATATATATATATACTAGTCTATGCACGTGTTTTGCACGTCTTCTATTAAATTCCATAAATCTCATATAGGATCTTATTTCCTTTATCACCATCCACATAGAGATTGGTCAATTTGAATATCTATAATTATCAAAAAATAGTCTTTTTACGAAAATATTGTCTAGAAACAACACATGTCTTTTACGATTCTATAACCATTATAAACTAATTCAAGATATTAGTCTGATATGGAAAGTAAAGTTGGAAAAATCATCGATTTTATTAAAAAAGTAAAAGGCTAAACATTATGAACTGTAAGAAATGTCAAACTTCATGTTATTAGTATATTAAAAATCTTTAACATAATAATCACAATTGTAACTATATTACTTGACAATATGTGGATTGGTATGTTTATTAAATTCCAAAAAAAATTCTTATTAACTTTTATATTATTTTATATGGATAGATTTGACCACAATCTTGATGCTAATGATTTTGATATATATTTTTAATGCTGCACCATGTTAATTTTTTCTACAAATAACAATGTTAATGTAAGAAAATAAGTTAGAATATAAATAGAATTTATCCTAGTCCATAAACTTTTAGAACTATCATGGAGTTTGTAGATCATCAACAAATATGGATTTTGTAGATCATCTGCAAATTTGAACTATTATAGATCATTTTATACTACATAACTTTGAATTTTGTAGATCATCTGCAAATATGAATAGAAGTGAGCAAAAACGGCTTGCATTGAATTGTTGACCATTTCTTCCACAACAAACTATCATGACCAATTGGATTCATATTTATTGGTGAGTGTTTTTCTACTAATCAAATGTAATTTTTTGGATATATTTATTTATTATACTCACAAGAAAAATAGAAGTCTTTCTCATTGTTTAGGAAGACTACATGTTTCATTTAGGTCTTGAATTTAACTAAGTCTTACGTTCTTTCAGTTGTATGAGAATATACACATATTTATATCTCATGCTCCTAATTTTACAATGTTAGACATTAAAATTATTTATGTTTTTCTAACAACTTAAGCATTATTTTGCACTATATATTGGATTTGTGTTTTTATTGTAATCTTTTAGTTTCATATTTTTTTATGATGTGGGACTATCTCCGAAGACTGTTCCCTAATTCATGAGTTCCCCCAACTACTCACACATTAGGGGACACAAGTTAAGCTCACATAGATGTCGATCTACCGAGGTTTGAACTCAAATCCCCATTTTGAGGACCCCATACCTTCACTATCGAGCTACAACTCCCACAATCTTTTAGTTTCTTAACATTTAGTAACAAATACTTATAGTAGATGGATAAAGTAAGTATCATATCAAGAATATAAGATATTCTTTTACAAGTATTATGGTTTATGATGGTTACAACATTTTCATCAATCATGTGTCATTCAAATTTTTTTATTGATCAATAGTTTCTATTAATTAACAAGCTTCAAAACACTTAACCAAAATAGAAGGAGAAAGAAATGTGTTGTTACTTTGAGATCACCATTTTATCTCTTTTGTTCTTGGAGTAAAGTAACACTTTTATTAACTTTTTATATTTATACGTGTAGATATGTAACAAAAATATAAAGATTTAGTCGCATTATACCATTTTAGATTTCAAATGATATAGTCTCCCATTGAAATAAAATACTTTTTATTAAACTAATTATATCCTTTTATGAGATACATTCCTTGTGTTAAACTAAGAGATCAAAATTTTGGAAGATACTTATTTTAGACTCAAAGTTGCATTCTTCCCATGTGCTTGCTATTTCATATGATTTTCAACTTATGTAGACAATTTGATTGATTCCAAATAATCAAATGTATAATTTCAGCTTAAACTTTTGCACTTGACATGTTTTAGCTCGTACATTAACATTACTAATTTCTTATTATCTAATTTTTTTCAGTCTAAGCAAGTATCGATTATGTCCCCATCAACTAAAAGTCTAGGTTGTTGAACAAATAAATTATATTTCAATAATAATTGAGATCATTGTTTACCAAAAAGATAAAAGGAATTCAATTGGAAGATATGATTACATGTGTAATAATATTTAATTGTATCATGTTATATTTTTTTATCGTAGAAACCTACTAAATACCATATTTGTTCTATACATTATAAGATTTTTGTTTGTGTAGTTCCTTTTACATCAAGGAACATATCCTAATTATGTCATCAATGAATTCTCTATGGAAGTGTATGTGGAATTAGACTAAGGGCATGTTTGATTTTTTGGATTTTGCCGTATCAGATTGTATTTTGGCATCCATCTGTAGAAAGTTTACGTTTGATTTACATGATTCGGAAAACGCGGCTAATCCCGGAATTTCCAGATAGAATAGGAATCCCGCATTTTGATTCCCATCAAAATCCTCCTAGACATCAAAATCCAGCTGTGGCTGACCGTTGGACCCAAGAAAAATAAAATCATATATTTTACAAATCTATGAAATCAAACATAAAATTTGTATTTGTAGGATTTTGACAAAGTAATATTTTAGAAATGCAGAATTTTGTCAAACATAAAATTTGTATTTGTGGGATTTTGACAATGTAATATTTTACAAATGCATGATTTTGCAAAATCCAACAAACCAAACGTACTCTAAACACAATCATATGTGGATATTTGTTGAATGTAGCGTACAAGAAGTTTGGATCAACAATTTAATGGTATTTCAAACAATTCACATTCCCATTCAATCAGAATTACCAAATTAGTGCCTTTTGTTTTGGGTAATATATATGATTTGATACTAAACGTAAAATATCTAAATCATGTCTTTCAATTATCTTAAATCTCGATAATACTTCATGGCAAGGTTTAAGAGAAAATTCGTTTATAATAACAATATTATTTATACGAACATGCTTGATAATATGGAAAGAATAAGACTAATATTCAAAAATTCCATCTTCAAATTCTTAAATTGCAAAAAAGATAGGATGCATTTGGTGCATCAAAAGAAAACACTTCATGAATCGTGAAGATTTCATTAACAATCTATATTGAATACAACGAATCCAATATCCACCGTTTGACACAGACGTCCCATATCATATCTCAAATTTAGATCTCATAAGAAAAAAAAGATAGGATCTTACAAAGGAGTTAAGCTATAAGTTTAAGTATCAACGTAAATCACAACTAAAGCTAAGAGACAAGACCATAGAATATACATGATTTTACGACATACGTTATGCATATATACCATAAGCGCCAGTAGATTTGGCCTTTTCAGAAAAACGTCAACTGCTCTGGCATTTTTTAGCCGCATCATCTATAAAATGCCAATATATATGACACTACCCCCTATAAGTGTGCTATATTGAGAAATAAGTTGGGAACAATACTACTTAGGTAAATTTTTGCACAGAATTGTGCTAGTTCATTTTTTTTCTATATATAACTTATACTTCATTTGTGAGACAGACAAATTGGCAAAGCCAAGGTAACATTATGTAAAAGAACCAACAATCCACTAAAATATAATGATATAATCCGTAACTTTGGTACCTTTATGGTTTCTTAATCTTTGCTTGATTCTTTAATCAGGATGATTTCTTTGTTAGCTTTGTCCTGGCTGGATGCTTCATTCCTTATCCAAGAACTCGACATGCCATGACAGTATGAAATTAAGATAGTATGCAATACATGACTAGCCTGCTGTTGGTGTTAGGACTGTACAATGAAACTATCATTCCATCTCTCGTGGGTGATTCCAGGTAGGTGGATATCAGTGCATTCTCGAAGTCAGTCTGTTACTGGGTCATATGTCAATTCTTCATAGTGCAGACACTAAATGCTCCATGGTTTTCCTTCATGCAAGAAAGAAGAGGATGCAAGTTATATAGTTCTTTGAGATTGGAAAAGCTGTAAAAGTAATAATGTGGCTACTATAATAACAGACATACCAACAATAAAAGCTCAAGGCCCTGAGCACCGAAGTCCAAAGTAAGTCAGAGAGAATGAAGTTCCGTGATGTTGTACACTTGTTAAATGCCTTCATACTCGACTTGAGGAATACTTCTGTTCTAAAAACAACTTCCACTATGAGTCATTCCACTATGGGTCATATGTCTAACAGGTGCTTGCAAGGAGATACAACTAACCAGGTGAAGTGAAAGTTGATGAACCACATCTAAGAATGCAAAGTCGTATGTACAAAAGAGGTTACAAGAAGGAAACGTTTAGTATAACGGCGCAGGAGTCGTTCATTTAGCAGGATTCCCTGATGGGCACCTTGTGTTGTTGGCTTTGGTCGCAGATCCATGCTAGTGGCAAGGTCGGGCCGCCACCATGGTCGTTATTTGCATCACTGGCGGAGCCGAAGAAATTGTAGCCCTTCAATAATTTTACGCCAGAGTGATTGTTGTCTTAGGTCGTGGACTCAATATGCAATCAACAAGGTAGCGCCGGCCGCCACCAGTTTCAAAAGATAACCAGGAAAGTAAAAGTGCCCGGCCGTCGTAGAAGCGTTGTTGTTCCTTGCAGCACCAGTGATGCTGGACAGATTGCAGCCTTTCAATCACCGGTTATGCCGGAGAGATTGTTGCCTTTTAAGGCCAATACAACCTAGAATTAGCAAGGTAGACGAAGCGGCTGCCACCCCAATAGGTAATGGTAAAAAAAGAAAAATAACCTACTGGCTACCGAAGCGCTCAACTAATAATAAAACAAAGAATAAAACAGCGTGTTGATTTGAGTGGGATGAGAGTCCTTGTCAATTGGAGTAAGATAAGAGTTCGTACTTTATTGGTGATGTGAATGACGGAGACGAGTGCTGGTGTTTAGATTGATAGAATAGTAGATATATATATATATATATATATATATATATATATATATATATATATATATATATATATATATATATATATATATATATATATATATATATATATATATATATATATATATATATATATATATATGCCCGCGCGAGTAGCTACCCGCCTACCCTTTCGATCATTTTTTTCCAAAGAAAAAATTCACAATTGTAGAGGACTATTTTTTCTACCTCTCTAAAAAATTTTAGCCAAAAATAATATCATTTGCCCCTCCAAAATAAAAAAAATCCGTCATTATATATATTTGTTGTATATTTTGTATAGAGTTACTTTTTTTGCCAACAGAGTTACTTTTTTGACACCATAGTTACTTTTTTTATAGCAGAGTTACTTTCTTAGCCAGGAGAGTTACTTTTTTTGCTGCCGGGTAGCGAAAATCCAGGCTACCCGCGCGGGCAATGATTGAACACCCATATATATATATATATATATATATATATATATATATATATATATATATATATATATATATATATATATATATATATATATATATGTATGTATATATATATATATATATATAATTCACTTGCTGCCCGCGCGGGTACCGAAGCGAAGTTACCTGTGCCTAAATATTACTACCCATGCTAAGTAGCGGTGGCAAATGTTGTAAATACTAAGTTGTCGGCTCATCTATTATTTGGCTGGAAAACGGTGGCATTTATTTGTAATTATCAAAACTTTTGCTGCTGCGTTTCGAGGAGAATGCAGTGGTGGGTGGGGCAGTGACTAACCTTACGTTTGGATAAGTACATCACAAGTCCCGGTAGTTGCTGTATTAAATTCTATAAATTCTACCATTCATCTTTGTTCCGCAGCGGCTGATACAACTAGCAGTAGCACGCTCGCTTTACCAAAGTTAACAGCTATTTCCAGCTGACGGCAAATTTTCTCACAAACTACCAGAACTTAGAAATGAAGCACTCAAACTAGGCCTAAGAATAAATAATATTTGTAATGATTCTCTCTTATTAGATCTATTATTGTATTTCCTCCATAACACGACACTAAAGGGCATCGTTATCTTACATTCAGCTTTGACAAAGATATTTCATATTGACACATTAATTATTATTTACAGATCAAGGTTTGAAATTAAGAATAAGTCAAAAGTTTCAAGGCATGATAGAATAATAAGTCCATATTACAGATGACACTTGATTATTACAATATGAGTATCCATATTACAAAAGTGTCACTTACATGACTACTGGCTCTTTCCTATTACAAAGTGACGGTCCATATTACAGATAACACTTACTTATTACAATATGACTATCCATATTACAAACGGTCACCTACATTACGATTGACTCTTTCATATTACATTTGATTGTCCATATGACAAATGACACTTCCTTATTACAATATGACTATCCATATTATAAAACTATACTTACATTACAGTTGGTTCTTTCCTATTACAATGTGAATGTTCATATTACAGAGGACACTTGCTTATTACAATATGAGTATCTATATTACAAGATTGTCACCTACATTATGGCTGGTTGTTGTCTATTACAATGTGACTATCCATATTACAGATGACACTTGCTTATTACAATATGAGTATCCATATTACAAAACTGTCACCTGCATTACGGTTGGCTCTTGCCTATTATAATGTGACTGTCCATATTACATATGGCACTTGCTTATTACAATATGAGTATGTGTATTGTAAAACTATCTCCTATATTACAGTTTTCTCTTTCCTATTACAATTTGACTGCCCATATGACATATGTCACTTACTTATTATGATATGACTATTCATATTACATAAATGTCACATACATTACAATTATCTCTTGCCTATTACAATGTGACTTCCCATATTACATATATCAAGTTGTTATTACAATATGAGTATCCATATTACAAAATTATCACCTACATTACGGTTGGCTCTTGCCTATTATAATGTGACTAAAATTGTTACATTTTGGGGGTTGGTATGAAATTGTTGTCTCAAAATACATTATGAATATATTACAAAAGAAACCCAATCCAAGCACGATTTGATCCCCCTCTCATCTATAGTTGGATGATATCAGTCGTTGCCGCCCCAGGCTCCAGCACAGTCAGTAGCATTGCCGACGTGTGTGACTCGCGGTGATAGCCTTCTGCAGAGATCGAGTAAAAATGATATTTGTAACAGAAACAACGTAGTAATACAAAACGAGTGTTTGTATTACAAATTTGGTCATCTCATTACAAACGTTGCATGTCTCATTACAAATATGTATCTTCCTATTACAAAACAGATGCAGTGAATGAATGACTCTTTTGTATATACATTACAAAATGTCTATCGACCTTATAATTTATCCTGACATGTTACAATTTTTTATGTATGTTACAAAATACACACCCACCTTACAATTTGACAATGTGTTCTCTAAGATTATAGTTTCTGTGTATGGATTACAAAATGTATACTCACCTTACAGATTATTCCTATGTATTATTATTTTGATTTGGAAGCAAAGAAGAGGAAGCTAGCTGCTTTCTTCATATTTACTTTTAGTTCTATTTGTTTCATTGTTGTGTCTATAAGAGACGAAGTTTGAAGCATGGAGGTGTATCAACATGACCAAAACAGACCTCTGATTAACAATTGTTATTATTATGATGATTTGTTCCTCCTACAACCCCAACTTCCTCCGCCATCTCTTATCTACTACTCCATTGTGGTTGCAGCCTATTTCCTACCCTCCACGTTGGTCAAGAATATAACCAAACACCTAGCAGTCAATCCAATTTAATGCCAACCAAGGCATTAGAAGCCCCATCTTGGAGGATCAGAAACAAATAGAACTGACGCGATTGAAAGCTAGCAACGTGAGTATGGCCAGTCAGAGAAGCACAAGGAGCATAATACATAGCAGATGCAACGAACATAAATTGTCACGGAGAATAGGCACGGTGGCAGGAAACATAAATATCTGATTAATTTAATCACACAGACATTGTCACGGAGAATAGGCACGGTGGCAAGAAACATAAATATCATATTAATTTAATCACACGGGTAACTAATGAATACTACCCGTACGGGCAACGAAGGTGGACTATATATATATATATATATATATATATATATATATATATATATATATATATATATATATATATATATATATATATATATAGAGAGAGAGAGAGAGAGAGAGAGAGAGAGAGAGGCTCTATATATGTTTGTGTGTGTGTATGTGTGTGTGTATATATATATATATATATATATATATATATATATATATATATAGAGTCAGGCTAGAATACACTCGAGTGTATCCGGAGCGGAATACACTCAAGTAGTTTTTCATGATGCAATATTTTTTTTGAAAATCTAATCCGTTGATCTTCTTAAACATCCCGTGAACAACTCATACACAAAATTTGAGCACATTTGGATATGTATAGCTCATGTTATGAAGACCGCAAAAATTATACATTTCAAATTAGTTTCGCGCGTCGATTTTGTTGCCCTTGGATGAGTGACCTACACTCATCCAAATGGGCTCAAAATTTGTATGTAACCTAGTTATAGTATGACGGTGAAGATCAATGGTTTACATTTTGCAAAAAATAGTCTTGATATGCAAACACACTTGAGTGTATTCGTGCGATCCGTACACTCGAGTGTATTCTAGCCTGACTCTATATATATATATATATATATATATATATATATATATATATCGTTTATTCATTGTCTGCGCGGGTAGCCTGCAGTTTCGCTACCCGACAGCAAAAAAAAGTAACTCTTCTGGCCACAAAAGTAACTCTGCTGTCAAAAAAGTAACTATGGTGATAAGAAAGTAACTACACTACTAAAAAAGTAACTCTGTACAAAATATACAACATGTATAGATAAGGACGGGTTTTTTAATTTTTGGGGGGGAAAATGATATTATTTTTGGATGAAATTTTTTGGAGAGCTAGATAAAATACTCCTCTGTAATTATGAATTTTTTTGAAAAAAAATGATGGGAAGGGTGGGCGGGTAGCTACCCGCGCGGGCAATAAATATGGGCCCATATATATATATATATATATATATATATATATATATATATATATATATATATATATATGTGTGTGTGTATACATATACATATATATATATATATATATATATTGAGAGAAAAATAGATTGAATTCATCACTTAGCCATATGACATCTACATAAAGAGGGAGAACAACCATCACAAGACACACCCATAATCTTACATAAACTCATATTGGAATGTGAATAAGACATTTCTGCATTGATTCGTTTTCTTCGATACTGATATAACCAGCTTTTCTTAAGAGATTCCTTCAAAACGAGCATGAATCTGCAGACAAAGAGTGGTCTAAGACATGTGATCCAACATGGGTTCACCTCTACACGTGAAGACATTCAACAAAGCAACAGATCTAAACTGATTCAAAATTTGAGTTCTAGTCGAGACTAGAAGCAACAACGCTCTCACGAAGGAGAGACACAACACCCCCACAAACTAACGTCGATGAAAAATGACGACTAACAAACGTCGATTAGACTGCTACTAACCAGGCTTAGAACAACCACTGGCCAACAATAAACTAACTAACTAAAACAGGAAAAGGAAAAATAAGATAGGGAGGATGAGCTCGTAGCACGAAGAGGATAGTGAATCAGCTCACACTTGGGGCAAACCAAAGCACCGCTTGGCCCCGAATTGCTGACCTGAACCGATTAGCTCCTCAGCAACGCAACAAAAAATAGGGCCAGAAGGACCTAAAGCCCCAATGATGACGCCAAGGAGATCCGCTGAGAGCCACGATCTGACGATGCCCACTCCCTATAGCCAAATCTGATGCGCAGTCGGATGAGGAGAGGCATGGGGGGACCGAGGCGGAGTCCACTGGTGGCAGAGCCCTCTCCCCCAAGCCAGCCGCCACCCACAAAGAAAATCTAGTAGCATCGCTCAGCACGCTAGAGCGCTTTGAGTTTCGACAAATATTAATATAAGGATTTAATGATTAGATGAAAGAGCATACAACATACATTATAATCGTAGGTGGTTGTCAAATCCCATTGCCCTGGTAAACAGATCGTGGTTGTCATATGCAATCAGTGTTGTAACACAAAAATTAGTTGTAGACCATCAAACTCAGGCTGCATGCCATGAAAATTATTACCTTGTGCAACTTTTTGGATGAAGCGTTGTTGTTTTCTAGGGCTGCTAAATTGGTTCCAACTTTTATACTTTTGGGTTGAAGGAGACGTGAAAGAGTTGAACTTCTAACTTTCGGTGGTTGAGTCATCTACGGACGCAAAGTATTTATCCATACTACTATAAAAAGAGCAAGTTCACACTGCGCTCTCCTTGATTCTCTCTCTTCTCGCAATTTTTCTCAACTATTCTATATTTATTTAATTTTGTATTTTTTCTTTCATGATAAAATCAGTTGCCACGTTCATTCGAACGTGCATTGAGGAGTCAGTAAACAACTCGTTTTTAAATTTTCTACAAAGCACTTACGAGAATTATCATTATCCTTTTGGGCAGTTATGAGGATTATCATTAACTTTTTGGGAAGTTTTGTTTTTCAAATATTTGATGTAAGATAAACATATTCAATGGGGCACAATCACTATTATCCTTTTGGGAAGTTTTATTTTTTAAATATTTAAAATAAATAGGTTCAATGGGGCACGTGCATATGCACGTGTGTGTTTCTAGTTTATTAAAAAATACCAAGAACGGGAGATGAGTTTTCAAGCTTAGTAGAGTAGAATAGTAGATGAGATAGCATGTTATACCATGTTATAATATGTTATGCCATATTATACCATGCTATATAACACATGTTATAGGAGGAAATATGAAAAATAGGAGAAAAATAGTGTCATATGTTATCTCTGGTTCAAATGTGTGTTATATTCGGTACGGTCAAATTATACATTATCTCAAGTTCAATTTATTTTTTAAAGAAAGAAAAAATATAAAAAAAGAAAGAAGTATGGTCATACGTTATCTTCGATCTAATTATAGGACTGATCTTATTCCCTACCCAGACGTCCTCTAAGAAAAGACAAGTGTTTTTTATAGTAGAATTATTTTTAACACAGCTGAGTTGGTACATCAAATATTGAGGCATGCTTTTACCAACATCGGATTTCTTTACATCTTCAAGATTTTTTTAAGATTAAACAAGGAAATAATATTCTTTTTGGATAATGAAAAGTTGTCTACCTCATTTGTAGTTTATAACCTCAGAAACCTTGATAGTACTCTCTCAAGACCACGTCCCTGTAAAGCGTACTTGTAAACATAGGCAAATAACAAAGTAAATACATTGGCAATACTTTACGAACATAGGAGGTTGGGTAGTTGGACCTACACATTTTTAAAATGTGATAAAAATGTCAAAATTGATAACAGATTACATAAGAATAATTGTTACATTAGTGGATTAATTTACTAGGGGACATCTCCACACTTCCGTTTTGTTTTTTTTTAATCTTCTGCCCTATGCTTATTCCTGGCCTTATATCCATGTTTCGTTATTTAGTGATGTATATGCTTGGGAAATTTTGAGAAATTTGCATGAACACATGCATAATGTTGCTTCCTTATGTAAGTTCTCACGTGACACTCCTAAATCCATTTAGGAGTCTTTATTTGCTCTTATGTCTATGATGATTCTTATATTGAAGATTTATTAGCTGATGGTACACTACAATATTTTATCTTATTTTTTTTCTTCTACCTAAGCACTAGGTATTTATGTGATCTATAGGAGTCTTTTTCACTTTGTTTTTAGTTCCCCGTAGTTGCACATTTACATAGGTTTCTGCATGAGATCAGTAATGCAATCTAAGATTGTAATTTCTCTACAAGATGGCCCTATTGAAATACTTATAACATTAGAAGGACTACACCAACTTTTCTTCGAGGCAAGTTGGGGTAATTCACCAAAGAACTACTAAACCACCCAAATTATCAGGTCAAAGAGCCCCCACGAATGAACAAAGTTCCAAGTTAGCACATGGGTCAACAAAACATGGAGAACACATACATGTAGTCACATCAAATGAAACCTATGCCTTGGTTTACCATCCTCTCGGACATTCGGCCTCTGTCACAGGCGTGTGAGAGGGGGAGAGAATGCCTCTCTTTATCCCAAATGAAACCTATAAAAAATTTCTTATCCTTCAATCTAACATTTAGGTTGCTAAGATGAATGAGAGTCACTTTCAATTTCTATAGTTACTATATCTCTTATAGATGTAACACCTCCACATGCTTGTTTGGAGAAAATCCATCTACCCCATGTTATTTATATTTGTTTAGAGCAAGGAAGTGGATACATATCCACCCTTCCATTCTGTTTATAGCTTAGGGTCCTAACAAATACCTAATGTAGGTTTGACATTCTTTCATAATTTCTTATGGTAGTAGAATATGCAATTATATGTGGACAAGGACACATGATTTTATAAGGAGTATGTTACGAAGAAAATCAATAATGATAAGGTGTGTGCGAGGATGTGCTCGGATAAGGCATCTTTAAGATGAATCCTGAGTGCTTCTGATTTTCTCTAGGATGGCCAAAACAATTTCTAGGTTGAGTTAACTAGAATGAAGGTATTGTCTATTACTACATTTTGTGAATCACATAGAATATATTTCTTTTGATACTATGCTATTATAATACCTAGATCTATCTAACAACAACTCTTAAATATTACAAGGATGTGAGAATGGGATTGGTCATGCTTTGTCATATTGATCATTGTCTATTACTCATAGTAGTTGTCTAGTCCAACTAAGGAAGAAGAAAGGAAGAATGTTGGGTGATGCGCATCAACCATAACTACAAGGAAACAACTTGAAATGAAAGTAACCCATTTTCTCAAACATTGAATGAAAATAAAGTCTAATGTTAGGAAAAGAGATATGCTTGTTAGTTTTCTTCATCTCTTAATGTTAGTAAGTTAGTATCTCTGGTCAATTCAAATACATATCTTGTTGATGTGATATGATATAAGAATGGGACATAATCTACTTTCCTTTAGGTTGTGAATCGTTGACTAGATAAGGAAAATGACCTGAGTAGAATAGAACAATGAACAATAGAAATGGTTGAGGAGAGATTTGATCCTTAAAAAAAATCTTATCCTATAGTTTTTCTTTAGTATAAGGGGATGTAGATTTCCATGTCTTACACTATTATTGTTATTACTTTTAGTTCAATATAACTATTAGCTACATTCTAGACTTGTCTACCTATCAAGCTTACTATAAGTTTGTTGAAGAAGTTCAAGTTTTTCTCATAATTTCTCATGCTTAACATTACTTTTTTTGCTATGCAATATGTTCTCAATTGTAGACTATCATCATTTTATGTAAATTATTTTCACTTTTTCTCATATTTTTCTCATAAGTACCGATGTACTTGAATATGGTATAGATGTCCACTATTTCTAAGGATCTTGTAATGGATAGGTTGTAGATATCATCTGTATGATCTTTATTTTGTTGTTTGTTACCATATCATGATAAAATTGGTACTCATGTTCACATTCTCAGTCACACAAATATCTCTACTCTAAGGTCCAGGATGGCATCTATGTATCTTATAAATGGAAGGTACAATTTTCCATGTTTGTTTTAATTTCAAAATCTAGATGAAAGTGAACATCTAACCTTTTGCGTCCATGGAATTTTCTATTTCATAGTGGAAATAGAAACTCTATATCTCTTATACCAATCATCAAACTCTGGATACTGAGCCATTGCTATTATTTATTTAAAATTTAAGAATCATCACACATGAATGCTTGCTTTTCTAGAACCAATATCACTTTTACATGATCAAAAACATTTTTATTTGAACTTATATCATAGAAGTTGTGTTTCTTAAAATATACGATTCTAGTCTACAACATAGGTCTTCACAAAATAGGCCATTTCTTCATGAAATCTAAGCATTTATATTTGTTTATCATATTGTCTTTCATTTTACATAGTGTGGCCCCATCATAGTAAGGAGGTAGTTTCTTCAAATGCACGTTGTATGTTCAACTTGAATTTGTTCTGTGTTTTCTCTCCTAGTTAAATTCACTCTTGGTTAGTTTCTAGACTTAAATATGTTGTTTGCATACAACAGTTGCTTATTGTTTTCCTTTTTTTACCATACATGTATTATTATGTACTGCAAGTAGGTAATATCCTATGAACAAGTGTAGGAAGGCTGGCCGTTCATATTTTATTATACATTTACAGCTCAATGTCATGGGAACCTTCATGTTTCTAGTTTCTTCTTGTTATTTATTGTTTCATGTATTTTTTTCCTATTTTATTGGAAGAATAGAATTGCTTTCAACTTTTAGACCCTAAATGCATCATGTATTAGACCAGAATCAAATTACAAGGGTGAGTTCATTTGTGTACTATAATATATGTATTTATTATCCTTTCAAATTCTATTGATATAATTATATGTGTCATTTTTAAGGGCAGAACACTCACGTAGCTAATTGTATGAGTGTTGACATTGATGAAGACCACCACACAATTTGAAGGGATATGAAGACATTATAGATCTTAGGAGTCCCATACATGAAATGTTGATTGTAATCAATATTAACTTATATATTTTTATGTAGTTCTGTTATCATTGACCACACAATGTATGGATAATATTTTGGTTCAATTATAAATATTGATTTGTGTTGATTTCGACGTTCTTGTGTGAAATTTTGGTGTTTGAATGTTCTTATGATGTCATGGGAATATTATACAAATATTTCTTGTGATTTTAAATTTAATTTTTTTGTCTGAAAATTGATGTGTTAGAGTAACTAAATAGAAATAAATACATGAATTTATAAATTATGTGTATTAGTCCCTCATAGATATATTGATGAAGGTTTTTAGTCCCTTAAAAATGAAGTGATGAAGACCAAATTGACTATTAGAATTAAATTGATGAGGGCCAAATATCCCCTCAAAAATCACATTAATGAAGGCATTATCCCTTTAAATATATATTTACCAGGACCATCAAGTCCCTCGAAAATGTATTATAAGAATAAAGAAACCCATCAAAAATGTATTAATGAAGACTTAATAGTCCCTTAATATTAGGGATGTAAATGGTGTGGGTACGGTGTGGGTTTGGCCATACCCATACCCATACCAATCTAATTTTTTGGGTCTGGTTCTGGTTCTAGACCCGCATAATACAAAACATGGATCTGCACCATACCCGTACCGACAATAATAGCAGGTATGCGGGTAAGCGGTTTTATAAAACATCATATTGTTTATGTAAGAGAAATGACTATGTTCTATATATTTTTAATATAATAAAATATTGTTATTTTATAGTATATTAATATGCAATAGTTATATTGGATACTGCTATATTTTATACATTAACATTAATGAGTTAATTGTTTACATATTTTGTAGTCCTCACCATAACATTTAACTTATGTAGAAAATAATGTAAAATAGTAGACATTTTGATTTTAAGATTATATATGATGTTCATTATTGTAACTAGAATAGTTAATTCTTAATTATATGATTAGTCTCAACCTTATTGTGGTTAGAGTAGGATATAATCTCAAGAAATATATCAGTTAGACTAGTAAAGAATGATATATATACTATATTATTTAAGTAGTTACTTATGCATAGCGGGTACATGGGTCTAGAGGTTCTGGGTCCAAGCATATCCATTATTGGACCCGCTTATATGTGGATCCAATGGTATATGGGTCCAAGGGTATGCAGTTATAAAAAATTAGACCCGTGACAGGTTTTTTAAGGGTTTGGATTTGCGGGTCAGCGGGTCTACCCGTACCCATTTACAACCCTACTTAATATAATGTTATTTTGAAGGTCACTTATTCCATAACAATTGTATTTTTTACGGTACTAGTATTTGTCATAGGGTTTCTCTTCACGAACCATTTGTGAGGGCCAAGTCCACACCATTCCTATTTGTGAGGAGCTACATAGAGGGTTTTGTCATAGGATTTTCCCATTAAGAAAGACTACTTTTTTTGTGGTGATTTTATGTCTAAGAATCACAATCACCACTGTAAGATGTGATTCTGACCAACATAATTGGCTTCCATGTATCACACTCAAATTGGGTCTATCTAGTACACTAGTTATAGTAAGTACCTACATGTTTGATTTGATATCCAATGTCATGACTAATGAGACATAGTCATCAATCAACAGACATAATAGTCCTTATGTATTATTTGTGTCCTAATATCCACAATAATATATGTTTGGGGACTAAGACAATAATAAATACTATAAACATACACATGATCTCATATTCCTATCCTAAACATGAAACCATGTGTCATTGAGTCATACATTCATAGGAGATTATTTTATATATCCTTTATCCCATATTGAAAGAAACATAATAACCAGAAGTGCCTTGATTAATAATAAAATCTATTACAAGATGTTCCATTACAATCATCATATGATTGACTCTTAGGGCATATCACCAAAAATCACTCTACCATATCCAAAATCTAGTGAGCATACATCATTTAAAAATCAGTGCAATACAAAGACCAAAGAGCATGCGGCAGTAAGCAAATGTACTATAGGGGAAACTGAACATTGACTTATCTTGATCATGTGGTTTGATGAATATCTGGTTGTAGCCCGAATAACTATCTAGGAAACAAAATGTGAGAACCCAATGAGCCTCTCAAGGATCTAATCAATAGAAGGTAACGAAAAATTGTCTCTAAAGATGGACACATTTAATCGACGATAATCAATACAAATTCACCACCCAGTCACAGCTAGTAGAGACTACTTCACTTGTTGAATTAGTAGTGACTATTATATTGTTCTTTTTTGAAACTATGTGAGTCAGAATAACCCATTTGGAATCTGAAATAGCATAAATTATGCCTTCCAACAAGAGTTTCACTACCTCCTTCATCACCACCTTAGTCATGATAGTATGTAGCCGACACTCAGGTTGTGCTACGAATTTTGCTCCATATTCAATATGAATCTTGTACTGACAAAAACTAGGGGAAGTCCTCCTGATGTCAGCAATAGACCACCCAAATGCACCCTGATAGTTCTAGAACAGTTAGAAGGTGCTCCCCTCTAAAACTCAATGATGCATACATAAAATCTGGAAGTTTTTTTTTTCATTTCCAATAATTTATACTTCAAATGTGGGCAAAGTGGCTTTAATTCCATCTCAAGAGGACACTATTGTGATGGTACCAATGGCGGTGGTGTTGGTCCCAACTCCTCATAATTTCTTGATTACAAACACAAAAATGCTTTTACAAACATTGCATACTCCTATAGTAGATGGTAGAATGTGTAGTCATCTACCAGATTTATGAGACAAGATTCTAAAGGCAGCAGAGGATACACCTGAATGATGGCAAAATAGACCACATTTGTGAATATCTTTAGTTGTACATCCTCCTCTTGTTCATCATGATAATTTAAGACCTTTTTCAAAGATATCTACTTTGTTTGTTCAACAATGTCCACCTCCAGGGTGCCTTGATCCACACTTGGTCATGACATGTGCCATGTCTACAAGAAATTTCCCCAGAAGAAGGGACACCTCACTAACAAAATGTTGCATTATGTGACATTGTTCCTACTCTTTGATTTGTTGTTGATAATCTAGAAACTTTATCTAGAATTAGTCATCTTGGACCCCTAGTGTCAGACTTCCTCTCTCCTTCTCCAAGATCACATCATTCATTTATTGGAATGTCCCACATAAAATTTATCATTAGCATAGTCATCCTACATTTCCATGACTACAAAATCTGTCGGAAATATGAATTTTTTTACTTTACTATGACATCATCACAGATGCCTATTGGACTAACCATTAAATTATCTGTAAGATGAATCGTCATGTTTCTCTTCTTTGATTCCTTGAGTCCCAGTTTCTTGGATGTGTTCAGTGGCATGAAATTAATGATTTCCCTAGGGTCACATAATTTTCTCCAAACTTGACCTTACCAAAGAAACATGGTATGTTGAAGAACCCCTCATCTTGTCTCTTATGTGGATATTTCCTTTATATTAAAGCACTGACTTATTCCACAACACCAAAACATTTGAATATCATATTGTCCACTCCTTGTTGATGATGTTTTTCAAGAGCATTCCATAGAAGGGAACATTTTCAATGACGTCTACTAGAGGTAGGTTGATGTGAAGCTTCCTGAAAGTATTAAGGAATATCTAGAACTTCTGATCAACCTTTTTAGCCTTCAAGCTATTGGGAAACGACATGGGAGTCATATTTTCATGTTGTTGTGGGGGAATGTAAGACTTACTTTTAGTTTTTATTTTCCCAATATTGTCATGTTCTATAACTTCTTGCTGAGGTGTATGGTCTATCTGTTACTATGGAGGTACTATATATGTCACTATGCCAATGTCAGATGGTGTTGCACTATGCTTTGGATTCACTTGCTTCTCAATTACCAACACTTTACCGTTGGAATAAGTCTTTCCTCTACTTGTTGGTTACTGGGTGGAACATCACTATTTCCCAAAAATCCTTGACAGATAGGGTTCTTCATGGCTTCCATCATTGCTACTAGTTTGAAATTTGATTTTCAATGCTACAAATTTGAGCCCCTTGATTCTGTTGATCATGTTTGGATAGGTAAAGTAAGCCTCATTCTGACTCATGAATTTGTTAAAAATGTCTTCTAACCTATGATTTTACTAGGATCTCTTTCTTACTGATGTTGATGGGAGGTGTTGCTTTCATGATGTTTGGACTGTTGTGTTTGTGACAAGTCATGCTAAAAATTGTTAGGATCCTTCTAAGAGAATTTATGATCCCTCCTCCATGAATATGCATTGTTACCCCTATCATTTTTCTATAGCAAGTACGTACACTCTTCCTCCTCACCTCCATACAAGGTTCCAGATTTCTAATCAAGCTTCTTTGTGAGTTGTTCCATTTGTCATTCAACTCCAAGATTTCCCATGATTTGATTTCACTTTTGGATAATGTTGGTGCTTATCGCTCCTCTCCCTATGATTTATTCTTGTCCATCTTATTTAGAATCTCATGTCATGTTGTTGCCTTGTTATTTGGGAAAATTTCTTCCCCTACATAGTCAATATTAGTTTTTCCCCTTTATGAAAGTTGTAATAAAGTGTCTTCACTTGACTAAATAAATCAATACCATGATGGGGTACCTTTCTAAACATTGATTGGAATCATTCCCATGTCTCAGCTTAGGATTCTTCATCCTGCTGTCTGAAATTATAGATCTTTTCAACCAATTTATTTGTCTTCTATGGTGAAAGATCTCTCAAAGAATGCATCAATCATCTCATCCCATGATTCAATTGACTATGGAGATAAACCAAGGAACCAATCCATGGCCTTCTCTTAAAGAGAGTATGGAAACTTTTCGATAGATCATTATCGTTGGGACCTTATCTAGTTTAAGCATGTCCCAACTCTATAGAAATCTATATATATGTCCCATCTGGTCCTCCATATTGTGTCCGTGAAATTATTTTGACTTGACAAGTGCTACCGGCCCTGGATATATTTTGTACCTTCCCACATTCATAGTCTAGCGCTTGATTGGTTCTAGCTGAGCTATAGTTGATAACATTTGTATCTTCTCCCAAATTTTCTATTCCTACATCCTCCACATTATCATCACCATTCCATAACATGTTTCTTGCATGTGGTTGCTCTACCTGTGGTGTGGGAGTTTGAAAAGCTTCTCAACCCCTAGATCCAAGTAAAAAAAGAGAGAAAGCAGGCTTAGGCGAGCATGGGAGGCAAGGCTATAAGTGACTCATCGAGCCCCCATGTTCCCCGAGGTCTCAATTCCAGACCCTAAGTGAGCTTTAATTGAAGTAGGACGTAAGCAACACGGGGAAAGCGGAGGTGATGACGAGGACCATGTTGCCACATAATGCGACTATCAATTTCCTTTGCCCAAACATATATGACTATCACCTGAGAAGATCTGTAGGGACCAAGGATATTCTAGGATAAGCAAGCGGTAGCATAGAGAAACCTCATTAGACTAAAAGACTTGTAATTGTAGGCATCTAAAGTTTATATGAAGCCCCAAACTCACATGCCTTGTCCAAGATCTCTTCTTTCTCTTCACATGGTGGAGTGGCAATGCCATAGTAGTTTGAGTGTGAACCATGCACTAGTACTTAAAAATTCAATTGCCAATGTAAGGGAATTGGATATTACAAATTAGAAAAAGAAATTTATCAATAATGCTCTACTAAAAAAAGATCAAAAGTAATGTCCTAGAGTGGCCGGTCACAACACTCATAGTGTTTGTGTTCATATTCCCTACAATGGTGCTAAAAACTGGACACACACAAACATGCATGCAAAATGCAAGTGTAGATGTGTTGTAATAAATACCTATGAGGTCCAAGTGACAAACTCAGGAAATCATTCTCTAGAAACTAATACTTACTGAAACCAAATCATCCAGTTCAAGAGAAAGAGTTGATTGGTTGTTAATTAACTAACAACATTGGTTTGAACCTATATTATAATGGTTGTGATTTGAATTGGATGCACTCCATAGGGCTTTTGGTTTTACCATGATATACATTGAATTGAATTCCTACGATTAATAATCATTCACCCTTTGCTCTAGACTAAAGACTCTTAGCAAGCATTCCCCGCTCCCATAGCATAATCTACTACCTCAACTAAGATAAACCCTACTCTTGTAGAAATTTAGAAGTTAGTTCATATGCATGATTGAAATCTTTAGGTTATTCATATGCAATCCCTTTGTGTTCTCACAAAAGATAAAAACATATGCATGATTGAAATTTAGGAGTTAGTTCATATCTCAAAATGAACATATATGCTAAATTAGTCCAGAAAGTAGCATGTGAAATGCGACTGAACATCAATGCATCAGTTGTGTATTATTTTCATTGTTTGTAATCTGTATCACTTTCTCTCTCTTGCCAATACATCCCTCCATTTGTGTTCTCATGTTTTACAATGTGTTTTCGTCATATATTAATTATATTTTTCATATCCATCTTTCTCCTCTCTCATTTTCTTTTTCTTTCTAATCTGACAGAACAAGAAAATCAAAACTAAAACAATCAAATCATATTGTCTAACCATTAGGTTTTGTCTTATGTGGCTTTTCTCGTGCAGTACTACAGAACATGTCTTTGGCGTCAGTTGTTTAACCCCTTTTAGCGACGGTTCTCAAGCGACGCCTATGTGGGTGCCATTAAAGGTCGAACTGTTCAGTGTCGGTTCTACAACGACGCCAAATGGGTTCGCGCCACAAAAAGGGTGCCATCCATGACACTTTCTGCATCAGTTTACAACTAAATAACTGACGCCATATTTCCAGACGCCATGTCTGTGCTTCCCTGCACGGCCGTGGTTAGTACCATATGCATCGGTTGTATACTAATCACCGACGCTTTTTCCGCCACGTCCGTGCTTTCCTGCACGGTCGGATTGTTTGTCATATTAGGCGGCAGTTTTTATCCAATAATTGATGCTGTAAGCCTTTGATGACGGTGTTATATAAATAATCGACGCCTATGTTTTAATTTATTTTTCTAATCAGTTTGCAGGCTAGTGTGGCTGGTTAGCAGGATGAGAACCTGCAGTTCAGTTTTCTGAACTGCAGGTTTACGACATCCATTGATATCAACCTACAAACAGGCCACAAACCTGCAAAATCAACATATATACTTTTCATACAAGTAGATACATTCAGACATCAATTCAATTCTCACATTCACACATGTAGAAATATTCAAATACATGTAGAAACATTCAGACATGTATAAACATTCAGAAATATTCATTTACAAAATATCATTCAACATCGCTATCAAAATCCCAATTATATTTTACAATCGTCACTGTTTGTATGCCTCTCGCCCATTCTTCTCTTATTTCATTTAATGCTTCCATCGTATATGGAGCATGTACATCTTTTAAGCATTTACCTATATTTTGGTCAGTTTTAAACACCTACAAAGATAATGATGTATATATATAAGTAATAATATAAAAATAAGATTGATATATTTCATACTAACTAATGAGACTATATATAATACCTCATTTATGGTATTGATGTCCAATGGGGCATATCAGATAATCATCTGCATAAATCGCATCACATAGTATGTACATTCCCAGCCGTTTTCTGGTGTAGCGCACTATAAATTGAAACATACAAAATATTAAAAAATACAACTAAGCACAATTCACATAAATAATATATACATTGGAGTCGGGAACTTACTTTTACGTCCTCCCAAATTATTGGCTGGTTCTTTCTCCTTGGGACCTGTCCTCCAACATTTTTGAATGCATCTAAACCCCTACATATTAATGTAACACAGTAAATTGCATAATTAAATAGTAATGTAATAACAAATGTTAACGTATATAAAAATAAAATATTTCTCACCAGAATAATGGCATTCTCATTACGTGTCCAATTTTAGTGTTCAATGTACACCCCGTAGGATCTAGATAATAAACAGTGAATGTCCCGGGGACAATAACTAGAAACTCCCAATGCCTACCGCTAGAGGTAAAAAAGTTAAAAATTAATAACTCCAAATGCACAATAAAAATGGAATTTTCTTAACTCCAAATTATAAATAAAGTAAAATTACTTGACAGTGAATGGAGCTATTATTATCGTCTTCTTTGACTGACCGAAAATTATAAAAGTATGTATACAATATTGTTGAACACTATCAGAGTCTTTAGCTACCATATTAATCAATGATAGAATCAAAAATCCCACATGATCAAATGCAAATTGTTTGCATTGATCTTCGACTAAGTAGCTGCAAAGCATGTATTATGTATGCATTAAAATATAAGAAACCAGATCACCAGATCTTACACAAGGTATATGGATGTATAAAGAAGATCTCACCTTATCCATGTCTCTATCATTGATGTATTCACCCAATCATACATAAACAGCTCAATAATATCTTGTATAAATAAAGAGCTTTTGTATGATTGACCTACATAATCCGTTTCTAAAGAAACAATTATAGGGCAATGTATATTATGTGCCCATAGCCAACATGTCATTCCCCTACAAGCATGACCTAATGGGTATTTTAGGTCAGTTGGAACCCAACTTGGTAATGCAGGAAGGGGTGGTGGAGGCCTAGGTGCTCCGGGTGTCTTCTTTTTAACCTGTATATATAATTTCAGATCAGTTGACCTCATATATACACATTAACAAATCTAAAGTAAATTAAATTTATCTTACAATTTCAGTAGTGTAGACGACATCTACTTTGGGCCACAATATCACCCCGCCTTCTGCCTCAGTAAGTGTATCAATATCCGGGTGGGGATATGACAATGTAGCTTCCCTCCAATCGGGTAATACACGTATCGGGCTCACACGAACATAGCCCTGTGGCATTGGAGTCCCATGAAACGTTGCCCCAGGAAGGGATGGGTAAGCCTGCGCCTCTGCAACAACATAGTCTTGTATTTTTATGCGGGATAGCTTCAATGCCTACAAATTTACGTAAATAATATTATACATATATACATATCATCTTGAAAACATATCATCTTGAAAAGACTAGCTACAATGTCATAAACAATACTTACAGTAGACGTGTTAGGCGGTGAGTCTACAGGATTACTCTCAGTCTGTGCATCGGGAGAAGAGTGGGTCTCCATAGGCTGATTGGAAGCCTGAGATGCCTACCACCGTATGATTTCTTCCTTGACCTTCTCAGCTACTATATCATTGACCTTCTTAGCAACTATATCCTCGACTCTCTTATTCTCCTATACGTGGATAAAAGAAACATTAGCTTCTTATTATTGAATTTCCTTTTGCAGTAACATTCTAAAAAAGGAATAGGTTACCTCTTCTTGTGAAAGTCCTGCTCTAGGTTTGCGTTGGGATGGCCCAAAGAATGCTTTGATGCCCACACCAGCGCCTGCACCCCTAACACATCCAAGATGCTCTGGGTTACCCAGAGCAACTATCAATTCATCCCTTGTGCCCTGAGGGATGAACGTGCCTTGTTTCCTCTGCTCGTGTAGCTCCCGCTAATCACCATCAACAGAAATTGGTAAGCTAACACCACAAATAATCAATATTCAAACGATTGCTCTAAGAGTTGTATTTTACCATATTTGCAGCCGCCTCAACAGTTGCAGGCTTCCTTATTTCTCCCTTCTTATTTTGCCTCCCAGCTATCCAAACATCATGGTGAGGCAGAGGTGTGCTACCTATAGTAGAGGACTCCTGAGTAGCAGCAGACTCCACCTGTAGTCTTTGGCAAATGCTTGCATAGCCCTTTGGACCCATAGTGTGGTCATGCACATTCAGTGTATGCCTTGCTTGTTGCGCCTCACTGAGGGCCTAGTTAGTATGCACATTAATGATTTGGTTAGTAGCACTAAATGTTAATCTTGAATAGGTGAATACAATGTATATTAATTAAATTAGGAGTGACACCTAATACCTTGAATTCTTCAGATTTTCTTGAAGCAACAAATGTGTCCCAATCTTCTTTTGTCCAAGAAGTTCCACTGTTCAAGGATTGACTTCTTCTTCTTATCACCATCTTTTATGTATTCTCTGTTGAGATTTGTCCTATAGTTCCTTAGCATCTTTCCAGCATGTTGCATCACACTTTTACGATGCAGCTTCTCATCCAATGCAAACAGATTCTATAAAATAGAATTCTTATTAACTAGTATCCAAAAATAGAATTGCAAATAATAGAATTTGTAATCTACAAAATAGAATTACAAATAATATGAACTCACACATAAATCCTTCCATATCAAGTCTTTCTTCGCCTGAGGAACTTTATGCCAATTATCATACTTAACACCACAATGGCTTCGATTGATAGTCCCAAGATAGTTTACAAAATTATTGCGGTTCACTCCAATTGCATTTCCTCCATTATCAAACTCCATAACCAATCTGGATCCACTGCCACTTAGCGCTATTAACTTCTTCAACAGAGTGATGCCCCTTTTCTTGTTAAGTTTTTGGTGATACGTATCAAGTTCCTCCAGTGCTTCAGTGGGTACATGCGCATCATCAACCTAAAATTTGACAAAAATAAACACACGGAATTAGCGCAATATAGAAATATGGGATATATGATATAACTAGAAGATAATGAATTTTATAGAAATACATGATATGTTTCAGAACTTACATTGGTATCCTCGCCATGCTCATCATGGACAGCATGCTCATCGTGGACTTCATGCTCATCATGGACATCATGCTCATCATGGTCAGCCATCTGAAAATGTCATTAAAAAGGCAAACATTTAGCATCTGAAGATAATGAAACATCAAATCTAAAAATGATATTGATATTAAAAAAGCAAACATTTAGCTTCAATAAAAAAATATAAACATGCATGCCTCTAAAATTGTGATCTTTTATCTATTAAAAATCCTTCATTGTGATCTCCGCGCACATATAAGTCATCATTAGCTTTAATATTTTGTGGAGTTGGCAACAACAAAAGGGCATAAATAACCGACGCCAAAGGCATGTTCTGTAGTAGTGAAATTTAGGGCATAAACACATGTGATGTCATTCTGATATATAATAAATGTGTACCACCTATCCCATCCTTGAACACCAAATCTCACTAGTAAGTGTATAATGTGTATTGGGTTTTCAAAAAAATTTCGGCAGCATTTCCCCGTTGTTCTCTAAGTATATATGTACTTAGAGAACAAACAGGGAAATGCTGCTGAAATTTTCTCAAAAACCCAATACACATTATACACTTACATCCTAAGTGAGATGAGGTGTTCAAGAACAGTCCCAAACCGGGGACTATCTAAGATTTACTCCTAATGAGTAAATCTTGGACGATTTTCTAGGCCAACAAACACATGTGATGTCATTCTTATATATAATAAATGTATACCACCTATCCCATCCTTGAACACCTAATCTTGGATGGGTTTCTATGCCAACAAACACAATAATAGATATGTACATGTTAGGGTTTCATCACAATTAATGTTAGGGTTTCATCATAATTGATGTTAGGGTTTCATCATTGTTAGGTTTAATCAAATCAAATTAGGATGCTAGAATGGACAAGTTTAAATCTTATTTCAACATGCATCAAAATTTACTGAATTAGGTCAAACATTAGGATTAGAAGCACAAATATATGCAAGCAAAAGATTTGTTCGTATCCAAGGATTTACATAAAGCATGAAAAGATTTGTTCATATCCTTACCAACAACAAGCACGACCGTGGCTGTGTTGGCCTACCACGGTCGTGTTGGATAGCACGGACGTGGTAGGCCAACACAGCCACATCCGTGCTTGTTGTTGGTCAGGAGCTAGGGAGAAGGAGCTAGGGAGAAGGAGCTAGGGTAAGGAGCTAGGGCTACCTAGATCTAGTATGGAGAAGAGCGGCGGTGAGCAGCGGAAGCAGTAGCGGCGAGCAGGAGAAAAGCAGAGTAGAGCGGCACTCACACTGGCACCAGGAGAAGAGAGAAGAGAAGCAGTGGTGGCAGCAGCAGCAGAAAGAGGACGCGGCGGTGAGCTGAGCGCACCAGCAGCAGCGACGGCGAGCACAGGGTCATCGGATGATTTTAGGTGAGAGCGGCGAGCACAGGAATTATCGTGATGAAACAGGAAGAAAGGGGGAAGAGTCGGGTGATCGGGTCTATTAAGTTGGCCAACAACGTCGGTTATCTCCAAAACCGATGCCTTTCACTCTTCAACATCAGTTGATAGTAAACAATCGACGTCCAATTAGACAATCTTTGCCCTAAATTATTTGGCGGGAACCATTATCAGTGTCGGTTATCACAGGATAACCAACGCCTAAATTGGAACTTTTTGTGCAAATTTCCATCTTATATCAGCGTCGGTTAATGGTTAAAAAACTGACACTGTATGTAATACTTTGGGGAAAAAAATTTCACTCAAAAATTGGATTTTGCGGGCGATTTTAGGCATCGGTTTGTTTTACCCAGCCGACGCTGAATACAAAGCGGAACCCGTGTTTGGCTGGTCTTTGAATATAGACGTCGGGGTTCCTAAATATCTGACATTGAATATTATAGGCGTTAGTTTTTTTAAATACCCGACGCCCAGAAAAGCGACATTGAATGTTGTTTCTGTAGTAGTGGTGGGATATAAACAAGCAAGATTCATGTTGTGTGATCAAGCTATGTACCCATAGAATTTTTCATTTACATTCAGGGATGGGGTGTTGTCAAGAAGGGCTCAGATAAGATCAAAGAGAAAAAATTTATGTAAACAAAATGATAAGGGAAGTTTCAATGAACCATAAACACCACATGCCTCACTTACTAAAATACTTCTAAAATAGCCTTGTGATCCATCCATCTAATGTGCCACTCCTGTTACCATAATTTCTCATCCTCCAATTAACACCATGATATTATGACCCTCTCCACTCCATTGTGGACTCCTCACCCACTTTTTCCTAAAATACATATTCATGCATCTACCACCATGCCCGAGAAGTAATGTCAATTGCCGAGAACTAAGAACAACCATGTAGATTGACAAAAACCATAAGTCCTTGCCTCACCTATCTCTAGTTTTACTAAATAATGACAAAATATCCAGGGAGTGCACGAGGGCACCACCATCAAATCAACACAAGAAACCTTTGACAAATGCACACTATGGCTTGGTTGGACAACACAATATCTCACCAATATCATGAACATTGTCATTCCTACATAGACAAGACCCTTCATCAAGATGCCACTATAATGCCATTACATCTTTAGCATTGCCCTTCATGTATGCTATGCATTAGTGACTATTAATTTTCATTGTGAATTCCTACTATGGTTGAAGATACAATCTTATCTAGGTGGAAAATTGTGACTAATGTGATTATTATGTTTTTATCACATATTAATGTGTGATTTCCTATTCTATTTGTCCTCCCTCCTATTTTTATCTCTCACTCATCACTAGTTTCCTTCATTTCTGAAGTAAGGAAGAGATATAAATTTAAGATACTAACAAAACATAACATGACACGACATCAGAGATAACACATCAATTACAGACAAAAACACATTGTTGCACATTATTTTCCCTCTCCCTTATATGCATCGCTTTCTCTCTCATCCCAATATGCCCTTCCTCCATTTGTGTTCACATGAATTATAATGTGTTTTTGTCACATTTTAACTATGTTAGTTCATATCCATCTTCCACCTCTCTCATTTTGTCCTTTTTCCTCTACTTCCATCCTCCCTTCTTTTTCTCTCCCTTCAAACTACTTTCCCCCTTTCACATTGACAATGTTGTAGTCATGTGTGTAAAAGTGTTTCTACATCACATATTAGTGTATTATTTTCAACTAATTCCCTCCCTTGATTCTTATTATATATTTTTGTCTCTTTCCACTACTACCCCTCCTCCTCCCTCCTTTTTTTTGTTTCTCTCCCTTTGTCTTATGTCCTTCTCACACATTACTTCCCTCATTAACCTCCCTCATCTTTTCTATTTCTTTCTCGTTCAACTACTTATCTACCCTTTACTCCCTAGTAGATATACATATGATGTAGACACAAACATCAAATCATAACCACAACAATCAAGTCATTGTGTAACCAATCATTAGATTTTTTTCTTAAATAGCTTTTCTCATGGGGTAGACACAACCAGAATTCATGTTGTATTTTCAAACTCACTACACATAGCATTTCCCATTTACATTCATGGGTGGGGGTGCATGCGTGTGGGGCTCAAGTCATATGGAAGGCTGATTTGTGTATGTAAATAAATGATAAGGCCATGTTGATGAACCACCAAGCACACATGCCTCACATAATAAAATGCCACTAAAATAAGCCTTGTGATCAATCTTGTTGGATCAAAGGGTAATAGAGGGGGTGAATAGAGATAAAAAGAACTTAAACCAAATTCATTAGACCTTCAAATTACTTCAAGAAGTAGGATTGCAAATATGGAATTTGATGTACAACTAAACATACATAGCAAGATTAAGAGAGATTGGAAGAGATCAAGAACAAGCTATGTAGAGTGATTCCAAACTCCAAACTAGGAGAGTGTACATACACTACCTAGAGAGGTCATGTCCTAGAATTTTGCAACCATCACATTCTTATATTCCAATATAAGACAAAATAATACCTTCCTTTTGTAGGTCAACGATACCTTGCCTTCCTCTTTAAGGATCAAAAGAAGGCAATAAACCTTACAAGGTCCCACCTATCCTTTAAGAAAGAGTCTTCAACCTCTATAAGGGCTTACCCATTTTTGTAACGAGTTGGACACCTTCACCAAGGAGCTCCCCTCTTGCAACTAGTCTTCTGCCTTGAAGGAATTACCCACTCATCTCATTCATCCTTCACCTTCTCATTCACCTTGGGGAAGCTTTCACCAACTTTTCTCTTAACACAGGGATTGGGAAAGGGAAGATTTGAGAGCTTTACAAGGGTACATTGGAGTATCTATCTCAAACATAGCCTATCCCACGCATAATGACGTTTTGGTTAGTAAGAAAGAGAGTGGAAGGTGCTCTATGTGGACAAACAAACTCAACTATAGGTAGGCACATGGTAGGCAAACTTGGAATGAAGTACAAGGACCCTTATTTATAGTTGGGGGTGTCCACTAGCCACTTGAAGCACTTGGGAACAAATTGTAGTCATTTGTGTGTTGTAACAGATCTATTTTTTATGTTTGCAACACTCCAATGACTAAAAACACTTTTTCTGCACACTCCATACAGTGCAGTTGGTTGAGTTTCAAAAAATTTAACTCGACTGACTACACCATTCGACAAGTTCATTTTGAGTTGTCGATCAAGTTTATCTGGACGAAACTCAAAAGATGACTTTCGAGTTGTCACCATGACAAATTTGGTCAAATATGGCAATTTACAAGACCCATTCTAGGCGTCGGTCGAGTTTCTGAGAGCAAAATTTGATTGAATAGGGTGCCTATGATGCATTTTGGAATTTTTCATCAAATTGTTTAAATGTTCATTTTAAGTGATCTTGTTTTTTTCTCATCTTAATTACAAGTCATAACATTAATACAAATGATTATACGAATTGCCCTAAGTCCTTTAGGGTATTTTCCACAAAAGTGTATTTGCATTGACTTTGGCTTGTCTTGGGTCAACATAGGGCTTAATTGAATTGATCCTTTGCATGTACCTAATACGTAAAATAAATATCAAATAGACATGTTAGATACATATGAATGAAATGGTTAAGTCATCATTAAAATATGGATGATGTATAATTGTTAGGTCACTCCCCCTTTTTGAAGATGACAAACCATTCCTCAACATATTGAAAAGGACCTAGAATTTAAACTTTTACCTTGTGAATTGTAAATATATACATGAATGAACAATAGAAATTGATCCCCCTCAACTGATGCTTACCTTTGTATGTAAGGTTAGTTTCTTCAAAAAGTAATGGTAGCACACATATATACTATTGAGTCATCTTACATAGTCACATGATATTTCTAAGAATTAACTAGAAAAGGATCACAATTCAATATGTACCTAGCTCACTTCTCCCCCTTTGTCATGTCCAAAAAGTAGGGGGTAGAAGAGCTATAAACACATGTCTTATCCATAGGCACAAACTACAAAAGCAACCACCATATGCAAGCACCAACTGAAAACAAGAGAAAACAACACATACTAGAGTCATAATAAAAATATGGAAGAACATACCTACAACTCATAAGATATAACCAAGCATAGATTTAAGGTATATAAAATTAGTTTATAACAAAATATGTGTCCTCCCTTGATGAAAACTACAAAACAACAAAAAACAATGAGATCTGAAAATAGTACGCCTCAGATATAATGCCCAAATGTTCTTTACATAAAAGTATACAAAAAGAGATAAATATGAGCACCCTATAAAATAAGAACTAAACATCCAGTGTATCTAGGTCAATTTCATCTTCTCTGTTTGGCTGGTAGTCTTCATCTCCATCTGAAGGTGCATCAGGGTCAGTAGCTGCAGCCTCACTACTATCTCCATCATCATCAGAGCCATCATCACTTTCATCCTCATCATCGTCAACCTCATCATCATCATCATCCTCATTAGCCATTTTGGGGTCCTCATCAAGAACAAAAGAGCAAGTACCATGCCATCTATGGTTTTTCTCTTCCCAGGAGATGCCACACTTGCACAATGCCTTAGCTTGCTCATAATTGGGTACATAATCCCAATCAAAATCAGTAAGAAGGATAGAAGAAGGGCCAACTCGAAGTGCAAGCAACTAAGATGAGGTAGTAGGAGCAAGTCCACCATCAGAGGTAGGGGGTAGAGTGGAAGAAGCAAGGTGGTGATCCAGGTAGAATTGATTGTATGCATAGGAAGCATAGTCAACATCTAGGTAGGGTTGGTAGGTAGGGTAAGGATGGGCACATGACAAGTTCATGTTTGACATTATTTGAACTATATTTTGGTGTAGGTGCTCCTAGACCTATAGTTTGTATGCATGTCAGTGCATCATGTAGCCCATGAGGGTTTCATTAGACACTAAGAATGAGGCATTGTCAGGTTTAGGAGGTGGAGGAGCTTGGGTGGAGGTCGAAGTACACAATGTGGTAGAGGAGGTGAAATGAAAAGTCTTTTTGACAATGGCTTCACTGACATGAACACATTTCCTACTTACTTTGTAACCAAGGTCATGGAAAAGGCATTTATCATAGTGGTAAGAAAACAAGACAAAAATCAAGTTAGGATAAGGTGGGTGGGTTCCACTGGTATTCTTCCTAGAGTCAAAATAGGTCATGTGATGGAGAATGTAATGGCCCCATCTAACTTTAACATCATAAAGGAGACAGTACATTAGCACAATAGTGTTTTCTGCAATATTCATTTGATTTCTTTTGGATGATATTACAGTTGACTACAAGTGTAATGAGATGAGTCTTGATGCCAAGGGAGGAAGAAGGAAGAATTTATTTCTTCATATAGGGAACCTCATGCTTCTTTAGGAACTTATGGATGTCAGGTAGGGTGAGATCAGGTTCAAAACCTTGGTACAACTTATCAAGGTCAAGAAGGTCAATATATTGGTGATAGGTGGTCAACCATGTATATGAATTAGAGGAACTATTGAAGTAGGTATTCAGGGAATCTTCAGAGATGGAAAACTTAGTACCTGCAATCATGGAAGTAAGGATTGCTTGAGTGTTAGGGGGTGGCACAAGAGAAGCATATTTCTACAAGAAATTTGCATAGAATTTGTAGACATATTTTTTTCTAGAAAGAGAGTTAGTGTAGCACAATTACTCCACACATAGTGTGCCAAGGTGTTGCTCATTGAACACAACAGTAACCTAAGACATCAATTCATTTCAATATTCAAGCAAGGCACAAAAAGGAAAAGGATTTCTAGGAAGAAGCTTCTTATACCTATTTACAACTTGAGACAAGATGAAGGAGGTTCCATCAAAGGAAATGACCCTAGAAGAAGTAGAGGATGATAACACTCCAGCTGAGTCGATGTTTTGTTTATCAGTTGGAAGCCATGGAGATTCAAAGATACAAAATGACACCAAAATGAGGAAGAAGAATAGGAGCAGCAAGTTTTCCAAGCTATTGGATCAAGGTTTGGAAGGTTAGGGCTGGTGATCAGGGGTTGAAGAGGGTAAATAAGAGGTTTGGGTAGCCCTAGGGTTCAAGGACAAACAAGAAAGAAATTCTATCAGTCGACTTTTCTCATGTTGAGAGGGAGAAAGTCGGTTGACTGCCTATATATTTTTCTTCCCAACAGTGTTGTCGGTCGAATTTAAGGTTTGGGAAACTTATCCTACACTTTTGTTTTGTTTAGTCATTGGCGTGTTTTCGACCGAGTTTCTTCCAAAACAAACTCAACAGATGGGTCAGTTTGTCCAAAAGATAAGAAATTTAATTCTAGGCCACTAGAGTGTTATATAAATTTAACTTTATATCCTAACATGTATTGTGAATATATTAAGGCACATTCCACTCATCATTGGATACCACTTTGTGATAAAATAAGAATTTATAAAAAAAAGCCAAAACAAGCAAAATAAGGCAATAAAACTAGGAAATTGTAGGACTAACAAGTAAGAGATGAGAAATATATGAGAAAGAATATATAGGTATGAGAACATCTAGTTAGAAGGCATATCAATATCATAAAGAGAAGTAATAAGAAATTTTGATCTAATAAATTTTTTTCTCTCTAGCTAGAGGTTTGGTGAAAATGTCTGCAAGTTGATTTTCTATGTCCACAAGCGTGATATAGATATCCTTTTTGCCAATGTGGTCACAAAAGAAGTGATGGTGGACCTCTATATGTTTAGATATACTATGAAATATAGTATTTTAAGAAAGTCTGATTGCAGTACTATTATCATAGTAGATAGGAGAAGCATCATAATGAGCATAAAAATCTTGGACCATTTGCTTCGTCCATAGGACTTGGGCACAACAACTCCCATCCGCAATGTATTCAACCTCGATAGTTGAAAGAGCCTCATGCCTTATTTATTAGAGCACCGAGAAACTAAGCATGGTCCTAGGAGGAAGCAAGTGCCCTTGTGCACTTTCTATCAATTAAGCACCCTGCATAATCCGCATCACTATTAGTAATAAGAGTAAAGTCCCTTAACTTGGGATATAATAGACCAAAGTTTTAGATTTTGGTTAGGTACCTTAGAATCCTCTTAACTTCTATAAGATGGGATTTTCTAGATCTTGATTGAAATCTAGCACACAAGCCAACACCAAAATAATATCAGGTTTAGAGGTTGTTAAATATAACAAGCTACCAATCATAACTCTATATAGCTTATCATCTAACTTCTCAACTTCCCCATCTCTATCAAGTTGGCAGTGTTTGACATGGAGTATATATCGGCTTGGTGTTCTCCATCCCTAAGCACTTCAAGATTTCACTTGTATACTTTCCTTGGTTGATGAAGTTTCCTTCCTTTTTTTCTTGATTTAGAATCCAAGGAAGAAAAAACCTCCCCCATCATACTCATCTTGAACTCGCTCTACATAAGAGAAATAAACTCCTTGCAAAGATCAAGATAAGTTCCACCAAATATGATACCATCTACGTTTATTTTAATGATTAAAAATTTTCTATAAATGTGTTTGAGAAAGAGGGTCGAATCAACTTTGCCCATGACATAGCCATTGTCTAGCGAAAATTTATTTAATTTCTTATACCAAGTTCTAGGTGCTTGCTTGAGTCCATAGAGAGCTTTTTGTTACAAACAAACATGGTTAGGAAGCTTGTCATGTTCAATACCAGATGGTTGAGCCACATAAAGTTCCTCCTCTAATTTATCATTCAAAAATTCCCTTTTAACATTCATTCGGTAAGGTAAGAAATTATTATAACTAGCAAAGGCAAGTAACATTCTAATATATTCAAGTATAGAAATAAGAGAATAAGTTTCATCAAAATCAATACCTTCCTATTGATTGTAGCCTTGAGAAACTAACCTTGCTTTGCTCCTTACCATTTCTTCTCTTACACCTAACTTGTTATGGTAGACCCACTTGCTGTCAATAATCTTCCTATCAGTTGGTCTTGGCACTAAGGTCCACACTTTGTTCTTTTTAAACTACTCTAGCTCCTCTTGCTTACCTAGGATCCATTCATTATCTTTAAGAGCTTCTTTCACATTCTAGGGCTCAAGTTGTGAGATGAAGGTGTTGTTATCATCTTCTTCATTGAAGGCATTCTACATCTTCACCTTTTCAAAAGGATTGCCAATTATGAGCTCTCTAGGATGCTCTTTTGCAAAATGGGGAGTTGGATGCTTCTTTTGTTCTTCTTTTTCTTCTCCATATACTACCACCTCTTTTCCTTTTTTGTTGATGTTGAGATCTTTCATTCTAGGAATCACCTCATCTGCAACATCATCATTTAATATATTCTTGGAACTAGAGGTGTTATGTTCAACAAATTTAAAATTCATAGATTCTTATACTTTAGATAATTCAATGTTAAAAAATCTAAATACTCTACTAGTAGTGTTATATCCAAGAAAGAAATACTTGTAAGATTTCACATCAAACTTGTTGAGAGAATTCTTGGTGTTTAAAATAAAACAAGGACAACCAAAAAGATGAAAGAAATTGATAGAGGGCTTTCTACCATGCCATAACTCAATGGGTGTTTTCTTTACAGATGGTTGAGTGAAGACATGGTTTTGCACAAAACATGAAGTACTAATGGATTTAGCCCAAAACTTCTTTCGAGTATCATACTCTAAAATCATGGTCCTAGCCATTTCCTGTAAGGACCTATTTTTCCCTCTACAAATCCATTTTTTTGAGGTGTATGAGGGGAAGAGAAGTTGTGTGCATAACTTGATTCCTCACAGAACCTTTCAAACATATCATTTTCAAATTCTCCCCCATGGTTACTATGGATGGAGATGATTTAGCAAGAAGCTTCATTTTCAAATCATTTGTAGAAAGTTGAGAAAACATCAAGAGTATCTCTTTTTTAAACTAAGAAGAAGGTCCAAGTATAGAGAGAGAAAGTTTTGACAATCATGAGGCAATACTTGGTACCAAAAAGTGATTGAGTTCTCATTGGTTCAAATAGATCAATGTGAAGAAGTTCAAGAGATCTTTTGGTATTAAGGTCTCCTTTGGATTTAAAGGAGGATTTGGTTTGTTTTCATTGTGTACAAGGTTGACATTCCTAATCCTTCTCAAAGTCCAATTTTGGAATCCCTTTGACCAATTCCTTTTTCCTCAACTTTCTCGAACGATGAATATTTACAAGACCAAGCATATGGTTCCAAAAAGATATATAACTCTTATCAACAATAGACATTTACCAAGAATAGGAATAAGAGAATCAAGAACAATAACATAAAGATTTTCATTTCTAGTTCCCTTATACATGACATTGTAGGAGAGTGAATCTAGAAGCAAGCATTCGAGTGAGGTAAATAATACAATATAACCATTATCATATAATTATATAACACTAATTAAATTGTGATGCATGCCATATACAAGAAGAACATTCTTGATGGTTAGTGAATCACCCACATCACCCTCACCTATGACTTTACATTTGTTTTTATCACCAAAAGTCATTGATCCTCCTTTCTTCTTTGTGCAATTCTTGAAGTGGTTGTCATGTGCTTGGAGCAACCACTGTCTACGATCCATTTTCCTTTTACCTACAATAAAGGAAGATGTCGGTGACCAGTTCAAACCTTAGGATCTAGGATAGCTTGGGGACCCATTTCATCTTTGGGTTGCTCCCCTTCTCTTTGTATGGAGAATAAGTAGAATAATGATCAAACCATAGGGTTCTTAGAGTCGTATGAATCTCCATGGAAAATAGGAGGTCCCTTGATCTTTTGTTACTCGTGTCCTTGCTCTTGGAATCTCCCTCATATACCAAACCATTTTTACCATTTTTTTTGGTAGAGTGATTGAGAACTTCATCAAGGGACTTTTTCCCTTGTTGGAACTTTTGTAAGGAAGCTCTATGCTTGTGATTATCATCACGAAGAGTAATAATAGTAGAAGAAAGGATAGATAAATCATATTGAGCATGAAGCAAGTCAGCCTCTAGACAAAGGACTTTAGTATGATAAGAATCTCTATCAAGAGTTATACTATCTACTTCATTACTTGGCAATAAAGGTCTAGAAGAAAGATCATTAATTTTAGCAAGAATTCTAGCATTTTTAGTTCTAACCAAAGTAAGATCATCAAGATAGATTCTATTTTCATCTTTAATATTATCATAAGCTTGTATAAGATCATTGAACTTGGAAACAAGTTTATCATTTTCAGTTCTAATAAAAACAAGCTCATCAAGGAAAGTTTGGTTCTCATCTTTAAAACTATTGAAGTTCTTAAGATAAATATCATTCTCTTCAATGATATTGTGTTGCAACTCAAGCTCAAGAAATTGACCTTGCAAAGAATCTATTCTATCATTATGAACTTTCTCTTTTTGCTCAAGGGGATCAATTGTAGCATACAAGTAATCAATACTTTTCCCTAACATTTTCTTCTTATATTTGCATTTGGAATAAGAAGAACGGAAAGAATTAAGCATATCAATGAGGGATTCTTTAGATAATCATTAAAGCTTTCCTCACTTAACTCACTTACCTCACCTATATGTTCACTAGATGAGGCCATGAGAGAAAAGTGGCATTCTCCTCCATTGGAGCTAGAGAATCAGTAGAAGAAGACTCCTCCCACGGGTCATGGGCTGCACCTTTGCTTCTTCTTTCCTTCTTGTCCTTCATCTTGAACTTACTTTCTTTCTGGTACTCCTAGTTCTTCTTCTTGGAGCTCCTGTTGTGGTAGGAATTTTTGATAAGATCTGATTTTGTGTCCATTAGCTTACTCATTTTATTCCTTTTTAGTCACTTTTACCATACTTTATCCAGATGACTCGTATCGTTTCTACCCCAAGACTCACTACTCTTCCTATGCTCTGAACAGACTATCATGCCTCAGTGACCGATGAATCATAGGCCACTACAATAGTCACTAACCATCAACCATCTATGTCATCGAAGAAGCACAATTCTTCAACGGTTGCTTGCCCTAATGCCTCAACGGTCGGTTGCTCCAATGCCTCTACTATCGCTGAGCCCTGATGCTTCTACGACCGAAGCACCCCTGCTACCTTTTCGACTGAAACATCTATTCTACCCCTGCAATCGAGTAGCCATAAATCCATGCAATCGCTGGGACCTCTTAAGTCGGTTATACACACTTAGAAATATAGACCCACTCAGTGCATGAAGGGGTTGAGATCATCAACAATACGACGAAGTGCTACCACATTCTAGAGCCACCCCCATCCACCTCCGAAGATCTTATACCTCAAAAGATGAAGGTCTCGAGGAGAGAGAAGATCACCATCATCTTCTTTAAGAGAGATAGTTTCCATATGTTTGCTACACTGACGCTAGATCCATATCTAAAGGAGTACCATTGGTGTATCGCCTTCTCACTTCGTTAGATTTATCATCTCTCTCACATTGTTCATCTATCACTTCATCTATCCTGATGTATCTTTACACCAGATCTAGATCTGAAGGAGTATTGTTGGTGTATCACCTTCACACTTCTTTAGATCTATCATCCATTTCATGTTGTTCATTTATCACTTCAATATATCTTGAGGTATCTTCACCTTTGTAAATTCATAATTCTACTCATGAACATGAGTGGCTAAACACATTGCTTGGGTGGGAAGTTTCTACTAAAGCTCTCCCAACATGTATATATTTATGTCTTTTTGAATATATATGCTCTTAGCAAAGATTATCTCGATTCACTTGGTCTTAGTGCTTCACTTCTATGATTAGTTACCATCGTGATGTTTGATTGTTAGTGTCTCAAAAGAGAAACACTAAACATATCTAAGTGTTCTAGAGTTACATGAACACATGAAAATGTTGGATTGTTAAAGCCAATGATCATATAGTTATATTTGTGATTGTTTGTTTGCATCTTGAGAGAAAGAAAACCTTATAATCTAGATTTATCCTAAGCTCGAGAGAGGATATAATAGACATATTATGATGATTTCTTATAATCTTGCTAAGGGTATACAAAGGGTGTGGGTATTGCATGATGGGGAGATATATTAGTAAGTGAAACTCGATCCCAGTTCCCATCCATACTTTCTAACAACATATTTGTTTGATATCTTCTCTTTATTTGTCTTCTTATTCTTTCTCTTTACTTATTTTTTTTGGTTAATGTCATATCATCCCTTAGGGAACACCATCTTTATCTACCTTCTTGGTTGGTGTAACTGAGATAAGATTCTACGTTCTTAGAAATATCCACCCTTGTCCCTGTGGATCGACCCCAAGTACTACATCAGACCCGACATAATAGTTGTGGGGGACTAAGAGTCGGCTTACAAATTTAAGAGTCTGAATACTCTAGATCCACTCCATATTTTTGGATGTGTGATTTAGGTCCATCAACTTTTTGTCTCCCAAGACAAAATGATACTATTAAGAACATGAGTCTACTCACCAAACACTCATGCCTCAAGTTTAGCAATAAACTTGATTGCATGAATTCTAAATCTATTGTATATGACTACTTTGAATACTTCCTTTCATATGACCAGTTTTCTGACTCGAATGTGCTAACTGTTTAGGTAGATTTGGAAGAAGTGGATTTAGATGATACATTTTTCCCTTTTTGCATCAACATGCTTCCCTATAGAGGAGGACATGCTGGTGAACATGGTAGAGAACATACTAGAGAAGATCAGAACCCAAATGGTGGAGGATTTTTAAACTCCACCAGTAACTGAATCCAAACATGATGATGGCAACTATATGGAACTAGACCAGGTCATATTCTGATACCTCACTACATACCTCATGGAGAAGATGAATGCCAAGAACACCATGAAGAAGAATGTGAAGAATGTCGTGAAGATGAGGAGCGTGATGAAAGATGCCATGATGACCACCATCACCATCGAGCAAGAAGAAATCATAGGAACCATCATGAGCACAAGGACAATAACCACGACGATGAATATGGCGAGGAAGAGGAAGAAGAAGGTCGTTCCCTTAGAGAATTGGCTGCAACTAGATCTATATGCCCCGTAATTATTCCCCAGTCGAAACTTGCGGTCATCTCCATGATACAAAACAAAACCTTCAAAGGTAACTCAAGAGATGAGAATCCCTATCATCATTTTGATGTCTTTAAGAACATTTGTGACACTATCAAAATGAAGAGAGTGTTGCCAGAAGTTATATACAGTAAGGGATTTGTCTTCTCTTTAGAGGACAGAGCTCTGTCTTGGAATCTTAGACTGTCTCATAGATCCATTAATGGATGCAGACCTCTAGCTGATGCTTTTGTCACAAAGTTCTACCCCATCAAGAAAACCATCATAAATAGGCACAAGATTACTAGATTGTTACAAAATCCTAGAGAGAATCTCCATGAAGCATGGGAACGATTTGAAGAATATCAGAGGAATTGTCCTCATCATAATTTCAACACGGGCTTTCTTGTGACAACATTTTACAATGTGTTGACATCTACAGAATGGACTTTGCTAAATGCCGCTACTAGAAGTGATTTCCTTGGCATGAATCCAAAGAAGAACATGATGATCATTCATAACATAGCCAAATTTCACGCATGCATGGATTATGAGAGAAGTGATAGGGGCATAGCGAATAAAGCTAACTCTGAAGGACCCTCTTTCGAGGCTAAGGATCTAGAGAATATAACTTCACAAATCTAAAAGATTACTCTGGATGTCAAATAATTGAAGGATACTAGAGGAAAGGGCACGATTAAGACTAAGAAAGTGGTGAAATATATCACCTACGGTGAAGGAGGGCATGGAGTAGATAATTGCATCTACACTCAGGTGGAGGATGAATATGAAAGAGAAGAAGAGGAAGAGATAGAGAATGTCTCTTATGTAATTTTTAAAAGGCCAGACCACCCTAGTTTGAGTTATGGAAACAAAGATGTTGTAGAAAACTCTCATCAACAATTTGGAGCATCTAAGCCACCACCTAGATTTGGGAGAGGAGGTGGACAAGCTCGGTCCACCAAGTCCAAAACTTACTAGTAGATAGAAACAATCACCAAAGCCAAGGGAGCGGACAAAGCCAGTACAAGAATGTGAGCTGACAAAACCAACATCAAGGCCAAACAAAAACAGCAATCAACTAGACATGATAGTGGAACTATTTGATTTTGCAAAGAGGCAGGTCTCTGTGAATGATTAACTGACCCAAAGTGTCATCACTAATTTAGGCTCTTAATAAAGATGCAGACCTAGATGGCCAATAAGTAGATGCATCAGAAATAAATTGATCAATAGCCGGTGTAATTGTCTAAGTTGATAATAAAGAACCCACAAGGGAAAATCCACTCTAACACATAAACAACAAAGATGGCTACCCTTTGTTCAGGTAAGGTTTTAGAGAAATTGATAAAATGAGAATCACCAAGAAAGGGACACCATTGCCAAGCCACAAACAAACCCAATACAGTGGAGGAAGAATATGAGAAGGAGGAGTTCATAGAGAAAGACCAGAATAAACGCAAAGGAAGAAGGGAGTGAAGACCAAGAAGCTAGACCCAATTGAGGAAGTATTCACCCAAACAGATCCTTATTCTCCAAGAATCCCATTCCCTTACAAGTTGATTAAGGCCCATCCAAATAAAAGATATGAGAAGTTTACAGAAGCAGTAAAGAAGCTACACCTGAATGTGTTGGTTATGTATGCCCTGAAAGCCAATCATGCGATGATTGTAATGGCATATCATGTAAAAATGATTTAATTATTAATGAAAGGAAAACTTCCAATTTATTCTATTTAATTTGGCTATGAGATAATGTTGTAACCTTATAAATTTTTAGAGAATTATATTATTGAATGACGTATGTATTCAAGTTATTATCCTTGTGGATGAGATCATACAAATGTTAAGAGTACATATACATTTTTTTATTATGTCCCTGATCGGTTGTTAGTGGAAGGTCGATATACAACAATGACACATAAGATCAGAGTGTGAGTTGGTTGATGACTAAATCTCACTAGTCATGATATGGAAATATCAAACCAAGCACACAGATATATGTTAGAGAATAGTCTATCAGACAGAGTGCACCGTGAGACTAACACATGGAAGCCATCATCATGAAAGTCATAGTCCAGGCTCACAGTGATGGTGGTGGTTGTGGTTCTTAGACTTGAAATTACTGTAGTCAACACATGTCATTGGGTACACTTTGACATCATCAAATGTTGTCCTAAAACATGGGTTGTTATAATGGTGATGATTGGGTGACCTTGACACATGAGGATTGACTGTGAGTTATAGATATGTAATTTGTCCCTCCTACTGAAGTGTGACGTCCTAGGCCTCTTGATTAGTGAGACTGAGAAAACCATGGCCATGTGCATGTGAGTCAATATGTGATATTGAGCTTACATATATCTCATATAGTATACTCTTGGTTCAAGAAACAAGATTGAATAATAATAAGGGTGACTGCTCCATGCCTCTAGTTCAATTTGGACATCAGCGACAAAGGAACTATACAAACATTGTAAAACCATACATAAATTGTAGATTTAAGTTGTTTCCCAACTTTCCATTTCCTTGAGTAGCATTAAAGTGCGACTAGGCATCACTCATTCTTTGTGATGTCATAAGTTGTTATGGACAGTCACTGCCAACATAATATTGGACCTATGTGGTCACACACATAGGACTTGACCTAGAAGAGGAGTTCAAATCTCAAATGAAAGTTGAATTAAGTACTAAAGTGTTTAGGTATTTGATTCAGGAAACAAATAGGATGAAAACACTTCTAAACATCCATCTCAAGTGTTTAGACTACCGTCTGTAAGTTCTAAATAGTCATGTCAAGAGTTGAGATGGGCGTCTCAGTATCAAGCTTGTGGTGAGTTGAATTTGGCTAAGGAACGAACCGACCCAACCAAACTGGATCGATTCGGGTCACTAGAGGACCATCTGGGTGATTGATATGACCATCTCACATGGGTGAAATGGTCCAATTTGGTCAGGGATGGTTCTAGATGTTTCCCTATTCATTTTGCTTGAGCAATACTTGTTGCACAAGGAAATCAATGTCTAATATTGATGGGAATTAATTTGTCAAATTCATGTACAATTGGGAAACAACCAAACAGCCGTCTGGGTTATGCCAAAGGACCGCCTGGCATGCCATACAACCGTCTAGGTTGCTATACGACCATTTGGGCTGTCGCAGGTTGTGAAAATTCAAGAATTATTGTGAAAATTTGAGATCTTCCGATCCTTTCCACTCCCACACAGATTGAGAACCCAAACCCAAACCTCACCTATAAATAGAGGAGTAATGGGGGCTTCCCAGAGTGCAACATAGACAATTGAGAAATAGTTTCTCTGAAAAATATTCTCCTCTCTGGTTGTGGTAACCACGGGAGCCCAGGCAAGTCCTACCTGATTAGGGAGGGATAGTCATGGGAGAGAGAGACTAAGATCATTATTGCAGGAGAGAAAGTTGGTGACTAGCACACTAACGAGGAGGGACAACTCCTTTCTGATCATTCTAGAAGGACAATAGGAGTTCTAGGCAGTCTGTGTGGACTACCATAGAGGAGGGAGGCTGTTATCTACTGCTAGGAGGACAATGCCAACCAGCAGTCCGTGACAAGAGGAGCTTCTAAAGAAAACAACATTCATGACTACAGTCTGTGGTGCATACCAAGAGGCGCAACAGTTAGACGAGTCCTAGTGCAACCAAGATTTAGAGTTGCACATCTACGACGATGAGGATTATCACTGGACTTGCTCTAGGACTAGGTATATCTTCAAAATCATCTTTCTTACATTATAGTTATTGACACGATCTATTTATTGTGGGAATATGGTAGCCACAATTTTTAAATTCCAGTGCCTGCTCTATAACCATATTTCCCAACAATGATATCAGAGCCAATGTAAATTTACTATATTATGGGATAATCGATATGTGATCAGATTTTGGTTTTGTCATTATATTATTGCATGTGATCTGAATAATATCTTGTGAAATCCAAACACCATGATGATACCAAACTAATATATATATATATATATATATATATATATATATATATATATGTAGGTATATATATAGGGGTTGTTTTTAATGCCTGCACGGGTAGTGTAGCTGCGCTATCCATTTCAAAAAATGTGGTGGCAGCTGTTGTAAATACTTGAAACTAGGAAGGACACACAAGTACTTTAAAGAAGAAAAAAGGGAGAGTGTTGCATTTATGCGAAAAACAGTTCACAAATCATTCTCCGCCGCGAAACCCCCAAAATTTTCCTTCTGCTCACTCTAGAACTCCCGTGTTTCGTCCACCTTGCTCTCAATTCTCCACCCCCAAAAGCCGAATTCTTCGTCCCGTTGTCTACATTGCCCTACATTTGATCGATTTGGCCTATACTTGAGTTGTTGTGTCTACCGTTCTTCTCCACTGTAGCGTTCACCACTTGTTTCTATGGCTGCTACTTTTGCCCCTCTCTACCGTTGAGATCAAAATGGGGAGAACAATGGTAAAAGCAAGGAAGGCGACAAGTAAGGGAAGCTGAAAAGTAACAGAGAGTGAAGATTTAGTAAGAAAGAACTATGATGTTGTGGACAACATGGTAGAAGAGGTATTTGCAGACATAATGTAAGGAGAAGAAATGGAGAAGAGTGTTGAAGAGAATTGCAAAAATACTACGAAGAGAAAAGAAAAAAAGGGTAAGAAGAAGAAAGACAGCAGTAGGAAAACTAACACTCTCTAGAAGACTGCTAGAGATGACGACTCATCATGGGAGAAAAATACAAAAGAGGTTGCTGAGAAATAATTGGCTGCAGTGTGTGAAGAGGATGAAGAGTTAGAAATAGAAGAGGCTGAAGAAGCAATATCTGCAGTGAAAGATAAAAGTTATGGAGAAGAAGTACTTACTGAAGGTCAGAATGAAGAAATAGAATTTGAAGAGGAACTGTTTGCTGAAGGTCAGAACGAAGAAGTTGAGCATGATGAAGGAGAAGACTACAAACCAAACCAAAAGGCAAAGCAAAGATTACAGGGGAAGGTAATATTGTTTATTTTTATACTTGTATACGAAAGTGTAACTTGTTGAACTAAAGAGTAACTTTTCTAGCAATAGAGTAACTTATAGCAACCTAAGAGTATTTATGAGTATATAAAAAGTAACTAAATAAACTACAGAAGTAACTTGGTTAATAGGAAACTTATCCATATAAACTGAAGAGTATCTTATAAAACAAAAAAGTATTTCATACAATAGAAGAGTATCAACCACAATACGAAAAGTAATTTGGCTAATACAAAAGTGTAACTTGTTGAAATAAAGAGTAACTTTGCTAGCAATAGAGTAACTTATAGAAACCTAAGAGTATTTATGATTATATAAAAAGTAACTAAATAAACTACGAAAGTAACTTGGTTAACAGGAAACATATCTATATAAACTGGAGAGTATCTTATAAAACCAAAAAAGTATCTCATATAATAGAAGAGTATCAACCATAATATGAAAAGTAATTTGGCTAACAAAAAAGTAACATTATGAAAAATATAAATTTATTATATATATCAGTAGGTGGAAAATGTTAACAAAACAGTATCCATATAGAAAAAAAGTAACTGTGTCAAATGGAACTAATGCATATGTGCTAGAAAGTAATTTTTTGGACTGCCAATAAGATATTTATACTCTACTCATTATATTAATATAAATTTATGTTAGCATAATCACTCTAATACTCCACACACTCACCTTATATACAAAATGTTAACTAAAATGTAAATTTACTGAATACAATGTATCTCTGAAAAAAATGAATAGTAACTCTAAAAGTAAAAAAGTAACTATGTAACAAAAAGAGTAACTATGACGTATCGAAAGTAACATATTGAATTGAAAAAGTAACACTGTAGGCTAGAAAGTAACTAGACAAATTAACACAAACTTTATGATAAAATGTGTAGGTACACGAAAGTTTTTCCATAGATGCTACATAAATAGTTACAATAGCATACAAAACAACATGCTATTTAGCACAAATCAAATGAGGATGATGAAGTCAACCGCATTTGCAAACCTAATAACAATGCCTCACCTTACTATAGATGTATATCTTTTAGAGGATCTGATAGAAAGATATGCTGAAGATGACAGATTCATGTTAACAGCAGGTTTTTAGGCAAGGATGACTGTAGATGATGTAGGGGTGATACTAGGTTTACCTAGTAAAGGTATTGATATAGTTCCACGAAAGTAATCACAAATTGTAAAAAAAATATGGGAGGATTTTGCTTATGCAACAAAAGGACAGGATAAAGTTGGTGAAAGTAGTAAGAAGATAAGAGAGAAGGATGTGTTGAGCAAGGAAAACTTGGGTAAACTTTGCCAAGAATTTACAAGGAATGACTCAGGAACAAGACTACCAAAATATGTGTCTTGCTTGGATGTTGCACTTGTTGGCAACATTCCTTTTACCGGTCACCAGCTATTGTGCCCCCATTTACCATCTACATTATTTGGATGATGTAACTACTACAGGGTAGTTAAACTAGGCAAAGTTAGTCCACGGTAGCATATTCGAGAGAATGAAAGTTTTAAGTGAGAATATAAAGATTAGGAGAAGAGGGGAAACCATCAAAGACACACTCAACACAACTGGATGTGTAATGTGCTTGTGTGTAAGTAACACATTGCATAGTTTCTTTGGTGACATTAAACAAACGTATGTGAACATTTAAAACTCTAATTTATATTTTTCTTATCAAGAGCTTATGAGTTAACAGGGATAGCACAACATACATTCCTTGAGGCTAAACCACAAATAAAAAGATGGGCAACTCCTATTAAGAGGGTGAAGGATTTTGAAAGTTTGGACAATGAAAATGTAATAATCAGTGTGGTTAAAGTGAAAATAAATACACAAATTATGATAAGAGTTGTATGATAAATTGTTAAGTTTTGTGCACATGTTTCAACAAGGTTGAAGAAGGATGTAAATTATGATTGGGAAGCTACGGAAGTGAAAGATCTACCTTATTATCTCACAACAAATAAAGCCAGGAGCAAGGCAGTAAGTACAAAGTTACTTACATCAGCTAGCACAAGTAGAGAAATCTGAGATAGCTTGGAGAATAGAATATTGAATCTTAAGGATGAGCTGAGACTACACAAGGAAACATGCAGTAGAATTGCCCTAGAAGCTTTTACTACTTTGAGAGAGGAAAATGATAAGGTGAAGCTAAAAATAGAAAGCTGAGGAGGGAACATGAAAATGACAAGGACATACAATATGCAACTACACCAACTCCCAATTTCATTCAGAATGAAAGTTTGGGTTCAGATGATTTAAGTGTACTTAGACAAAGGACGTAGGATATGAGGAAAAGGTTGTTGGAAATGGACAAACAAGGACCTACAGAAGAAACACCAAGATTGAACAAGCTTCAACTAAGGAGAAGTGTAGTGGAGAAAAGCCATAAGAAAGATTCAGAGAAATTGCAAGATGATAATAAAGACAAAGAAGTAGAGGCTGAAACGACAGAAAATGTCCCACAGGATTCAAATGCAGTAGAAGAAGCTCGAGCTGAAGAAACCAAACAACCAGTACAAGATGAAATGGAGAAAGATCAAGCTGAAGAAGATCCAACTAAAGAAGATCCAACAGAGAAAGAAGAACTGCAAGATAAAAAAGGATTAGCAGAAGATGAAATGAAAAACATACAGATGGATATAGACATTGAAGCTGGAGTGAATGAAGCAAAGTTAAATTCTGATGATGTTCAAAAGAGAACAACAAAAAAGTTGAGAAAGAGGAAGAGGAAGATGGATACGGGCATTGGGAGCATAGAGGAGAAAATCAAAATAAGAAGGCATGCACATGTAAAAGTAACTATGTTAAGAGAAAAAGTAACTGTGATAATGATAGAGTAATACTATGGACTATAAAGTAATATTATGGACTAAATAGTAGAGTAACTGCAAGAATATATGTCTTTTACATAAACTACTAACCAAATTTACACTTCAAAAATAGCAAAAGAATTCGACATTCATAGGATTCGAGCACTTCAAAACAAAGGAAATGAAGGAGGATGTCCAAGAATTTATTGAGAACAATGATGGAGTGTAAGTAGATACTATTTAAAGTTGTACGAGTCATATGTTTATTATAAATTAGTTGATCAATACATAAATTTTTGTCTAACATCTTTAGTATGAATTCTTTTGGAAAAAAATAAAAATGCACGGGTCAAGAAGAGAATGGGTTTTTGGAAAGGAAACATGGTGCATGGGAAAGGACTTATCAGCACTGTTATTTAAAGATAAGATGATGCAATCACCTGCAAGAAATGTAATAGTAAGCATTTATCACAAAATTATGGATGGCTAACTGATGCTTGTGCATTTACAGTTCATGGACTTCTTTGTACAAATGTTGAAAGCAACAAAAATCAAAAAGAGGAAGAAAGGACTGATGTATGGCATTGCTTGAGCACTTATGCTCTGGTAAGGCAAACATAAAATCTCACTAGATTACATTTATTATAAACAAAACCACTAAAGTTTACAACAAAGTAATTCCCAATATTGTTTTTACAACAAAATCTAGACATGATGGTGAATGAAATAACAAAAAAAGAGATCGATATGCTGTCACCACTCTTCAATGTCCCTGATAAGGAATTTATGACAATGGATTCCATGTTTACAATACTTAACAATGACAATCACTGGAACTTTCTTGAAGCAAGTTTTAGAGATGGGGTGCACATGTCTTATAATTCAATGCCAGGAAGTACAAAATCAAAGAAAGAAGTACTTAGATGGGTAAGAAATGAAAAAAGTAACACTGTTAATAAAATAGTTGAATGAAATAGGGTAGGTTACATTATACTTATGAATGTTTTGTTTTGCATGTGGGTGGGGTTCGTTCATGAATTCTTCAGGAGAGTGCCGAAGCATGGAAGCCAACTGTCTCAGTGGAAAATAGAGTACCCTGAGTGCCCCCAGCAAGAGGATGATGATGTTGACTGTGGAGTCTATGTTATGAAGTTTCTAGAATGCTTAGTGCATGGAAAAGAAATGAACTTCACGAGTAAGGACATCCCTGCAATAAGGGCAGAGATCTTCCAAACAATGATGAAGAAGGGGAGACTGTAGTCAGTTAAAGAAGATGCTAGAGATGAATAAGAGACTAGAGAAGGAGCAGGAGACAAGCAGAACAAAGAAAAACTAGAAGATGTTGTGCCAAGTCTGAACACATGGCTTAAGTCAGATTAGAAAAGAATTTTTAGCTAAACAATGTAGTAGAACAATGTGATTATGAAGAGTAACTTTGTAAACAATTACAGTACGGTTTTGAATGTATGTTGGGTGGAACAAAAAAGAACAGCAGTTCTATGGGTATATGGTTATGTTTGGCATTTGAACCTATCAGTTTGATCTTAGTTGAATGTTCTTATAACTTTAGCTTGATGTTGTTCTTTTGTGGATAATGACTTTAATCAGCAGGTGCTCATTACATGTGTGGAGTAACTCTCTTATGAACTGAAGAGTAAAATAAGTAGAATGAAAAGTAACTAATGAAAAGAAAAGTAACTAGATGAACTAACAAGTAACTATATTGACATGAGAGAACTCTGTGGATCAAAAAGTATATGCTATACATCATTAAGTAACTTTGTTCCAAAAAAAGTAAAGTAGCATTACACGGTGTAACAGGAGGTGATTGTTTCCCCTTTTAGAAAGGTCATGATCAATTAGAACATGTTATATATTTTAGGTATGTCCAGCATGATTAGTATGTTCAAAATGCTCGACATATTATTGTGACTACTGTTGAATAACAGTACAATAGATCAAGATATAAAGTAACAATTTGAAAAAAAGAGTAAATATGATAGAGGAAAAGTAACTCGTCCAACAAAAAAGTAACTGTATAATGTGTAATGTAACTTATTGAACTGGGAAAGTAACATAACAAACCAAAAGGTAGCTATGTAAATTAAAGACTAACTATCAAAATTACTTGTTAAGTTTTTGTCTTGGTGAAAGCATCATATCTCCAGGTGAGTTTAGCATGACTATGGTGCACACCACGGCTGTGGAGGGGAGATGATGGTGGTCGTGGTACACAGACATGCCCGTTCTTTAGTGTACAACCATTGTATTATCAAGGATGAATATACCAAAGATTCATATTTCTATTTATAAAGTAATTCCATTGACCTTTAAATAATTATATGAACTATAAAGTAACATGAACAGATAAAATGTAACTAGTGCATACAAAATGTTTCTTGTGGAGACAAAAAGTAACCTTCAAAAATACAAGTTAGTGATTTACTATATGAGAATGAGCCTGATCTTAAACAAGGATTAATTTGTATCAAAAAGGAATTCTGAAATATGATACTAATATATTGGAAATATAAGACAAACTAACAAAAACATATGTAACATAAAATGGAAGAACATATCACAAAGCAAACAAATTTTGGAGAATCTTTATAAATGATTTAAATTCGATACAGTTGCAGATACATAGAAAAGAGTAACAATAAAACTAAAGTATAATCAAATGTCAATTATAACTATCACACAGTACATCTAATCCATTAGAATTACATCAGATTTGGACATAACTCACACACTAAACAATTGGATAACATTAAAGTAAAACTAGTGAATAAATCATCTTCAACAACAACAACATCAGTAGTAACAGCAAATCTGCAACTTTCAGGAAGCCAAACACATGAAGACGACAGAAGCCCACATCAGTAACAGCAAATCCACAACTTGAGGAAGCCAAAAATAGGAAGACCACATCAGCCCACAACAGCAGTACCAAAAGCATTTGAATAGAAGTAGCAGGGAGCACCATTACAGATCAACCAAGAAAAAGTAAACATATCAAGTCAGGAACACCACGATCCACAGAAAGTAACTCTATCAATAGAAAAAGTAATCATGATAATTTAAAAATAACTATGTGAAATAAACAATAGAAGAAGAAGTTGAATTCAAACACACACCTATTACTTCAATGGGTAGTTTATGTTGTCATGGTTAACACCATATTGTCTCATTTTAGATTGAGACATTTCAACTCCAGATTTAAACTGCACATTAGTAGATCTAGGTCTACCTTTAGTTTTACAAACGCTGGGAATATGGACCTTGATAGCAGAAGAAGAAGCTGTATTTGAACTAGTTACACCAACATGAACAACATCTAATTCTAACATCTCCTTTCGCAAAGCAATGAGTTTTTCAAGACACATATATATAGAGTTGTTCCTACATGCTATATTAATGATTGAATTACAAGCAGATACCAACTGTAGTGTCTTCCCAGTGGATAGATGCATGACAGATGATTTTCTGAAAATCAAATGATGATCTCTATATCCTTTAGTCCACCTCTTCAGTATATATGGCTCAAGAAGAGTGCAAAAATCATGACTCTTTAGATAAGTAAGTATGTGTCTACATGGGATTACTTTGAATTCTAACATGAAACAATTGCATGATACCATATCAGTGGATGAGTCTTTCTTCAAAAGACAAGGAGAACTAGAACCACCAAGATGATATACCTCAAACACAACATCATCAGAAGTTTCCTTTACATTATACACCATACTTTGATGAACTTCAGCTTGAAAGATCTTAAAAATTGCCTTGATGTATATACCTCTGATTTGCTCCTCCAAAGGCCACAGTGAAGCCAAAGGCAAATTGCTATACTGGTCTTCAAAATCCATACACAATCATTCAAAGAGCTAATAATCCGATCCTTGTTTGGAACACCACCAAGCTTAGAGGGAAGCTTCTGTAGGATGTGCCAGTTGTAGAAATGATGCTTACAATTTGGGAAAATAGTAATGATAGCAGCATTCATAGCCGGGTCTTGGTTGGTTATAATGGAAACCGGCTCTTTGCCAAAATAAAGTAAGTATTGCTTGAAAACCCAAAAAAAAGAGTCATACTTCTCATCAACCAACAGAGCTGAGGCAAACAACACCGTCTTGCGATGGTGATCCACACCACCAAACATTCCAAAAACCATGGAATACTTGTTTGTATGGTAAGTGGTATCAAATACAATAGCATCTCCAAATAATGCACAATCATCAATAGAAATCAGGTCAAACCAAAACAAATGTGTCAAGCAACCATCAGAAGCATTTTGATAAGAGTAAAAGAATTTAGAATCTAAAACCTTCAAGCTGGAAAAATGATCCAAAACCATTTTCACATCATATTCAGATGACTCCTTCCTCTTGCTACTGAGGTGTCCATCAGCCTGTCTACTTGTAAATGTCAAGTTCATAACCACCAGACTCAGTTGCTATCAGTGCAATTTGTCTAGAGATAGGTATATTTTCTTGACTCATAGAAGAAAGCATATCTTTTTGTGTTTGGTAAAGAGATGAATTACACTTCAAGTAGCGCAAGTGAGAATCATCGACAAGATCATGATTGTGTTCATCAACAAAAGCAGTAACAACCCATACGGATGAAGACTTATCTAGTGTAAATCAGATCATTACATTACAGCCACACCTTTTCATAGAATGCTTGTGCTTCTTGGATAACTTCTCATGCAAATCACCAACATCGTCGCACATAGGACTCAGAAGACCTTTGGATCTCTTAGAACAGCTAATCTGACCTTGCTTATCACATACCAAATCTTTAGCAAGCAAGATCTTAGTACCTCGTCCATAAAGATTATCATCTTTCCTAACATCAAACCCAATCAAACCAGCATACCTATAGTAAAACGATATGTCATCATCTAAACTTCCAAATTGTAGTCCAATTCTAGGGACATCAATTGAGGACAAAATATCAGCAACAACAGATGAAGAAGAATGAACATTATCATCGTCAAAGTCAATAATAACATTAGAAGCATCAGTATCAAGACTAGGATCCATTGCATATTGCAAAAAAGTAACTCGGGAGATCAAAAAGTAACTCTGTAAACAAAATAGTAACTATATAAAAAAAGTAACTAATACATCACAAAAAGTAACTACAACAAACAAATCACAGAAAAGTAACTACAACAAAACAGGGAGTACGACTGTGTTTCTACTAAATAGACAGATACATATACATTGAAAAATACTAAAAAACTTCATTTAAAAACATATAACATGAAAAGAAGGGATATAGAAGGGATTATACTTAGCAGGTAACCAACTGCTCAACACAGAAGTTGGTATCAGGTTATAAACAAGGATCCCATATGTAGAAAAAAGATCAAGGAGCCATTGTTTCAGCAAATGACTGTTGCATAGGTTCGATTGATTAAGAGAGTTCTTCCACAAATTGCTGGGATGACTTCCGCTAAACAATCGGTCAAGGTCTCTAATAGATTTAAAAGTACCTACATTACAGTTATAAGCAAATCATGATTAATGGGGAGTCTAAAGCAATTTCATCTGTGACAAAGTTCAACTCAAAACACATCAAGTCGAGGACCTTCTTAGACACGTCGGTCATCCACACCAACGAAGAACTTGCAACTCCAGAAACCGGTACTCAAAAGCAGTAGTGTCACAGAACAAGTAACAGCCTGCAACTAGCAGAACTCTAGAAAGTCAGCGGAAGTCCAAAAAGGTTGCAAATGGGGGAGAATCACAAGTAATCAAACAAATGAACTGAATCAACATGGAGAAGAAGAAACAGGATTCACAGAGCCAACGACGGAAGACAAGAAATAGGATCTCAAAGTTAGATTTTGAATTAATTACAAAAACTGCCACCCCATCAAAGAGATGGGTAGCGTATCTACAGTACCCGCACGGGCAATGAAAAAACTATCATATATATATATATATATATATATATATATATATATATATATATATATATATATATATATATATATATATATATATATATATATATATATATATATATATATATATATATATATAGTCAGGCTAGAATACACTCAAGTGTACAGATCGCACGGATACACTCAAGTATGTTTGCATATCATGACTATTTTTTGCAAGATGTAAACCATTGATCTTCATTGTCATACTATAATTAGGCTACATACAATTTTTGATTTCATTTGGATGAGTGTAAGTCACTCATCCGAGGGCAACAAAATCGACACACGAAACAAATTTGAAATGCATAATTTTTACGGTCTTTATATATATATATATATATAGAGAGAGAGAGAGAGAGAGAGTCAGACTAGAATACACTCGAGTGTATTCAGAGCAGAATACACTCAAGTATTTTTTCATGATGCAATATTTTTTCCAAAAATCTAATCCATTGATCTTCTTAATCATCTTGTGAATAACTCATACACAAAATTTGAGCACATTTGAACATTTATAGGTCATGTTATAAATGCCGCAAAACTTATGCATTTCAAATTAGTTTCGTGCGTCGATTTTGTTGCCCTCGGATGAGTGGCTTACACTCATCCAAATGGGCTCAAAATTTATATATATATATATATATATATATATATATATATATATATATATATATATGCAATTTACATATGTCGCCCTAAAATCAATTTTGATGGTGGATGTGTCGCATGGTTATGGCCAATAACCCCTATTTGTGCATGGTTGTATCTGGTTGGTTTATCCTTTTATCTTAGTCTACGTACTGAGCCTCTATCTTATCTTTCCAATTAAAGTTAATTGTTTCCTACCCTTGCGCCCCTTGAATGTAACTCGAGGTTTCCCTATAATTATGTAAAAGTAGGATAGTTTACTTTATTGTTTTGATGAAGATGAAGATGTCTTGAAGATAAGTCAACTAACTAAAGGACGTTGGAGGAGATGATGGACAAGTTGGACCGACCGATCCACTGGAGGTGCCAGCCGATGGTGGATAGAAGGACCGGACGACTAGTGAGACGACCTAACAACTGGCCAAGATGTAAGCCGGTTAGTTCAAGGTTTGAACCGATCAACCTAGATTGGAAAGCATAGATATTCATCAACAATAGGTTTCTACATGTGATGTAGACCTAGATGACCGTAATTTCTCATGGCTCTAAAGGATTACATTTGGATGGCAATAACCATCACTTTTGTTTATTGCATGTTTTCATTGTAGGATATAACATGCATATGATACATACTATATATGTGGTGATTGGATAAAGTATATGTATTTATAAAAACTCCCTCAACTAAAATAATAAGTTTGATCGACTAAGCTTATATTTGCAAAAAAAAATGGTGTGTCGTCTATCTCGTGGAAGTTTGATGGTAGATATGTAGATTTCCACAAAGCATGGTGCATATCTATCTTATTGGCTATTGGGTCAGGCTTAACTGGTGACTTAGAGAGCCCAAGCCTAGAGGTATGTAGATGATTATGGCAAAGAGTTTCACATATCATTTATGCAAGAGTTGCATATGATGCAATTGGCATGATGGCCTACCTAAATAGTTAGGTTATGGGCGATCAGAAAGCGTCGACTCATGACTTGATGAAATATGGATCTTGGCCCCCTAGAATATTATAAGTTGCAATATTCTGAAATTTTATTGAGGGATAACAATTAGAATAAAATAGTGGAAGCAATAATAATTAAAGACCTAATTAATATCATCAAAAAATTTCAAATTAAATTAAATCAAAAATGGTTTTTGACAAATTCAAAATTTCTCTTGTAGAATTAATGACGAACAAATCTGATTTGTGTTTGGTCCTGAAGAAGGACAAACTTGATGGGATAAAATTCCATGACTATTTTTGGACTTTAAGAAGGGTTCTCAATGAAGAGTGCAAGCTCTATGTTCATGACAAACCTGTGCTTGAAATACCTCCTCCTGATGCACCTAGGGAACAAGTGGATGCTTATTGGAAGCATGTCAATGATGCCTTAGAGATAAAGTACCTTATGGTAAGATGCATAAACTATGAGTTGGATGAGCAATGTGAGGGCATGAGTGTTCTTGAGATGGTGAAAAATCTTAAGAAAGTAACACTTGGTCTTGACAGGAAAGAAAGGGATGCTATCTTAAAGGTGATGCCTTAGTCAATGCTGACAGAGGGAACCTTAGTAGAAGAACATGTGATCAATATGATTGGACATGTGTATCATCTTGAAGAGATGGGATTCACCTTGAGCCAAGAGTTGTCTACTGATATGATTCTAAAGACTATGCCAGAATCATATAGCCACTTTATTTCATGTTATCATGTGAGTAATTCAACTAGACAGATGTCATAATTGCTTGCCATGTTGATTCATGCTAAAGCAAAAGTGAAGAAGGAGAAGCCCATGATGGTGATCAACGGGGATGAGTCCAAGGATCAAAGCAAGACCGAGTTGAGTTATGTGATCAAGACTAAGTCCAATTCTTCAATACTCAATATAAGGAGAAAGAAAAGTACAAGAGGAGCTCATCCTTAGTACTTGAAGGCTTTCAGGAAGAAGAATATGGGGATCATGATCTCCGCTTTCGGTATATACGTTATTGAGATAAATCTATCTACTTCATCATCTTGGGTATTATATACCAGATGTGGATCGCACATATGTTCTCACATTCAGGATCTGAAAGGATGTAGGCCTTTGGGAAAAGGTGAGGTGGAACTATGAGTTGCCAATGGTGTAAGAGTTGCAGCAAGCCAGTTGGAACCTATAGTATATCTCTGCCCATGTGGCTTGTAATAGAGTTAAAGAACTTCTATTATGTATCTTCTATAAATAGAAACATCATTTATGTATCTTTTTTAGACAAGGATGCATTTGAATTCCATAATAAAAGTGGTCAATGTTCTATTTAAAAAGATGGGATCTTTAATGGCAATGCCCCAATGTATTATGGTCTTTATTTATTAGATCTAAAGATAGATGTATATAATGTAGATATCAAAAGACTAAAACTCAACAACTCAAACAAAACCTACCTTTGGCATTGTCGTCTAGGACACATAAATGAGAATCGCTTATCTACACCCCATAAAAATGGTTATACATGCTCTTTTGATTTTGAATCAATAGAGACATGTGAATCTTGTTTGTTGGGCAAGATGGCTAATAACCCTCTCACTGGTAACAATAAGAGGGCTAGTGATCTATTAGGACTCATACATAGTGATGTGTGTGGACCTTTTAGGACAACTACTAGAGGTGGTTACAATACTTCATTACCTTCACTAATGACTTTAGTAGGTATGGCTATGTTTATTTAAAGAAACATAAGTCAGAAGCTCTTGAAAAGTCAAAGGAGTTTATGAATGCAGTACATAACCAACTTGGTAAAAGTATTAGGGCACTTCATTCTGATCAAGGTGGAGAATACTTAAACCAGTAGTTTTAGGACCTTCTTAGAGCCCATGGGATTGTATCCCAATGGAGTCCTCCTGGAACACCTCATCATAATGGTGTATAAAAAATAAGGAATCACACATTACTGAATATGGTGTGATCAATGATAAGTTTATTTGAACTTCCAACTACCTTTTGTGGGTATGCTCTAAAAACTGCCGTGTTTACAATAAATCGAGTACCATCTAAGTCAGTTCAAAAGACTCTATATAAGATATGGACTGGGAAGCATTCCAAAATGTGTGTTATGAGGATTTGGGGTTGCAAAGCTTGTCAAGAAAAGGTTTCCTTAAAATCTTGGCCCTAGATATTAAAAATGTTACTTTGTTGGATATTCCAAAGAAACTGTGGGTACTACTTATGTAATCCATTTGACAGCAAAGTGTTTGTTTCCACAGATATTGCAATTCCTGAAAAGGAATTTAATTCCAAAGGAATAAGTGGGAGACAAGTAGAATTCAAAGAGGTTTAAGACCAACAAGAAAACATTGAACCATTGGATGTACAAGAGGAACCCTAAAGATTCACAAAGTTTTGTGAAATATCAAACTCCTCAAGTAACACAAGAACCTCATAGATCTAACAGGAAAAGCCTTGGGCCTGAAAGATTCAGATATCTTGTAACTTAGGAAGGTAGTGAATTGGTCATAAATGTTGAGCCTATTTCCTATCAAGACACTATTGAGGGACCAAAGTATGAGAAATGGCTTGAGGCCATGAGATTCAAAATGGAATCCACGTATACCAACAAAGTATGGACTTTGCTGGATCCACCTGGAGGGGTAAAACCCATAGGGTGTAAGTGGGTCTTCAAGAAGAAGACCGACATGGATGGTAAAGTACAAACCTATAAGGGTAGATTGGTAGAAAATGGTTTCAGACAAGTTCAAGGCATTGACTATGATGAAACCTTTTCTCCAGTGGCCATGGCTAAGTCCATTAGGATCATGCTTGCTATTGCAGCTTATCATGACTATGAAATATGGCAAATGGATGTTGAAACCACATTCTTTAATAGGAATCTTGTTGAGGATGTGTATATGACACACCTTGAAGGGTTTATAGATCCAAAGTTTGCAAATAAAGTTTGTAACCTATAGAGGTCAATCTATGGACTGAAGCAAGCATATCAGAGCAAGAATCTTCATTTTGTTGAGACAGTCAAAGGGTTTGGCTTTATTCAAAATGATGATGAACCATGTGTGTACAAGAAGGTTAGTGGGAGCATAGTGACATTCCTCATATTGTATGTAGATGACATACTATTGATGGGGAATGACATCCCTACTATACAAAAGGTAAAGACATGGCTTGGAATACATTCTCCATGAAAGACTTGGGAGAAGAATCCTACATCTTGGGGATAATGACCTATAGAGATAGATCTAGAAGGATTCTTGGATAGATCTAGAAGGATTCTTGGACTATGTTAGAACACATACATTGACAAAGTGTTGAAGCGGTTTAGCATGGAGAACTCAAAGAGAGGAAACTTTCCTACACGTCATGGTGTCCCCATCTCTAGATCTCAATGTCCCAGTTCTTGTGAAGAAAGGGAACACATGAGTGTAATTCCATATACATCAGCAATTGGATCAATCATGTATGCAATGTTGGGTATCCGTCTAGACATCTCATATGCATTGAGCAAGACAAGTAGATATCAGCTAGATCTAGGTGATGCTCACTGGAAAGCTGTGAAGAACATCGTCAAGTACTTGAGAAGGACTAAGGATCAGTTCTTGGTCTACAGAGAAGAGGAAGAGTTGGTGGTAAAAGGTTACAAAAATGCAAGCTTCCAGCCTGATCAAGATGATTACAAATTGCAACCAGGTTTCATGTTCTGCCTCAACAATGGAGCTATGAGCTGGAAGAGTTCCAAGCAAGAAATAGTTGTTGATTCTATAACAGAGGCTAAGTATATTGTTTCATCATGTGCAGCAAAGGAGGTTGTATGTATCAAGAAGTTCATCACTAAAATTAGGGTTGTTCCAAGCATCAACAACACAATCAAGCTAAATTATGACAACAATGGAGCTATTGCACAAGCTAAGGAACCCAGATCACATCAACACTTAAAGAATATACAATGGAGGTTCCATCTCATACCAGAGATTGTGCAACATGGAGATGTAATGATTTTCAAAGTACCAACTGAAAACAACATTGTTGATCCCTTAACAAAGGCACTTTCACAGCAGAAGCATGACATTCATGTAAGGTCACTTGGAATAAGATTTGTGGGTGATTGGCTCTAAGTGCAAATGGGAGTTTGTTGGTTATGTATGCCCTAAGAGACAATCATGTGATGATTGTAATGGCATATCATGTAAAAAGGATTTGATTATTAATGAAAACCAAACTTCCAATTTATTATATTTAATTAAACTATGAGAAAATGATGTAACATTATAAATGTCTAAAGAATTATATTACTCAATGATGTATCTATTGAAATTACTATCCTTGTGGATGAGATCATACAGATGTTAACAACACATATACATGTTCTCATTATGTCCCTGATCGGTTGTTATTGTGGAAGGTTGATATACAATAATGACACATAAGATAAGAGTGTGAGTTGGTTGGTGACTAAATATCATTAGTCATGATATGGCAATATCAAACCAAGCACACTGATAAATGTTAGAGAATAGTGTATCGAACAGACCCATTGTGAGACTAACACATGGAAGCCATCGTAAAGGATGTCATAGTCTATCTCACAGTGATGGTGGTGGTTGTGGTTCTTAAACCTAAAATCACTTCACTCACACATGTCATTGGGTACACTTTGACATCCTCAAACGCATTCTTGATACATGGGTTGTTATAACTGTGATTATTGGGTGACCTTGAAACATGGGGATTGATTGTGGGCGATAGATATGGGATTTCACTAGTACAGAAATGGGTTATAACGTCACTACATGTAGGGTTGGTTTTACCAAATAACTGACTTTATATGTCTAAAAAAATGCGGGCACCACTTAAGACCTCTTAGGTCACTTTTTTTAAATAAACCGACCTTGTAGTGTAACTCTATAGGGTCGGTTTTCCAAATAACTAACCTTATATGTCTAAAAAAAACGCGGGCACCCCTTAAGACCTCTTGGGTCGTTTTTCTTAAAATAACCGACCTTGTAGTGTATCTCTACAGGGTCGGTTTTCCAAATAACTGACCTTATATGTCTATAAAAAACGCGGGCACCACTTAAGGCCTTTTGAGTCGCTATTTTTAAAATAACTGACCTTGTAGTACATCTCTATAGGGTCGGTTTTTCTAAAATAAGCGACCTTATAGACAATTTTTCCGGCGGCAAAAATTTTCTTGATTTTGGTTTCGCGCCTCGATCTATAGTGTCGGTTTTACCTTATAACCGACCCTAAAGGGCTCCTCGGTCGACAAATTTGTCGACCGAATAAGAGCTGAATTTCACGTATACAAGCACCTATAGGGTCGGTTTTTCTTTATAACCGACCTTACAGTCCTCCTCGGTTCAGCACCTCTAAGGTCGGTTATTCTTACAAAACCGACCTTAAAGGCCTTCTCGGTCGACAAATTCGTCGACCAATATCTATTCTGGATCCAGATAGTTCACGCATGTATAAGCGTCAGATTTGCACTTATAACCGACCTTAGAGCCTTCCTCGTTCGACCAATATTTCAACCGACTCACTCGGTCGACAAATTCGTTGACCGATAAGTACCTCTAAGGTTGGTTTTTTCCTTAAAACCAACCCTAGAGGTACTTATGCGAAGGAAATTTGGCTCTTTCTCGATCGACAAATTCTTCGACCGATATCTATTCTGGATCCTGATAGTTCACGCATGTATAAGCACCTCTAGCGTCAGATTTGCACTTATTAACCGACCTTATAGCATTTCTCGGTCGACAAATTTGTCGACCGATTAGGAGTCAGTTTTCAAGTGTATCAACAACTTTTAGGGTCAGTATTTTCTTTATAACCAACCTTAGAAGTCCATTCGGTCGACAATATTGTCGACCGAGATAAACTAGGATCCAATTTAGTATTTCACACATGAATAAGTACCTCTAGGGTCGGTTTTTTCCTAAAAACCGACCCTAGAGGTACTTAAGCGAATGAAATATGGCTCAATCTCGGTCGACGAATTGTCGACCGAAACATATCGGTCGACAAATTTATTGACCGAGGGATGGCTAGAAAATCAACCGTCGTAACGGCTAAAAAATCAACCATCGTAACGGATAAAAAAATCAACCGTCGTAACGGCTAGAATTTCAGCCGTCATAACGGCTATAAATACGACCGTTGGCCGACCAGGAGAACGGTCCAGAAAACGACCGTTTCGGGCGTCGATCGACAAATTGTCGACCGAAATTGACTCTGTTTTTCTATAAATAGCACCCAAAACGATCCATTTCTTCACACTTTCACATTCTCACTTCTCTAGCTCCTCTCTAGTGTATTCTTGTGAAAATCTTCAGCTTCTCTACATCTAATTTTTGCTTGCTATTTCTCCATTTCAAAGCAATGAAATGGCTTCATCATCTACGTGCGGAAAGAAGCAAGTTGCAGGTAGGAAAGGAAGGACAGTCTCTTCAACGTTGTTGTTCATCAACGACGTCCCTTTCATTGACGCAGCTGCAGGCGACTACTACCTCAAGCTCTCATCAAAAACTCCTCTTCCACGATGGCCAGTCGACGTCATGGACTTCCAAAGCATTGTCGATTTGGAGGAACTTTTCGAGGTGCAACATTTGACTGATTTTCTAAATCCCTCCTTCCATTCCTACTCCTCCAAAGTAGTTAATGAATTCTATGCCAATTTAGCCGAACATCCTGAACATAATTCCTTCTCCTCTATGGTTGGTGGGTATGGATTCCATTTTACTGAGGAGGGTATTCTTGATATGCTTGACATAGATATAGAAGAATATAAAAAATTTATTGATCTCACTATAGGAAATCCACTCAACAAACTCTCCCAAGATGACACTACAACTAGCCTTAGTGATGTCAAAAGAACCATCTTTCAATCAAATACGACTTGTCATGAAGATAGGGGTACCTATTATGCCATAAATTTAAAACCTGAAGCTAGGATCATAAATCTCATTGTTGCCACCAATATCCATCCTAGAGCAAACAAATATGAAGTACCCACCTTTCGTCTGTACCTTATCTATGTCATTCTCAAAGGTATTCCCATAAACTTTATTTGTATCATCCTTAAGAATATGCTTGAGTTTTCTGGCAATCCACCTTATGCTGACTTTGTATGCCAAATCACTCAACATTTTCTTAAGAAGAATATTGAGGATGACTTAGGTTACACATGGGATAGAAAGCCGCAAAAGATAAGTAAAAATACGGTGGAAAATATGGGAATCGACTTTGGCCACAAAAGGGCTAGGACTGAAGGGGAGACATCCACCCAAGACATACCTCCACCACCTCCTCCTACCGACCTACCCCATGATCCTATTACAAATACCTTGGCTCCCAATATCACCTAAGTAGGCAATTGGATTATAATCACCATGGCATGACTTATTTAAACCAAAGGATGCAAGCTCTCTCTCCTAACCAACCTGATGAATATCCCTATTCCCTTAATCCTGGCATGATAAATCCATACAATCCTTCCTACAACTACTATCAAATTCCACCTCCACCATCTCCTGATCTCACACATACTCAGTTTTCCCCAATTCAACTTCAAGACATTGCTGCCAACTTTCACTTTGATCGTGTTCCCACCTTCTTGGAGGCTTATGCCTTAACCATGACAGGTGCCTTGGAGTGGCAGACACTGGTCAAATATTATGGAGCTGAGCCCTTTCTTGGAAAAGACCCAAACATTGATGTAATCCTTTGGTCTTTCCAATGAGATTATGAGATATCTTTGTAATGATGTAATGTATATCTTTTTATAAAGCAAGTATGTCATGTTTCATCTTATAAAGTGTATGGGCATTAAATTGTTATGAATAAATGTGTTTTCCATGGCTTCATTTGGACATATACATGTTATTTAAGAATATTGTTATTTCAAATGATTGAAAAATAAATTATGGCAAAATTTGACAAAGCATCACTTGGTTAATCTCATACAGACACACTTGGTACTTAATTTAAAACAATGAAACAGCGTTAATCTCGGTCAAAAATATTATCGACTGAGAAATTCGGTCGACAATATTGTCGACCGAGGATGACTTTAGGGTCGATTTTTTCCTTATAACCGACCCTAGAGCTCTTTCATGAAAACTACTAGAGGGGGGGTGAATAGAGTTTTAAAGATAATTTTAACAATTACTGAAACTCAAACAACCAACCACAAAATATTGGACAAGGGGACAAGGATTTAGAGTGGTTCCAACTTTAGCAAATACTAAAGTTGACAGTCCACTACCCGGTTTCTTACCCAACCAGGATTTGGAAAGAATTTAATTTTATTACCTCGCAAGGACTTTACATAAAATTACAATTCTCTCCCTAAACCCTTCAAGCAGCCTTCACCTAGAAGTAATCGCCCAACCTTGAAGCAGCCTTCACCTAGAAGTAATTGCACCACCTTGAAGCAGCCTTCCTCCTGAAGTAGCTTCCCGTTGCAATAGCCTTCTTGAAGTAGCTTCCCGTGCGATAGCCTTCTTGAAGTAGCTTGAAGTCCACCTTCTCCTCCGAGAAGAACCTTCTCCAATCAGCAGCCTCCAACCCTAGGAGTAGCAAGGAGAATACAAAGGATAAAAGGAACAAGAAGGAAAATAGAAATTACAACTTATCCTTTGAAGCACAAGGCTTGATTTGCCTATATCAAGCGTATCGATCTCCTAACCAATGAGTGTAGAAGTGTAAGTGCTGTGGTAAGGAGATGCTAGCCTATAGGACACGAAATAGGAGCAATGGGAATGAATAGCAAATGTAGGAATTTCTCTATTGCTCAAAACAGTATTGCCAATGTGTATTCAAGCTCAAGTATAGCACAAGTGTAGCTTAGATGTGTTTAGGTGTCCTAAGGCATGTCCTATTTATAGGAATGGCCTATGGATGCTTAAGGACGTTCTAGACAACTTCTAGGGGTTTCTAAGTGCTTAACTAGCCATTAGGAATAAGTTAGGTGCATTAGTAACGGCTAGTTACTTTATTCTGCAGTTGCTGTCAGAGACCATCTCGGCCGACAAATTGTCGACCGAGATACCTACTCGGTCGAAGTTTTGTCGACCGATAGGCTCTCTGGATCAACGTTCATTTGCAACTACCAACTACTTTGTCAGCTATGTCTAACGGCTACTTGGGTCATTCTCGGTCGAGAAGTTTGTCGACCGAGAGTGTCTCGGTCGAGGAGTTTGGTCGACCGAGATTGACCCTGTTTCAATCTTTCAATTTAGGCACTAAGTAAATGTATGAGTGTGCATATGTGATCCTATTTGAAAGGGATGATCTATCTAAGTGTGGTGATTGGCTAGGGAAGATCTAACGCTTGATTTACATGAGATCTAAGTACTTGTACATTATATATTTGTACAAGTTTACAATTGATTACATTGTATGACTTATACAATCATTCAAGCGTATAGTTTCCTTAGAGCTTTGTCATCCACTTTATTCCTGCAACACTCAAGTAGCACGTTAGATCAACAAGAATGAAATGTTTGTCATCATCGAAACAAAGAGATTTATTATAATGTCCAATTTATCCAACAATCTCCCCCTTTTTGAAGATGACAAACATTTCCTAAATATGAAATAAGGAAATATAAAGCATGTGAGTTTCATACCTGAAGATTACCTTTTGTAGCCATTCTAGTTTTCCAAGTGAGTGCTGGCCATCAAGATGAAACTGATTTATATTTTAGATTTTATATTCTTTCTCCCCCTTTGTCATTTCAAAAAGATATCCAGTTTGAATATTTTATTTTTCTTCTCCCCCTTAATTTTATATTATGCTCCCCCTTAAGTAGATATCCTATTAGGAACATGGATTTAATATCATTTTTGTCTAATTTATCCACAATTTGTTTCTCAATCATTTGCAAAGGATGTTAAGCCTTGAAATGATATGAGATTCCCTTAAGCTTATGATGAATGCATATTGATTTCCCATCTATCAAGGGATATTAAGCCCTAAATTAAATGAGATTCCTTTAATCTTAGAGTACATAAAAATGTCTCCAACCAAATGCAAGGGATGTTAAGCCCTGATTTGTTTAGAGAGTTCCTTTAAGTACAAGATATATCATTTTCATAGATTTCTTCATAAAAAGTACTAAAGTCGTAACAAGCTCCAAATGATGTTTACAGTATTTTTGTAAGCTTCTTAGTCAAATTTGTTTTTATGAGCTCCCCCTTAATCTTACAATTTAAAGCAATTTAAGGCTTCTAAGGTCATAAATGATTTTAAATTTTGATTTTGACCTTTATCAAAAATATACTAAGATTAAGTACAATAAAATGATTTCCAAATAAGCATTTTGTCAAAGCTTATTTTAGGTCGCCCTTGACTACGACCATAGCGCCCCTTGGTCAAATTATATTTCAACCAAGAGGCATAAATTGCAGATTTCCAATTAAGCATTCATATCAATTTTTGAAGCATGTTTAAGTGATACTCAATAAAAGCATGAAAGCACGAAAAAATCTTTTAAATATACCAATTGAAATTTTTTTTTATAACATTGTGCTCTTTGCAAGCATTTCTAAGAGATATATCACCAATGAATCATTTGCTTGCCTATGTAATGATAAAAGCATAAAAACAGAAATTTTCTTTAAACTAAGCATAATTTTTAGTTTTTGACTTAAGTTACTTAGAATTAAACCAAATGAATCTCATATAAACTTTCAAGGATGATTTCCATAATTTATACTTTATTGTATAGTCATTAACCACAAATAGATATCAATCTGGATCAATTTCAAAAGAATTCAGCAATTCTACAGCAGTCTAAAAATCAGTGACATGCTCGGTCGACAATTTCTCGACCGACTGTTCACTCGGTCGACAGATTCTCGACCGACCAAGTTTCTGGAATATGTTCAGAACTCTTAATCAATTTCAAGCAAAAGAGTTTATGCAAATTAGAGCTCGATTGTGTTGAGATAAGACATTATGATATCAAGAATCAGTTTAGGTCAAATATCAACTAGTTAATTTTAAGCTACTAAGTTTTAGGAATCCAAGCTAACTCATCATTCTTTTTCTTATATGGGCATGAAAATGAATAATGTCCAAGATGCATGCAATAATGACAACTAATAGCATCAACTTCATTTCTCTTTCTAGGAATTGAGTTCCTAGGTACAAATATAATCTTGGATGCTTTAACTCTTTTGGGTTTATTTCTCCTTGGATCGTATCCTAATCCTCTGCTTCCATTATAACTAGAGGAAATTTTCAGAATATTTTCAAGTATGTCATTTCCTCTTAACTCATTTACATTTCTTTGTAACTTAGCAATATCTTTCTTTGCCTGATCTAAATCGGATACTAGAGAGTTTCTTTCTTTGACAACCTCATCATAATCTAAATGTGAACATAGAATAGGTTATTTCTGAAGATCATTCACTTGAGTTTGCAAGTTTAACTTTTCTAAGGAAAGAAGATTGCAATTAGCTTCTACCGATTTTAACTTAAGAGCATAATCTTCATTTTCCTTTTTGAGATTTTCATTTTCGGATACAAGAGCAAGAAGTTTAGCATTTAAATCTTTATTTGCTTTCTTAAGTTTCTTCTTGCACTCAATATATTTCTCATGAGTATCTTGAAGACTAGCAATTAGATCTTCTTTTGGTAGATCATAAAGACTTACCTCTTCTTCGTCTTCATTTGTTGTAGCAGTGAGGCATTCTACTTCTTCTTTTCCATCATCACTATCATCACTTGAATCATCCCATGCAGCTTTATATGCTCTTTCTTTCTTTTTGTGAGATGATTTCTTCTCTTTCTTGAGTTTTGGACAATCACCTTTCATGTGTCCCTTTTTGCCACATTCAAAGCACCTGGAAGAAGAAACACTAGAAGTTTTATTAGTTTTAAAACTTTTATATTGCTTACCATTTACAATGAGAGTTTCTTCTTCACTGTCATCTTCATTTGTGTCATAAGTGTCCTTGGTTGATGCTTTGAATGCAATGTCCTTCTTTTTGCCTTGTTGACGTTCACGTTCTCTTTTTCTTCCTCTTCTAAATTTGCCTCATGAGCTTCTAGATTGCCACTGAGTTGCTCCATTTTCAGTTTAGTGAGATCATTATCTTCTTCAATGGCTGTCACCTTGGGCTTGTATTTGGGAGGAAGTGATCGAAGTACTTTTGATACCTGGTCTTCTTCAAGAATGGTTTTTCCTAAGGCATTCAAACCATTAACAATAGAAGAGAATTTTGCAAACATTTCAATAATGGATTCATTTGGATCCATACGAAAGTGTTCAAACTTCTGTTTAAGCATACTAATCTTAGAATTCTTAACTTGAACCGTACCTTCATAGGTTATGGACAATCTATGCCATATTTCATAGGCTGTTTCACAATTTGATATTCTATTAAATTCTCCTACTTAAATTGAACAATAAAGAATACTTACAGCCTTTGCATTCATTTGAGCCGATTTTACCGTATTTGCATCCCACTCTGCATATTGCATTTGAGGAAGCTGGTATGGGGTTGAGACCATCCTCCATAAGTCCCAACTTATGCCTTGAAAGTAGAACTGCATCCTTCTCTTCCAATATGTGTAGTTTGTTCCATCAAACACTGGAGGCTTAGCAACAAATGTCCCTTCAAGATTAAGGTTGTTGAGCACCCCGTCACCCATTCTTCAAGACCTTGTTAGGGTTCCTTGAAGCCTGCTCTGATATCAATTGAAAAACACTAGAGGGGGGGGTGAATAGAGTTTTAAAACAATTTTAACAATTATTGAACTCAAACAACCAACCACAAAATAATGGATAAGGGGACAAGGATTTAGAGTGGTTCCAACTTTAGCAAATACTAAAGTTGTCAGTCCACTACCCGGTTGCTTACCCAACCGGGATTTGGAAAGAATTTAATTTTATTACCTCGCAAGGACTTTACATAAAATTACAATTCTCTCTCTAAACCCTTCAAGAAGCCTTCACCTAGAAGTAATCGCACCAACCTTGAAGCAGCCTTCACCTAGAAGTAATTGCACCAACCTTGAAGCAGCCTTCCTCCTGAAGTAGCTTCCCGTTGCAATAGCCTTCTTGAAGTAGCTTCCCATTGTGATAGCCTTCTTGAAGTAGCTTGAAGTCCACCTTCTCCTCCGAGAAGAACCTTCTCCAATCCGCAGCCTCCAACCCAAGGAGTAGCAAGGAGAATACAAAGAATAAAAGGAACAAGAAGGAAAACAGAAATTACAACTTATCCTTTTAAGCACAAGGCTTGATTTGCCTATATCAAGCGTATTGATCTCCTAACCAATGAGTGTAGAAGTGTAAGTGTTGTGGAAAGGAGATGCTATCCTATAGGACACGAAAATGGAGCAATGGGAATGAATAGCCAATGTTGGAATTGCTCTATTGCTCAAAACAGATTGCCAATGAGTATTCAAGCTCAAGTATAGCACAAGTGTAGCTTAGGTGTATTAGGTGTCCTAAGGCATGTCCTATTTATAGGAATGACCTACAAGTGCTTAAGGACGTTCTATACACTTTCTAGGGGGTTCTAAGTTCTTAACTAGCCGTTAGGTATATGTTAGGTGCATTAGTAACGGCTAGTTGCTTTATTCTACAGTTTCTGTCAGAGTCCATCTCGGTCGACAAATTTTCGACCGAGATACCTACTCGGACGAAGTTTTTTCGACCGACAGGCTCTCTGGATCAACGTTCATTTGCAACTGCCAACTACCTTGTCAGCTGTGTCTAACGGCTACTTGGGTCTTTCTCGGCCGAGAAGTTTGTCGACCGAGAGTGTCTCGGTCGAGGAGTTTGTCGACCGAGATTGACCATGTTTCAATCTTTCAATTAAGGCACTAAGTGTGTGTACGAGTGTGCATATGTGACACTATTGAAGGGGATGACATGACTGAGTGTGGTGTTTAGCTAGGGAAGATCTAACGCTTGATTTACATGAAGTCTAAGTACTTGTACATTATATATTTGTACAAGTTTACAATTGATTACATTTCATGACATTTACAATCATTCAAGCATATAGATTCCCTAGAGCTTTGTCATCCACCTTATTCCTGCAACACTCAAGTAGCGCGTTAGATCAACAAGAATGAAATGTTTGTCATCATCGAAACAAAGGGATTTATCATAATGTCCAATTTATCCAACAAGGTGTCCCTCCCTCTCTTTGCTTCCTCTTATATAGAGAGGTAGGCTTGGGCTCGTTGCTTGAGTTCTTTTGGGCCTTGTTGAGCTTGTTGGGCCTTGAAGTGCCTCGCTTTGCTTTGGTTGAAGCCTTGTATCGGCCAAGTGTGGATGTGTATCGGCCAAGAAGTGTGTCGCCCATGGCAATGGAGTGTCGCCCAAGGAGCAACATGTTGTGTTGCCCATGATGCTTGACCTAGCCTTGACCTTGTTTAGTGGACACTTGGAGCACATCATTGGACATGTGGATGAAGCTTGCTAGAGTGGTGGCTTGTTCTCTAGGACAAGTGTCCCTAGGCAAGTGACACCTTGCTTTGACCAACCTTGTTTTCTCCTCCCTTTCCTTCTATATAGGCGTGTCCTTCCCTTAGCTAGGAGTTCCTTTGGTCCCTCTCCACCTTGTTTACGACACATCCCTCTCCCTTGCTAGTGGTGGTCGATATCCCCTTGAAGAAGAAGAGTGGTGGCCGATACACCCTTGGAGGAGCAATCTGGGTGGCCGACACACCTTGGAGAAGCAGAGGTGGCCGATAGCCTTGGAGTCTCCATCTACCTTGCTTGGAGATTGGAGCTTGAAGTTTCTTAAGGCGGGTTGCATAACTTCTAACCCTAGCTACCTTATCTCTTGCTTTGATCTTCTTTATACACATGTTAGTAGCTTAGTTTCTTGCTTTAGTATCCTTGTGGCTGATCACCCATGTGGTCTAGTGTTTCTCGTGATTTAGGGTTTAGGGAGCAATACTCCTTTCTCCCCATTGGTCTAGAGGAGTGAGTTTGAGTTTCTAGTGTCATGAGCAACACCCCTCTTTCCCTTAACCGATTGAGGTGAGCTTGTGTCCTAGTTGCTTAAGCAACACTCTCCTCTCACCATGGGCTAGAAGGGTGAGCTCGTTGGTGATGGTTGATGGGCAAGACCCCTCTTTCTTAGTCGATTGAGGTGAGCCATCTTCCTAGGGTTTCGGGTGCCTTTGTGTTTGAGGAAGAAGATGACCTTGTTGGACGATATCTCTTGACTTAGCATGTTGGGCGATAGGCCAGTGAGGTGTGTGGTGGCCGACAGGCCTGTGTTGGGTGATAGGGTGAGGAGACGGGTGACACCCTTGGCTCTGGTGACGGGTGTCACAACTCTTCCCTTGCTGTGTTTTGGCCGTTAGGCTTTGCTTAGTTGGCTGCACGACATGTACATGTGTTCTCTCTCTTGGACGCTAGCCTTTTTGGGTGACCTGGTTGACATCACCCTGTGTCGGGCGTTGCTGGGCTCCTTGTGACGGGCGTCACATTACCCTTGTATCGGCCGACAGGCCTGGTGGTGAAGGGCGTTGCCCGATAGGTGTGGGGTGCCCGACGAACACCCCTTGACGCGCGATGCGACGTCGTCCTGCTGCGTGCAATGTAGCGTTGTTGCTTGCTTATATATCTGCTGTTGTGTGTTATGCTTTGGGTAAGGGTTGATGCCCGGCACAGTCTTTTGGTGAGGGTTCATGATGACCTATAGTGAGGGTTCCCGGTACTGTTAATGATGGTTCATCTCGTTATGCAAATAGCCTTGTGGTTATAATCTTAGTAGAACGATGGTGACTCCTTATATAGATGATGATGCACGTTATCATAAGCTTGATCACTTATCTTAGCCTAGTGATTATTTGTTAATGCTAAGAGTGGTAATGGTAGTGGTAATGATAAAGCTTGTTTTGTATATCTAGCATGACTACATGCATGAAGTAATCATCTTGATTATTTGTATAATATTGAGATGAGGATAAGCATAGATATGGTTTACTTAATAACGTGTCTTGTGCACATGATCACCAGTTGATGTATAATTGATAAGCATAGCATCTTGAATGTCATCTCATGATAGTAAGCATAGTCCTTATGATTGAAACTATGATTATTGTATACACTAACCATGTAGGTGATTCTTAGCCATAAAAAGGCTTTGAGAGATATGTGATGAGTATCATCACTTTGATAAATACTCTTGTTGAAGAGGCTACACGTATGATGTGTTTGTCCCATGATGATGACGTAAGCCTTGAGAGGCCGTGGCAATACATGATGAGGTATTGAGACCCCATGGTATGTGATGATCCTCGAGATGGATCTGGATGGTTGGCAATAAGCCAAGTGATAACATGTGATGTTGGATCCTTGAGATGGATCAAGTTGATGCAATTACAATAAAAGCATAATGTTGGGTTTTATGTTGTTTATTTTGTTATAATTTATATGTTATAAAACTTGGTTGAATCTTGCAATCCACCTAAAAGATACTAAATAATTACAGTGGAATACATTATGTAGTTGCCCTGGCCATAGATCCATCATCGTCAGGAATTTGGTGATGGTGAAACAGGTTCTCGTACGAGTTAACTCGGAGTGCATATTGTTGAATATGCGAGGTTGCTCCTAGCCTAAACTGAGGAGGTAAGAGTGCAACTTCATTTGTAGACTCCAGGGTGCGGATTTAGGCCCGTAGCCCATATATGTGAAGAGCATGGTGAACAGGCCCATGGCTTAGGATATGTGATATGAGGAGCATGAATGCGTTCATGGCTCAAGAGCACGGTGAATAGGCCTGTGGCTCAGTTTTACTAGCGCCGAGACTTGTACCGAGGCGGGCTAGGCAGAGGGTAGCCTGTGGAGCTGACCCTATGGCTAAGACCACTTCAGCATGAGACTGCGGTTCTGCTTATGTTGTACTCATGCACTGACCATGAGGCGGAGAAGGTTGTGGAGTACAGCTCTTCCATTGACCTTGTAAGGCACCGGCTTGGGCTTCGCAGCCGAAGGTTGGATTTGAGCGGTACGGCTCACTTCCTCAGGGCATAATAATAATATGTAATTCAGTCAAATAGTATTACTGCTTAAGACAAACACGAAACATTGGTTGAGGCCTTGTTTGTGTAGTTAATTCCATCATATCTTGCAGTTGATTATATGTTTCTCATATGTGGTAAATCTTGTATACCTTGTCTTGATTATCATGTCCCATAAAGAAATACTTGAGTATATGCCTTTCATATATCTGGTAAGCTTGAACAACTTTACTTCCTTAACTGCTCTTGTTACATCTCTTATCAGTTATCTGTTGTCATCGCTTTATCTTTCTGAGGTTCTGTAGTTACGGCGGGGAGTTATGTTTCCCACTGGGACAATGTTCAATTGTCTCACTCCGCTGAGTTACACCCTTTTTAGGTGGTCGAGCTAGACGTGGTGGTGGTCGTAGAGTTGCGGCCGAGCAGCAAGAAGAGCAGTAGAAGGCAAGCTTTGGATGTGCTGTTATTTTGGATGTCTTGTTGTAGAGTCTAGAGTCATCCCTGTACTCTCAGGTCCTTGGCGATGTTTTGACGTTGTTTCACGATGTACAGCTGTAGATGTTTTTTGTATGTCCTGCTGTTGGTCGGACGTGGGCCTTTATGTATGTATAAACAGGTGATGAACTCAAGTGATGACAAGACAGTCATTGCTCTAAGTTGTGGTCATGTATCATGGCTTGTATGAATGTATATAACAATTTATGAAGCCTGCTCTGATATCAATTGAAAAACACTAGAGGGGGGGTGAATAGAGTTTTAAAACAATTTTAACAATTATTAAACTCAAACAACCAACCACAAAATATTGGATAAGGGGACAAGGATTTAGAGTGGTTCCAACTTTAGCAAATACTAAAGTTGTCAGTCCACTACCCGGTTGCTTACCCAACTGGGATTTGGAAAGAATTTAATTTTATTACCTCGCAAGGACTTTACATAAAATTACAATTCTCTCCCTAAACCCTTCAAGCAGCCTTCACCTAGAAGTAATCGCCCAACCTTGAAGCAGCCTTCACCTAGAAGTAATTGCACCACCTTGAAGCAGCCTTCCTCCTGAAGTAGCTTCCCGTTGCAATAGCCTTCTTGAAGTAGCTTCCCGTGCGATAGCCTTCTTGAAGTAGCTTGAAGTCCACCTTCTCCTCCGAGAAGAACCTTCTCCAATCAGCAGCCTCCAACCCTAGGAGTAGCAAGGAGAATACAAAGGATAAAAGGAACAAGAAGGAAAATAGAAATTACAACTTATCCTTTGAAGCACAAGGCTTGATTTGCCTATATCAAGCGTATCGATCTCCTAACCAATGAGTGTAGAAGTGTAAGTGCTGTGGTAAGGAGATGCTAGCCTATAGGACACGAAATAGGAGCAATGGGAATGAATAGCAAATGTAGGAATTGCTCTATTGCTCAAAACAGTATTGCCAATGTGTATTCAAGCTCAAGTATAGCACAAGTGTAGCTTAGATGTGTTTAGGTGTCCTAAGGCATGTCCTATTTATAGGAATGGCCTATGGATGCTTAAGGACGTTCTAGACAACTTCTAGGGGTTTCTAAGTGCTTAACTAGCCATTAGGAATAAGTTAGGTGCATTAGTAATGACTAGTTACTTTATTCTGCAGTTGCTGTCAGAGACCATCTCGGCCGACAAATTGTCGACCGAGATACCTACTCGGTCGAAGTTTTGTCGACCGATAGGCTCTCTGGATCAACGTTCATTTGCAACTACCAACTACTTTGTCAGCTATGTCTAACGGCTACTTGGGTCATTCTCGGTCGAGAAGTTTGTCGACCGAGAGTGTCTCGGTCGAGGAGTTTGGTCGACCGAGATTGACCCTGTTTCAATCTTTCAATTTAGGCACTAAGTAAATGTATGAGTGTGCATATGTGATCCTATTTGAAAGGGATGATCTATCTAAGTGTGGTGATTGGCTAGGGAAGATCTAACGCTTGATTTACATGAGATCTAAGTACTTGTACATTATATATTTGTACAAGTTTACAATTGATTACATTGTATGACTTTTACAATCATTCAAGTGTATAGTTTCCTTAGAGCTTTGTCATCCACTTTATTCCTGCAACACTCAAGTAGCACGTTAGATCAACAAGAATGAAATGTTTGTCATCATCAAAACAAAGGGATTTATTATAATGTCCAATTTATCCAACATTTCAGTCGACAAATAGTCAACTGACGGAATTTTTGAATAGAGTTTAGTACTTTTCAAAATGTTATAAAGCATTGGGATCTCAATCTTTTGTCTCATTGTTGGGAATTCACATCCCTCTATTACACCATCATCACATTTGCTGATTCTGGGTATTCAAACCCTTAGTTCATCACTAAACATGGTTATCACTTATCAGGTAACTATTACCTTCAGGTCATCTGACCAAGGTATTCGGGATATTTGTTACACAATCATCTCAATTTCATATCAACCATATCAATTTCATATCAACATCATGCAATACAAAAATAACATCTCTATTCCCTCATTAGGGTTAGAGTTTCCCATCTTTATCAATTAGGGTTTCACATATCATCATCCCATATTGAAATTTCACATAACATTATCCCATATTAGGGTTTTTACACAACACCACCCTATATTAAGGTTTCACATAACATTTCCATATTAGGGTTTCACATAAAATCATTCCATATAAGGGTTTCACATAACATTATCCCATATTAGGGTTTCATACGACATCACCATATATTAAAGTTTCACATAACATCATTATTAGGGTTGTGGAAGCACTTTAGAGCTCCTCGGTCGACGATTTTGTCGACCGAGATAGAGGCAGATTTCACGTGTATAAGCAGCTATAGGGTCGGTTTTTCCTTTATAACCGACTCTAAAACGCTCCCCGGTCGACAATTATTTTCGACCGACATGAATTTTCGATCCAATTTTTCACGCATCTTCGGTCGACAAATTTGTCGACTGACACACATTCGGTCGACAAATTTGTCGACCGAATGAAGCCAGATTTCTTTCTTAGAAGCACCTCTAGGGTCAGTTTTTCTAATAACCGACCCTATAGGGGGTCTCGATCGACAATATTGTCGACAGCCAATATCCAGTTTAGTTTTTCACACATGTATAAGCACCTTAGGGTCATTTATACGAAAAAACCGACCCTAGAGGTACTTGTACGAAGGAAATCTTGCTCCTTCTTGGTCGACAAATCGTCGACCGAAACGAGCCATATTTCTTCGTATAAGCACTTGTAGCGTCGGTTTTACCTAATAACCGACCCTATAGGTCTTTTCGGTCGACAAATTCGTCGACCGAGTTTGCGTTTGATTGTTATTAAACAACCCGACACGAGCACCGTTTATCTGTAGAGTCGGGTTTTGGTTGTTAACCGACACTACAGTTTTTCGCTCCATGTAAAAAGCCGAAATTTTAGTCTTTCTTCCTCCTACGAAACCCTTTTCTCTTTTTAATCTCTCTCCCGCAGTGCCGCAAAACCCCTTTTCACTTTGTCATTCCGCCGTTGCCGCAAACGCTTCTCCGTGAAGCCGTTGCCGCCTCTCCACGCCGCCAAGAGGATCGTGAAGCTCATCGTCACCGCGAAGAGGATCGTGAAGCTCGTCGTCACCGCCTTCACTCTTCCTCCACGAAGACCGTCATTGCCGTGAAGCTTTTCATTGTCGTGAAGCTCTTCGTTGCCGTGAAGCTTGTCGTCGCCGCCTTCCACTCTTCCATGAAGGTCGCCGCCTCTCCGTGAAGTTCTTCTCTTCCTCCACGAAGCTCGCTGCCATTTCCAAGTAAGTTCGAGCTTCCTTCGATCCTTGTTCCCCTTCATTCCCACCCGCCGCCATTGCTTCTTCTAGGTCCATCTCGGTCGACAATTAGTCGACCGAGAGCCCACCTGCACGCAACGTCCAGGTCCACTCTCGGTCGACAATTTGTCGACCGAGAGTGGACCTGGACACTGTGCGCAGGTGGGCTCTCGGTCGACTAATTATCGACTGAGATGGACCTGGAACTTATTTATGTTTGAGCTATAAATGTTTTAATCATATTTGTTGTAATGTTCACAAATAGTTCTGAATATTATAATGATTTCAATCTTTGGACTGTTGGAAATGACCTTACTTTGCTAATTTGTACAAGTATTTTCCATTTTATATGATTTGATAACCCAATAATAAAAACATGTATGTATTTTTTCATATGTAATCATTATATAAATTTTAGAAATTAATACTAGATTAGACATGTGTACTCCTAGATTGTCACTTTAGGGTTGATGCATGATGTTTAACTTAATATATAAATATGAAAATAATGCATTTATATATTAACTTAGAAACCCGTTCAAAATTTACTCAATAGGAGTACACTTTGGATAGTCCCCGGTTTGGGACTATTTTTGGATATTTTAATCTCACTTAGGATGCACCTGTATAATGTATGTTTAGTTTTGTAGATTATTTCAGTAGGATTTCTCCATTTGTTCCCTGGGTACATATGTGAGTGGTTATTTGCCATTTACATCGGTGTACTTGGAGAACTTAGGGGAAATGCTGCTGAAATTTTCTTCAAAACTAAACATACATTATATAGTTACTAGTGAGATTAAATATTCAAAAATGGGATAGGTGGTACACTTTAGTATATAAAATTAACTTTCTATCAATAAAAACTTATAGATTATTATAGTATCAATATTAAACTGTTAGTTTTATAATTAATTTTAATGTGATATAGAAAATGGATCGAAGTTGGATGTCTATCAAGAACCGTTGCAGTCCAGAGTTTGCCAAAGGTCTTGATGAATTTATCAGATTTGCTGAGGAACATAGGAAACTACCTACAGATAGGCTATATTGTCCATGTAGAAATTGTTGTAACAATTTGAAAGTTGATACTGGTGAGGAAATTAAGAATCATGTCATATGCAATGGGATCATACAAGGTTATAATGAATGGTATTGGCATGGAGAGAAATTGAATTATGGAGCAGAAAATGTCGATACTAATAGTTGTGGCATAGAAGATATAGATAATGATGATAATGTTAATGATGAACCGATTCAAGATGACCAGATTCAGGATGATATGATTGATGAGATGCTACATAGTTGTCGGGACAATGTCATTGATCCACCTTCTTTATTTGCAAACATTGTCCATGATGCTGAAAAACCATTATATAAGGGTTGTACTAAGTTCACGAGGTTGAGTGGTGTGATGCGATTATACACTCTTAAAGCTCAAAACCGGTGGAGCGATAAGATTTTCACTTCACTGTTGTCTTTGTTAAAGGAAATTCTTCCTGAAGGCAACGAGCTTCCAATTTCAACATATCAAGCAAAGAAAATAATGTGCCCAATGGGAATGGAGGTTAAGAAAATTCATGCATGTCCAAATGATTGTGTGTTATTTCAGAAGGACTATAGTAATTTGATAAATTGTCCAAAATGTGGTGTGTCAAGGTATAAGACTACAAATTCAGCTAAGGCTAAAAATGGCTCTCCTGCCAAGGTGATGTGGTATCTACCAATAATACCACGATTTCAATGCTTATTTGCTAATACAGAAGATGCGCAAAATTTGTCTTGGCATGGGGAGTTAAAGGTCAATGATGATGGCATCCTACGACATGCATCTGATTCATCACAATGGAAGAAAATTGATTTATTATACCCTCAATTTGGTAAAGAACCAAGAAACCTAAGACTTGGAATCTGTACAAATGGAATGAATCCCTATGGTACATTAAGCAGCCAACATAGCACGTGGCCTGTTATGATTATTATATACAATCTTCCTCCTTGGTTGTGTATGAAAAATAAGTATGTGATGTTGTCAACATTGATATCAGGGCCCAAGCAACCTGGAAATGATATTGATGTTTACCTTCAACCTCTAATTGATGACCTAATGAAAAAAGATATAATTAACTAAATCATAAATGATCCACATAAAATCACACCTTTGGCTAATTTAATTCGATGGAGAGATAAAATTATAGAACAAAATAAATATTGTTGACATATGATGCTTCACATAAAGAGATCTTCAGTTTGCGTGCTATGTTATTTTGCACGATTAATGACTTTCCAGCTTATGGAAATTTGTCTGGATATAGCATGAAAGGATACAAAGCATGTCCTGTTTGTGAGGAAAATACTGATTCAATCAGACTGAAACATGGTGGTAAAATCATATATCTTGGTCATCGGAGATTTCTCCCACCAGTGCATCCTTATCGAAGGCAACGCAAAACCTTTAATGGGTCAACTGAGGAACGAAGTGCTCCTAAACATATACCAGGACATGTTGTATATGATAGGGTGGAACATATTGTTAATGAATTTGGAAAGAGTTCAAGTAGTCATACACTCGCATGTGACAAATCTCTATATAAGAAGAGGTCAATATTCTGGGATCTTCCTTATTGGAGATCTTTGGCAATTAGACATTGCATTGACGTCATGCATGTTGAAAAAAATATTTGTGATAGCATCATCGGTACGCTATTGAACATACCAGGAAAGACTAAAGATGGCATCAAATCTAGAAAAGATTTAGAATTATTGGGTATTAGAAAAGAATTATCAGTGGAGATCAGGGGTCGCCGCACATATTTGCCACCGGCTTGTTACACTTTGTCAAAGAAAGAGAAAAAGACTTTCTATAAGTTCTTGTATAATATTAAGGTTCCACAAGGATACTCTTCTAATATTCATAGATTGGTATCAATGAAGGATCTGAAACTGATAGGTCTCAAATCTCACGATTGTCACACCTTAATGCAAGAAATTTTACCTGTGGCTATTCGATCTATATTGCCAAAGCATGTAAGGTTTGCAATCACAAGACTCTGTTTCTTCTTCAATGAAATATGCAAGAAAGTGATACATCCTGATACAATCGATAAATTATAGAAAGATGTAATTGTTACCATGTGTCAGCTTGAAATGTACTTTCCTCCTTCATTTTTTGATATCATGGTTCATCTTGTATTACATATTACAAGGGAGGTGAAGATGTTGGGTCCAATTTTCTTACACTGGATGTATCCATTTGAATGCTACATGAGTGTTTTTAAAGGTGATGTTCGGAATCGTTATCATCCTGAAGGGAGTATTGTTGAGGGTTACGTGGCTAGGGAGGTGATGGACTTTTGTAATGATTTTTTGAATTGCAATGAAACTTGTAGCGATCAAAAAAATTCCCATCACATTGGATCTTATTGTGGTAAAGGAACTTTGGGAGGACGAGTGAAAGGTATCAGTCGTGAGTTGTGGGAACAAGCGCATTTATATATTTTACACAACATCGATGAAGTTAGTAGCTACATCACAGAACACAATGACCTTATCAAGAGAAATCATCCGCGATCCAATTCAATGTGGCTTGCAAGAGAGCATAATCGAACATTTATTAGGTGGTTTGAAGATAAAGTATTTAATCAACTATCTGAATCACCAAATAATGTTGCTGAGAACATAAAATGGCTCGCCTTTAAGCCAAAAATGGATGTCATGTCATATGAAGGTTATGACATTAACGGATTTTCATACTACACAAAGCGTCAAGATGAAAGTAGTATAGTTCAAAATAGTGGGGTCACTGTTAAAGCTTGTTCATTGTATTTTTCTAGTGCCAAAGATAAAAGACCACGTGAAGCTGAGATGTCATATTACGGCGTCATTGAGGACATATGGGAAATGGACTATACAAATTTTCGAGTTCCTATATTTAGGTGTAATTGGGTTGACAACAATAAAGGAGTTTCAGTGGATGAGTTGGGTTTCAAATTGGTGAATTTTGAAAAGATTGGTTTCAAAGATGATCCATTCATCATGGAAAACCAAGCAAAACAAGTATTCTATATTGATGACCCGACAAATAAAAATTGGTCTGTCGTTCTTAATGGAAAAAGACAGTTTACTGTAGATCCTATAAATGAAGAAGAATACTACGAAAAGTATGATGATTCCAGTCCATTCTCATTTGGTTTTCCAAGTGTAAATGTTGAAGATAACACTGATGAATATTATAAACGTCAAGACCATGCTGAAGGAATTTTCCTTGACTAACAACTCAACCAATACTAAAGGCATGTATTCTTTGAATTATTTATTTTATTATCATGTATACCTTATCACTTGTGCTTTTATTATCACTTATTTTTTTATCATGTATACTTGCAGGTTCTAAAATGGTGAGTGAAGATGAACATTTTGAGCTTGAGCACCATGAAGATGAACATTCTGAGCATGAGCACCATGAGGATGGTAGTGGTGATGCTAAGAACAGTAGAGGTCCTACATTGAAGCGTAGGCTGCAGGAGCTTAGGGCTAAAGGGGATAAATTGCCAGTCCAGTTTGATATTACAGGAGCACCTGTTGGGGAACATGCTAGTGCTTTCAAGCATTACGTAGGGGTGACCGTGCGCACTATTGTGCCAATAGATATAGAAAATTGGCATGATGTTCCTAATTCCAAAAAAGACCTCATATGGAAAGATATATCTGTGAGTCGAAGTGATATGTTTTTTATCTATTGATTCTAATTTAGTTTGCTTGGAATTAATTCCTTTTCAAAACAACATTATTAATTGCTTCTTTTGTATGTATAGGGTGTTTTTCATCTAAATGAAAAAGATCACAAGAAAAGAGTGCTACAACATTTTGGTGTACGATGGAGGGGTTTTAAGACATATCTTGTAAGGGAATTTATAAATAATCCTAAACAAAAGAAGAAAGCTACAGATGTATATATTTTTATTGATCTTGAGGTGTGGGAAAGATTTGTTGCAGCTAGGAGATCGGAAGAGTTTCAGGTAATAAAGATTGTGATGTATTGTATGAATATTTAATTTTATACAATTAAGGAGGTGAATCTTTTTATACATGTTTGCCAAGTCTAAATTGCAATACCTCGTTTTAAATGATCAGGCTATTCACCAGGCTCAAAAGGAAAGACAGGCTAAAAATGTGCATGACCATCGCTTGGGGCCCGGTGGTTATGCCTTCCGCCGCCAACTACAAGAGAAGCAATCATCTTCTAGAGAATAATCTAGTACAACTCAAGTTAAGTGACCACCCCGACACATGACATGGATTGATGCTAGAAAGAATCGAGCCGGTGAAATTGTCAACCCTGCAACTAAGGAGGTGGCACAAAAGATGGTAGGTTTATCCCAACTAAGTAAAGAGTAACTTCCACAAACTTAGATTTATTTATATCTAATTGATATTGTGATTTAATATTTTTATTAACTATGAATAGATTGATCTCCACGAGCAAAGGAAGGAAGGAAAGTTCATCCCAACTGGCTACGTGGATGAACTAGCAGTTGCTCTTGGTACGAAGGAGCATCCTGGCCGTGTTAGGGGATTAGGAGCTGGCATAGGATTCAAGTCTTATTTTGGCCCTTCGCAATCTAAAAGAGGTCGTGTAGGAGGTTTTACACAAGAGGATCTTGAAGCATTAGTAGCACAGAAAGTAAAAGAAATAATGTCTTCATTTCAGCGTACTCAACCTTCTCAACCTATTCATACTGCACGTCTCTCAAGTGATGAGGTACAAGCCCATGCTACAGTTTTAGAAGGTCATGGGAGCACTCCCGATGAACCACCACAACAATCTGCAGTAAGTTTTTGTTCTATATATGTTGTGTTATTAGTATGATAAATATATGATAATTTATATAGTTGTAGCATGTGTCTGTTCTACTGTTTCTTATATAACTTATATTATTTCAATCTAGGTTGGTATGAATTGTAAACTTGCAGTGGAGGTTCCAGAATATAATATTGTGGCAGCGGGCAAAGTGTACAACCTTGGTGGTACATTGCATTCCCAACAAATTACCGATGACATCTGTCGTATGTCCATCCATCTTGTGTATGACGGAATGGGGGACAAACCACTACCCATACCTAATCCTGAATATAGTACAGTTGAAGAAGCTGAGGGTGCTATGGTGGGTTGGCCTAGACACTTGGTTATCAATGACAAGGTATACCTTATTTCTACCATATTTTTCATATTTGACTGCATATATGAACTCATGTAATATAAATATGTAATTTAATTAACAGGTTTGTAAACCAAAAAGCAAAACTTCTGCTAGTCATTCTCCTATGCCCAAGCCATCTTTCATTCCCGAAACTACATTCGACGAATTGGGAAGCAAATCTAAATGTCTGTGTCGATACTTAGCCAACCAAAGATCGGGATCACATATGATGGTCAAGTTAACAGAAGATGCAGTTGGGAGGGACTTTGAGAATTTTATTTTTCTTGATGATATTATAGAGTTGTTCCAGTATGATTGGCTGAACACTTCGATAATAGAAGTATGGATAAGGTAAGGATCTATCAATATATATAGAAAATTCCAATACACATTTTTAGCTTATTTCTACATATGAAAATAATTACAAATGTTTAACAGCCATTTATATACTGAGGTCACCAACTTTGATATAAAGAATATTGCATTCTTAGTTCCTTCGGTCACTAGTCAGGTGGCGACAAATATTGAGGATGTGAATGAGTACTTCTCTAATGCATTCAAATATTTTGCTAGTGAGGGGAAGGAAATTATCCTGATTCCTTTTAACGTCCAGTAAGTATTATTATTCAATATAATTTTAATAATGAATAAAACTATTTATTTTAATGTTTGTTTTATTCTTACTCAGAGCTAGACATTGGGAATTACTGGTGATTGTCCCAAAATTGATGACTCTTTATTATCTTGACCCAATGGGTAAAACAACAAGGAGTCACAAACTGAAATTGTCAGCTATGGAGTAAGCATAAATTTAATCAATTGCTTCAACATGATATTTCTATTTAGAATTTCTATTTTACCAACTATCATTTAATTGATAGGGGTATAAAGGCTTTTCGTGAAGCTGGAGGACAAATACCCACAAAATTAAAGACATTGACTTTGAAAAATGTCAAGGTAGCTACTTTGACAACTGCTTACTCTTTATGTATTAATTTTCAACTGTAATATGTCAACTCTTATACTCTTATCTCAATTGTTGTTTATAGTAGTTTACTAACATTAAGTATAATTTGTTATTTGTAGTGTCCTATGCAAAATACTCACTGGGCTTGTGGCTACTATGTAATGAAATATATGCAAACTATTGTCAAAAAAGCATCACATGACATTCAGAAGTCAGGTAATAAAGAATAACATCATAAATTTACAAGTGATTGTAGTCACTTTTATAAAATATTAACATGTGCATTTTCTGTTACAGATCTTTACAACTCAGCCTTACACACATGTGGACTTGAATGAATTCTGAGAAGAATGGTCAAAGTTTTTTATAAGTGAAGTCTAAATAGCATTGGATTAAATATGTCGGCTCCATTTATGTATGTGGTTTGAGTACGTACTCTTTCATATTTTTACTTTTGTAATATATGTCATCTCAGACTTGCACTCTATCATTTTGTAAATTATGATATTTATTATCATTTTTGTTATGAATGTGTGGTTTTGAATGGTGACGGTTGAGCATCAATGCTCCCCTCTCCCAGAATATATGAATCTTCTTGTTCTTGTGTTCTATATCAATTTCTGCATAAATTTTTTTAAAAAAATCGTAACGTTTAGCGTCGGTTTTTTAAATAACTGACCCTAAAGATTGAATTCAGTGTACACTCTTCGGTTGAGAAATCTTTTGACCAAAATATAACTTCTAGCGTCGGTTTTTGTAAAAAATCGAGTCTAAATGTCCTCTATAAGGTCGGATTTTTAAAATAACCGACCCTAAAAATTGAATAAAATATTTTAGTGTAATACTCGGTCGACAAACTTCTCGACCAAATTACTATCGATCGAGGGGTTTGTCGACTGAGTCTTACACTGAAATGTTTTATTCAATCTTTAGGGTCAGTTATTTCAAAAATCCGACCTTATAGAGAGTTCTCGGTCAAGACCGAAATATTTTCGGTCGACAATTTTCTCGATCGAGTGTTATCACTAAATGTTATTCAATCTTTAGGGTTGGTTATTTCATAAAAACCGACCATGTAAATGTTCTCGGTCGACAATTTGCTCGACCGAGAATGTTTACAGGGTCGGTTTTTATAAAATAACCGACCTTACAAGCTCCTTTTTTCTCACCTAGGTCAAAATTTTTACAACCTTTTACGTCGGTGTTTACTCTGTAAGGTCGGTTTTATGTGGTTAAATAATCTGACGCTATAGACCAAATTATGTAGCGACGGCCACCTAGGCGTCGGTTAAAAAGTGACACTGCAGGCTTTAAAAAACTGACACTACAGAACATTCCTATACTAGTGTTTGTCCCTCCTACTGGAGTCTAATGTCCTAGGCCTCTTGATTAGCGAGACTAAGAAAATCATGGCCATGTGTATGTGAGTTAATATGTGATATTGAGCTTACATATGTCTTAGATAGTTTTCTCTTGGTTCAAGAAACAAGATTTAATAATAATAAGGGTGACTGCTACATTTCTCTAGCTCAATCTGGACATCATTGACAAAGGAACTATACAAACACTTTAACACCATACATAGATTGTAGGTTGAAGTTGTTCCCCAACTTTCCATTTACTTGGGTAGCATTGATGTGCTACTAGGCACCACTCATTTCTTGTGAGTAAATAAGTTGTTATGGACATTCACTACCAATGTAATATGGGACCTATAGGGTCACACACATAGGTCTTGACCTAAAATAGGAGTTCGGATATCAAATGACAATTGAATTAAGTACTAAAGTGTTTAGGTATTTGATTCAGGCAACAAATAGGCTAAAACCACATCCAAACGCCCATCTCAAGTGTTGAGACAGCCGTCTGGAAGTTCCAAATGGTCATTTCAAGAGTTGAGACAGGCGTCTAGATATCAGGCCTATTCTTAGATGGATTTGGCTAAGGAACGAATCGACCAGCCAAACTGGGTAGACTCGGTTCACCATACGTCTGTTTGGGTGACCGAGACGACCATCTTGAATGGGTGATATGGTCCAGTTCAGTCAGGGAAGGTTATAGATGTTCCCCTATGATTTTCTCTTGAGAAATACTTGTTTCACAAGGAAATCAATGTCTAACATTGATGAGAATTAATTTGCCAAATTTGTGTACAACTGGGAAACAACCAAATGGTCATCTGGGATGTGCCAAACAACCGTCTAGGTTGCCAGATAACCGTTTGGGCTGACGCAGGTTGCAAAAATTCTAGAATTGTTGCAAGAATTTGATATCTTCCGGTCCTTTCCACTCCCGTACATATTCGGAACCTAGAGCCAAACCCCGCCTATAAATAGAGGGGTACCAGGGGCTTCCCAGTACAACACAGACAATTGAGAAATAGTTGCACTGACAAATGTTATCCTCTCTTGTTGTGGTAACCACGAGAGCCCAAGCAAGTCCTAATCGATTAGGGAGGGATAGCCAAGGTAGAGAGTGACTGAGATCATTGTTGTGGAAGAGAAAGTTGGTAACTAGTACACCAATGGGAGGGATGACTCCTTCTTGATCATTCTAGCAGTACGAAAGGAGTTCTAGGCGGTCCATGTAGACTACCATCGAGGCGGGAGGCTATTTTCTACCGCTAGGAAGACCAAGGTCAACTAGCAGTCTATTACAAGAGGAGTTGCTGAAGATGATGATGTCTGTGGCTGCAGTCTGTGGTGCAGACCAGGAGGTGCAATAGTTAGATGAGACCCTGTGCAACCAAGATTTAGATTTTTGCATCTATGACGAAGAGGATTTTTGTTGGACTTACTCCAAGACCAGGTATATCCTCAAAACCATCCTTTTTGCATTATAGTTATTGATGCAATCTACCGATTATGGGAATATGGTAGATAAAATTTTAAATTCCACTGCATGTTCTATAGCCATATTCCCCAATAGGATATTCCATTCCTCGATGCTATGGAAGAGATTCCTACTTATGCTAAGTTCTTCAAGGGTCTGATTACAAAAATAAGGAGAGAGGACCACATCGAGATAGTGCATCCAGCAAAAATATAAGTGCCTTTGTTCAAGCTAAGTTTCCTACAAAGAAGAAAGACTCAGGGGCATTTAATATCCCTTTTTGTGTCAGGGACAATGTGGAAATGAAGGGGCTAGCCAACTTAGGAGAAAGCACTGGCCTCATGTCGCTGACACTGGCTAAAAGGCTTGGACTAACTAACATGGTTAGAACTGACATGAGAATTCGGTTGGTTGATCACACTTTCACTAAGCCAATAGGAGTAGTGGAGGACATCCCAATTTGTGTTGGAAGATTCTTCATTCCATGTGACATAGTGGTGATTCATACAATTGAGGACCCGACGTGTCCAATGATCTTTGGAAGACCCTTCCTTTCCATCAGAAGAGCCCTAATCGATCTGGCAGAAGGTATGATAACTCTTCATGCCAGAAACAACCATATTAATTTTCACGTGCAATATTCTATGAGGGGACCCTTTCTATTTGAGTCGGTCTACTTCATGGATAGCTACACTCAAAACTGTGAAGAGGTAAAAGAAAACAACACCATTTTTGATCTGCTCATAAGAGCTCTGAGTAGTCCGGACCCTAGTTTAGAATATCCTAAGGTGATGGAGATTTTAGATTATCTAAACCAGCAAGATGAAGATTGTAGTGATGAAGAAGAAACTATAGAGATAGTAAAGTATGATTCGTTGGAGAAAACACTAGAAGAAAAGGCAAGGCCAAAGCCAAAGCCCAAACTAATGCAATTACCTTAAGACCGAAAGTATGAAATTCTAGATGAATAGAAGAGAAACCTTGTAAATTATAAACTCAAATATGATAGAGGATCAAGAGGAGAAGTTGTTAGACATACTCAAGCAACATAGGAAAGCAATACGATACTCAGTGGAGCATATCAATGGTCTGAGTCTGACCCTCTGCATGCACCACATAAACCTAGAAGACACTGCCAAGCCTTTAGCTCAACCGATGAGGAGGCTAAATTAGATGCACAAAGAGGTTGTTAAGAAGAAAGTAATCAAGTTGTGAGACACTCGGATCATATATCCCATATTCAATAGCAATTGAGTCAGCCCCATTCATGTTGTACCCAAGAAAGGGGTGATGACTATTGTAAAGGGGAAAGATGGAGATGAAGTGGCAATGCTAACAGTGACATGTTGGCATATGTGCATAGATTACTAAAAATTGAATGCAAATAGGAGGAAAGACTATTTCCCTTTTCCCTTTATTGTCTAGGTGTGGAAAAGGTTGGTGCATCATTCATACTTTTATTTCTTAGATAGATAATCAGGATTTTATCAAGTGCCGATTCACCTGAATGACTAGGAAAAGACCACCTTCACCTATATCTATGACACCTACTCCTTTCGAAGAATGTTGTTTAGATTATGCAATGCACCCTCCACCTTCCAAAGGTGCATGATTTCCATATTCTTAGAATTCCTAGAAAATATAATGGAAGTATTTATGGATGATTTCTCTATAAATGACACCAATTTTGATAAGTGCCTCACAAACCTGTCTCTAGTCTTACAAAGGTGCAAAGAAAAATACTAAGTCTTGAATTGGGGAAAATGCCATTTCATGGTCCAAGATGGCATTGTGTTGGGACAAAAAATTTTGGAGAAAGGAATAGAGGTGTATTTAAGCAAAATAGAAGTTCTATCCAAACTTCCACCCCCAAAAAAACAATATGGGTAATAAGTTTTCTTGGTCATGCTGTGTATTATAGGAGGTTTATTAAAGACTTCTAAAAAATCACCAAGCCTTTGTCAAACTTTCTAGTGAAAGATGTAGAGTTCAATTTTACATATAAGTACCTTGACACCTTCAACACTCTGAAAAATGCTTTAACTAGAACCCCAATCCTACAAGCACCCGATTGGGAGCTACCTTTGGAAATCATGTGTGATGCTAGAGACTATGTCATAGGTATTGTTCTTGGTCAAAGGAAAGACAAGAAGCACCATGCGATATACTATGCTAGCAAAATGTTGGATGATGCCTAGATCAACTACACTACAACAGAAAAGGAAATTTTAGGGATAGTGTTTGACTTTGACATGTCCATATCGTAGTTGATATGGTTGAAGGTTAAAGTGTATACAAATCATGGAGCTATTAAGTACCTTGTGCAAAAGAAAGACACAAATCCAAGGCCGATAAGATGGCCATTACTGTTACATGAGTTCGATCATGAGATCATAGATAAGAAAGGAAAAAAGAATGTGGTTGCTGACCACTTATTAAGGATCGTGGTCATGAGAGAGAATCAAATGTTAGTTAATAACAATTATGCTGATGAAGCCTTAATGATGACAAGGTCCATTGAGCCAAACTTACCATGGTTTGCCGATATATGCAACTATTTGGCATGTCAGCAACTATCACCTGACATAACATATAATATGAAGAAAAAGTTGTATTCTGATCTGAAGAATTACGATTGGGATGACCCGCTCTTGTTTAAGAGATGTTCTTACAACCTAAACCAAAGGTGTAAACTGGAGAAAGAAGTACTTCATCTCTTACAGGAATGTCATTCCTCGTCTTATGGAGGGCACCTAGGAGGAGAGAGGAAAGATGCAAAAGTCCTACAGTCTGGATTCTACTAGCCTACCTTATTCAAGGATGATCAAGATTTTGTCAACGCATGCAATGAATGCCAAAGAATAGGAAATATTTCAAGAAGGAACAAGATGACAATGTCGGATTGGATTGAAGGAGAGATTTTTGATGTATGGGGGATTGATGACATGGGACCGCTCCCATCCTTAAGAGGAAATCAATATATCATGGTCGTTGTGGACTATGTTTCAAAATGGGTATATGTTGTTTCTACCCAAACCTGTGACTCAAAGGCAGTGATTAAGCTTTTTGGAGAAAACTATCTTTTTGAGATTCAAGGTCTCATGCATGGTGATAAGTGACAAGGGATCCAACTTTGGGGAGTGACAGTTTGAAGCTCAATTGAAAAAATATGGAGTCAAGCATAAGGTGGAAACACCTTATCACCCACAAACATCTGGACAAGTGGAGGTAGAAAATAGACAAATAAAGCAAATCATGGATAAAATAGTTAGCAGAACAAGGAAAGACGGGTCAATGAAACTCGATGATGCACTATGGGCCTATTATACTGCATACAAGACACTAATACGGGATCCTCCCTATAGGTTTATTTATGGAAAATCTTGTCACCTTCTAGTGGAATTGGAACATAAGGCCTTTTCGGACATCAAATATCTAAATATGTACGTGAACCAAGTAGGAAAGAAAATATTTATACAATTGCAGGAGCTAGAAGAACTCAGGTTACATGCTTACAAAAATGCCTGCATTTATAAGAAGAGAACCAAGGTGTGGCATGAAAAATACTTGAAAAGAAAGGACGTGTCAAAAGGGGACAAGGTCCTCCTATTTAATTCTAGTATTAGATTGTTTCTAGAAAAATTCAAGTCCAGATTGTCTGGCCCATTCTCTGTGGTGAAGATATATCCATTTGGGGTGATGGAAATTGCTAGTGAAAAGACCAGTACCTTCAAGGTGAATGGACATAGGGTCAAGAGGTACTATGAGGATGAGGCCTTCATGAGGAGGTCAGAACTCTACTTGGGAGATCCCAACCCTAATTCATGTGAAGAACCATGAAATTATAGACATGAGAGTCTAGCTAAAGATTATAAAATAGCACTTCTTAGGAGACCACCCAAGTGTTTTTCCTAACCTTTTTAATTTTCAATTCTTTTCCTTTCTATTTCAGACAATGACGCTATTTTCATCCTTATCTCTTACCTTGATTATGTGTTACCTTTAATAATTAACTCTTTGGCTCATAGTGTTAAATTTTAGAAACCTACCTTAGATTAATTAATTCCCTAGTAGGTGCACTTAATGTTTAGTATAACTCCTTATAACTAAAGTTTCTTATAACTAAATCCCTCAGGGGTCACTAAAGATCGGGAACTTTAGTGGTCGTAGAAACTAAGTTGAACCCCAACGATCGCTAGGGTTTCTAATCTATCACAAATGAATGAAAGTTTCCACTTTCTATGATCGTAGAGGATTGAAACCCTCTGTGACTACAGAAGATTAGCAATAAAAGTCCTATGCTTTCTTCTCTCTCACCCCTTTTATAATTTCAACAACCAAGGAGAAACCCTAGCAATTAAAGAGTGATCCAAGAGGAGAAAGATGAAAGGAGATGAACTAGAGCCGACAGCAAACCTACTATCATTGTTGATGTTGATTGAGACCTCCCAGAGATGACAACAGTTTTCGACGAGCCCTCATTTTTCCTAATCCCCTTTCTCCAACCCAAGACTACAGAATGTCATTAGTAACTTCCAACTCCTGACACTAGAAGATAACCCCACTCAAAGGACTAGAAGAAGAATCCAAGAGATTGATATATATTTGGAAAAGCATTCAGAACTACCAGAGGTGAAGAAGAAACAACTACTGTTGCAGAAAGAGTGCTATAAAATACTACTAGGAAACAAACATCATGAACCTGAGGACGAGCCAGAAAGCACTCAGGCGATAAATACTTCAGAGTACCAGCCACCGGAGGAAGAAGGGAGATAGAAAAGAAAGTGGAAAGCATCATACCTATAGGATCCGACATTAAAGAAGAAGAAGCCAACAGTTACAAAAAGGTTCAAAGCTCAGGTGATAGAGGCAGTAAGCAAACTAGCAGACATAATGGAGGTATCTGATAAAGTAGTGATATCTGAGGACCAAGGAGTGACTTTCAAACCTAGAGAAAAGGAACGCAAGGTGATGTACGAGTTGTTCAAAACAACACAAAGCAATTTAGGCCAACAAGGTACATGGACCACGGAGACTTCAAGAAGTTGGGGCTCTACAAACGAGTCACATAATTCTTGGATGGAGAAAATTTGAGTGTCCTATGCATGGCATCCCAAGACTCTTACACAAAATTGATAGTAAAATTCAAGTCCTCACTCGTAAAGGTCCCTATCAAAGGATAAGAAAAGAATGAAGCACGGGGAGTACAAAGTGCAAGTAAGAATAGGAGGAAAGGATCAATATATTACTGAAAGATTTCTCAATTAGTTGTTCACCAATACTAACGAGGAAGCTAGTGCCTTCCAAGTAACAAAAACTGATAAGGTAACCTAGGGTTCAATAGCCATAGGATGTGGGAGAAGCTGAATGGGGAAGATAAACACAACCCAGGGAAGTAAAAGGCGAATCAAATAACTTCTTGCTTCATTAGAGTAATATAGAAAATCCTTTCCAATACTATATACACCTGATTAGAATTGAGGAGTGTATCAAGGGGGAGCTTTTCCTAATCTGGTCGATGATAGAGAAAAGACAAGTCAACATTGGGCAACTACTAATTGACAAATTGTCAACAACAACTGATCAAGACATCAAATAGAGGACGAGGGATTACTACATGGGTGGTCAAATTACAATGATTGCGACCTTTTTTCTATATGCTAAGGAACTAAAAAAGCATGATTTTATGGTGGGATACATGAAACTCGATATGAAATGCATGATGATAGTGGGAATGTTGGTACGCCAGGGTGAGAAGTTCTTCTACAGGAAACGCAACTCCAAACTTCTATTCCCCCTCAAAGAAATGGCATATTACGATGCCAATAAACTGTGACCAAGCATGAATGACTTAGAAAAAATGCTCTCTAGTGCTTCTAAGAGGCCTACATACCCACAGTTACTAGCTATAGTCCAACAAGAAGAGGACCAAGTGTAAGAGATAGAGAAACAAAGGCCATAAAAAAGAAAGAAACTGGCAACTAGGCATCACAAACCCAAGTAGGAAACTATGGCCTTAGTGATTAAGACACCTCCATCTCAATCAAATAAGGAATATACCACAAATCAACCATCTCTAGTAGAACATCAACATATGAATGATGAAGAATCCCATGCTTCACCTCCCCCTCGAGGCGTAAGCAAAGCATCAAAGGTTCCAACTATAGAAATGGGTAACCAGCATGACACTCCTATATATACATGAGAACCCATATTGGAAGTTGGGAAAGAACTTAGAAACTAACCTAAGAATTCTGGAATACCAACCTCCTCAGTAACTGAAGTAGTACCTGAAATGCCAGTTCAAGTGGCTGATGCTCGGCCTCAGCTATCAGGTGTTGAACATGCAAGGGATATTTAAAACAAAGGCACACGGGAGGAAACAGAAAATCCAACAAGACAAGATCAGCCAACCTCTTCTCAGTAAGAATGCATCACTTGCATCATCATCTCTTCCAATAACAACAGCACCAACAACAACCATAAGACAACAAGGACAACAACAATGAATACTGACATTCGAGGAAGAATTAGGATGTCTCTTTGATGCTCTCTTCCAACAAGTTCACAATTCCCCTTCACAAGCACATTTCTTTTCTAATAGCCTACAGGCACTAACTACGCAGGTATCGAAGATACATGAAAGGACTACCAATCTGCTAGAGTTCATGCAAAACATCCTCCAGCAATAATGTGAGACGATGCAAGCCATGGAAAATTTGTCTGAATAGATGGCGAATCTCATGGCGGAAAGGGAGAGTATACACGTTGAAAAAGAAATGATGCACAAGGGATATGAAGAGGTCATGAAGGAACTTCAAGAAGAGTGCAAGAAGATGGAGGAATGGCGAGCTAGGTCAGCATCAAGACACAAAGTCAATCCTTCACCATCACACTTATCCTCTAGCCCCTCAAATGTTGGCATCTGCAAAGACAAATAGGTTGCAAGCGCACCCCCGCCACAAACAGATGAAATTGACAAACCACAAGAGAAACCACATTCTAAAGTCGCACCAGATGCCACTACCAATTTTGTGGTGATGGAGTTTGACTTAAACTCCTCACTCACAGTAGACGATCCCTTAGAGGATGTACCCACTAATGACAACCAACCTCAGCTAGAAAAAGAAAGTGGTGTAAGGATATATAACTTTGCAGACAAACCAACTCTACAACAATGCTTGGATGAGTTAAATTTTTCTATAGATGCCAATGACATCTTAGATTTTGGTGAGAACAATGAGCGTCATGGTGAGATCTATGATGGAAAAATGGTTTCCACTATAGTAGCACTTGATGAGGCTATGCTTGCAACACCATCTTCTACAAACCAACTTACAGACGCATCTAATGGCATAGATACAGTTGAAGCCAAATTAAAATCAAAACCAAAGAAGATTACTAAAGATCCTACCCCTACCTCCACTCTCACTACTATAACCCTGGCCTTAAGGGAACAAATGGCTGGCGAGGGACATGAGATGATGAGGAAAGTGGTCTAGATTCATTTTTTGATGGTGCACTAGAAAGGAACAACATCCACATGTGGAGCTAGATGAAGTAGTTGTGGCACCCCCACTTCCATGCAAACCGACTGGAATGGATATGTCATCATTGTCCAGAATAACCTATAGAGACATCCATGTCCTTGCTGACATCCTTTGAAGAAAACCTCATAGGTACAGACATAGTTTATCACAACAATGGGAGAACTCTAACTAGAGAACACTTTAGGGGGATTTTCTACATAGAGCTAGACTACATAAAAACTCTTCAAGGTACTCTGTGCAACTGGCATGGAAGAAATGCTCCACCCAGATAAGGTGTAACTAGTGTTTAATGACACTATGCATTTAAAAAGTATGTTGTATGAAGAGAACTATAAATATGAATCTGTGAAAGAATTGCAATGTGTAGTCATGAGGGAAGAGACCAGATTTGTCACCTAACCAATAAGAACAATTATACAATGGGTGCTAATCATCATAAATTTGTACAATCGACATACATCTGTCAACAACTGCTACACTACATAGCTACCCAACACGTCACTAATTTTCAAGAACAAGGAACCGCAAAATATATTGAAAGTACCCCTACACCTTTAACGTGCTACTCAAATGACAGGACAACACCACAAGTCAAATTGGAAGAAATTCATGATCTCTACCAAGGTCCCTCAAGAAGAGTTAGTATCAGGGGATTGCACCTTCATAGTTATCAGAATGATGGAAGCGATTAAAAAAGGTATCCTACTAGAGGACCTTTTTCTTGAAGACTAACACGAGCTGTGTGGTCATACACCATGGAAGTTATTCATGATCGACACTTTTTCAAAGACCTAGAAATGGCTCCTAATGTTGTGCCACATAGATTACATACATAAGTTCCTCTACCAGAGAAAAGTCTTGGAGATAGCAGTAAAGGACTCTATGGGATGATCCTTATAAACCAACTCATGCATCTTCTTGGCAGGCAGGGTGGCCATCCGATATGCCACAAAATGATGTCAAATAGAATGAGCAACAAAACCTTCACAAAAAGACAACTACCGAAAAGCCAATTGGCACAACCATCCTAGAAGTTGTTGAATGACAAGAAACTAGTTCCAGAGAAGAGGGGGAGGTTAATGATGAAGAACTACAAGAGGTAACACCAAACGGGCTAGTTGGGGCCATAGAACTAGCTTTCTACGACTTTAACAAATGGGCCTATGAAGATCTGTCCAGGGATTTACTGATACTAATAATGGATAAGATGAAATAGGTTGATAATGTGGGGAATGTTATATTCAAAAGGGATGGAATAAGCATACTCATAAATGACCTATGTGATACCTTAAATATAGGAGGATATCTATTTGTGAGTCTGATGTCCCCACATCAATTGCTGCTAAGCGATAATATGTCGAATGTGCACATGGCCTATTATCTACTCGTGGAGGACATCCTAAAAACAAAATGTTAGGATAGGAGCATCTAAAACTCCATCTTATGACTTCCTTACCAGACTATATATTCCTGACCATTCTCCACGATAGTCATTAGACACTGTTGGTGATTAACATCAAAGTAAAGACTACAATTCTATATAATAGTTCTGACTCAGAGTTCACTTTTAATAAGTACACAAACATGACTACACCAAAGACACCAACAGAAGAGAAGGCTAATATGTGTGTGGAGGAAATAATATATATGGTCCACAAGTTTGGCAAAGGATACACATTTGTTAGCAAAAAGGATTTCAAAAGATGTAGTTCTGCCACAGTATTCCCAAAAAATCATTAAATCAAATGAATGTAGCTTCTATTGTCTTGAGTGGATGTCAGCTACAACTTTGAAATAAGTGAAGATAGAAATATTACACAAAGAACGTTATCGTGCACTATGAGGGGAATTTTCCAACATGCTACTGCAATCAAAATGTGGTGTCTCTGAACAGCCATACCAAAATTAAAGTCGACCCATTTATTTGTAACCTTCATCTTTGGAACTCCAGGTTAAAGTGTATGACAAGTTTGGGTAGAGTTCTAAATGGGCATGAGAGGTACATTTTTTCCCTTTAATTCCAATTTTGAATGTTTTGTACAAATTCATACTTTACCCTAAATTGTAGGAAAGTTTGAAAAATTTTGAGCTTTGAACTTTCTCTCATAAAATCAACCATTTACTATCATTCACAGTTTTGAGATCTACCCTTCTAGGATTTATTTTATTCTCCCACCTTTTGACTTCTTTTCCCTTTTGCTATTTTATAGCGTAATCTTTTCAAGAGTGGTACAAATGAACTACTAATTTATGTAAAAGAAAATGACACAATGGTACAATCTTATTATATTTTTATAACAAAATATTGTGTAAAGAAGAAGAACACTCCTGAACCTATGAATTCCCTATAAATAAGGAGGACTTAATCAACCATACTCCCAACCAATAACCCTATCCTTGCGGTACTAGTTAAGAAAGTATACACCTCTAGGAAGATGGAAACAAATACCCCATCCAGTTCTAAAAATCCCCGCTTTGGGATCAAAAGAGTCTTGTCCACCCAAAAATCTTACCAATCCTTTTCTCCAAGCCAGTGAGCAAAATAAAAAGCCAAAAGATATACAATCATGAGAGGTGTGCCTAGAAAGATGTTGAAGGATTTCACATGATCGATGTATTACTGCACTTGAGAATGCAGATGTGTCATGCCCGATAGTAGAATCTGGAAGCCAATATAAACACATCTGCATTCCGAAGTGGACCTCACACAACCACCAAATAGTACATCAAGCCCTAATTGGGAGACATTGTGTTTATGACAACATTATGGTCTAGGTAAAATAAGAAATGTAGGAACACACTTAAAGCCTAACCTACCCTAGCACAATACCTTAAGATGCAACCAAAATAAAGGTAGGGTGTGAAAGCTACCCATTGTAGGAACCTTTTATGAGTACGACTAGGAACCAAGGTAGGAAGGATATTGTAAGGGAGACTCATGTGCTATAAAAGGTAGTGACAGGTGCATAGAGTCACACATTTCTAAAAAAACGGGAAGGAATAGGACCACAGTAAGTGAACAAGCCCGCCACAAAGGTTTTTTTGTAAGGATGGGATAATTTTGTGGTGGTGTATTTATAAAAAATAACAACTAAGGCGCATCACTTGATGCTTTGATTCTATCTATTATCTTGAGGACAAGCTAGATTCTAAGTTTGGAGGAGTTGATAACATCCAATTTTTTTGTCATTAGCTTGCTCATTTTATTCCCTTTTAGTCACTTTTACCATACTTTATCCAAATAACTCTTATCATTTCTACCCTAGGACTCACTACTCTTCCTATTCTTTGAACAGACTATGACGCCTCAGCGACCAATGAATCACATGTCGCTACAACAATCGTTGACCATCAAGCCTCTTTGTCGTAGAAGAAGTGCAGCGCCTCACAGTTCGCTTGCCCCAACGCCTCAGTGGTATCTTACTCCAAGACCTCTATGGTTGCTGAGCCCTAATATCTCTATGACTGAAGCACCCCTGTTGCCTCTGCATGCTAAGCATATGTGCTTCCCCTACAGTCGAATAGCCATAACTCCATGCAATCACTGGGTTTTCTTAAGTTAGTTAAACACGACTATAAATAGAGACCCACTCAGTGTATGAAGGGAGTCAGATCATCATAGATACGACAATATGTTGCCACATTCCAGAGGCACCTCCATCCACCTCTAAATATTTGATACCTCTGAAGATGAGAAAGAAGATCACCATCATCTTCGAGAGAGAGGGATTTACCATATGTCTGCTACACCAATGCCAGATCTAGATCTGAAGGAGTATTATTCGAGTATCACCTTCACACTTCTTTATATCTATTACCCCTCTCATATTATTCATCTATCATTTTGTATATACTGATGTATCTTGATGCCAAATCTAGATCTGAAGGAGTATTGTCGGTGTATCGCCTTCACACTTCTTTAGATCTGTCATCCCTCTCACATTGTTCATCTATCACTTCATCTAACCTGATGCCTCTTCACCTTTGTAAATTTGTAATGCTACTCATGAACATGAGTGCCTAAAATCATTGATTGGATTGGGAGTAGCCACTAAGGCTCTCCCAACATGTATATACTTACGTCCTTCTGAATATATATGCTCTTAGGAAAGATTATCTCTATTTGCTTGGTCTTAATGCTTCACTTGTACGATTAGCTACCATCTTGTGACGTTTGATTGATTGTGTCTGGAAAGAGCAATAATAACCTTATCTAAGTGTTTTGGAGTTACATGAATGCATGAGAATGTTGGAATATTAAATCTTATGATCATATAGTTATATTTGTGATGGTTTGTTTTCCATATCGAGAGAGAGACAACCTTATAATTTAGATCTATCCTAAGCTCCGAGAGAGGAGGGAATAGACATGTATGATGACTGCTTGTAATCTTGATAAGGGTATACAAAGGGTGTGGGTACTGCATGATGGGGAGAGATCTTATTAGGTGAAACCCGATCCAAGTTCCCATACATATTTTTTTACAACATACTTGTTTAATCTTTTCTCTTGTTTTGTCTTCTTATTATTTCCCTTTGCTTGTTTTGTTTGGTTAATTTCATATCATCAGTTAGGGAACACCATCTTTATCTACCTTCTTGGTTGGTGTAACTGAGATAAGATTCTACATTCTTATTAGTCACTACCCTTGTCCCCATGGATCGACCCCGATTACTACATCGAACCCCGTATAATAGTTGCAGAGGCGTAAGAGTTGGGAAACAAAATTAAGAGTTTGACTACTCTAGATCCACTCCATTTTAGGACTTGTGATTTAGGCCGGTCACTTCTTTGCCTTGAGGTAACAATTCTTGTAGTGTCCCTTTTGGCCACACTCATAGCACCTTGGAGTAGAAGAGGAGGAGGGCTTTCTTTTGAAGTACTTCTCCTTGGAGTAGTTAGCTTCATGATTATTAGGGACTTCATATTCACTTGAGGAGGGAGTAGCCTAGGGAGCAAGTTGTTATTGAAGAACAATGGCCTCTTCTTGAGATTTGAAGGTGTTTTCCTTCATCTTCTTTGACTCCTTATCTTCAATCTTTTCTTCTTCTTCTTTCTTGTCAAGTATTGGATCATAAGCTTGAAGGTTCCCAATGAGCTTTTAGTTAGTCATCTCACCAAGGATTGCCAACTCTTCGGAAGAGACTTAAGGATCTTGGAGTTGATGGTGCCTTGATCCATGGGTTGGCCCAAAGAAGCAAGTCCATTGATGATGGTGTTGAGCCTTGAGTATATTTCAACCACTCTCTCTTTTTGTCCCATCTTGAGGGTCTCAAGAAGTCCTTTGAGCATGTAGACCTTGGACTCCTTGACTTGCTTGGTCCCTTCATAGGTGATGCATAGTGTGTTCCATATATCATATATGGTGTCCCAAGAAGAGAACTGGTTGAATTTAGAAGGAGTGAGTGTTTCATATCTGATGCTTATAGCCTTTGCATTTAGATGGGTCTTCTTCAATGTAGCTTCATCCTAGGTAGCCACATCTCCTCTCGGCTCCTTGTAGAGAAGGATGACCACTTTCCACATGTCATAGCTCATTCATTACAAGTAGAAATGCATTAGTTGCTTCCAATAAAGGAAGTTTATGTCGTGGAAGATTGGAGGTCTCATGGAGAATCCACCCTCTAAGTTAAGAAAACCTAGAAGGTTGTCACCCATCTTCTCGTCTCATGGGATATCTTATCGGAGAAGATCGTGGCTCTGATACCACTTGTTGGATTATAGGGGTCTAGAGGGGGTGAATAGAGCTAAAAAGCACTTAAATCAAATTCATTAGACCTTCAAATTCGTTTAATAAGTACGATTGCAAATATGGAATTTGACATGCAACTAAACATACATAGAAAGGATAAGAGAGATTGAAAGAGATCTAGAACAAGCTATGTACAGTGGTTCCGAACTCCAAACTAGGAGAGTGTACATCCACTACCTAGAGATTCCTAAGATTTTGCAACCATTGCATACTTATATTCCATTATAAGACATATAGTAAGACCATCCATTTCAGGGGAAGGATACTTAGCCTTCCTTTTTAAGGACCAAAAAGAGCCAATAAACCTTATAAGGTCTTACCTATCCTTTGAGCAAGCATCTTCAACCTCCACAAGGGCTTACCCACGTTTGCAACAAGTTGGACACCTTTGACAAGGATCTCCCCTCTTGCAACAAGTCTTCCGCCTTGAAGGAATTACCCACTCTTCTCAAGGATCTTGAGTCTTCACCTTGGTGAAGCTTTCGCCAACTTTGCTCTTAAGAAAGGGATGGGGTAAAGGGAAGATTTGATAGATTTACATGTGTAAAATGGAGTATCTCTCTCACACATAGCCTATCTCACTCGTAATGACATTTTGATTAGTAAGAAAGAACGATAAAGGTGCTAAATGTTGACAAACACACTCAACTATAGCTAGGAACAAAGTAGGCAAACTTAAAATGAAGTCGAGGGCCCCTATTGATAGTTGGGGTTGTCCACTAGCCACTAGAAGCACTTGGGAACAAATTATACTCATTTGGGGCATTGTAATGGATCTATTTTTGATGTTTGCCACACTCCAACAACTAGAAACATTTTTTCTACACACTCCCTATAGTGCAATAGGTCAATTTTTAAAAAAGGTAACTCGATCAATTACACTATTTGATAAACTAATTTTGAGTTGTCGGTCAAGTTAATCTTGGATGAAACCTGATTGATGGCTTAAAGTCACTTTGTCTGTGTAGGGTGTCGGTAGAGTTGTCACTAGGACAAACTCAAATGAACCTAGCATTTTCCAAGACCCATCCTAGACATTGATTGAGTTTCCGAGAGGGAAAACTGGCCGAATAGTGTTCATGTGATGCATTTTGGAATATGTCATTAAAGTGCTTAAATGTTTGTTTTAAGTGCTCCTAATTTTTTTATCATCTTAATTACAAGTCATAGCATCGATACAAATGATTAAATAATTGTCCTATGTCATTTAGGGCATTTTCTACAAAAGTGCATTTGCATTGACTTTAGCTTGTATCGTGTCAAGCTTGGTCTTGATTAAATTGATCCTATTTATGTACCTAATACCTGAAATCATTCTCAAATAGACACATTAGATACATATGATTGTAATGGTTAAGTTATCATCAAATATGGACAATGTATGACCAATAGGTCAACAAATCTATCTTCTTATTTTCCTAGCACTACGTGACACTCCTCTTACAAAAATTTACCATCCCCTAATTACAATGATGATCTTATGACCCTCTCCACCCCATTGTTGACTCCTCACCCAGATCATCCTTAAGGCCATATGCTTCTATGTACCACCATGAATGGGAAGCAATATCAATCGTCTAGCAATAACAATAGACATATGGACTACCAAACACCATAATCCATAGTCTCTCCTATATCTACTATTACTACTTGAATGTAGGATGCTCATGGAGTGAATGAGGACACCACCATCAAATCAACATAAGATCCCTTCTTAAAATTCACACTATGGATTTATTGAACAAAAAAATCTAACCTACAACATGAAGGTTGTCATTTCTCTAATAACAAGGTTGGCTCAGCAAGATGTCATTGTGATACCATTGCATCTTCCTCATTGCCCTTCATGAATGATAAGTAGAATTGACTATTAATTTTCATGGTGGATTACAACTATTAGTCAAGAGGCAATCTTATCAAGGTGAAAAACTATTACTCAAATATACTCATTATCTAAGGATTTATTCCTAAAACCATTCTTATTATCTATAATCTATATCATCTGACTCTGAGTATGTTGCATGGTATCCCTTCTAATCTGGGCACACAACATATTCTCATTTCCTAAATATAAAATAGAATATTCATATACTTGAGCATGTATCCATTGTTGGTATGTATGCCTAGAGAATAAATCATAAGATGATTGTAATGGCATATCTTGTAAATGATTTGATTAATAATAAAGGGAATCTTCCATTTATTCTGGTTATTCAGTTATGATATAATGATGTAACATAATAAATCTATAAAGAACGATGTTACTTGATGACATATGTCTTCACATTGAGGAGATGAAAAATGAGATCATACAAATGTTTAGAGTATATACACTCTTGGTATGTCCCTGGTCAGTTGTTATTGTGGAAGCTGATAGAAGACAATATAACATAAGACTAGAGTGTGTGTTGGTTGATGATAAAATACTATTAGTATGATATATGATATCCAATCAAACACATAGGTACTTGTTATAGAATAGTGTATTAGACAGACTCACCGTGTGAGTGATACATGGAGACCACAAATTGGTACTTAGAATCAACTCTCATAGTGGTGTTGGTGATTGTGGTTTTTAGACCTAAAATCATTACGTTCATCACATGTCGTTCGATGTAATTCGACATCATCCAACGTGACCTTAAATAAGGGTTACCATAAAAGTGATGCTCAAATATATTGTGACACATGGGAATGATTGTAAACGATGGACACAGTATTTGTCCCTCCTATAGGAGTTTGATATCCCAACCACTTGATAAGAAATGCATGGCCATGATCATGTCAGTTAATATATGATATTGAGCTCACACATATCTTAGGAAGTATTCTCTAGTTTAAGGAACATGGATTGAATGCTTAAGAGGATTATGATTCCATGCCTTGAGTTCAATGTGGATATTAGAGATAAAAGACCTATATGATCACAGTAACACTAATAACATATTGTAGGTAGAATTTATTCTCCAAGTTTCCAATTAATTGGGTTACAATGATGTCGAACTAGATCCCACTCATTGCTTATAATGCAAGAAATTGATTATGGACATTCACTGCCAATGTAAGTTGGGACCTATAGGGTCACATGCATAGGATACACCTAGAATAGGAGTTTACTCATGAATGTGGTTTAAACTTGATGAAGTGTTAAGGTTTTGATTTAAATAATGTTGGCAATCAAAACTCCGAAATGACTAGTTGAGCTAGTAAACTAATTGGTTCAGATGTTTGAACCAATCGGTTCAGGTTGTGAACCTATAGTTTGGCTGATTAATGTGATTGGATCAAGGACTGATGATGATGTCATGTTGTGCATTTATCATATATTAAAAGCCAATACAATTGTGAATAGGAAATAGAGTGAATTGATTGGTTCAAGTGTTGAACCGATTGACTCACATGTAAACTGACTGGTTCACTAGTTAATAGACTTGTTTGTCATTCATAGGTTCCTTGAAAATTCATGAAATTTCACCTCTTCGACTCCTAGATGACCTAGAAAACCTGATATCCATCCTATATAAAGGGGGGGGGGCAGTCTAGACTTTTAGAAGATAACAACAATAAGCTTTAGCAATTGTTGTCTTCTCATAGTTGTAGAAACGTGGGAACTTGGGAAAGTCTTACCCATAAAAAGAAGATATGGCAAGGGAGAGATGATAAGGGAGAGCAAGTCGACACTAGCACATTGACTATAATGGGAAAAAGAATGACAGAAGTTCCCGGTGGTCAGTGTGGACGACGTAGAAGCGAGAAGGCCTTTGCCACCCGCTAAGAGGAGAACATCATCAACCTCCATCCGTGGTGATCCACCAGGAGACCTCCATCGATAGCTATCCTGGAGCAACTTCAAAAAGAAGCATGTTGCAGTAAGGATAGTTGTTGGACTTGCTCCAGGACCAGGCATATGCCTTGAAACCCTCCTTCCCAATTCATAGTTGTTGATGCATTAGTTGTTTTTAGGGGAATATGGTAGTAAAACTTTTGTTTCCATTGCCATATTTGATGTCAATGTGAATATTTAAATGATTAATGTGCATATATATGAAATTTATATGCTTCTTCCTAAAAGATTGTTTTAAGGGTGGATGTAAGCATGATTATGGCCAATAATCCCCTATATCTTTGTGTTTGGTTGGATGGTTCTTATCTCGGTTTGCATACTGAGCCTCTCTCTACTTTTTTATATGTAAAAATATCAATCTTTTCCTTCCTATGCTTCCCATGAATGTATCTCAAGGTTTCCCTATTAAAATGTAACAAGTTACATAGAATATGATATTTTTATTTTCTATTACAATATTTTTATATAAGGTGTTTTCTCGAGGCAAACTAATTGATTGTAAAATTGAACTGATAGACTGAAGGAGTTTAGACGTAGCTTGGACGGGAGACCAGTTTAGCAATCTAGAAGACCAACTGACCGAACATGATACCAACCAATCAGTTCAAGAGTTGAATCGATCTACCAGGACTAGTTCCCACACAAATCTTCTTCAACAATAGGTTGCTACATATGATGTGGACCTTTGGTTGTAGTAATTCCTTGTGGATCCAAGGAATTACATTAGTATGGCCATAACCATTGCTCATGTTTTATATTTGTATATTCTATCTGTGGATATAGTATGTATATGATACATATAAGTATGTGGTGATTGTATACGTATATGTATTTATATATAAAAAATACTTCAATGAAATATTAGTTCTTAGATCCTTTCCATAAGAGACACACATGAAAACTTTGATTAACTAAAGTGTGGGCACGCCAAGCTTGGTGCACCGTCCATCTCATGGAAGTGTGATGGTAGTTATGTGGGTCTACCAAGTAGGGTGCATTACTATCATGTTGGCTTTTGGGTTAGACTTAATTAGGTGACCTTAATTGGGTTAAGTGCCAGGAAGCATCCAGATGACTATGGCAAAGAGTTGCACATACCATAATCCAAGAATTGCATGAGATACAATTGGAAACAGTTGCCTACCTTAATAATTGGTTACAGACGTTGATGTTGACCGGGTAATAACTTAATTATTTTGAGTCTTGGCTCACTAGAAGTTTGTATGCTACACTCTTCCAAACTGATAAGTGAGGGCTATCAATTTGAACAAAATCTTGGGAGCAATAATTAATTAAAGGCCTAATTGAACATTGCCAAAAAAATTTAATCAAATCAAATAAAAAAGTGTTTTGACAAATTGCAAACTTTTCTTGTAGAATCTAGTGGCAACCAATAACATGATTTCCTTACTATTAGTCCTTGAGAATGACAAGTTGAAGGGGAATACTTTCCATGACTAGTTGAAGATGTTGAGAATTGTTCTCACACACGAGCACAAGCTTTATGTCCTGGAGACACTAGAGACAGATGCTCCACTCCCGCTGTGCCTAAGGCTGATAGGGATGCTTACAATAGGCACTCTAAAGATGTTATTGATGTCAAGTACCTGATATTTTTCTCAATGAACTACACTTGCAGAGACAATATGAGAACATGGATGTTATTCAGATGGTAATGCAACTTAAGAACATGAACCAAGATCTAGCAAGACAAGAGAGATATGATGCCTCTAATGCATAGTTCAAGTGCAGCATGGAAGAGCAAGATCCACTAGGTCCCCATATGCTCAAGCTTATTAGGTATGTGGAGATCCTTGCTAGACTGATATTTCCCTTGTATTAAGAGTTGGCCATAGATGTGATTCTCCAGTCATTGTTAGAATCATATAGTAAGATTACATTAACTACAACTTGATTGGTTTTGACAAGTCATTGTTAGAATTATTTGGCATGTTGAGAATATCTGAAGTCGGGACAAATAAAGACAAGCCCAAGTATGTGATGATGAAAAACAGAGGCAAAGGGAAGTCAAAGGGTAAAGGAAAATATAAGAAGAGTTCGAAAGATATCTAGAATCCCAAGTCTTTTTCTCTCAAAGTAAAGGTAGGTGTGACGAAGGGCGGCAATTGTCACCAGTGTCACCAGTCTGGACATTGGAAGAAGAATTGCCTTCTCTTACTATAGGAACTCATGAAGAAGAAGGAGGGGATATAGATCTCCACTCTAGGTATTACATAATTGAGATAAATATATCTACTTCTTCATCATGGGTACTAGATATCAGATGTGGATGTCACATATGTTTGAATATGTAACATATGAATAGAAGTAAGCCTTTAATAACGGGCAAGGTCAAACTACACGTTGCAAATGGAGAAAGAGTTGTTGCCACTACAATTGTAACCTTTAATTTAACTCTACCCATGGGGATTTTAGTAGAGTTATATAACTTCTACTTTGTACATACCATTAATAGAAACATTATTTCTATATCTTGTATGGACAAGGATAGATATGAATTTCATATAAAGTATGCTCAATGTTCTATTTCAACATATGAGATGTTTTGTAGTAGTTCCCCAATGTCCTATGGTCTTTATTTGTTAGATCTAAAGACAAATGTTTATAACATAAACCAAAAGATTAAAACTTGATAACTCAAACAAAATATATCTTTGGAATTGTTGTCTAGGGAACATAAATGAGAAACATATTTCTAGACTCCATAAAGATGGATATCTAGACTCTTTTTGTTTGGAATCAATAGAGACATGTGACTCTTATTTTTCAGGAAAGATGAAAAAGAATCCCTTCACTTGTAATAGTGAGAGGGCTAGTGATCTATTACGACTCATACATACTTATGTATGCGGCCCTTTTAGAAAAAAAATCTAGAGGTGGTTATCAATACTTCATTACCTTTATTGATGATTTTAGTAGGTATGGTTATGTTTACTTGATGAAACATAAGTCAGAAACCCTTGAAAAGTTTATGGATTTTATGAATGACGTACATAACCAACTTGGTAAAATTATTAGGGCACTTTGTTCTGATTGAGGTTGAGAATACTTAAGTCAAGAGTCTGAGGACCTTTTGTGAGACCTTGGTATCATATCAAATTGGACTCAACCTAGAACACCACAACATAATAGTGTCTAAGAAATAAGGAATCACCCATTACTAGATATGGTGCGATCAGTGATGAGTTTTATTAATCTTCCAACTTCCTTCTAGGGTTATTCTCCAGAAACCATAGAATTTACACAAACCAAAAGACACCATATGAGATATGGCACGCGAAGTGTCCCAATGTGTCTTTTATGAAGATTTGGGGATGTGAAGCTTATGTGATAAAGTTGTTTCCCGAAAAGCTTGGACCCAATTCAGATACGTGTTATTTAGTTGGATATCCTAGGGAAACCAAAGGATACTACTTTTGTACTCCATTTAACAATGTAGTATTTGTTTCCAGGGATGTTTTATTCCTATAAAAGGAATTCATTTCTAAAGGAATTAGTAGGAGGAAAGTAAAACTTGAAGAATTTCTAGACCATAAGAAAACATTGAACCTATACAAGTATAAGAGAAAAATAGAGAGTCACAAACCATTGCGAAATCTCAAATTCCTCATGTAACACATGAACCTCACAGATATGGTAGGACACGCCTTGAGCTAGAAAGATTTGGTTATCTTGTGACTCAAGAAGGCAATGAGTAGGTCATTGATGATGAGCCAATAACCTATATAGAAGCTGCTAAGGGACCAGAATCTGAGAAATTTCTTGAGGCCATGAGATTTGAGATGGAATCTATGTACACCAACAAGGTATGGACCTTAGTGGATCCACTTCAAGGGTTAAAACCCATAGGGTTCAAGTGGGTCTTCAAGAAGAAGATTGACATGGGTGGTAATGTACAAACTTACAAAGGATGGTTGATTGCAAAGGGTTTCAAAAAAGTTCAAGGTGTTGACTATGACAAAAAAAATTCTCCAAATGCAATGTTAAGTCCACCAAGATCATGCTTGCCATTGCATCTTATCATGCCAATGAGAATTGGCAAATATATGTTAAAACTACATTCCTTAATGGGAATCTTCTTGAGGATGTGTACATGCATAACCCGAGGATTTCATGAATCTAAAGGATGCAAACTAAAATTTGTATGCTACATAGGTCAATCTACAGATTGAAGCAAGAATCTCATAGTTGGAATCTTTTTTATTGATGAAACAGTTAAAGAGTTTGTCTTTAGTTAAAATGAAGATGAACCATTTACTTATAAAAGGGTTAGTGGGAGAATGATTGGAATCCTCATATTGTATGTGGATGGCATACTATTGACGAGGAACGACATCCCTACTTTACAAATGGTAAAGACATGGCTAGGAAATGCATCCTCAATGACGGACTTAGGAAAAACATCCTATGTATTTGGAACAAAGATCTATAGAGATAGATCTAGAAGGCTTGTTGGCCTAAACCAGAGCACGTGCATTGAAAAAGTGTTGAAAAGGTTCAACATCGACAACTCAAAGAGAGGAAACTTACCCATGTCTCATGGCATTAGTATATATAGAGCTCAATGCCCTAGTTCTTGTAAAGAATGGGAGCGCATGAGTAACATTCCATATGCATCTGCAATTGGATATGTCATGTACATAACGTTATGTACTCATCTTGATGTCTCATTTGCCTTGAGTATGACTAGCATGTATCATGAATGGTGAATGTCACTAGATTGTTGTAAAGAACATCCTTAGGTACTCTTGAAGAACTAGGGAACAATTCCTTGTCTATGGTGATGAGGAAGAGTTGGTGGTAAATGGTTATTGATGCAAGTTTCTAAACAGAAAAATATGACTACTAGTCATAATTTGGATTTGTGTTTTGCCTTAACAATGTTGCTGTAAGATGGAAGAGCTCCAAGCAATAGACAGTTGTTGATTCTACAAAAGAGGTCGAGTATATTGCTACATCGCATGCAACAAAGGAGGTTGTTTGGATCAAGAAGTTCATCTATAAACTTGGGGTGGTTCCAAGCATCAGTGATGTAGTAGAGCTATATTGTGACAACTATGGAGATATTGCACAAGATAAGGAACCCAGATCGCATCAACATTCCAACAACATCCAACAATGGTTCCATCTCATACAAGAGACCACACAATGAGGAGATGTGGAGATTTATAGAGTACCAACTCAAAGAAGTGTTGCTAACCCCTTAATAAAAACACTTTCACGTCAGAAGAATGAAGGTAATTTTAAGTCACTTGGGATTAAGTTCATGGGTGATTATCTCTAAGAGCAAGTGCGAGTCTATTGGTTTGTATGCCTACAGAACCAATCATATGATGATTCTAATGACATATCTTGTAAATGGTTTGTTTAAAAATAAAGGCAATCTTCCATTAATTTTGTTTTATTCAGTTATGAGATAATGATGTAACATAATAAATGTCTAAAGAATGATGTTACTCGATAATGTATTATTTAGGTTAAGGACCTAGATAATGAGATCATATAGATGTTAAGAGTATATGCATTCTTGTTTTGTCCCTGGTCAGTTGTTGTTATGGAAGTTGATAGAAAACAACAACACATAAGACTAGAGTGTGTGTTGTTTGATGAGATAATCTCTATGGTCATGATATTTGATATCAAATCAAACACATAGGTACTTGTTATAGAATAGTGTATCAAACATACCCACCTTGAGAGTGATACATGGAGACCATGGAGTGGTATTTAGAATCAACTCTCATATTGGTGGTGGTGATTGTTGTTCTTAGATTTCAAATCACTACTCTCATCACATGTTTTTTGATGTACTTTGACATCATCCAACGTGACTTGAATAAGGGTTACCATAAATATGATGCTTGGATACATTATAACACATGAGGAATGACTATGAGTGATGTAATTAGGATTTGTTTCTCCCACATGAGTTTGATATCATGGACACTTGATAAGCAAGACTAAGAAATTCATGGACTTTCTCATGTGAGTCAATATATGATATTGAGCTCACATATATCTCAGACAATTTGCTCTAGTTCGAGGGACATGGATTGAATGTTCAACAGGAAGATGATTCCATGCTTCAAGTTCAAACTGGACATCAGATACAAAGGAACTATATTATCAATGTAACACTAAGCACAGATTTTAGGCTGAAGTTATTCTCCAACTTTCTAATTACTTGGGTAGCAATGATGTCTTGCTAGATACCACTCATTGCTTGTAATGTCAAAACTTGATTATGGACATTCACCACAAATGTAACTTGGGACCTATAGAGTCACATGCATAGGATACACTTGAAATAAGAGTTTACTCATGAATGTGGTTTAAACTTGATTACTATAGTGTTATGTATTAAATTTAAACAAGATTTGCAATCAAAACTCTAAAACAACTTATTCATCTAGTAAATCAATCAGTCCACATGTTTGAGCCAACCAGTTTAGGTTGTCAACCGATCATTTGGTTGATCAATGTGATTGGATCAAGGATTGATGCTAACTTCATGTTGTGTGTTAACTATATATTAGAATCCAATAAAATTATGAATAGGAAACATAGTGAATCAACTAGTTCAAGTGTTGAACCGGTCGACTCACATGCGAACTGATTGTTTCACTAGTGAACTGACTGGTTCGTCATTTATAGATTTTGAAAAATTCATGAAATTTTTTTTCTTCAATTCCCAAATGATTTGGAAACCCTGACCCTACTCATCAAATATAAATGTGTGGGGGGGTAGTCTATGCTTTTAGAACACACCAACAATAAGCTCTGACAATTTTTTTCTTCTCACAGTTGTGCTAACATGAGAATCTGAGCAAGTCTTACCCATAAAAGGGAGAGACAACAAGGGAGAGATAACAAGGGAGAGATAACAAGGGAGAGAATTCGATGCTAGAATGTTGTCTAGAAGGGACAACTCCTTCATGTATGTTTCAAAAGAATGACAAGATTTCTCGATGGTCCGCATGGACAATGTAGAGGTAAGGAGGCCTTTGTTACCCGCTAAGGAGGATGTCTTCAACCACCTTCCATGGTGATCCACTAAGAGGTCGCTATTGATAGCCATCTTGGTACAACTTGAGAAAGAAACACATCAAGGATAGTCACTAGGACTTGCTCTAGGACCATTTATAATCATTGCAACCCTCCTTATTAATTCATAGTTGTTGACGTGATCTACTATTTAAGGGTAATGTAACAATAAAATTTTATTTCCGGTTCCATATCTGATGTCATATTTTCCTACATCTATACTCCTACAAATAATTAATCCTTCATTTTGCAAAGGTGGTGACCTAATTTTCTGATGCTCTAAGGCTTCAGTCACTAATTTGTATATCTACATCATCCATTAGATAGAGAAGTAGTTCACCATGAACTATTCTAAGTCACTTCATTCAACTTTTTAAAATATTCACACCCCATTATGTGATGACAACAACTAATTCACTTGGAATTTTAGTTGTTGTTCTGATATGTATACAAGTTTATATGGACTGCTACCATTCTAATATTTTCTTTGGTAGTTTGGTAATTTGCATGGATAAAGGTTTTGTGGTTATTACCTTTTCACTTAATGTGATTGTTACTTTTCTACTGGATCCTTGAAGGATAGATTATGTACTTGTTTAAATCGAATCTAAATAGAAAAGAGATAACTTCAAAACATTTCTCTTAACTATGATGATAGTACTTTAATATATGTTGTCTAAGTATACATTCTCTTGGATGATAGTTATTGTCATGAGTACTCTGATATTTCTATGCTTGTAAAATATTATGAGTCATATAACTCACTTTCTGAATTTCAATCTCTTCATTTTTTATATGATATATCCTACTAAAAGATATACTCACATAGTTCACCTTACTAATGTACAAATTAACATTTGATATAGTACTGGAATTTGCAAAATGTACAATGAACTCCATGGTTCTACATGTCTTAAAAATTGTCATTTTTCATAAAGATCTTGGTAATACTACATGAAAACAATATGTAGTTGTAATGATTGTCCCAAATCTATGAATTATGCATAAATATTACAACATGGTTTTCACAAATACATTGCAGACCTTTTTTAAAAAAGTTTTCTTTTATCTAAATGAAAATATGCTCAATAACTATATTATCAATATCTACTTTCTTATTTGTTGTGAGAATCTAGTGATAGAGTTTTATGGAGGAGTTGAATAACAGTGATGTGTAGATATAAATGTCAAGTATTTCAAAAGCAAAATGAGGGACATGAACCAATTGGTGAAGTATTGCTGGTTATTTAGTGTAATCAATGAATAAAATGGAAAAAAGTTTGACCTAGAATCTAGATGACAATACACTAAATGGCAATGAGAATTGAATTATGTTAAAATCTAATATGGCATTACAATATTAGTATAAACAAGAAGGGGATGAGATTGGTTGATTGTTTTCTGAGGTTCCTTTGACATTTATCTAAACCAACTTGCAAACATTCGTTTTCCAAAAATATCATAGTAAAGCATGTTCTCTATGATGTTCACATGCATGACATTGTTCCTTATGTTTATATCTACTATTACTTGGATATGTGATCTAGGAGAATCTCCATAAAGTAATATACTCTTAAAACATTTAAGTCAAAGATTAAAGCTTGTTAGTATATATCTAATTAATTATATCCAAAAAATTTACATCCATTTTCTCTGTTAAAAGATAATACAAAACTTTTTAATCTTATAAAAGGTAAATATGTGTGAAACTAAAGATACATTTTTGCATAGTTAATTTGTATGACTCATGAAAATCATGCTAATAACTATATCACTACATAAAAACTATACTAAAATTTATGTGCATTTAATCACAATCTTGATACAATTTTATTGTAATACAAATGAAACTACCTACCTTTTGAATTTTCGTTCCATCATATGAACATGTGGGTTGATTGGACATGAATGTTGGATTTTAAAAGCTTCTTATGTAAGATATATGTTGCCCGACAACAATCACGCGTTCTCTCGGAAGAAATATATAAACAAAATAAAATACAAAGTAAATTATTTATAATTGAATCGCTAAAATTTAAGATGTCTTTTGTTTTTTGTATAATTCATTGGAATGGTTGCATCCCACATGAAGTTCACTACCTTACTTTTAAATAAAAATTGTGACCATTAACCATGGATATATTTTTTCCCTTGTAATTTAGATATTTGAACTACAATCATTTGACAGACATACCAATATCAAAATTATATGAAAAATATGGAACACATTTGTTACAATATTATACAAATAAAATATGAATTTAGCATGCCCAATATGGCATGTGTGTGTGCAATTTACCAATTATGGGATACATGACGTAGCTTTGTGCAGTTTTTTACCATTGTGAGTGTAAGTTAAACATATATCTTAATCTAGTGCAACACATCTCTGATTACCCCATGTTCATTATAATCTTATCAAACTAATCAATAAATATAAGTCATTTGATGAAAAGGCATGTGATAGGACAATACTATTATATGTTAGGATCATTTAACTAAATGCCAGAACATGTATAATCATATATGCTAATCATAGATTCTGACAAGATCCACTTTCCCTTGATGAGATATAATAAGATCAGATGTGCTCGGAAAGTAGTTTTTAGGGATTGCCAGTCCAGCTAAATTTTTGGATTTAGCACAAAAATGTGGATCAAGAATTTAGGAGGAAGCTACGCTAAACTTTTTAGAAACACAAACAATTTTTTATTTCAACTTTGTTAAAGTACAAGTCGATATTCACCAAAAAAAAAGTACAAGTCGAGGGCATAAGATAATTTATAAAAGGTTCACAACATCTTCACAATCACAAAAGATTATGGTAAGCATGTTATCACGACCATATTGTCTTCTTCACTTGTTCGGTGTGTCATCCTGCCTGCAGCGATCTTTAGCAAGGCATTCCCCCCTATACGCTTTGGGATTTTTATTTGGAACGATTCTCTGGTTGTTGCCGATGACTTGTTTATAATCTATGACACCAACCTTACTTCCAGCATTGGTGGCAGTTGTTGGTTGTAAATAATGGCCAGAAATGACAACTGCGAGGAGCATGACTGTGAGGAAAATCGTGCTGCTAGATCTGGCCATGCTAGCTTATTACAGGATATGAATTTAGAGATCCACTCGACTTGCTTTGTCTATGTGTTTCTATTATTAATGACGTTCTAGAACGTACATCTCTACCTTTTATACTTGTGATCTTCATTTGATTAGGATTCCCGTAGAGTTTGCTTAGCTATTTTAAGGGAGTCAAATTGGTTTTTATCGGCTAGAATTTCACCTTATATATTTGGGTTGTTTCTTCCATATTTGGTATGTTCTTCCATATTTAGATGTTGTAAACGTATTATTCCTTTGTTGGTGTGGTTAAATTTAGGATCAACGACGTGCAGTGCTAAATTTACAAAGAGGATTTTCGATTTTAAGGTAAGAAATTTGTGATGATAAAAAAATTTGTTATTTTTGGTATATAATAAATAACAAAATGACATGAAAAAAAGAACATTTATTAATGTTCCTTGAAAATTGGAATTGAAATATATGTCGCTGCATCTTTTTTACAACGCGTATGACTCTTTATAATATGGAATGCGAGGGGGCTAAGAACATATTAAGGCTGCAATTTAGTATGCTGTGAAAAAATAGATAGTGGGTGAGGATGGGTAAGGGAAAGGGGACGGTACAGAGAAAGGGAAGTGGAAATTAAAAACGAAATTGTTTGTAACACTTGGATGGAATATGGATAGGAATGGAGAAATACTTAAAAAGATTTCTTTGTTGCAGACTTACACGAACAAGGAAATGGATTTCTTTATTAAAAAAACTCATATAAATATAAACTCTATTTATACAACTTAGAGAAGAACTCAAAAGAAATTATTTTTGAATATATAATGAAAACGTTGTTTCATAAAATTTGTTTATGATTATAAAATATTTGATGATTATAGTAAAAAAAGAGAATATTTAGCGCACATGTTTTGTTTCTTAACAGTCATGAAAACAAAAAACTTTAGGACGACAATATTGTAATATATGTACGTAATTAATATATTGGGGACAACATTACAATTCTGATATTTTTCATCTAGTATTATCAAGTTATCTATAAAAATAAAAAATTTTAATATATTTAACACCAAGAACCCATAGAGTTCTTTGTACATTTGGAAAATGTTAGTACTATACAAAACATGGTAATTAGTATATGCTGAAAGGAATACCACGTGAGCACTGCTAATAATAGGATATATCTTATACAAAATAGAAGAGTTCAAATTCAGGAAATAAGTTGCTTTTATGACTCATAATATCTAAATAGGATAGAAATATAAGAGCCGTCATGTGAATAAATTCCATTCAAGATAATAGCTACTTAGATAGCACGTATCAATTTATTTTAATTGTATTTCGACGAATGTTTTGAAGTTATCTATTTTGTATGCAACTTCAACCTAAACAAGTACATAATATATCCTTCAAGGAGCCTGTAGAAAGAGTAAGAATCACATTAAGGAAAAAAAAGAGTGACTGCAATATCTTTAACAACGTGACAAAGAAAATATTAGAACGGTAACAATACATATTAGCTTGTATAGATATCTAAACTCCAACTAAGCTTTTGATGAATTAAGAATTTCCATCAACAATAATGATTGCTGACTCACCCTAATAACATCACGTGATTGGGAATGCATATATAAAAAGATTAAATGAAGTGACTTACAATAGGTCATGGTAGAGTGCCTCTCTGGCGAATGGAAGATGGAGCCACAATTGGGGACATAAACCTTAAAGAAGTAGAAAGTTGGCTCACCACCTTGGTACAATGAAGGAGCATATATTTTCAGGGGTATGAGTACATGCTCAAGTATACCACCCATATGTGATTCTTTCTAGGAGATGAGAATATGTTGTATGTGAAAATCACAAGGTCTACCATGTAACTTACTATGAGTCAAATGATACTAATTATAGATAATAAGAGTGGTTGAAGGAACTAAAATCTTTAGATGATGTCAACATTTCAGTCACATCGCTCTAAATAAGATTTCCCCTTGAATCATACTGAAACTCCACCATGAAAATTAATAGTCACTTATGTGTATAATACATGAAGGGTAATGAGGAAGATATAATGGTGTCACAATGGCATCATGTTGATGGGCCTGGTTTATGTAGAAATGACAATCTTCATGCTATTGATAGGATATTATGTTTTTCAACCAAGACATAGTGTGCATCTACCGAAGGTTTTTTTTATGTCAAGTTGATGATGGTCTTCATGTGCACTCCCTAAACATCCAACATTTAGGTAGTAATTGTAGAGATAGGATAAAATACGACTGATGGTTCTTGGAAGTCTACATTCTACAAGCAATACCATACAAATCTAGGCATCAAAAAGGATGGACATGATGCGACCTAATTTAGAACTAACCGTAAAAAAACTAGAAAAATAAGACGACAAAGGAAAAGGACACTCTTGTAGATATACCCACTCATGTTAAGAAGATCGGCACATAGCTTTAGATGGATTTCTAGAAGTAGTTTGGTTCATCCTTTGATGGGTTGTGCAGTTGTAGTGGACAATAATTGGAGACACAACTTTTGTAGGTGTTTGAAAACCTATTTGCAAATCTAGTAGTTTTAAGAAAGAATGACATGGGAGAATGATCGTATCATTAGAACCAACTATTTTTTTGTTGGAGCGATCCTTATATCAAGGTTGGGTATGAAGACAACCACCACACACCCAATATTGAGAAGAATGTAAAGAATATTTTAAGGACTCCAAAACAACAAAATAGTCCAATGCATTGTGAATTCCATCTATGCATACAGACGAGAAGCAACCATACAAATATGGCATTAAAAACTAATAGTCCCCATAGGTTTTCAACAACAAGAATGAAGACTCTAAAAGGAACATATACTATTCATGGAATATGAAGATGAAGACTTCATTTTGACTTCATTGTGTGTCAAACAATTATCTCCTTCCTCAGTCAATCGACGCACTCCTCGCCATTCTTGTTAAGTAGGACTAGGAGTCAGAATGATAGGCTTTGCAATAGTTAGTAGGTGAAGATATTGTGAAGATTGTATATAACTTCCCTGACATGATGTGATGATTATTGTAGAGTAACCAGTCAAGGCATCTCTCTCCTGTGATATCAAAGAAGTGGTAGTGACCAAAAGTATCTTTACACCAGGGAGGGGAATGGGAACATAGATGACAATTTGATGGGTAATTGGGGATTAGAAAATTTAACCAGATATGCATGTAGTGATTAGGGCACATAGTCTTTCACTAGTAGAATATTAGCTGATTTCATTCATCAACAATTGTTGTATGATCTGCACAACAATCAATGAGTCTGGTGGTGCATTTTATAGAAACCATGAATTCAGTATGTTCTCCCTCACTCTATTAACCTTTATTTTGAATTAGATGCTTTGTGTTTGAATCGACAACCCTTGTTGCCAACTTGAGTTAGTCAAATAATTATAAAATACAAATATGAAAAAATGGCACCAACCATTGAATTTGACTCTATAATATTAATAAAAAGATCAAACAGGGTAGCATTAAGTTGCCTGATTGTTATCATCTTTTTTACATAATCTTAACCTCCTTATTACATAAAATTATACAATTTCCTTATACAAGTTTTTCCTCCCTCCTATTAACTATAGTCGTACATATTTTGTATGAGCTATTGGACATTCTGTTCTTCACATACATGATAAAAACCAAAGGTACCATACAAAATGTAAGCGGAGAGACAAACTAATGTAAGTTCCAAAAGATATTAGATATTATATAATGAAAATATAAATTTTCATCTTCAGTGCATTGTATCACCTTGAATAAGATTTGTAATAGACTAATACTTTTAGATTTGCTACACATTTATAGTAGCTCCATTGGGATGGTGCAAACAAAAGCAATCCATTCTTTCCCAACCGCCACATATTTGCCTCATGTCAATCTGCTTGAGATGGTATACTATTTTTAGGGATATTCTGCCATTGCACCTAAAATGAATATCAACTAAAGTTCCTCAAAAATAGTAGAAAACTTGTGCAAGATCATAAATAAGATTATCAAAAGTCAAACGCAGCAAGCAAGTGTATTTCCAAGTAATTGCATATCTCAATTGCCATAAACTGGAAAAGTACACACAAGCAACAATACTTCTACTTGCATATAACATCAAAATGGCAATTAAAACACATTCTAACCCCTAACATTAGAGAAAATATACATTTTTCTTGATTGAATAATAGAAGCCAAAAAATAGCCAGCTACGAAGCTACACAACAACTAAAAGGAAAAGCCAAACATCTTGTCCTTGAACTGGGAAAGGTGACTACAAACACATCAACCCAAGCCTCCAAACATACATATAATAGATAGCAGTACCTCCAGATCATCAAAACACCATGAAACTACATCAAGGCACACAACAACACCCTATAGTTTCAAGCTAGGTGCCAACAACCCTTTTCACATAGAAAAACCATCCTATAGCTCTCAAATAATTCAACACCTAAAGCCTCCCCAAAACATACAAATATCTCATGTAACTTTAGAATAGAGAATAGAGCGAACAAATTGAATATCCAATTCTACTTTAAGTGACAATGAAACCCAATTACCATTGACACACAAAAACATAGATATCACAAATTCATTATCTAGTAGTTGTCATCAAAATGACAAGAAAAATACAGTAAAGATATACCTTCTGTAAAACAATGGTAGCAGTTGAGAGAAGCTAGATACTCAAAATCTACAAAGAAGCTTTCAACATCATGTCCATCACCTAGGAAAGGTAACTATGTTAACATAAAACCATGAGCAATCAGATACGACAATGTTGGACAATGAGAAACACACATAACATGAGTTTAAACCAAAACACAACGACATGCAAGGAGCCAAACAACATCTTTGTAAATGAGCCAAACCTTGAATAATAGAAACACAACTAAGAAATCACTTACTGGAAATAAAACTTAAACTTCAAAATTTGGGTTGATTTGATCACAAAGCTTGTCATGCCTCATTTAGTTTGATTAACATTTTCCCTACAAAAACAATGATAGTCTCCCTACCATTAGTACAACAAACAAATCAAGAAAGATAAAATTATGATTATGAAGTCCAGATTAAGCATGCTCCATTTATAATTAGATATAATAAACTCACTACCTTCAGTTTAATGTTGTTTCCTTATGACCATCTTTCTACTATTCATGATTCTTTGTATTCCAATTCCACCCTATATTCTACCTCTATATACTAACATCGACTATGCAAAGTGTAACTTCGACTTCTAGTCATTTTTCTAGTTTCAAGTGGTTAACTCTTCCACTCCTATCACCTTACACCTTTTGCAAGAAAAGGATGGGACCTGTCAACATTTGCATCACATAAATTCATTGCAACAAATCTTTCCCATTGATTTGACACCCATGTCCATTCACAAACCAAAACTATCCATCATCTCACAAGGGGTGTTGTCCTTACTTACATCCATGGACAAAGCTATAGGAAAAATTCCTCATTTTAAGTATTGTATCAAAATGTGTATGATTAAATGCCACATATAGACAATCACCAACCCACTACTCTTGGTATTGTCAAGCTTATTGAGGCAGTGTGAAATGAGAAATCCTCAACATCCATATACTACCTTTGTTCATCCACGTGATAAGCCATGTTGTTAGAGACAACAACCAACAAATGCCCAACCAATGTATACTTGACTAGACCCTCGATCCTCTCAGATTCTGACTTTCCTATCAACCTCCATGAGTTAAGGAATAAGCTACAAGATGGGAAACAACTTGGTTAAAACTAACAACATGGCTGACCAAAGGGGAAACCCCGAAGATCCGAAGGGACCAAACTAACCTAGTAACCAACACGACCGTTGAGCTTGAAGTTCCCTAGTAGAGACAAAGTTGCTAGAAACGATTCACAAAGGTGACCAAATTGTGAGAAACCAACACAAACTTGTTTTTGGGTGAGATAACCTGTGAAAAGAGGAAATGGGGCTTGTACCTCAATAAGTTTAATTGGTAGTGTGATAAGATTTGCTAAGATATAACAAATTGTGTTGGTGGCTTTCCAAGCATTGTGAGGGACTACAACATGCTGACAAACTCCTCCAGTCAAGCATCTTCTGTCAGTGATAGGAAACTGGACTAGAGAGCAAATGAATCCATTCAAGGAATTCAAAATGATAGCGCGATATGAAACAGTGATCTTGGAGTATCAACTTATAACTACAAAGTTTTGGTATATGTGAGAATCCCATAGGAGATGGAAAACAAGGGACCAGATGACCTCTTCTTTGACTGGTATGATGGGTTGCAGATTCCCTATCATATTAGGGATCAACCTACTAACCTCTACATGAGGATTGTGGATGGAAGGAGAGTCCAGGGTGAGGAGGAGAGAAGCAAGAGATAAATGAGGTAGAAATACTTTGGGGACTATAGGGTCCCAATGCCAGTGGGAACTGAATGAGGAAGATAATGTGAAAATCATCAAAGACCTAGATTTGAAGTCCAATCCAGACCGAGAACAATGTGAGTGACACAACAAACTTAGGAAAAATTGATAGATTAGATGTATGATCAAAAGATGATTTATTCCAATTAGCATTGGAATTTCATAATTAGGAATTATCTTCTCCAACTAAATTAGACTAACAAACATTCATCAATTAATTTTAAATGGGAAACAAAACGGAATGTACCGGATTTTTAGCACGTGCAACCATCAAACCAGAGGCCAAAGCAGGATGTGACAAGACAGAGTATCATGGTACGTTGTCCTTCAATGAAATCGAACTCGAATGTGTCTTCTTGCTCCAGCATTCAAGTCGGTCTATTACGACCATCACAGTTGTTCTTTTTTCATTTTCTTCTTCCAAGTTCCTTTCTCCAAAAAAAAACACTCACTAACTCTCTTTCAAATATCTCTCAAGATTGAGAATTTGGGTTGGGGCCCCTCTCCCTAACTACAAATGTGCATTAGGGAAAGGGTGAACAGTTGGGGGAGCTCATCATCTAGATCATCAATGATCCATTTAGTGATCCCACTCCACTCAATAGGGGGGATGTAGATGGCTAGCCCCTCAACAATTTTGTCTGAATGAAATAAAAATTTGCCCCCTTCCTAAAAATTTCTTTAGGATATCCAGAGTACTCCCCACCCCTCCTTTGGTTGCGACCTCTTAGTCCCTCACACCATTGCTCAGGATTGCCCCCAACAGGAAGTGGGTGAGCCCTAGATTGATCCGCCTAGCTAGGGGCAACCATTTCCTGGGGGATATCATTTTCAGTAAGATATCAAGGGACAAATTCCCCCAGGCGTCCCCTTGGGGGCCGAATTCACTCAATTCTCGATCGAGAGAGGTCAGAAAATCATTTAAAAGGAAAGAAAAAGGAATGCAATTCATAAAATTTACTATAGTACTCCAACAAGCCCTCTCACTTCACTCGACCTACTTCATTCCTCTCCCTATCATTCAAGTGACTTCACTCCTTGACCTCTACCTCTGGGTCAACTGAGTTCTGAATGAATGGGATCCTTAGTAATGTCTCAATCTATATACTAAAAGCCCTATGATGGGAAACTACCACATCTGGTCTGGAGAGAGATGGGACCGGTGGGGTTATTTTAGGAGCAGATGTGATGCTTTTTCTTTCCACTGCCAGCCAAGTCTACTCTACCTCAATTCATCATTTTGAACCTCATTTTATATAGTATCCAATTGTGTAAGATTTAATCACCACATAAGTACTGATATACCCTATTACACCTCAAGTCATTTACATGTTTGGATGGAGGATGAAAATCAGAACTGTGCCTCACCCCTATTTGTTTGAATGCCTTATACCATAACATAACATAAAAGGAACTGGAACTTCTTAAGAAACCTCTACTATGGTATTGTTGATTAGTAAGGTAGGAAAATTCATCCTCTATAGCGATCTCTCCGCCGACAAACATTCTCTGAATTTTATCACAAGAGAATAAATAGGGAAAGGAGAATGCATTATACTACGTAAGTCGGCGATTCGTAGAGGCAGAATAAAAGAACTATTCACCAATTTCAAACCCAATTTGTACTGTGCTTTGGTCTTTGCTGCAAAAAGCTAGGCTACTCTCAATTAGCAATCAGATCAAGTTAATCTCAAGAGCAGACCCTTTCAAGTTCTTAATGAAACAATCAGGTCGATTGACCAAATGGTCTCTGTTATTCTCTTAATTGGAGAGAATATTGATTCAAGAAATCTTTGAAGGGAAAGGCTCTGGCAGATTTCCTAGAAGCTCATCCATACCAAAAAATCATAGGTAGCTTGGAAGAATAGGACTAAGCTAATTCATTCCCCCTGAGCCCTATGCACTGAGGAGCCAACAAACCAAGTTGTTTCCCATCTTGTAGCCTATTCCTTAACTCATGGAGGTTGAAAGGAAAGTCAGAATCTAAGAGGATCAAGGGTCTAGTCAAGTATACATTGGTTGGGCATTGCTCTTCTCCTATAATCGAGCTTGTGAATCTATATGGCTTATCATGTGGATGAATAAAGGTAGTAGATGGATGTTGAGGATTTCTTGTTTCACACTCTCATGGACGACATTGTTCTTTTCATTTTATACAGTATCTAATTTTGTAAGATTTAATCACCACATAAGTACCGATATACCCTATTACACCTCAAGTCATTTACATGTGATGAAGGGGTGTTTCATTAATTGCAGTGCATCTCTTTTAATTAAGCAGTGATTTCCTTAATCTTCAATATTTTATAACAATTAATATACAAGTCATCGAGACATGTACTTGAATCACTAAATTAATACATATTGCTTGGCATAGTTCTTGTTACCTAATTATAATAATTTAAATACACAATTCTATGGGTTTCTCTAATTATGTTTAATTTTGTAAAATTCAAATAATGATCTATAAGTGAAAAATTAATATATAAATATGCCTGTGAAATTGTACCTATTTGGATATGTCATTTTCACATCCTAAATCAATAATTGTAAAAAACATCATTTTAGGATTTTGTTTTATGGGAGAATAAACCCTAATCCTTTTAAATTCTTGATAGGTAGCTTTCGACCTTGGTTTGGATCTAGGGTTTCAGCTCGGCTTGTTGATACACATCTTTAAGGTATGTTGCACTCTCTTATGAATCTTATTGGACAATTTTTTTTCACTCTTGATGTATGTTGCTTCTTTTTTTTTAAAGGAAATCGAGTGCTCTTTATTTATTCCAAATGTGCAGCCCTGCCAAGATACAACTCCACACTAGTATTGTTTACATGAATATCTGAGAGATGGTGCCTGCGGGCGTAGACCGGGGGGGAATCAAAATGGTGCTCTGGTGATCCACTCCTGAGTTGGAATTTTGCCAATCCATCTGCTACTAAGTTGCACAATTGCCCTTCATACTGAACCGTCGTGTTCTCCGGCCTATCCTCACACAGCCTGGTTAACCAGTAAGTGTACTTTGGATAGGTTTGGGCTTCTTCCTCCAACAACTTCATTGTAATTTGGCAGTCTGTTTCGACTACGACTCTAGGCCAAACATTTCTCTTTATATGTAGAAAAGCAAAGTGGATGTCGGCCAATTTGGCAGTAGTAGCGGAAGTGGTGTGAATCGTTTTGGACCATCCTCCCAGCCAGTGACCCTGAGCATCTCTTGCAATGATTGCTACAGCTGCTCCCTTAGTGTTCATTGATGCGTCAACATTGAGCTTGACAAAGTTTTCCGGAGGCCTATTCCAGATTCCAGTCGATTTAGATGGCTTCTCGACTTGTCCTTTCTTCCAGCTTTCCACTACCAACTGAATTGAAGCTTTGATCCAGCTAACCTGCTGGACAATGCTCTTAACTTTACCTTCAAATATCTCAGAGTTCCTGAACTGCCAAATTTTGTTACAAATGATCCAAAAATTCTCACCCGGAATGCTGCTATCTTCAGTAGCTATTTTTAACCAACCATGCATTGTATCTTCATGCATGAACCGTATGGCCTCGTGTGTAGAGAGTAGTAGGCTCCATATTTCCCTGAATTTACTGCAGTCTCCTAGAGCATGTAGAATCATTTCATCGAACTCCCCACACCTCGTACAGACACAATTTGTAGTCATATGTCTAACCTTGCGGCGCTCATTTGTGAGCAATGCTCCATGGTAGACTAGCCATGCAAAGAGTTTGATTTTTGCTGGCACATGTAGCTTCCACACATTACTCCAATTTCCTTGCCCTCAGTTCTCCTTCTATTTCCTGATGATATGGTATGCCGAGCTTGTTGAGAAATGACCATCCGTGGTGTGAATCCATGCTCTAAGGTCCTTTTGATCTGAGTATATCGGGGCATCTATCTTCAGTATTAACTGGATCATGTCCTCCTCGAACTAGTGTTTGAGAAAGTCCAAATCCCACTCACATGACTCCATCACTAAGCTTTCGATAGTTAGATCTGTAAGGTCATGTGGTATCTACTGCTTGGCTCGATCCCTAAGAAGGACTCCCGGTCGCACCCAACTGTCATTCCATACGTTCGCAGATGTGCCGCTAATTGGGATCATGATGTAATTCCCACAAATGAACTGCTTACCCTCAATGGCAGCCTGAGCAAGTCTCGATGCTGCCACTTGCTTTCCGGCCTCAGCTACTTCAAATATTTTTCTATTTGCATTACACCAGGGTGTTTGTCGATTCACTGCCAGATCCCACGTGTTCTTTAGCAGTAAAGCTTCATTCCAGTCTCACATGCCTTTGATACCCAGTCCCCCATTTTCTTTTGAGCTTGTAACTTTGTTCCACGCTACCAATGACACTGGCCTTGATTTATATCTTCCCCCCCATATGAACCGTCGGACTACAACATCAATTCTGTCGCACAAGCTTCTAGGAAGCACCGCAGTCTGCATAGTATAGGTAGGAATGGCTGACAGGGTGGATTTGGCTAGGAAGACCCTCCCAGCCATAGATAAATTCTTCACTGCCCAGGCTTCAATCCTACTTTCCATCTTGCCAAGAATATGCGCATACATATGTTTGGTGATCCTCGTGTGTAGAATTGGAACTCCCAAATACCTCCCAAGATCATCTTTTAGAAGGAATTTACTCATCTGATGTATTTCGCTTTTAGTAGCACAAGGTACGCTTTTTGAGAAATAAATCTGTGATTTGGCGATTGATATTTCCTACCCAGATGCATGTCCAAAGTCTTTAAAACATTGTAAGATGGTTCTCATTTGTTTCCTACTAGCCTCCGCAAAGAGTATCAAGTCATCAGCAAAGCAGACATGAGCTATTGTAATTCCGGATCTTCCCAACTTTATCGGTTTCCAGCAGCCTTCACTCACCTTCTCCTGGATCATTTGTGATAATCTCTCTAAGCATAAGACAAATAAGTACGGAGAAAGTGGATCGCCCTGTCTAAGCCCCCTACTAGTAATAAAACCACTGGATTGTTTACCATTCCAAACAATAGTTGAACTCCCCCCAGTTATAGAGTTCATGATGAATTGTTTGATATTTATAGGAATATTCACCTTGTCCAGTGTATCTTGAACGAAACTCCATGCCATTCGATCATAAGCTTTGGATAAATCGATTTTAATTGCCATCAATTTAGCACCTTTTCTCCTTTTCATGCTGTGAATGATTTCCTGCACAAGCACTATGTTGTCCGTTATTCTTCTACCAGGGACAAAGCTGCTTTGCTGCAACAAAATCCATTCTTGTATGTGTTTCTTCAACCTTTCAACTACCACCTTTGAAGCTAGTTTTAAACTAATGTTATTTAATGAAATTGGTCTCAACTGATCGCATTTCTCAGGATGTGGCACTTTTGGAATTAAGATGATGGTTGCACTGCATATTTCATCTTTAATAGGCTTTCCTAAGATCATTTCCTTCACCGTACTAGATACTGATTGCCCAACAGATGTCTAGTTTCCTTGCAGAAATTCAACCGTAATCCCATCAGGGCCTGCGGCCTTGAAGGGTTTCATGAGTTTCAGGGTCTCCAAGATCTCCACGTTTGAAGGTATAACATCAATTTGGTTCTTTTCAAACGTAGTCAGTTTCCGAAACCTGCCTGGTATTGTCATATTATAATGCCTTCTCCTGCTTGCTATTTCAATGAGAATGCCTTGGAAATGGGCCACTGCCATATTCATGATAGCAGTTTCATCAGTAATCCAATTACCAGTAGCATCCTTAATCATGGTTATGGAATTTTGCCTTCTCCTTTGGTTAACACAGGCCTGGTAGAACCTTGTATTATTATCACCATTCTGAAGCCAGTGAATGTGTGATTTTTGTTTCCAATCCTCCTCCTCCTTTGTAATGATACATTGAAGATCAGTTTGCATGTCAATGCAAAGCTTATCAGTTGTGGCATCATAATTCTCTGCTAGCATGTGATGTAAGGTAGTGATATTTCTCTACAATCTCACCTTGTCTTGTGACTGATTTTGCTTTAATCTTTGTTCCATTTTCAATAGCTCCTGCTTCGCGGTCTGAAGTGTATCATAAAAGTCCGCTAAGTCTTTCCATCTCTTACACACCAACAACTTCATTTCCTCACTAATGTTCCACGAGGCCTTGGTTAGAAATCTGGTAGCCTACATCTCTCTTTTTTGGGGCCTCAGTAGAAAGGGACAGTGATCCGAGGAGATTCTAGGGAGATGTTCGATGCACTATTTTGAGTATTTGTTAAGGAAACTAGCATTAGCAAAGGCACGATCCAGCCTCTCTTGTAATCTGCCGTGTTTATATGTGAACTGGACACCTGAGAAACCCATGTCCAAAAGCCCAACTTCCATCATCACCTCCTTGAAACTTCTTGCCTCGGTGAAGTTGTATCTATTACTGCCTGAATTTTCATCCGGAGTCACGGTCGTGTTAAAATCTCCCATAACTATCCAAGGTTTCGTAATTGTTTCGCTAGCTTCTATTATGTGCTTCCATAATAAGCTTCATACCCTAATGTGCGGATTTGCATATACGAAAGTGATCAAAGCTTTGCTAGCTATTTTGCATGTTACATATTGTCTATGGCTTGAGATGATTTGGACCAAAGCTTCGTCACCTTTCCAGTAGACCCATATACCACCAGCGAAGCTCCTGGCCTCTACCCGGTGAGAATGAGAGAAGCCCAATGATTTGATAGTCCGCAAAACCTGCTTCCCACTTATGTTAGGTTCAAGCATGGCAACCACGTCCGGGCGATGCTGCCTCATGAAGTTAGTAAGAACGAAGCAACGGTCTTTGTTTCCTATTCCTCGAACGTTCCAACACAAGATGCACATATATAAAACTACTAAGAAGAAAAGAACATACAGAACGGATTGGTTAGCAGCTCCTTACCCCTGCACTCCCTTCTTCAATCTCCTCAACTACAACTTCAGAAACCCAGACACAATCTGCCTCAGATGTTGTTTCATCAGGTGATGCAGCTGCATCTGTTGTGTTTGAGATGCTGCTGGTAATGTTCATATCCTCCTGCAAAGCTAATAGGGTGCTCCTTCTCCGTCTATCTAGAGGATCCAGGGGGTCTGGACTTACCACTTCTTTTCAAGTTTAGAGCCTTGTTGTATTTTGTTTTCCTGGGAAGTAAAGCTTTATCCACTCCTTGCAAACGTTTCTCAGTCTTCTTTTTCTTTGGCCCCGTGTTGACTATAACCTCCCTCACCTGCCCGTGCTCCTTCGCTTTCTCCATTACTACTTCGTTGCCTACTGTATCCTCATCTTCAACTATTGTGTTGACTTGATCGACGTCTAGGTTCACAACAGTGTGCTTTTGTTGTTTGTTATGCCCTCTCGAAGCTTCCGCATTCACCTGATTTCTAGCCACATTTGTGGTATTTGTGATGTCCATCAAAATAGATTTATCTAGTATAACTTCACCTTTTCCTTGGTTCTTCTTTTTGCGCCAAACTTTGGTTTTCACTAGTGGTTCCTTCACATGAGTATCTGCTTCGACAACTTCCTCCTCCTCGACAGTGAAATCTTCTTGATCTAATCCTGCAAAACGGTTGGTTGTTTCCGCCCGGGTGGAGTTCGGGACAGTCCTTCTTCTTCTGCCTCCCTTTTTAGATTTTTGGGTTTGCCATCCGTTGATACTGGTATCCTTTTGGGTCTGTGTTTCCCCAGATAAAGACCTCCCACTTGTATCTTCTCTACTGTCTTCCTTTTCTGAACTTGTACAGTTCTTAGATACGTGGCCCTCCTTTCCATATTTGGCACATGCCCATGGTAAGCCCTCATAGATAACTTCATATGCCACTCCATTAATAAGGATGGAAGAAGCCATATCCTTCGAGGTGTCAACCTCCACAGCTAATCTGGCGAACCGACTGCGAGACCTATTTTCCGTGTGACTGTCCACCTTTATCAAGAAGCCTAGGGCCATTCCTATATACTGGAACATAGTTGTGACATAAAGGTGAAGTGGCAGGTTTATGATATGTACCCAGGTCACCATGTAATCTGGTAGGGCTTCAGTAGGCTTAAAATTAGGGTACCATTCACAGACTAGGACATTGCACCCAAAGATCTTCCAGGGACCTCTGACTAGCGTGGTATCAAAATCTTGTTGACAGGAGAACTGTATCACGAAATGCCCAAACTCTAGCTCGAACATGTTAAATCTACCTTTGATCTGCCACAACAATCTAATCCTGTCACGGAGAGTCATGTATCCAATATCTGTTCCAAGCAATCTCACCACCACAGCATAGCGCCAGGGCCTTACGAGATCTTCTTCAGCGTCAGGGTCGATTTCAAGGGCTGGGGTGCCATCCATCTCCTCCAGTGATACCGCCCCCAGTGGGAGATGCTCTTCAAACATTTTTTTCAATAAAGAACATTTGCATATCTACCGCGCTTGAGCCTGCGTTTGCTTTTTCTTTGTTCCCCGCCGTAGAGTTGGCGTAAGATACATTGCTCTTCCCACTATGAACCTGGTGCATGCTCCCCTGCTCGTTTCCTTTGGTTTGATCGGCTCCCCCGCAGGTCCCTGTCATCGTTTCATCTGATAGCTGACTTTCCTGGTCCTTCCCATGCATACCCGCAACTTTGAACCTAACTCCTATTTCTGGTATGGCCATGGCGGCCTCCCCTCTACGTTTAGTCGATCTCCTCTTGTGTGGCTCCCCCACCGATCGCGACTCCTTCTTCGACGTGTCGCCGTTTGCCCCATGCGAAGCTTTCAATTGTGTCTCGGGATCCAGTTCCCGGTCATCCCCTACCCCCTCAGGATCGCTCCCCCGATCACCCCCCGGATCGCCCCCAGCCGCCCCTTCTAACCCTAACATCTCGCCTACTACATGTTGCTTCTCTATATGAGTCATATTGTACAATTGTTTATTCTCTCTCTCTCTCTCTCTCTCTCTGACTTGATTGTGACACATTATCTTAAATGCCACATGTTTACATATGGTTGAACGAACTGGTTCCAAATCTTGAATTTAGTCATATGGACTGTTATATTTACAAATTGAATCCTATTCATATATCTTATTGTTGTTTCATTAAATTTGCGTAACGATCAATTTTATTGATAATTATTCAATGGAAACCCTAATTGCCATATGTTGGTCATGATTGTATAATTGATCATAATTATATATCTTTATGATGTTTTTCTAATTTAGATACTATATTGTTATTTGACTAAATTGATGCTTGGCTCTCTATTTAAAATGCATGTTTGATTTAAACGACTTGTATGATGTACACACTAACTATTGTATCCCTATTGTGTATTACCAATAGAGGGTGTCGATGGCGATCTATGTCCCTAGGTAATTGTGTTGTGATGCCATTACTCCCCTTAAGATTATGGTGGCGATCCCATAACATGTGGTTGGTGGTGATGTCATATACCTTGAATTTTGTTGTACTTGTCACTATCAAGATAATATGCATGTACAATTCTTATTGTTTATTTGTTGTTTTCTAGTTTGAGAATTAAAGGCAAGAATTGTTAATTACAGACTTCATTGTTTCTTCATATAATCTTTTGTCTTGATATATGAAGATCCATTTTGATATTCAATTGGATGCTTCTTTCTCTCTTTTGTTTGGCAAGTCTTATTATATTGAACCGAATAATATAACCCTTTTAGATATTAATAAATATAATATCTATGAGTGGGAGAGTGAACTGCATAATTAATTATTCAATATTTTTGAAGGCATAAATAATCTCTTTGATTATATATAAATGAGTCACTATGTCAATGAAAATAGCTGCCTAGCCGTTACACAGTCGCATAGAAATCGAATAGACAAATTCATAAATATCAATTACGCCATAATGGTGACAACGATTGGTTAGAATTTAATTATTTGTGTCCTTAGATTTATTGGTCGTAGCACCAGCAACATGTCATTATTATATTGCAAATGTTCCCAACACCAACATCGTATAATATCAATGCATCCTCTTGATATGTGCTCCAGCCGTATAGCCGATCACCTAACATTTCCACGCTACAACATTATGTTGGCTACTTTCTGATTGCTTTCACATGTATTTGATACATCGTCAACCACTCGAGATCAAAGTTTCATCTTCTTCTCAAGCCAACAACATAGCCAATCAACTAAACACGGAGAATTAAGTAAATTACCTCGTTAAATGAAAAGACATTATCAGATAGTAACAATGTTTAAAACATTAAAGAATAATGATGTGATCTGCCCATGGTTGATGATACCTTCATAAATAATGTTGTTTGGATATTGATTATCCGCTCCAGTCCCTGTTTGGTTTTTTCATCTCTCCGGTCCGGTCTTAGACCGAATTGGGTCCATTCAGTCCGTTCCTCAGTGTAATTTTTTTTCATTAATCAAGTCTCGGTCCGGCATAGTCCAAATAGGTCTAGGTTTGGTCCAATGCATAGCCCTAGATAGCGGCACAAAATAGAGATACTTAGTCATACACTATTATTCAGACCAACTAATGATAAATTTTCCAAATAACGATGTTGGTTAGAAAAAAATTTCAAGTAGCAATTGGATAGAAGTTTTATATCGGGCCATAGATCTGACTAGTGATCCTACTAATCATCTCAGTTTCTCAGTCAATTGACTTAGGGTCAAAGTGTTGGGCATACATTATTTATCCAGCCCATGGCCCATTAGGGCATCCTTTACTATTGTTCATGGGTTATAAAACCCAGCAGCCGCAACCAGAGAGAAGTCGCAGGGTACCAACAAGCTAACGAATTGCCAACCGCCAAAAAGCAAATTAGCAAGCAGCCACGCAGCCGCTAATTGTCGCAGCCAAATGCAATTAGAAAGGACAGTCGTCAAGTCAAAGAGGCAACATTTTTGCAGCTAAGGATACGGGGAAGAAGACAAAGAAGGAAGAAGGAAGAAAAAGAAAAAAAAAATAAAGGAAGTAGAACTAAGATATCCGGGTGTCTTCTTCGAGCCATCTAATATAATGCACTTTGTGAAAGAATACATCATTTTGAGAAATTCTGCAGTACGGTAGGGATCTCTCCTTACCGTGTGACATCTTCTTATTTCTCCTTCTTAATATATTATCTTAGATTTGAGTCAAAACTCGAGAGGTAAAAATTGTGTATTTACTTCTTATAGTGGATTTACCCGTGGTTGGCCCTGTGATTTTTTCCTCACACATCGTGAGGATTTTCCATGTAAAAATTTAGTCTTTTTCTCTTCTTTTTCTGTAATTATTATCTTGGGTTTACACGCTCGTCGGTAAGGCTCACACACACACACACACACATACACACACACACACACACACACACACACACATATATATATATATTCGTTGCATCTTAGGCATCTTAGTTGCATAGCACACGTGCACTTATTCTCCATCAATCAAACATATCAAGTGGTATTAGGATCCGGTTGGGCAGATTCAGATCTAGATGGGAAATGATGATGATGCAATGATGGTAAAATTGACGAGTACAAATTGGCAGATCTGGAAACCCAAGATGGAAACAATTCTTTATTGCAAGGATTTGTATGATTCGATAGAGAGATAAAAGTCAGGAAATGTTTCTGATGCAGATTGGAAGAAAGTAAATAGAAAGACTGTTGGAACAATGCGAAAATGGCTCGCTATTTCCGTGTTTCATCACGTCTCAGAAGAGATTGTTGCTAAAGATCTGTTGAAAAGACAAAGAAAGTATATGAGCGAAAGACTTCGACAAATAAAGTTTTCTTGATCAGGAAGTTGGTAAACCTGAAGTATCGTAATGGTACACGCATTGTCGAGCATATGAATGAATTTCAAATCCTTATAATTCAACTGGGGTCCATGAAGATGGTTCTTGATGATGAACTCCAAGTGCTACTTCTTCTGGGATCATTACTAGATAATTGAGAGACGCTCATTGTGACTGTCAACAATTCTGCACTGGAAGACAAGTTGACACTTGATCAGGTGAAGAACATTCTTCTGAATGAAGACACCCGACGACGGGCATCAGGCGACAACGGGTTAGATGTGCACTTCACATAGAGCAATGTCACTGACAAAGAGAGAGACTGTGATAGATCTCAAAGCCACAGTGACTCCTAGGACAGGAAGGATGACGACAAGAATACTGCAACGACAATTTTAGATGATATGACTATGTGGTCTTGACGATCCAAGATCAGTTTTTGCAGCTAAGGATGATGATTCTATGTGGGTGGTGGATACTGCAACTTCTTATCATGCTTCACTAAGTAAAGAGTTCTTCACTTCATATAGGAGGGGAGACTTTGGGAGGGTGTGTAATGCCTAGGCCCACTTCCCAAGGCTCTAGTAGAGTTTCAAGAATGATGAGTGGCCCCACATACCACCACTAGCCTTAACTGCGTGCTTTAATCTCACTCAGTGAAAACCCAAAATGACCCATTGACACCCAGCCCCCAATCACGGAATACCAATGCAAGGGTGGCTACGTCAATCATGGACAACCCTTTCCAACATGCATGGACCACACGACTCAAGACTGGCATGCCACATGTCCATGTGGGCCCCACCTAGTAGAGGAGTTATGGCTTTGATACCATTTGTAACGCCCGGGCCCACTTCCCAAGGCTCTAGTAGAGTTTCAAAAATGACGAATGGTCCCAGAGACCACCACTAGTCTTAACTACGTTCTTTAATCTCACTCACGCGCAAGCTAGGATCAACTTCCTGACTGGTCACCTATCTTATTACTACTCCAAGTTGAGCACACTTAACTATGGAGTTCTTTAGTAATGGGCTCTCCAAAAAGGAGGTGCACCTTGGTGATATGGGTAGTTCAATCATTCCTTATAACATCATTTTATCCGAGGCCTAAAATCCTGGGTTGGTACAGGGTGAACATGGGAAATTCCAACTTCTCTACACTTATCGGGATTGGAGACATTTGTGTTCAGACAAGTGTCAGTAGCACACTCACGCTCAAGGATGTCCATCATGTTTTAGATTTGTGGCTCAATTTAATATAGGGTTCTTTCCTTGATAGAGAAGTTTGACATCTAGATTTTGGTGGTGGAAAATGCAATATCACCAAGGAGGCTTTGGTTATTGTATGAGGCAAATTGTATCGCACATTGTACAAGACTCATCTTAAGGTGCTCAAAAGTGACAATATTAATGCAATTAAGGATCACCGGGAAGATCTATGGCAAAGACGGCTAGGATACATGAGTGAGAGATGCTTGCAGTTGCTGATAAAGTAGGGGTTGATTTCTTTTGACAAGGACACTAGTCTCAGCTCATGTGATTCATGTCAAACATGAAAGCATCAATGAGTTTCTTTCAAGACAAGATCAAAGGTGAAGCTAGATGTTCTACAGTTAGTTCATTCAAATTTCTGTGGTCTGTTTGAGGTGGTTTCATTGGATGGCAATATGTATTTTGAATCTTCATTGATGATGCATCTAGGAAGGTGTGGGTCTAGTTGTTGAAGACCAATGATCAAGTCTTTTAGTGTTTTCAAAAATTTCATACTATGGTAGAGTGGGATACAAACAAAAAGTTGAAGTGTCTCCGCATGGACAATGAAGGAGAGTAACCTCCATAGAGTTCCAGGATTACTGTGTGTAGCATGGCATACTTCATGAAAAGATAGAATCTGACACACCACAATACAATGGTACAACTGACAAGATGAACCGTACAATTGTTGAAAAAATCAGATTCATGTTGAAGACTGCAAAGTTTCCAAAGACATTCTGGGGTGAGACAGTGAGTACTTACGGATATATGATTAATCGATCTCCTTCAATTCCTTTGGGGTTTGATATGCCTGAGAAGTTATGGACAAGTAAGGATGCTTCTTATGCTGATTTGCAAGTATTTGGGTGCAAGGCTTATGCACATGTTCCAAATGAAAAGAGGCAAAACCTTAATGATAAAGTGGTGCCATGTATCTTTCTTGGCTATGAAGATCAACATTTTGTCTATAGGTTATGGGATCCTGTTAAAAAGACCATGAGCAGGCATAGAGATGTGACTTTTTGTGAGAGTTAGACAATGACAGAGCCTGAGAGTGATGATGTATAGGTTGCAAGATTAGGTGATAGTTCTTCTTCTGATGAGTATGAATATGCTTCATATTCTTCAGTAGTGCAGTCTCAGATGACAAAGAAGAGTAGAATGATCACCCTAAGAAGCAGAGTGATAACACATCTAGTGTTCCTATTCTAGATGCACAAATGAGTGATTCAGACTTGCAGTCAGAGATTTCTAAGCAGGGGGAGCAAGATCATCACCATGCAGAGTCCTCCGAGCAACAGTTGAGGAGGTTTGACAAAGTTCGTCATCCTTCATCCAGATATTCAAAATCTCAGTATATTTTCCTTACTGATCAGGGAGAGCCAGCGACTCTTCAGGAGGCATAGACTCATAGAGATGAGCATAGTGCCATGGGAGATACAAGAGGAGATGTCTTCTTTAAAAATATATGATACCTATGAACTTGTGGCCCTTCCCAAGGGTCGAAGAGCACTAAAGAACAAGTGGGTATATAGGATGAAGAGAGATTATGACAACAAGGATATCATATATAAAATCAAACTAGTTGTCAAGGGCTTTAGTCAAAGACCTATGGTGAATTTTGATGAGATATTTTCTCCTGTTGTGAAGATGACTTCTATTAGATTGGTTCTAGGCTTGGTTTCTAGTCTAGATTTGGATCTTGAGTAGATGGACGGGAAGATGGCATTTCTTCATGGTGATCTAGCTGAGGAGATCTACATGGAGCATCCAGAAGGTTTTTAGGTCAAGGGGAAGGAGCACTTAGTCTTCATATTAAAGAAGAGTTTGCACGGTTTGAAACAAGCTCCTATATAGTGGTATAAGAAGTTTGGTTCTTTCATGAAGAGTTACGAGTACCAGAAGACAGGTGCATATCCATGTGTTTACATTTAGAGGTTTCCCAATAATAAGTTCATTATTCTACGACTCTATGTGGATGATATGTTGATAGTAGGACAAGATGTTAGTTTGATTATAAAACTAAAGACAAAGCTTTCCAAAGCCTTTGACATGAAGGATTTGGGCCCAACACAACAGATTGTGGGGATGCAGATCACATGTGATAGGGAGAAGAATAGGTTGTGTTTTTCACAAGAGAGCTATGTTGAACAGATTCTATACTGGTTCAACATGAGCAAGTCCAAAGCCTTGAGTACTCCACTATCTAGTCATTTCAAGCTATGCAAGATGTCATGCCCATCTACTATTGAGGGGAAGGAGGAGATGGCTAGGATTTCCTATTCTTCTATTATGGGGAGTTTGATGTACAAAATGTGTAATCCCACCATTGCTCATGCGGTTGGCATTTTGAGTAGATTTCCTTCAAACCCTAGGAAAGATCACTAGGAGGTGGTCAAGTGGATATTTAGATACTTATGAGGCACTAGGAGCTCGTGTTTGATGTTTGGTGCTTCTAAACTAGTTTTGAAAGACTTCATTGATGCTGACATGGTAGGGGACATTGATCACAGGAAGTCTACCTCTAGGCATGTTTTCACTTTTGCAGAGGGGGCATATCTTGGCATTCCAAGTTGCAAAAGTGTGTTGCACTTTTTACGATAGAGGAGGAGTACATTACAAGAGAAGAAGCAGGGAAAGAAATACTCTGGATTGTGAGACTTCTAGGAGAGTTGGGTATGAGTCAGGTTGACCTGAGTAATTTCTGTGATAGTCAAAGTACTATTGAATTGAGGAAAAACACAATGCATCATGCACAGACAAAGCACATTGATGTGAGATATCATTGTCTTTGTGATGTGATTGATAAGAGGTTGTTGAATCTGAAGAAGATCCATACTGAAAAGAATGCTTCTCGCAGCCCAACGGCGCTCCTGGGTCATAAAAAATGCTTCTAACATGATGACCAAGGTGGTGACATGTGACAAGCTAGAGCTCTGTAAAGAGCTTAGTGGCATACATTCCCAATTATGATTTTATGATTACAGTCTCCTTCCTAGGCTGTAGGGGTAGATTGTTGGGCCTACACTGATTATCTAGTCCAAGATCCATTAGGGCATCCCTTGTTGTCGTGCATGCGTTATAAAACCCAACAGTCACAACTAAAGAAGTTGCAGCCAACAAGCCAACGAATTGCCAGCCTCCAAAGAATAATTAGCTAGCAGCCACACAGTCGATAATTTCCACAGCCAAAGGCAATCAGAAAGGGCACTTTTCAAGTAAAAAAAGAAACATTTTTTCCGTTGCAGAGATAGAGAAAAAGGCAAAGAAGGAAGAAGAAAGAAAAAGAAAAGGAAGAGGAAAGGAAGTGGGGGCAAGACTTCCCAGACATCTGGGTCTCTTCTTTGGGCCATCTACTACAGAGCACTTTGTGAAAAAGTACATATTTTAGGGAAGTTTTAGAGTAGTAGAATTGTAGTGATATTTCCTTGCGGTATGGTATCTTTTTATTTGTCATTCTTGATATATTATCTCAGGTTTGGTTTAACACTCGACATGTAAAAATTGTATCTATGCTTCTCACAGTTGATTTTCCCATGGTTGGTCCTGTGATTTTTTGCTCATACATCGTGAGGGTTTTCCACAAAAAAAATCTGGTTTTTTTTATTTTATGTTCTTATTGTTATTATCATAGATTTACACACTCATTGATAACACTTCCGTGCATATATATATATATATATATATATATATATATATATATATATATATATATATATATATATATATATATATATATATATATATATATATATATATATATATATATATATATATATATATATATATATGTAAGAGCGAGATAGAGAGAGAGTTAGGATAAGATACACTTAACTGTACTGGGGCCAGAATACAATCAACTTTTCTTCCCTTGGATCTGCCCATATTTTGATTTGCAGTTGGGAGAAAACCCACCCACTCAATCTCTGCCTGCGTAAGCTGGCCCCACCCAGTGCCTCCTGTGACCTATCTCTCTATCCCTCCTTCTACCCTCTCTCTCCCCCTCTCTCTCCCTCTCCCTCCACCCTCTTTACAGATCAAAGCACAACAGTGGCCAGTGAAATTTTTGTACCACTCTGGCGGCCGACGGTGAAATTTATTGGCCTGTCGTCGGGCTTACTTGGCACTCCGACGAAGAAGATCCTCCAAGCCACTCTCTGTAGGTCTCTCTTTGGTGGAAAAATCAGGCACTTTTCCTCAAACCAATGACTAGGATATCCTGCTGGTCATCGAGACATCCCTTTCATCTTCAGGGATTCAGGTGCTCCAAGAGGTAGTCGAATTTTCCAAATATTCATTTATAACTGTATAGAAGCATATGTCATTCATCTATGATCTCTTTCTTATCTTACCAATTTGAGATAATAAATCAAGTACTGGATTGATCAAGTAACCATCTCTATGTGAGTTCACAGAACATGGATTAGAAACTATGTCGGTATTCATAGTTGGGAAGCTTTATCCGATTTATTCAATTGATGTCAGTTTATTCCCTAGTAACAATCTTGATAATCATTTTTAGATATGGAAGATGAAGGTTATATTCCAATTTGGTTTGATATGGAAGGCACTAGTGTCACTCAACAACCCGTGCATGGTTAGATCTCTTTATAATTTATCAATGGGTCTCATTTGTTCATGAATACTTTGACTTTTTATTGTTTCACAATATGCAAACAAGGGAATGATAATGTCTTTTCTACTTAGATATGGACTTTTCTCATGATGTTGATGGCATGGCGGGAATAGATTGGTTAGTTGATGACCATGCAGTGGATGCAAATGAAAAGGTTGGAGAAGAAAATGAGACCAATGTAGATGATGAAAGGGTAGCGTATCATATGGGATTTAGCATAAGGAAAGGAATCACTATGTCTCATCTAAAACAAAAATAATCACAAGTAGGGTATTTATGTACTACAAAGAAGGGTTACATAAAATAGAAAAGAAGGAAGACAATGGTCATAAGGGAACCCCACAAAAAAATATCATTTCTAATTAAACAAGATGTAAGGCTCAAATGTGAGTCAATCTAGAAGAGGATTCAAAGTGGGTGTTTATGAGCTTTAAGATAAGCACAATCATGATCTCACTAATAGTCCATCTATAAAGAGGTGTAAGGATTCACTCCCTTACTAAAGAAAAATTGAAGAATAAAACATCCATTCCAAACACACTCAAAGGTATGTTGGAATAGGTGTAACATTTTCAAATTTCAATAAATGGTATTCAAAACAACCAAAGTATAGGAGCGGAATAAAAATGTTGACTATATTTAATTTATCACAAGGTTATTACAAAAGTACATCATAATATCCCATAAGGCTTTACATGTATGATACAACATAATGATCTAAGTAGAGGGAACTTTAAACCATAACAACTTTGTCTCCAATATTTAACTACTTAAGCTAGTCCAAAACTTCATGCCTTATCATCTAAGTCCTTCAACTAGGGTTGGAAGCATACCCCAGCAAGAAGAGAAAATAGATGACATCAACAGAGGCTGGTATGTGCATACTAAATAGGAAAATTGAGCTATATATGGAATAAAGGACAACAAATATAAAAGTCTTCCCATAGAAAGGATAAGGACCACCCAAATGGGTATCAACAGAAAAGGAATGGAAATCATATGATAACAAAAGAAAACTTGCCATTAATAAAACATAAAGATTGTGAGAAACATGCAAAAGTAAAGAATTAGGGCACACACCCCATATCATCAACCTGAATGCATGTGAGATAAACATATCCCTAGAATAATATAAACACAAAGGCGGCCAAGTCTCATAAAATTGAAACCTGAAAAAGAAAGGAATACTACCAATCTCCAAAATATATAAAACATGGGCCAAGAATCACACATCTTTCCCTAGGTATGAGGTTCCTTTCCATCCCAAAAGAGTAGGAAATATCACATATGCTCGGAAGGAAATAACACACCTGTCATAAAAACCAATGCAGTTACACTACTCTAGTGCTACTGAATCACATAGCATGTTAAATGTAGAGGCAAGTAGAAAGTATAGTCTAGATGTATAAACTAGTCACCACATAAGTGACCAACATATATATCCACCTCATAAGTGGGGAAAAGACATCACATGTCATCTTTTAGAGTTCCATCATGAACAAAGCATAAGATAAGAGTTCAAAAGAATATCCATGATCAAATGATCAATATCAAATAAGGTAGTTCACATGAACCATGATTTTTAAAAGAAAAGACAATGTGTACAAGCTAATGTCCATAGGACAAAGAGAATCAATAAGCATAGGTGAATTACTCAACATAAAATAATAGGGGATACATCATACATTTAGAGTGAAGAATTAGAAATTGCTCAATATAGAAATAATGTAGGATGCAATCATACCTCAACTTCAGAGTTTAAATAGTCCAAGTCAAGCCTAGGCCTCCAAATAGTCTCTAGGGAAGGTGAACAGGTCCAATAAGTAAGGTTCCCAAGCTTAGAGAGGTTGGTTTCTCCAACAAAGCTCCTATCTCGAGCAAGAGGCACCTTCTCTACTTTAGAGGTGAAAAACCCTAACAAAAGAACACAGAGATGGGGTGTTTAAGGGCTATAGGTAGGCTTTCACCATGGAAGACTAGGGTTCCGACCTGGAGGAAGGTGGAAGGAAGACTAACAACATGAAAATAGGGAAGTAAAGGAGAAAATGTACTAGTTTTGGTCAAAATAACCAAGGAGGAGCTTGAGAAACCCTAAATAGAGAAAATTTAGAGCCCTACGAGCCTTCTTCACCAAGGTAGGCACCTTCTTTTACCTTGGGATAGAAACTTCATGACCAAACATAGTAGGAGTTATGCTCTAAGCTAGAGGAAAGAAAAAAGAGCAAGAGTTTTCTAATTTGGAGTTGGGAAGGGGTAGATATGGCTATATAAAGAAAGAGGTAAAGTATGAGGTGTCTAAGAGACTCTCCATGTGTCATGGACATGTAAGCCTTTATGGATAAGGAATAAGTCAAGCACAAGGTGTCAAGTTACTTTCCATGTATCCAATGCTAAGGGTGCCTATGGACATGCAAACCTTTATGGATAAGGAAGACGTCAAGCATGAGGTGTCCATGGAGCTTTCCATGTGTCCTTAGCCTAGGGATTTCATGGCCATGCAAGAGGACAACTCATAGAGGCTTCTTGAATATCAAATGTCAGTTTATGGAAACTTATAGGCCATCCCAACCAACCTCCAATCAAAGAAATAACCCTATTGGTTGATAGCTTCTAAAGATAAGCTCATTTATAAAGAGAGTAATCCCTAAAATGCCCTTGGAAAGAAACACCCTCAAACCAAGGTGAAACTTGGTGCCCCATGGTTCAAAAACTCTAGAATGGTAAGGGAATATCTAAAGATTATAATGCATGTGACGATTTTCAAAGAAAACCTCCGAATTGGGTAAATTGCATAATAGTCCAAAATGTGCATATAATCGCAAAACTTGCACAAAAAACATCCAAATTGGACCAAACTTGAAACCTAATCTTGTCTCATGATTTTAAAACACCTCAAAATGTTATATTAAGGTTTAGAGTATTCAATTATGGAAGTTAAGCTTGTTCAATACATTAAGTAAGGTTTGGGGCCTTACACTTCTAACATGGATTTATTTACCATTGTTCCACTTAAGCGGTGATTTTACATTTTAGATCCTCAAACAAGATTTCACCAAGATATTTATGCATAAACCCTTCCATTGGTATAATTATTGAACAAATGTTAACCAAACCACTATAAATTCCACTACTTAAACATCAAAGCCAAAAAAGGATAGAAACGAAAGGAAAAGCTTGGAAAAGGGCCAAAAAGAGAATATGTCCAAGTTTTAGTATGTTACAACACTCCATCCCTTAAAGAGGATTTTGTCCTCGAAATATAAAGCAACGTGAGAAGGGTGAGTATGCAACATCTCACCACTAAACTCTCAAGTTGAATCCATTAAACTTCCACCAAAACTTTTACTAACTTAAACTCCTTGTTTTTCAACAGCTTAACTTGGGAGTTCAGAATCTTCTCAAGCAACTCCACATAGGTCAGGTTCTCTTGGATCACCTAAAGGTTTCACTTTTACAATTTCTTTTTAAAAAAATTGGCTTATTAAAATTATATTCATTAGGATATCACATTATCATTATTATTCTTTTAATTTTATCATGCCATATTTACTTTATTTCCAAAAGAGTTATATTTCATTATTATGCACAAACCCAATATATTTCTTATTTATCTCATTAGGATTTTTAGCACAACTAGAGTTATACTAAATTATGCATTATTATATCTAACCGTTATCTTTAATAATTAGGATTTAGACTCCATTATCAATTGTATAAGATTATTTTGTATGAAATAGGACACTATATCCAATTTGTTACAATTAATCCAAATAATGTCACGTTAATTACTTATATGTATATTAGACATTGTTACTTTACCGTTCTTGATCACATTAATGTCATCATTAATAATTCTCTCATATTTATTCACTTTGTATTATTTATTATGAACATTTGTGTGAATCAATTAATTCTTATCCATATTGAAGTTATTATATATATTTTAATGATCAAGGTGGGACATATTACATATTAATGATTTGATTCACATACTAAGTCATTAGTTTATTAATTAGTGAGTATTAGAGAACAAGGTGATATGCATTTCATAGTGATGACCTGATTAATCTATGATTTATGTGTATTAAAGTATGTTATCTGATTATTACACCTAGTGACACTAATGTATCATGAATGTCATCAAGGATGTATAGGTTAAGGTTAGATGATTACAATTTAGGGTTTAGGTTAACATGATCATTATTCTTCACCTATACCTTCTTAGGATGCATTAAGTCCAAGGTTAGATTACAATTATCTTACCCATCATATCATTAGGGTTTATTAGTTTATGATAAGATCAACATCATGCTTATCTACTATTAGTATTAAAATGTGAGTTACTCTTATTATGTGCATTAGATATTCATTAGAGTTCAAACATATGAACTATTCATTAGATGATCATTATATGTTCTTTTGGATACCAAGAAACACGTGGTTACAACTATAACTTATTTGGTCAAAACTAAGGATTCAAGAACACTAACTTCCTAATTAGGGAGTTAGGGTTTCTAAAGTCAGAGTAGCTGGATTTCAATATGCTACATGACTCCATCCCCTTGGAAAGGATTTCATCCTCAAAATCCAACTACCCAAACATCATCAAACCAACTACTCTCCACCCCTTAAACGGTTTGACCTACCAAGCCAAACTAAACTAGAGGTAAAAGGGTGAATCTAACTAAACCATATACAAGATCCATCATGCTTCACTATGCACTCTGATTGCTTACTAAACATCAAACTTCAAAGTCTAGGTTTCTAGGGATAACTATCCAAACATGTGGTTCTATGGGTCATAAGGGAACTATATTGGGTATCCATCCTCAAACAAGTCATTACACCTAGGAGTCTAGTTCAACATATTAGGGTCCCTAAAGATAAATCATAAAGATGTCTAAGGCTACTATTTCCTAAAAGCATGCTATTTTGAACAATTCATATCAGCTCAGGCTAGGCCAATATCATATGGATTCGGGAGTCCTCATAAACCAAGCTAGTGGTGTAGAGGAAAATCTTACTAGCCCCCGAACCCTAATCCTTTCTAGACACCTATGCTTTCAACTTCATGTCCTAGTAGCAGCCTAAAGGCCAATATAAACAACCTCAAGTTACTATGGTTACTTATGCATCTTTTAGTTGTAAGTATTTTAAGGATCTATTCATCATTATTCTAATGTGAAACTATATGATCCTAAATCAACCCTTCATCATCTATTGATCAACTCTAGGGCAAACATGTCACTTAAAGGTCAGACAAGGATTATAACTAGGGAGACAAAATTGAAATAGTCAGATTCCGACTACCATGTGCTCTGATACCATGCTGTAAGGAGGCGGGTTCACCCCCTTACTAAATAAAAATTGAAGAGTGAAACATCCATTCCAAAAACACTCAAAGGTATGCTGGAATAGGTGTAACATTTTCAAATTTCAATAAATGGTATTCAAAACAACCAAAGTATAGCAGCGGAATAAAAATGTTGACTATATTCAATTTATCACAAGGTTATTATAAAAGTACATCATAATATCCTGTAAGGGTTTATATTTATGATACAACATAAGGATCTAAGTAGAGGGAAATTTAAACCATAACAACTTTGTCTCCAAGCTTTAACTCCTTAAGCAGTATAAAACTTCATGCCTTATCATCTAAGTCCTTCACCTAGGGTTAGAAGCATACCCTAGTAAGAAGAGAAAATAGATGACATCAGTAGAGGCTGGTATGTGCATACTAAATAGGAAAATTGAGCTATATATGGAATAAAGGATAACAAATATAAAAGGCTTCCCATAGAAAGGATAAGGACCACCCAAATGGGTATCAAGAGAAAAGGAATTGAAATCATATGATAATAAAAGAATACTTGCCATTAATAAAACATAAAGATTGTGCAACACAAGCACATGTAAAGAATTAGGGCACACACCCCATATCATCAACCTACATGCATGTGAGATAAACATATCCCTAGAACAATATAAACACAAAGGCGGCCAAGTCTCATAAAGTTGAAACCTGACAGAGAAAGGAATACTACCAATCTACCAAATATATAAAACATGGGCCAAGAATCACACATCTTTCCCTAGGTATGAGGTTCCTTTCCATCCCAAAAGAGTAGGAAATATCACATATGCTCGGCAGGAAATAACACATCTGACATAAAAACCAATGCAATTACACTACTCTAGTGCTACTGAATCACATAGCATGTTAAATGTAGAGGCAAGTAGAAAGTATAGTCAAGATGTATAAACTAGTCACCACATAAGTGACCGACATATATATCCACCTCATAAGTGGGGAAAAGACATCACATGTCATCTTTTAGAGTTCCATCATGAACAGAGCATAAGATAAAAGTTCAAAAGAATATCCATGATCACATGATCAATATCAAATAAGGTAGTTCACATGAACCATGATTTTCAAAAGAAAAGACATTGTGTGCAGGATAATGTCCATAGGATAAAGAGAATCAATAAGCATAGGTGGATTGCTCAACATAAAAGAATAGGGGATACATCATACATTTAGAGTGAAGAATTAGAAATTGCTCAATATAGAAATAATGTGGGATGAAATCATACCTCAACATCACAGTATAAATAGTACAAGTCAAGCCTAGGACTCCAAAGAGCCTCTAGGGAAGGTGAACAGGTCCAATAAGTAAGGTTCCCAAGCTTAGAGAGGCTGGTTTCTCCAACAAAGCTCCTATCTCGAGCAAGAAGCACCTTCTTCACTTTAGAGGTGAAAAACCCTAACAAAGGAACATGGAGATGAGGTGTTTAAGGGCTCTAGGTGGGGTTTCACCATGGAAGACTAGGGTTCCGATCTGGAGGAAGGTGTAAGGAAGACTAACAACATGAAAATAGGGAAGGAAAGGATAAAACTTACTAGTTTTGGTCAAAATAACCACAAAGGAGCTTTAGAAACCCTAAATAGAGCAAATTTTGAGCCCTACAAGCCTTCTTCACCAAGGTAGGCACCTTCATTTACCTTGGGATAGAACCTTCATGGACAAACAGAGTAGGAGTTATTCTCTAAGCTAGAGGAAATAAAGAAGAGCAAGATTTTTCGAATTTGGAGTTGGGAAGGGGTAGATATGGCTATATAAAGAAAGAGGTCAAGTATGAGGTGTCTATAAAACTTTCCATGTGTCATGTATAAGGGTGTCCATGGACATGCAAGCCTTTATGGATAAGGAAGAAGTAAAGCACAAGGTGTCAAGTTACTTTCCATGTGTCCAATGCTAGGGGTGCTTATGGACATGCAAACCTTTATGGATAAGGAAGAAGTCAAGCATGAGGTGTCCATGGAGCTTTCCATGTGTCCTTAGCCTAGGGATTTCATGGCCGTGCAATAGAAAAGCTCATAGAGGCTACTTGAATATCAAATGACAGTTTATGGACACTTATAGGTCATCACAACCGACCCCCAATCAAAGAAATAACACCATTGGTTGATAGCTTCTAAGGATAAGCTCATTTATAAAGAGAGTAATCCCTAAAATGCCCTTGGAAAGAAACACCTTCAAACCAAGGTCCAACTAGGTGCACCATGGTAAACAAATAGAGAATGGTAAGGGAATATCTAAAGATTATAGTGCATGTGACAATTTACAAAGAAAACCTCCAAATCAGGTAAATTGCATAAAAGTCCAAAATGTGCATATAATTGCATAACTTGCACAAACAACATCCAAATTGGACCAAATTTGAAACTTAATCTTGTCTCATGATTTCAAAACACATCACAAGGTTATATTAAGGTTTAGAGTACTTAATTATAGTATTTAAGCTTGTTCAATAAATTAAGTAAGGTTTGGGGCCTTACACATCTAACATGGATTTATTTACCATGGTTCCACTTAAGCGGTGATTTTACATTTTAGATCCTCAAATAAGATTCCACTGAGGTATTTGTGCATAAACCCTTCCATTGGTATAATTATTGAACAAATGTTCACCAAACCACTATAAATGCCACTAATTAAACATCAAAGCCAAAAAAGGATAGAAACAAAAGGAAAAGCTTGGAAAAGAGCCAAAAAGAGAATATGTCCAAGTTTCAGTATGTTATAAGAGGTTTCACCACTCACCGTCACATGTCTTCTGAGGTTTATGATTTGATTCAGTAATGCATGATCGAAATATTTGTAGTGCAGGAATAATGTCACTTATTGCTAGCCAACTAGGAGGAATCTGTAACGTCACATTCACAAGAAAAGATCTAAGCAACAAACTTGTTTCTTTGAGAAGGAGGTACATATGTGTTGATGTAACACCCACATTAGAGCATTTTAGAAAGCAACAAGCAATGAACAATGCATTCTTCTACTCAGTATAATTTGACGCTAAGGGTTGTGCACACAATATCTTCTGGGTAGATACGAGATCAAGACATGCATATCAAACATTTGGGGATGTGATTACATTTGACACAACTTACATGACCAATAGATACAATATGCCATTTGCACCTTTTATTGGGGTGAATAATCATAAGAAATCTACTTTGTTTGGTTGTGGTTTATTAAGAGATGAGACTACTGAGTCCTTTGTTTGGGTTTTCCAAACATTTCTAGAAGCAATGTAAGAAAAGCACCCTAAGTCAATTTTAACTGATCAAGATCCAACAATGAAGAAGGAAAGTTGTATTGTATTTCCTAATGCATTGCATCGTTGTTGCCAATGACATGTAATGAAAAAAGCACGTGAACATCTAGGTGTGATCTATGGGACGATATTTGGGTTCACAAAATAGTTCTAATGTTGCATCAATCACCCCATCACCATTGATGAGTTTGAGGAAAGTTGGAATAAGATGATAACCTCATTGAATTTTAGTGACAACACACATCTAAACTTGTTGTGGAATATCAGAGAGCAATGGATACATGTATACTTCAGAGACACATTTTTTGCCAACATGTCGACAACACAACAAAGTGAGAGCATGAATGTAATAATTAAAGATGATGTAAGCAATCATTTTCTCTTGTATAAATTTGTCCAAGCATTTGAGAAGGTGGTTGATAATCGATATGACAATTAAATATTAAGAAGACTACAAATCTAAGGATGGCCAACCAACATTATGGTCTTATGCTCCCATTGAGAAATATGCAAGGGATATCTACACCATATGAGTTTTTAAAAGTTTTTAAAGAGAAAACGAAATTGACCTCATGCTATGACATAGAGGAGGTTAACAAAAATTATATAAATCAAATTTCACGTGTTAGTGGTGAGTCACTTGCATTCATATCTAATCATAGCTATAAATTACTTGTCAATCTATGTTCAAAAGAATTATTTTGTGAATGAAAGCTATTTCCATTTTTAGGGATCCTATGTTGTCAAGTACTAAAAGTAATGCTTTATCTTAAAGTTCATAAGATACCACCTTTGTATGTGTTGAAGAATTGGACAATGGAAGCAAAAACCACAACTACAAATCATTTTGTCAAAGGTGAAGAAGTTGGTGGCAGTACCCCTTTCGGTAGGTATAACTCACTTTGCAGATCGATAATGAAATTAATTGGTATAGATTCCAAACACAACAACACTTAGCCTAATGTGCATGATCATTTGAAAAAACTTATGAAAAAATTTTGTCATTGCAAAAAGATATGGGAATGGGTTCTTCTGAACAAGGCATGCCATCTTCTCAAACTCATATTCCAACACAAGGTAGTCAATGTGTTCTCCAAACTCAAGATGCAGAAGATGGCATGGAAGCAAGATATCCACCTCCATCACATTGTACAGGAAACAAGAAACCACAAAGGTTTAAGCCACGTTAGAGTTAAAAGAAAAAAGACAAAGGACATGCAACACATGTAACGGAAAATAGCAAAGCAGTCATACATGCAAATCTGGCGTAAGTTGACTTAGTTATTTATATTTCTACAATTTCCTTGATTTTCATATTCCTTGTTGCTCATTTTGTGGAAATTTACATTACAAGTTGCCAAAGATACATCTAATGCTCATGATCTTGACCAGATTTATGAATATGAAGAGAATAATGACAATGTTGTTGTACATTTGGATGAAGACATTGAAGTGGATTAAAGATCAATTTCTACTTAAACTAGCTTGTTTTCCTATTTATGTCTTTGATGTATTTGTGTCATTAATGTCTTTCATGTAATTGACAAGCATGCTGTCACGGAACTGTTCTTACCCCAATCCCAATCCCACTGCCTAGACAGTAGAAAAAGGATTGAAGTGCCCGTCCCTGATTGGCCCAATAAGATCAATCAAACTGGCATATACAATAAGAAAAATAAATAACTCAAAACCTGGATATTTAAAAAACAACGAACCCAATATATCTGATTTATCTTTGTCATCAGAGTGTATGAGTGCGGAAGCGATCTTATTCAGTATTAGTATTGCCTAAAATCAAGAAAATCAAGACACAATCATGCAATTGCATGGTACGCTATCAAAACCAAGCAAAGAAATTTATAACAAAGTAGTATACTTGGCATGACTTATATTCAAAAGAAATAACAAGCAATTTGCAAAGCCAACATTTATTCGACAAGTTTTTCAAGCAATTCGACTTTTATTACGAGTTCCCATTATGCTGTAATCAAGAAGCATGCTTATATATTTTGTGTGACTCTATTACCCCAACACGATGGGGAAGGTCACTAGGCTCCTTCTCACCATAGGAACATAGGAAGCCAATGTACAAGTCCCACCTCCAAACAAGGGGGTTGTTGTACTCAATATCAACATTATCAACATTATCAATATCATCATCATTATCAATATACGGGCAATCATAATGGGCATGCAATTTATGTTTTCATGTTTTTCAAAATATAGTATAGAAAAATAGAAGACTAATCATAGGGAACAGTAGCTCATCCTAGTAAATATCCAAGCATAAGGTCAAGAGATACATAAAAGTATCTTCAATACAATCAAGGAGGAGTTATATAATAGCGTACCTTTCATCGAAAATTTTGAGTATAAATCATCAAGAGTAGAAGATCATGGTCTCAAGTAGTTCCTAGATCAATCAAGATATGGATCGAGGGTCAAGATCATATTATAGACTAATACCAAGTACACCATATTAGGGTTTTCCAATCCTATTAATCCCTAAGGTAGATCATTCATTTAGAGTCAACATTATATCAAGATTTCAATATTTACTCAAGTGTCAAGCATATTTGAGGATGGATGATCTACCTAGGTATTTTAGGAATATATTTGCGCGCTAACCCTAATTATTATCATCAATATTTGAGTCATTATTCCAGTTTCTAGATCATCATCATGATACTTAGCATCATTGGAATTCCATATCAGGTTGATGGGTCAAAGTATATTAAGTGTTTAGTAAGATTAAGATCAATATCAAGATTACTCATTATCCATTATAATCAAGATTGAATCAAATAAATGGATCTAGGTTACTAATGATTTATTTTCACGAGTAGATGATTCAAATATATTAGATCTAGGTCACAAGATAACCATCAGAGTCCAAATCTAGGGTTTTCAGTATTTAGTCAAGATTAACCACAAATAGAGTTATTCAGACTAATTATGTAAAAAATAGATCAAGATTAAGATATATCAGTGAGAATAGTTTGGAATCAAGTTGGCAAAGTATTTTTAATCGATTCACTAGATTTTTCTGATCAAGATAGACTACTTGTTCATAATAGTTGGAGCTAGGATCTATTTTCTACAATTAAAACACGATCTGATCATTTGCTGCAATTTTGAGCAGAGAGGAGGCAAAATACCTTTCATCGAAAAAAAGAGGACCATTTGATGTGTAAAGGACGACTGAGATTTGTCCACATAGGTGAGGCAGCCTCCTTGCTTGGCGGTCCAATTCAGAGGCTAAAATGGCTGGTTCAATCACTTGATTTCTTGGTTCAGACATCGGTTCAGCTGAGTGTTAGACAGGAGCTCCTTTTCTGGACCGGTCGGTCTGGGACCCTTCTTCTCTCGCGTAGCACACCCTAAAGAGTCTAGAAAAAAGGTGGCAGGCTCACCGGAGTGGGGGGTGTTTGGAAGCAGGAGAGGGAAAAGGACGCGGCTGAGGTGCCGATCGAGCTTGTCTCGGCCCTGTGAACCCGATGGGGGGACTAAACCAGTATCGCCCAAGGCGGCACTGTGGCGGAACCATTTGTAGAAGCAGGTGAAGTCAGGGAAGATAAGGGGTGCCTGAGGAAAAAATAGTGAGCAAGATGCTCGTTCTAGCAATGTCGGGTGTCGACGCCCCTTAGGGGATCATTTTATAGGCTCGAGGGCTAGGGTTAGACTAGATCAGATCTGGGCCCTAGCTATGGCCTCCGGAGTGAGAATAGGAGGTGAGGAGCTCATTTTGGCGGCTGTATATAGCATGAACGGTGGTCAAAATAGGGTTTGTTCTATTCGTATTTGCGAGGGGGTCATTTCCTCTCGAATAGAATTTCAAATCATGGTCGCAGGCGAGAGATCCACCATTATGATGGTCTTGACTCCTCCCCACAATTACCGGGAGGTAGGAGATGATTGCTAGGTCGTCAGATTGGGCCATCATCTGTGAGGGGTAGATCCAAGGGCAATGGCTCGCCCCTGATCGTTTTCCACATATTGCTGACATGTAAAAGGCCAATAAAAGTGCAAATAAAAGGGGGTTTTACCAAAAAACTTCAAGAAATCATAGACAATCGTAGGAATGTCCAATTGTTCTCAAATTTGGACCATAGCTTCAAAATAACATGGAGAACCTTTATAAAAAGTATCATAACAAAAAAGATGAAGTTTGATTGACCAATTTGTTTATTTGGACAAAGTGATAAATGAATCAAATTAAAGGTGTTATAATGTATATAATGTTCACATTGATCACCATATCTCAAATTTGAGTCTCAATACTGATTATTAAGACATGAAAAATGATTGGGGATTATGAGTGAGTATAATGAGGGCAAACGTGTAATTATTACATTATAATGTGAAAATCCATTTTGTCACATCCTTCCCTCCTTAAAAAGGAATTTTGTCCCCAAAATTCAAAAACATCCTCAAAATTGGGACCATTCAAAAACTAGATCATATCCTCAAATACTGGTGTATCCTCAACTATATAATCAAAGGCATATCATCAAACTTCAAGTAGTTCAATAATAATAATTGGGATTCCATTTTTTGTATCATAACCAACTTATTACCAATATCATTTCCTCATCGAGCAATTTGAGTGTCAAGATTAATGCATATACTATTCAAAGTCATCATGTGAGTCACAAATATGGAAATGATCTTATTGATCACAACTTTGGAGAGACCATACAAATCGAGATCAAGTGTACAAGGTTCTAGCTTCTACATTGGCCTAGGTGGGGTTATACATCTATGATTTGAGATTTTAGATTTCAACATTTCAAGATCACATCATACTTTCAATATCATGATTTTTGGGCTCAAAATCACTGAGAGGTCCCACCCTAGTCTTAATGAGAGCTAAACCCTAAGTCATAAATCGAGAGAAAGTCAATATAGTCATTATTCATATATCTAGTATGATCTGTAGATCCAAATAATTTGAACATAGGATTTGTATCATTATTAAGATTTGATAATTGTGAGTCACAATATTATATATCGGTATCAAGAGTCGAGATTTTGGACATCAAAAGTCCTAGATCCAAAATTTGATCATATATATAAATAGAGCTAGGGTTTATATTCCTTCTTAGACCTTAGGGTAGATCACTCATCGATATTCAATTTCGAACAACAATATTCAAGCAATATTTGAGCAACATATCAAGATTTCATTATCATGGTATCCAAGGTTGATGAATGATCTAGACCTAGGTCTATCTAGGAAGTCAACCACTAGCTATAGTCAATATTGTCATATATCAAAATCATTATCAATATTCAAGATCGAGTATCAACCATGGGTTTAACCTATTAGGCTTAGGTCAACTAGTCCAAATAGGGTGAAAGGGAATACCTTCCCTACTCTAAATAATCAACAATACGAAAATTTAGAGGTAGTCAAAAATAGGGATGTGACCTAGTTTAGGGGAGTCATGAGTCAACTACTACCCTAATCTAGCACATTACTTACATTGGTCACGATCCACTAATCTTATTCATATAGGGAGAGTATCAATGATTAAATCATGTATATCAAATCATAAGATCCAAATTCAAGATAATAGGGTGATGATGTCATGATTTGTAATTTTTTCCTGTCATGATCAAGGTAGTGATATAATTTGGAAATTAAGGATTTCAATTTGGCATTCGTGGAATTAGAGCATAATAGTGTAACATATAGGCCCATCATCAACATATCAAAATTGAGATTGCAAAAAGGCATCAATGGTCAATAGGAAAACTACTTTTTGCGTCATAGGTCTTACATCATGATTTTGTGAGTCTTAGACTTAGTCATTTGATAGCATGGTCAAGGTGTGTATAAAATAGGATACGAGTTTTATTAACTATGTTTGAGTTTTAATCAACAATAGGGCAACATGGGCTTAATCAAATAGGGACCTTATCAACAATTAGGTATAAGGTATAAGTCATCCTTATTTCACCAAATCATAATTTGTATCATTTACCTCAAACATAGGAAGCATATAGTCAAGTTTTAGCTGAAATTGAGTGTTCATGATATTAGGGATCATACAGGAGTATTTGGTTTCAAAATTAATTGATCAAAATTGAGTTTTCAAATTTAGGTCAGATCATCGTATCAAATTTCAAGATTTAGCAATATTCATTTTCCCATGTATAAGCTACCCATAATCGAGACATCATGTGGTAAAAAGTCACAAGAAAGGACCACATGAGGAGGTGAGAAGACTACATGATCTTCATCTGCATGGGTGTCTTAGGATAGTCCTTAAAGAAGAGATGAGATGCTAGAAAACTCTCTAGGTTTTCACAAGAGAACCTTTAGGTCCAGTTCTGGATCAATAAAGGCCAGGTAGAGCGGGGGATCTCAACCACTGTGAAGATGGATAGGAGAAATTATGCCAGAACTCCGAGCCTAGACACCTCAATTTTCACCATTATGGACTTTAGGGTTTCTTGGGTGTAAGAGACTTGATAAATTATTTACTTAAAGTATATGAGAGTGTGTAAGCTCTGATACCAACTGTCACGGAACTATTCTTACCCCAATCCCAATCCCACTGCCTAGACAGTAGAAAAAGGATTGAAGCGCCCGTCCCTAAGTGGCCCAATACGATCAATCACACTAGCATATACAATAAGAAAAATAAATAACTCAAAAACTGGATATTTAAAAAACAACTAACCTAATATATCTGATTTATCTTTGTCATCAGAGTGTATGAGTGCGGAAGCGATCTTATTCAGTATTAGTATTGCCTAAAATCAAGAAAATCAAGACACAATCATGCAATTGCATGGTACGCTATCAAAATCAAGCAAAGCAATTTATAACAAAATAGTATACTTGGCAGGACTTAAATTCAAAAGAAATAACAAGCAATTTGCAAAACCAACATGTATTCGACAAGTTTTTCAAGCAATTCGACTTTTATTATGAGTTCCCATTATGCTGTAATCAAGAAGCATGCTTATATATTTTGTGTGAATCTATTACCCCAATGCGATGGGGAAGGTCACTACGCTCCTTTTCACCATAGGAACATATGAAGCCAATGTACAAGTCCCACCTCCAAATGAGGGGGTTGTTGTACTCAATATCAACATTATCAACATTATCAATATCATCATCATTATCAATATACGGGCAATCATAATGGGCATGCAATTTATGTTTTCATGTTTTTCAAAATATAGTATAGAAAAATAGAAGACTAATCATGGGGAACAGTAGCTCATCCAAGTAAATATCCAAGCATACGGTCAAGAGATACATGAAAGTATCTTCAATACAATCAAGGAGGAGTTATATAATAGCGTACCTTTCATCAAAAATTTAGTATATAAATCATCAAGAGTAGAAGATCATGGTCTCAAGTAGTTCCTAGATCAATCAAGATATGGATCGAGGGTCAAGATCATATTATAGACTAATATCAAGTACACCAAATTAGGGTTTTCCAATCCTATTAATCCCTAAGGTAGATCATTCATTTAGAGTCAACATTATATCAATATTTCAATATTTACTCAAGTGTCAAGCATATTTGAGGATGGATGATCTACCTAGGTATTTTAGGAATATATTTGCTAACCCTAATTATTATCATCAATATTTGAGTCATTATTCAAGTTTCTAGATCATCATCATGATACTCAGCATCATTGGAATTCCATATCAGGTTAATGGGTCGAAGTATATCAAGTGTTTAGCAAGATTAAGATCAATATCAATATTACTCATTATCCATTATAATCAAGATTGAATCAAATAAATGGATCTAGGTTACTAATGGTTTATTTTAAAGAGTAGATGATTCAAATATATTAGATCTAGGTCACAAGATAATCATCAGAGTCCAAATCTAGGGTTTTTAGTATTTAGTTAAGATTAACCACAAATAGAGTTATTTAGACTAATTATGTAAACAATAGATCAAGATTAAGATATATCAGCGAGAATAGTTTGGAATCAGGTTTCCAAAGTATTTTTAATCGATTCACTAGATTTTTCTAATCAATATAGACTACTTGTTGATAATAGTTGGACCTAGGATCTATTTTCTACAATTAAAACAATATTCGATCATTTGCTGCAATTTCGAGCAGAGAGGAGGCAAAATACCTTTCATCAAAAAAAAGAGGACCATTTGATGTGTAAAGGACGACTGAGATTTGTCCACATAGGTGAGGAAGCCTCCTTGCTTGGCGGTCTGGTTCAGAGGCTAAAATGGCTGGTTCAATCACTAGATTTCTTGGTTCAGACCTCGGTTCAGCTGAGTGTTAGACAGGAGCTCCTTTTCCTGGACCGGTCGGTCTGGGACCCTTCTTCTCTCATGTAGCACACCCTCACAAGTTCAGAAAAAAGGTGGCAGACTCACCGGAGTGGGGGTGTTTAGAAGCAGGAGAGGGCAAATGATGTGGCTGAGGTGTCGATCGAGCTTGTCTCGACCCTGTGAACCCGATGGGGGGACTAAATAAGGGCGACAGGGGCAACCAGCAGTATCGCCCACAGCGGCGCCGTTTGCAGAAGCAGGTGAAGTCGGGGAAGATAAGGGGTGCCCGGTGACAAAATAGTGAGCAAGATGCTCGTTCTAGCAATGTGGGGTGTCGGCGCCCCTTAGGGGATCATTTTATAGGCTCGAGGGCTAGGGTTAGACTAGATCAGATCTGGGCCCTAGCTATGGCTTCCGGAGTGAGAACAGGACGTGATGAGCTCCTTTTGGCGGCTGTATATAGCATGAATGGTGGTCAAAATAGGGTTTGTTCTATTCATATTTGTGAGGGGGTCATTTCCTCTCGAATAGAATTTCGAATCATGGTCGCAGGCGGGATATCCGTCATTATGATGGTCTTGACTCCTCCCCGTAATTAGAGGGAGGTAGGAGATGATTACTAGGCCATAAGATCAGGCCATCATCTGCGAGGGGTAGAGCCAAGGGCAATGACTCACCCCTGATCGTTTTCCACGGATTGCTGACATGTAAAAGGCCAATAAAAGAGCAAATAAAAGGGGTTTTTACCACAAAACTTCAAGAAATCATCGAAAATCGTAGGAATGTCCAATTATTCTCAAATTTGGATCATAGCTTCAAAAAAACATGGAGAACCTTTATAAAAAGTATGATAACAAAAAGATGAAGTTTGATAGACCAATTTGTTTATTTGGACAAAGTGATAAATGAATCAAATTAAAGGTGTTATAATGTATATAACGTTCACATTGATCACAATATCTAAAATTTGAGTCTCAATACTGATTATTAAGACATGAAAAATGATTGGGGATTATGAGTGAGTATAATGAGGGAAAAAGTGTAATTATTACATTATAATGTGAAAATCCATTTTGTCGCACATGCATTATGATGCACGGATTTGACTCATGTGGAACTTAGTGCTTCAATTGTGTGTCTTTATTTAATGTACTTGACAAGCATGCATTATGATGCATGAATTTAACTAATTTGGAACTTAGTGCTTCAGTTGTGTGTCTCTATTTCATAATGTGTCTCTATTTCAGAATGTGTCACTATAATTGAAAATGTGCTTATGCTTAATGCAGATATGGGCTTGTGCTTAATGCATTTGGAAATGTGCTTGTGCATAATTCAGATTGTGTGCTTAATTCAGATATGTGCTTAGCACATATATGTTCTTAATGAAATTGAAAATGCACCAACCAAATGGTGTGGTGCTGGTGTTAGATTGCAACCTGGGAAGTTATTGTTGTTGTTTACAAATACGAGAGTTTTCACAAACCTAGGAGTGTCACAATCATCATCTTGATGTTCATGCTTCAATTTAGATATGTGTCATGTAATGATTTCTACTAAAATCTGATTTGGATCGGTATTTTTGTTCATGGGAAGTTAGAACTCTGTTGGTTAGTAATCAAAATTTATATATATATTTTCTACAAATGTAGTAGAATGTTGCATGGAAATACAATTTCGCTCTTAGTGGATATATGTTGGTTATCTACATATTTGCTAAAAATTTAGTAGCATGTTGTTGTGGTGTAATCAGTAGTTATATACAGATTTTCTACAAATTTAGTAGCATGTTTCTTGTGTATCCAAAATTGAATTCAATTCTGAAATGAATGGACTTGTGGTTGGATTTAGTTTAGTTCAACTTGGGATCGATTCTTGATATCTTGGTACAATATGCATGGTTGGTTTGTGTTAATTTAATAGCATTCAATGCAAATGATCAATTCAATAGCTTCATATCTTGATATGTCATGATGTACCTCATGATCATGACCAGTTCTATTCAGCTCATTAGTCTGTTCAAGCAATGATGCTACAATTAAAACTCATAGGTATGTTTTCAGTCATTTAGATGCTAAAAAGTTGTGTTGATTTCCATGAACATACATAAGTTCAGATCCTTGTTTCTAATCAAGAAGAGTTTTATAAGTTGTATTTTCTCCAATTCTCACATTGATGTCCGTCAGAACCACAGTGTAACAATTTACACAACCACGGTTCAGTGCTTCGGCTATAACTTGGGTTACTCAGAATAGTAGACCCCCAATTTTGATTAAATAGAGTAAAAGGGGTCATGTTGGGTTACTGATTTAGGAATTTAATCAGTTTTGGAATGAGTTGGGATCATTGGATGAGTCGTTGAATCTGTTACCATTCAGGGATGAATTGGAATTTACTAACCCACTTCTTGACACATTTAACTGAATCAATCAAGACATTTACCAAGACATTTATCAACTTAAAGCATACATGAAAACCATGACTCAACTAAATGTTTACATTATGTTTTTCTCAACTGAGTTTAAATACATGCATTTCTCAATTTCCATACATAGAAACCAGTTCATTCAATTTGCACAACCACAAAAACACATCAATGAGAAGGGATAGTGATATTCATTCAGAAACCAGTACAACATTTTAGAACATTGCATTCTCTATAAGGTTGTTGAAATCACACCAACTTTTAACATGATCCTACATACAGAAAAAGAAAAAAGACCTAAGATGCCACTAATAAAGCCACACAATGCCTATATTTAGTCACAACTCTTTCCTCCCTAATCTGAGACAACTTCATTCCTTCTTCAAGCCTCTTCATCTTTATAATACATTATGTAGGAATGTTTAGAGGCTCATCAGTCTATTGGAGGAACCTACAATATTTAGTTCCATGTACACAACAAAAACAAAACAATAAGATTTAAATATTAACTTTCTTGATTCAAGAGACCATCCAATGTTTGAAAATAACCTTTTTGTTGAAATTGGAACAACGTAGGAATTTCAGTCATAGTTTTTCTCAGACTAAACTGTCTTAATTTCAAGGAACTGGCCACATTAGCAAAGTTTTCTACTACTTCCGCTCCCATTGAATGGTGTCGAACAGGTATCTCTAGGGTTGCTTCCACCACAATTGATTGATTTCATCATTTCAATGAGTGGGGGTGGTTGCAGAATGAAGGAGAAAGAGAAAGAACACCTCACCATAGTACCAATGTGGATTGATAAAGGACCAGATAGAGGATGAATACCTAAAATGATTGGAAAATAGGGTAAATATGTTGGTAACTCGCAACACCAGGCTGTTGGAGTCTGGCTAGTTGTTGGGATAGTTGTGGATTATGGTGGCTGATGGTAGGTAAGTTGCTAGACTCTTTGTTGCTCGCTGGTTGCTGATTATAGGAAGCAGATAGCTTATTTGGTGCTCGCTGGTTGCTTATGGTGGCAAGCTCATAGGATCTTTGTTGTTGTAAAAGGAACAAAAAAATAGGACATATGAAGGAAGGGGGAAGGAGGGCGGGTGAAGGAAGGAGGAAGGAGGGAGGGTGGACGAAGGAGAAAGGAGAGTGGGCAGGCATCCATCGTCATCTCTCCCTAGTAGTTAGCAACATCAGATGTGAGAAAAATAGAGGCTTAATTGAACCGCAGTCCGTCATTAAAAAAAATTTGCGGTGCCGGGAAAGCAACCACCACCAATCGGGGGTGGGGGAGCAGTCAGAGTCTTGTTTATGGAAATGTGGTGTGGGAGAGAGAGAGTGAGAGAATTGGGAGAGAGAGAAGGACACGAGTTGCGGGAAATAAGAGTATTGTGGTGGGGGAGAGAGATCGGTTGGGTGGGGTCAACGTACAATATGTGACCTGAGTTGGCGGGTTTTCTCCCAGTCATTGATCCAATTTTGGGCAGATCCAAGGACAAAAGAGTTGATTGTATTCTAGCCCCAATACACTTAAGTGTATCCTAGCCTAACTCTTTATATATATATATATATATATATATATATATATATATATATATATATATATATATATATATATATATATATATATATATATATATATATTCAGTACCACATGGGTAACTCGTGTTAGCCATGTATCTATTTTATAATAGGAAGAAAAATAATTGTAATGAGATGATCAAATTGTAATAGAATGGCTTGTTTAGAAAATACAATGTGAAATTTTTACTCTCCCTCTAAATGAGTTAAAATAGTATTAATGACAAAACAATAAACAATTACACTACATTACAAAACAAATTTTCTATTACAATTTTGGTCATATCATTACAAATATGTTCCTTCCTATTAAAAAATAAATCCATGTGTAACTAACATTAGTTACCTGCACAAGTAGTGAATAAATGGCAATATATATATATATATATAGAGAGAGAGAGAGACAGAGACAGAGAGAGAGAGAAGTTTGAATACACTTGAGTTACCAGAGACACTATACACGTCAATACTTTTCCATCATTAAGCAATTATTTTGAAAATTTAAGCCATTGATCTTCTTATATATCTTAAGAACATACTAGAAAATAAATTTGAGCTCATTTATACATTTAGAGGTCATGCATCTAAAGGAGGAAAAAAATCAAACATTTCAAATTATTTATGTGTGTCGGTCTTGTTGTTCTTGGATGAGTGACTTACACTCATCCAAATGGGCTCAAATTTTCATGGGGCCTATTACTGATATAAAAATGAGATCACTGGATTAGATTTTACAAAAATATGGTCTAGATAGGAAAACACCATTGAGGTGTACGGTGTAATCTTTACACTCGAGTGTATTCTATCCTGACTATATATATGAGTAAATCTGGAATACACTTGAGTGTACCGGAGATGCTATACACCTCAATCAGTTTCCATCATGAAGCAATTATCTTGGAAATATAAACTCTTGATATTCTTAAATATCATAAGAACATACTAGATAGAAAATTTCAGCTCATTCAGACACTTATAGGTCATGCATCTAAAGGAGGAAAAATTCATGCATTTCAAATTACTTTTATGCGTCTATTTTTTTTCCTTAGATGAGTGTCTTACACTCATCCAATTGACTAAAATTTTGTATGTGGCATGTTATTATTGTAACTATGAAGATCAATGGACTATATTTTGTAAAAACAAGGTCTAGATATGAAAACACCATTGGGGTGTACAACGTGATTTGTACACTCGAGTCTATTCTAGCCTGAATCTATATATATGAGTAAAGCTGGAATACACTCGAGTGTAGTGGAGATGTATACACCTCAATCATTTTCCATCATGAAGCAATTATTTTGGAAATCTAAACCACTGATATTTTTAAATATCTTAAGAACATACTAGACAACAAATTTCAGCTCATTCAGACACTTATAGGTCATGCATCTAAAGGAGGCAAAAATCATGCATTTTAAATTACTTTTGTGCGTCTATTTTTTTGTCCTTGGATGAGTGACTTACACTCATCCAAATGAGCTCGAATTTTGTATGTTCCTATTATTTTTGTAACTATAAAGATTAATGAATTAGATTTTTGTAAAAACAAGGTCTAGATATGCAAACACCATTGGGGTGTACGGCATTATTTGTACACTCGAGTGTATTCTAGCCTAACACTATATATATGAGTATAGCTAGAATACACTCAAGTGTACCCTAGATGTTATACACCTCAATCATTTTCCATCATGAAGAAATTATTTTGGAAATCTAAACTGCTAATCTTCTTAAATATCTTAAGAACATACCATATCATAAATTTGAACTCATTTGGAAACTTATAGGTCATTCATCTAAAGGAGGAAAAAATCATGCATTTTAAATGTTATATATATATGTATATATATATGTATATATATATATATATGTATATATATATACATACATATATATGTATATACATATATACATATATATATGTGTGTATAGCTATATTGTGAAGGTGTATATATATATATATATATATATATATATATAGAGAGAGAGAGAGAGAGAGAGAGTCATGCTAGAATACACTTGAGTATATTCAGAGCAGAATACACTCAAGTAGTTTTTCGTGATGCAATATTTTTTTTCAAAAATCTAATCCATTGATCTTCTTAAACATCTTGTGAATAGCTCATACAAAAAATTTGAGCACATTTGGACATTTATAGGTCATGTTATAAAGACTGCAAAAATTATGCATTTCAAATTAGTTGTGTATGTCAATTTTTTTGCCCTTGGATGAGTGACTTACACTCATCCAAATGGGCTTAAAATGTATATGTAGCCTAGTTATATGACAGTGAAGATCAATGGTTTACATTTTGCAAAAAATAGTCTTGATATGCAAACACATTTGAGTGTATTCGTGTGATCTGTACACTTGAGTGTATTCTAGCCTGACTCTGTGTGTGTGTGTATATATATATATATATATATATATATATATATATATACATACATATATATAGAGAGAGAGAGAGAGATAGAGGCGTGCACACACACACAAATACACACACACATATTTATATATATACACACACATTTTTATATATATGTATATATGTGTATATATATGTGTGTGGATCTATATATATATATATATATATATACATATATATATATATGCATCTTTATTTATATGATAGACTTTCACACACTTACATTTAGATGTACACCTTTTGAATATTTATAGTTATGCATAAGTAATTAATATATCTACATATACCGATTTCACTCACTTGTACATTTATGTGTACACACACTCTCTCTCTCTCTCTATCTTTCTCTCAGACAAAACTATACACCTCATATAATAACCTGCATGTACACACCGATTCAACAAACATGTGTAAATTTATGTATGCACTTGTTTCTCTGTCACACACATGCAAATAAATATGTTTACATATTGATATATATAATTGAACAATCCACATTTCACATGTATAGTTTTCTTAAGCTCAATATATCATTTCATGATTATATATAATTATTTTGTTATAAGAATTTGAAACCCACATATACTCTATATGGTACCCTCTCTGTCCCTACGTTGCATATACTCTATGTAGTACCCTCTCCGCCCCCACATCACTTACTGCTTTGTTGAACAATGATCTTGATATCCTTGTCAAGACATTACTATATGACTTTGTAATCTGATCCCTATTTCAATGCAAGCTCAAAATGTCTCATGTACAACCAGCTCTCATTCCCAACTTTCATCTTAAGGGTGGCTTCATCTCATGTTAGTGTATATATCCCTCTCCACATGTCTGACAAAAAGGACTCAAGATTATGTTGTCTCATTCCCATGTGAGCCCAACACTTGGTAGAGGTAAACTAGTTCTAATACCATATCTAATGCCTAGGCCCACATCTCAAGTCTCTAGATGAGTTTTAGTAATGATGATTGGCTCCATAGATCAACACTGGCCTCTGTTGCACACATTTTCTTTGTGATAGGTCACCCATCCTAGTACTTCTTTGGATTGAACATGCTTAACTACGAATAACATATTGATGAGCTATCTAAAAAAGAGACACACCTTATTTATATGGCTATTCCAATTATTATTTTTAAAATTATTTTATATGATGCCTCAAATGTTAGAATGATACATTATCTTGGGTTGATGCCACCCATTGTAACATCATGGTCGCTTGCCCAAGTTAAAACTCCTTACTTAGGACTACTTGTAAAAAACAAACTTCTTTGGGAATCTGTTACTAAAATCATTTTTAATAATAAAATAGTATATTATGATTGATTTAAAAGATTTTATCTATTGTAAATATAAATGCGGTCCTTTTTGTCAAATTTTATAAAATGGTGATTTTGTGGGTAAACACACAAGCAGGTAGCTAGGTTTCAAGCAAAAGATGCTTATGGAGACAAGAATCTAGCTTGATGAAAAGCAATATGCTTATGGAGGCAAGTAGGTAGCTTGTGCAAGTATGTTACTTGGTAAAGAAAGTAGGTGAGTGTCGTGATCCTCTCTTTGACACTTAGCACATCCTAATTTTTGACACATATCCTACCATGTTTCAACTATCCATTGATAGATATCTTGATTTGACATGTATGGTTCCATGTGTCAATGAACCTTTAATAACTATCTTGGGATGACACATATGCTTCCACATGTCATATAGAAACCCTTTAGATGTCACCTAACCATAAATGTGTAACCTAACTAATAAAAATCCATCTAAAGATAACACCTTGCATCCATGTGTCATCTACACATTGATTGCATATAGGACCATGCTACCCTCCATTATTTCTATAAAAGGAGCCCTCATCAACCCCACAATTATAACCAACTTCTCTCCTCTTCATCCCAAAGAAAAGTTGGACGTCCCTTCTTTATCCTTTCCACTCTTCTCCAACAAAAACCTCACATCTCTATGTAGATTAGTAAGCACTCTCTCTTTCTAAATGCAACCACCTCCCAACAAACCCTCTCTCTATAGAATCCTACTACCTCCCTGCTCCATCATAGTAATAGAAGCCCAATACTATATGTTCCAAAAATATCATGAAGCTTTAAGCCATACCTCTTCTACTCTAGTGATAGAAACATTAGAAGTTGTTCTTGTTGGGAACAAGAATCTAGGTGATGGCAAATGTGACATAATGTTGCCCAAACATATCAAGACTGGATGTATTTATTGATGCTATGCATTTCTGGTGGAATTATGTATCAAGTACATATAAAGGTATGGTTTTGTATTTTTTCACCTATTGATATAATCTCTTAGATCACCATTAATGAAAAGTAGAGTTTAGTATGATTTAGTATGGTCTTCACTCCTTACAGTAGTCTCTTATGTAAGCATCAATGGAAAGTATGATTTAATATGGACTTCACTTCTTGACTTAACAACTTGAATCACCACTAATGAAAAGTTGGGTTTTGTTTAGTATGGTATCCAATTATTATCATGATCTATGATATCAACATAAACGAATGGCATGATGGCATGGTGTGGCATATGCTTTATATAAAATGAATAAATGATATAATATATACAACTATTTTATTAATAAACTAGATATGGATATTATGGATTTCCTTTCACTACTCTAAGATCTTACATATATTAGTCCCTATCATCCTTCAAGATTGAGTTAAGAATGTATATGATAATTAAGCATGCCTTAGAGCATTCTAAGTCTATTCTCTTTTGATTTCCTTTTCTATTATTTGACTCATGTGATATTTTGTGGGAAGTGGAATTCCATCAGACATTTCTAAGGAGACTAGGAGCCTGCTTCACTAATGCTTGTAGCCAGTAAAGAGGAAAGGCTATTTAATTGGTTATGTGTTCATACGAGGGGAGTCCCTTACCTCTTACATGCTCCTGGCCATAGACTTGTCTGATTCAAAAACCACAATCCCACAAGTTTACATTTTAGGTGTCATTGTGAAATACTCAACTAGTGATCATTTATTGTTGCCTCTTGACATCATCAAACTTTGACTAACTAGCATTTTGAGTTACATATCTTTGATGATGCCCTTTTGATTTTAAAACTCATATTGGGATATGTGTTGGTAATAGATTCGACATGTCTTGATTAGGGATTGATACATTTGGGATCCAGATCTAAGTCATTTGGAGTCAGGTATGGATGAGTATAATGTTCTACCATACTCAGGCCCACACTTGGGTTGGTCATGTAGAGTCAGGCATGATCATGTTAGTAATGGGGAATAATCTCCTGCGAAGATTAATAATGCTAACTAATGATACTCCAAGTGGAACTTTTTACAAGGAGCACCCTCTTTCGGTCTTAGAAAGGCAACCAGTGGCTGCATATGGTAATTTGATTCCTTGTGCAGAGCATGCCGTGTGCACGAGTGGATGGGGGTATGCCAGGGTACTTACAGGTGTTTTGGTAACCCTAATGGACTAAAGTCTTGGCTAAGCAAGTTTTTATGGTTGTAGGCTAATTGCCCAAGGTGAATTGATGCTTTCTCTGAGAGTTATAGTTAAAATTGTTTATGGAATCAGGTCTCCCACTTCACAAACATTATTTGAGAAATACCTATTTATGCTCCTCAGTATTGGTCTAACATTTTGATAGAGTTGTCATCAGATTATATAATTTATGAATATCTCCACATATACATTCTATACACATCATGTCAAAATACCAATATTCCCAGTATATGGTCTTCACACTGGTATGGACTTTTGAAACTTTAGTTATCCGAGTAATATATTAATAATGTAATTATCTTAATAACGTCTTGCTGCTAATCTCTATTTTCCATACTTAGACTTTTGTCAAACCCATACTCTCTCACTTGGGTTGTGACATATTCTTCCATATTCTATTATTTATAGGACTTTTCCTTATGGTAGTCTCATCTTGAAAAGATCATGAAGGACGTCAAGAACCAAGACGGATCAAGCTTAATTTTAAACTCATGTTTCATTTTTTATTTCATGTAGGAGATAATGTTGAAAATACGTTATGTTAGAGTGTAATATTTTAAAATGAAATATTATTTATCTTACTCTTGTGCTTTGATTCTAGGTGCCATATTAACGGCTCAGATTCAACTTCTTGATTTTCAAAGCAAGAAAATTAGGTGGTTGAATCAGGGATGTTACATAGATGGTATCAGAGCAACAATATGAGACCCTACACAAGGAATATTGTTAAAATAAAAATGTATCCAAAACATATTTAGTATAACATTAGTAGAAAAGACGATCATAAGTCATAACCAATATATTACAATTTTCGAGGACAAAAATTCTTTGATGGGGTGGTATGTATAACATATTGGTCTCCCACCCAAGTTAAAACTCCTTACTTAGGGATACTTGTAAAAAACATTCTTTGGAAATTTGTTAGTAAAATCATTTTTAATATTAAAATAATCTATTATCACTGATTGAAAAGATTTATCTATTGTAACTATAACGGTCCTTTTGGTCAATTTTTGTAAAATGAAAATTTTGTGGGTAAACACACAAGTAGGTAGCTGGGTAGCAAGCAAGATGCTTATGGAGACAAGCATGAATCTTGATGAAAGCAATATTCTTATGGAGGCAAGCAGGTAGCTTGTGCAAGTATGCTAGTTGGTGAAGCAAGTAGGTGAGTGTCATGCTCCTCTCTTGGACACCTTGCAAATCCTAATTTTTGACACATGTCCTTCCATGTGTCAACTATCCTTTGATAGATATCTTGATTTCACATGTATGGTTCCATGTGTCAACCAACCTTTGATAGATATATTGAGATGACACATATGATTCCATGTGTCATCTAGAAACCCTTGAGATAACACCTAACTGTACATGTGTAACCTAAATAATAAATATCCATCTAAAGATGACACCTTGCACCCATGTGTCATATACACATTGATTTCATATATGACCATGCTACCCTCCAGCATTCCTATAAAAGGAGCCTTCATCCACCCCACCATTATCACAAAATTCTCTCCTCTTCACCCCAAAGCAAAGGTGGGCGTCCCTTCCTTTTCCTTTCCCATCTCCTCCACCAAAAACCTCACATCTCTCTCTAGATTAGAAAATCACTCTCTCTTTCTCTATGATTGAATGGAACCACCTCCCAACAAACCCTCTCTCTATAGAAATGTACTACCTCCCTCCATCATAGTAAGAGAATCCCAATACTATATATTCCAAAAATATTATGAAGCTTTAAGACATCCCTCTTCTACTCTAATGAGAGAAACCTTAGAAGTTGTTCTAGCTAGGAACAAGGATCTAGGTGATGGAAAATGTGACAGATTGCTACTGAATCATATCAAGATTCAATGTATTTAATGATTCTGTGGACTTCTTGTGGAATTATGTATCAATTACATATGGAGGTATTGTTTTGTATGTTTTCACCTCTTGACATAATCTCTTAGATCACCATTAATGAAAAGTAGAGTTCAATATGATTTAGTATGGTCCTCACTCCTTATAATAGTCTCTTATGTAAGCGTCATTAGAAAGTATGATTTAGTATGGATTTCACTTCTTGACTTAACAACTTGTATTTCCAATAATGAAAAGTATGGTTTAACATTGTGTCGTATGGTATTCAATTCTTATCATGATCTATGATATCAACATAAATGAATAGCATGATGGCATGGTTTGGCACATGCTTTATAAAGAATGAATAAATGATATAATATATACAACTATTTTATTAATAAGCTAGAGATGAATATTATGGATTGCCTTCCACTACCCTAAGATCTTACATATATTAGTCCCTATCACCCTTTAAGATTGATTTAAGACTCTAGATGATAATTAAGCATGACTTTGAGTATTATAGGTCTATTCTCTTGTTATTTCCTTTTCTATTATTTCTTTCTATTATTCGAGTCATGTGATATTATTGGAAAGTAAAATTCCATCATATATTTATAAGGTGACTAGGAGCTTATTTCATTGATGCCGATATCTAGTCAAGATGAAAGGATATTTAATTGGTTCCATGTTCCCATGGGTAAACTCCCTAACCTCTTGTGAGTTCCTTGCCATAGACTTATTTGATTCAAAAACCACAATCCCACAAGTTTACATTTTAGGTGTCATAGTGAAATACTCAACTAGTGATCATTTATGGCTACCTCTTAACCTCATTAAACTTTGACTAACTAGCATCTTGAGTTATATATCTTTTATGATGTCCTTTTGATTTTAAAAGTCATATTGGGAGATGTGCTGGTAATAGAGTCAACATGTCTTGACTGGGGATTGATACTGGGATCTAGATCTAAGTCCTTTAGAGTTAGGGATGGATGAGTATAATGATCTACCATACTCAGGACTACACTTGGGTTGCTCATGTAGAGTCAAGCATGATCATGTTAGTAATGGGGAATAATTTCCTACAAAGATTAAGCATGCTAACTAATCATACTCCAAGTGGCACTTTATGCAACGAGCACCCTCTTCTAGTCTTAGAAAGGTGACCGATGGCTACATGTGGTAATATGATTCATTGCATAGATAATACGATGTGCACCGGTGGTTGGGGGTGTGCCAGGGTACTTACAGGTGTTTTGGTAACCCTAATGGACTGAAGTCTTGGATAAGCAAGGTTTTGTAGTTGCAGGCCAGTTGCCTAATGTGAATTGACACCTTCTCTGGGAGTTGTAGTTAAACTCATTTATGTAATAAGGTCTCCCACTTTGTAAACACTATATGATAAATACCTATCTATGCTCCTCAGTACTGGTCTAACATTTTTATAGAGTTGTCATCTAATTAAATACTTTATAAACATCACCACATACACATTCTTTATGCATCGTGTTAAAATACCAATATTGTCAGTATAGGGTCTTCACACTGGTATGACTTTTCATACTTTAGTTATATGAGTAATACATTAAGAATATAATTATGTTAATAGTGTCTTGATGCTAATCTCTATTTTCCATACTTATACATTTGTCTAACCCATACTCTCCCACTTGGTCTGCGACATATTCTTCCATGTTGCAAATCATATTATTCATAGGACCTTTCCTCGTAGAAGACTCATTTGAAAAGATCCCAAAGGGAGTCAAGAACCAAAGATAGATGAAGCTTAATTTTAAACTCATGTATCATTTTTTATTTGATGTAGGAGATAATGTTAAAAATACATTTTGTAAGGATGTAATAGTTTAAAATGAAATATTGTTGGATAAATTGGGCATTATGATAAATCCCTTTGTTTCGATGATGACAAACATTTCATTCTTATTAATATAACGAGCTACTTGAGTGTGCAGGATGACAAAGCAACAAGGGAAAATCCACAAGCTTACATATTTATATTTTCATGCAATGTAATCACTGTTGTAAAAACTTGTACAAAAATATAATGTACAAGTACTTAGAATTGCATGTAAATCAAGCGTTAGATTTTTCCTAGCCAAACACCACAGTTAGACAAGTCATCCCATTCAAATAAGATCACATAAGCACACTCATACATATAATTAGTGCCTAAATTGAAACATTGAAACATGATCAATCTCGGTCGACAAACTCCTCGACCGAGACACTCTCGGTCGACAAACTCCTCGACCGAGAAAGATCCAAAGTAGCCGTTAGACACAACAGACAAGTTAGTTGGCAGTTGGAGAAAGATGTTGCAAATCACTTGTTCCAGAGTGCCTGTCGGTCGACAAATGTTCGACCGAGTAGGTGTCTCGGTCGACCATTCCTCGACCGAGATTGTCTCTGACAGCAGCTGTAGAATTAATTAATTAGTCGTTGTTAAAGCAACAACTTTGTACCTAACGGCTAGTTAAGCACTTAGAAACCCCTAGAAGTTGTCTGGAACGTCCTTAAGCATCTTTAGGCCATTCCTATAAATAGGACAAGCCATAGGACACTCAAACTGACTTGTTTACACTTGTTACACTTGAGAAACCTTTGAGCATACTTTGTGCAATCTGTTTGTGAGCAATTTGAGCATTGTGACAATTGGCCATTTCATTCCATAGCTCATAATTCGTGTCCTATATGCTAGTATCTCCTACCCACTGCAATCACAAGTTCACATACTTGGTTAGGAGATCTATACGCTTGATCTAGGCAAATCAAGCCTTGGGCTATAAAGGATAAGTTGTAATTTCCTTTTTCTTTCTTGTTCCCTATTATTGTTTGTACTCTCCTTGCTACTCCTAGGTTGGAGGCTACGGATTGGAGAGGGTGAAGATCTTCTTGGCGAAGAAGGAGACTTTGAGCTACTTCAGAAGGCTGGTGCAACGGGAGGTTACTTCTAGAGAGGAAGGCTACTTCAAGGGGGAGCTTGGAGTTACTTCAAAGAAGGCTACCTCAAAGTTGGTGCACCTACTTCAAGTGAAGGCTGTTCAAAGGGTGTAAAGGAAAGTATTGTATTTTGTATAAATCCTCGAGAGGTAATAAAATAAATACTTTCAAATCTCGGTTGGGTAAGCAACCAGGTAGTGGACTGACAACTATAGTATTTGCTATAGTTGGAACCACTCTAAACACCTGTCTCTTTCTTCCAATTTCAATTGTGGTTGTTTGAATTCAATAAATTGTTAAAATAATTCAAAAACTCTATTCACCCCCCTCTAGTAGTTTTTCAATTGGTATCAGAGTAGGCTTCAAGGAACCCTAACAAGGTCTTGAATAATGGGTGACAGGGTGCTCAACAACCTTAATCTTGAAGGGACATTTGTTGCTAGACCTCCAATGTTTGATGGAACAAACTACACATATTGGAAGAGAAGGATGCAGTTATACTTTCAAGGCATAAGTTGGGATCTATGGAGAATGGTGTCAACCCCTTATGAGCTACCTCAAATGGAATATGTAGCTTGGGACACCAATACGGTAAAATCGGCTCAAATGAATGCAAAGGCTGTAAGTATTCTTTATTGTTCAATTTTAGTAGGAGAATTTAATAGAATATCAAACTGTGAAACAGCCTATGAAATATGGCATAGACTTTCTATAACTTATGAAGGGACAGTTCAAGTGAAGAATTCCAAAGTTAGTATGCTTACACAAAAGTTTGAACATTTTTGTATGGATCAAAATGAATCTATTAGTGAAATGTATGCAAAATTCTCTTCTATTGTAAATGTTTTAAATGCCTTAGATAAAGTTGTTCTTGAGGAAGATCAGGTATCAAAGATTCTTAGATCACTTCCTCCCAAATACAAGCCCAAAGTGACGGCCATTGAAGAAGCAAATGACCTCACCCGACTAAAGATGGAACAACTCATTGGCAACCTAGAAGCTCATGAGGCAACGTTAGAAGAGGAAGAAAGAAGAGAACATGAACGTCAACAAGGCAAAAAGAAGGACATTGCGTTCAAAGCATCAACCAAGGACACTCATGACACAAGTGAAGATGATAGTGAAGAAGAAACTCTCATTGTAAATGGTAAGCAATATAAAAGTTTTAAAACTAATAAAACTTCTAGTGTTTCTTCTTCTAGGTGCTTTGAATGTGGCAAAAAGGGACACATGAAAGGTGATTGTCCAAAACTCAAGAAAGGGAAGAAATCATCTCACAAAAAGAAAGAAAGAGCATATAAAGCTGCATGGGATGATTCAAGTGATGATAGTGATGATGGAAAAGAAGAAGTGGAATGCCTCATTGCTACAACAAATGAAGACGAAGAAGAGGTAAGTCTTTATGATCTACCAAAAGAAGATCTAATTGCTAGTCTTCAAGATACTCATGAGAAATATATTGAGTGCAAGAAGAAACTTAAGAAATCAAATAAAGTAAATGATGATTTAAATGTTAAACTTCTTGCTCTTGTATCCGAAAATGAAAATCTCAAAAAGGAAAATGAAGATTATGATCTTAAGTTAAAATCGGTAGAAGCTAATTGCAATCTTCTTTCCTTAGAAAAGTTAAACTTGCAAACTCAAGTGAATGATCTTCAGAAACAACCTGTTCTATGTTCACATTTAGATTATGATGAGGTTGTCAAAGAAAGAAACTCTCTACTATCTGATTTAGATCAAGAAAAGAAAGATATAAACAAGAAGATGAATGATATTGCTAAGTTACAAAGAAATGTAAATGAGTTAAGAGGAAATGACATGCTTGAAAATATTCTGAAAATTTCCTCTAGTTATAATGGAAGAAAAGGATTAGGATATGATCAAAGGAGAAATAAACCCAAAAGAGTTAAAGCATCCAAGACTAAGATTATGTTTGTACCTAGGAACACAATTCATAAGAAGAGAAATGAAGTTGACTCTATTAGCTGTCATTATTGCATGCGTCTTGGACATTATTCATTTTCATGCCCATATAAGAAAAAGAATGATGAGTTATCTTGGATTCCTAAAACTTAGTAGCTTAAAATTAACTAGTTGAGATTTGACCTAAATTGATTCTTGATATCATAATGTCTTATCTCAACACAATCGAGCTCTAGTGTGCATAATCTCTTTTGCTTGAAATTGATTAAGAATTCTGAACATATTCCAGAAACTTGGTCGGTCGAGAATCTGTCGACCGAGTGAACATCCGGTTGAGAAATTGTCGACCGAGCATGTCACTGATTTTCAGACTGCTGAAAAAAAATTGCTGAATTGTTTTGAAATTGATCAAAATTGCTATCTATTTGACTGTACAATAAAGTATAAATCATGGACATCATCCTTGAAAGTTTATATGAGATTAATTTGGTTGATTTAAGTCAAAAACTAAAATTATTCTTAGTTTAAAGGAAATTTTTGTTATATGCTTTTATTGTTCTATGATTACATAGGCAAGAAAAATGATTCATTAGTGATATATATCTTAGAAATGCTTGCAAAGAGCACAATGTTATAAAAATTTTCAATTGGTATCTTTAAAAGATTTGAAATATTCATCGTGCTTTCATGTTTTTATTGAATATCACTTAAACATGCATCAAAAATTGTTATGAATGCTTAATTGGAAATCTGCAATTCATGCCTCTTGGTTGAAATATAATTTGACCAAGGGGCGCTATGGTCGTAGTCAAGGGCGACCTAAAATAAGCTTTGACAAAATGCTTATTTGGACATCATTTTATTGTACTTAATCTTAGTATATTTTTGATAAAGGACAAAATCAAAATTTAAAATTATTTATGACCTTAGAAGCCTTAAATTGCTTTAAATTGTAAGATTAAGGGGGAGCTCATAAAAACAAATTTGACTAAGAAGCTTACAAAAATACTATAAACATCATTTGGAGCTTGTTACGACTTTAGTACTTTTTATGAAGAAATCTATGAAAATGATATATATTGTACTTAAAGGAACTCTCTAAACAAATCAGGGCTTAACATCCCTTGCATTTGGTTGGAGACATTTTTATGTACTCTAAGATTAAAGGAATCTCATTTAATTTAGGGCTTAATATCCCTTGATAGATGGGAAATCAATATAAGTTCATCATAAGCTTAAGGGAATCTCATATCATTTCAAGGCTTAACATCCTTTGCAAATGATTGAGAAAAAAATTGTGGATAAATTAGACAAAAATGATATTAAATCCATGTTCCTAATAGATATCTATTTAAGGGGGAGCATAATATAAAATTAAGGGGGAGAAGAAAAATAAAATATTCAAACTGGATATCTTTTTGTAATGACAAAGGGGGAGAAAGAATATAAAATCTAAAATATAAATGAGTAATGAGTTTCATCTTGATGGCCAACACTCACTTGCAAAACTAGAATGGCTACAAAAGGTAATCTTCAGGTATGAAACTCACATGCTTTATATTTCCTTATTTCATATTTAGGAAATGTTTGTCATCTTCAAAAAGGGGGAGATTGTTGGATAAATTGGGCATTATGATAAATCCCTTTGTTTCGATGATGAAAAACATTTCATTCTTATTAATCTAACGAGCTACTTGAGTGTGCAGGATGACAAAGCAACAAGGGAAAATCCACAAGCTTACATATTTATATTTTTATGCAATGTAATCACTGTTGTAAAAACTTGTACAAAAATATAATGTACAAGTACTTAGAATTGCATGTAAATCAAGCATTAGATTTTTCCTAGCCAAACACCACAGTTAGACAAGTCATCCCATTCAAATAAGATCACATAAGCACACTCATACATATAATTAGTGCCTAAATTGAAACATTGAAACAGGATCAATCTCGGTCGACAAACTCCTCGACCGAGACACTCTCGGTCGACAAACTCCTCGACCGAGAAAGATCCAAAGTAGCCGTTAGACACAACAGACAAGTTAGTTGGTAGTTGGAGAAAGACGTTGCAAATCACTTGTTCCAGAGTGCCTGTCGGTCGACAAATGTTCGATCGAGTAGGTGTCTCGGTCGACCATTCCTCGACCGAGATTGTCTCTGACAGCAAGTGCAGAATTAATTAATTAGCCGTTGTTAAAGCAACAACTTTATACCTAACGGCTAGTTAAGCACTTAGCAACCCCTAGAAGTTGTCTAGAACGTCCTTAAGCATCTTTAGGCCATTCCTATAAATAGGACAAGCCATAGGACACTCAAACTGACTTGTTTACACTTGTTACACTTGAGAAACCTTTGAGCATACTTTGTGCAATCTGTTTGTGAGCAATTTGAGCATTGTGACAATTGGCCATTTCATTCCTTAGCTCATAATTCGTGTCCTATAGGATAGTATCTCCTACCCAGTGCAATCACAAGTTCACATACTTAGTTAGGAGATCTATACGCTTGATCTAGGAAAATCAAGCCTTGGGCTATAAAGGATAAGTTGTAATTTCCTTTTTCTTTCTTGTTCCCTATTATTGTTTGTACTCTCCTTGCTACTCCTAGGTTGGAGGCTGCGGATTGGAGAGGGTGAAGATCTTCTTGGAGAAGAAGGAGACTTTGAGCTACTTCAGAAGGTTGGTGCAACGGGAGGTTACTTCTAGAGAGGAAGGCTACTTCAAGGGGGAGCTTGGAGTTACTTCAAAGAAGGCTACCTCAAAGTTGGTGCACCTACTTCAAGTGAAGGCTGTTCAAAGGGTGTAAAGGAAAGTATTGTATTTTGTATAAATCCTCGAGAGGTAATAAAATAAATACTTTCAAATCCCGGTTGGGTAAGCAACCGGGTAGTGGACTGACAACTATAGTATTTGCTATAGTTGGAACCACTCTAAACACCTGTCTCTTTCTTCCAATTTCAATTGTGGTTGTTTGAATTCAATAAATTATTAAAATAATTCAAAAACTCTATTCACCCCCCCCCTCTAGTAGTTTTTCAAATATAACTTATCGCACTCTTGTGCTTTGATTCTTGGTGCCATATTAACGACTTAGATTCAGCTGCTTTATTTTTAAAGGATGAAAATCAAGTGGTTGAATCAGGGACTTACACCCATCCCCTTATTTTTGTGCTCATCTCCCTTTCCATCCCTCTGTCCCATCCATTCCATGTCGTCCCATCCATAGTGGGAGCAAGTGCTCCCCTCTCTTTTCTTTAGAGGTGATAAGCCAATTTATTCCTATGTAAGGGTGGGGAAATGGGGCGTGGGATGTAGAGGAAGGGTTGAGCATTACATAGACAAGGGGATGCCTTGGAGGAAGGTGGTGGTGATTGTTGTAGTTTGGCTATTTGTTATTTGTAGATATATATTTTTGTACCATGGGAAAATCTCTACACTTGTTGCATGTGGTTGTTATAACTATTATCTCCCTCATTCTTAATCTTTGACCTCTCTCTGCTTCTCTAAAACCAATTACTTTATTTTGCAAAAAAAGGATGAAGAGGGAAAGGGGTGTGACCATAGTCGTGTTGCCTTGTGAGGAAGGACAATGACTAAGAAGAAATGGAGTGAGTAAACCCACAATATATTTGTAGCATTCTCAAAATGAAAAATTATATTGAAAAAAAATCATATTTAACCCACATGTAAAGTGTAAAGATGTGGTTTGGGGTCCACAGATTGACATGAATGCAATGAAGCTTAATGAAATATGAGTACTTTATTTATATATTAATTAGTTTTATTATGATTTATTAAGTTGAAATGAAGATTTTTAGTAATGACCACATAAGGATATCGTGAAATAACAATTAAACTTCAAAATGATAAAAATGATATCTAGGTGAATTGTTCCATATTACAAAGTATGAAATTGTTGTTATATGGTTACCTAATTAAACTAAATAGGGCTAGAAGCTAAATGTCTGCAAAGAGAACCATTTGACCACCTTAGGTAAAGTTCTATCAACAATGTCCAATAAGCCCAACTTCTCCATACCCTCCTTAGACTCATAATGCTTTGGATACATCGTAAACCATCCCAAATGGGAGAAACAAATCAATGGAATCAATAGATGTAGTATGTGTTATGAAATCATGACCTAGGAAATTATATTTGTTTCATAAGGAGAGTGCCAAAGATGAATACATTAGAAGATAAATTGTATATCAAATGAAGGAGCTTTAGGATTTTGAAAATCAAATTCAAACCTTATAAACAATGCTTATACCAACTTATGTTTTGAAAGGGCTAATTAGTTAAATGAATAGTTTGATGGATTTTAGCTAATCTTAGACTCAAATCAAAGTAGGTTATAGTTGGGCTCCAAAGTTTCAATTGGGTTGATAAATAAGTTGGAACAACTCCTTTATGTATGAAAGATATTATGTGTGAAAGTGTATCCTATTGCTATGTTTATACACATTTAATTAAAAAATAATTTCAATTCAAATGAACCAATATATTCTAACTATCATGCATGGTTGGCGTATTGCAAATCATTTCTCAAATGCATGTGTTCCTTGCTTAATATTGCAAAATGAAAATTTTAACGTGTGGGTGTAAAATGATCAAGTATTTGGATTTTATATAACACAGGTAACTAGGGCAAAATCCATAGTTTCGCTATGGTGTGATGACCATAGAATTCTAATATACATACTGATTGCATCCATTTACAAACCAAATTTATCCCATTGATTTTGACTAAAATATTAACTGTATGCATTAATAGACCAAATATAAATTTGGTTTGTAGCAAGTGTGGCCAAAGAATTAATTAGATTATTTATATCCTCATTAGTGTAATTCCTAAACATTTAGTTATATTAGGTCTAAAGGGATTTTTATATGATTTTGGGAGATTTTGGGAGGTTATTTGGGCCCTCAATTATGTTCAAGTGAAGTAGCCTTTTGTTATCCCTAATTTGACTAGGTAGACTTGAGGAGTTACTAAGATTCCTATAATGGAATTTGCATAATTTGTGGTGATACTTCATTACAGAAGACCTTAAAGCTAATATATCTAATATCTTTTTCCTGTTGTGACCTACAAATTTTTTTCAAAATAATTTTTTTTAACCCACCATTGGACTTGACTATCCAAATTTATTTGGTCTAGAAGTCTGCTTTATCCCTTATGTGTTTCCCCATATTTGTAACACATATGGAATAATAAGGGAATGATGGGTAATGTTGTCCATGCTTCTTTCATTCACTAACTCCACTCATCCTCACCCACTTTAAGGGCAACCCATCGACCCCTCTTCTCATTGCACTTACTGTCATGGGAATACACAACCCACCATAAGAAGAGGGTGTGTAAGTGTGCATGAACTACTACCTTGGTGGTCACTATTCCATCAAACTCCCCCCTATTAAATTAGTCTATAGAATAATGTGAAACCATTCACAAATTCATCCCAACACTCAAAAGACTGCCCACCCTCCTTGCATGAAAATTACCATTTTGAACCATTCCTCTATCCCTATATTTCTAGTGTTGTTGGAGGTTCTACCACTACTACTGTCCTCCTTTGCATGATCTACTATGACAATGGGGGTCCCTAACCCTATGAAGGGATATATCTTAGTCAATACATCCCCTTGGTATAGGGGGATACCGTTGCATCCTCCTCAAGCTAGCTACACCAACTGAAAAAAGACTGAGGTTGAAGAGACCCTTATCTTTTGATTTGGAACATGAAAGTTGGTAAAATCATCCTCATTGAAGATCATGCATCATTCAACCTAGGTCTTGATCCAAACAAATAGATCCTACATAAAAACCTAAGCATTATGTATGTTTGGAAATCATAATTTTTGTGATGATTTGGTGTTTATTAGGAATCACACAATAGATTAATGTGGGACTATGAAGGACATGTTTTGATCCCTCAAAGGGACAAAAATTTGAATGTGATTCCAAGAGGATCACGTCAATATGTAAGTAAAAAATTGGAAATGTGATAAGATCCAGGTTTATGGATATACCTTGCCTAATTTTGGCCTTAATTTTCTCCCATATTACAATTTTTCTTTAACTTGTCTAAATTTTGTTTATTTTTATTATTTATATCTTGACCCATGACTAAGTACTCATTTCCATGCAATTAACTCATTAAGCAATGGTTTTTAACCTTAGATACAACTCCCGTCTATTTCCACAACCGATGGATATCCTTCATACACCTTCATCATCCTAAATAGTCCATCAAGTTAAGAATCCAACAAACTGACCTCCCATAGGGTCTCAAGATTGATGGCCTCTAGGGAGTACAAGGTTGTCCAACCATTGGAAGTCAATGGACAGAATGTCCATGGGTTCTCGCTACCAAAAACCAGAGATAGGTAACCTATCAAAGGTTGTACTATGAGCGCCTACCAAAGACTCACTCCTTTAAAAGGCCCACCTAGATGGCCTTTTGATGGCTGCACTAGAGAACACCAATTGATGCATCCACCCACCTTGCCTCCCAAAGGATAAAAAAACTTGCCTACTAATGGCGTGCTTCCAATGCCAACTGATAGTTAGGCAGAACATATGACCCTTCTGATGGATCGACTAGGAACCACATACCAATAGCATTCTTAAAACGCCTAGTGCATGCTAAGAAGATAAGGCACCTCATCTAATGCTCCACCTACCAATGGTGGCACTGGACACATCAATCGCCCAAATTCGTTAAGTGTGTGCTCCAAGGAGCATGCTAAAAAATCTTGAGGCAGAAGTAAAGTACACTAATGAACACCTCAAGCCTCATATCATGGGATATGAATGGTAGACCCCATACTAGTATAAGGGGGGCATCTCACATGGGAGTTGTGCATCATGGATTGGTGCCGAAGTGTTGCAGTTGTGTCTTGAGCCATCGACCTCTGTCTCCACCCATTGGTTTTTGCACCCTAAGGATGAGAGTCCAAGGGTCAGTGAACGTCCATCATCACCGAGAAGTCCTAGGATCCTTCTTTGAGAGAAGGAGGAATACAAAGCATCCATATTTACTATTGTCGTTGGATTTCGAGAGGAGAAAGTCTCCATTGACCCTGACTAGTTTGGGGTTTTTGTTGGTGTATCTTTCTCCTTCCTCTCTAAATCTGCACATCCCTATCCATCTCCATTTTATTTTCCATCTTCATATCTCGTCACTCTTGTAGTTATGCCATATCATTCACCACCGTGAGTGACTAGTCGATTAAATTGGGTTGGGAGTAGCCACTAAGGCTCTCCCAAATAGTAAATACTCATATTTGTTGAATATATGCTCTACATACTCTTATTCTTAATGCTTCACTAGCATGATTAGCTACCATCTTGTGTTGTTTGATTGTTAATGCCTCAAAAGAATAGTATTAACATATATCTAAGAGTTACAAAGTTGTATTAATGCATGAGAATGTTTGAATGCTTAATCTAATGATCATATGCTTGTCTTGTGATTGTTTGTTTTGTTGGGAAATATTAGAAAATGAAAACAAAAAAATTATACCCTTTATAGATGATCATGTCAATAACTATGTAATGGGGAGGGATGGTTTATGAGGTCATACCTGGTCTTGTAGCGAGTCCATCGACTATCCCTTATTTTGGTATGGAACTTTTTCAAGAGGGAAAAGCAACTCACCTCTATGGTAGTCAACACGAACAACCAGGAACTCCTATTATTCTAGTAGAACAACTAGGAAGGAGTTGTCCCTCTCCATTGGTGTATTAGCACAAAATTGCTCTCCCATAATTGTTCTCCCTTGATATCCCTCCCTTTATTGGGTAGGACTTGCATGGGTTCTCTCAGTTGCCACAACCAAAGAAGACAAACACTTTTTAGAGAAAATTTAGGGTCTTGGTTCCCAGTCTGAGTATGAACAGAAGGGACTGAAGTTTTACAAATGTTCTCATCTTGTGAACAGAGAAATAGTTAGTTCACAAGTGAACTGATCGGTTGGCATGTGAGATGATTGGTTCAACCCTTGAACCAGTCGTTTCATCATGTTTCCCAATCATAATTGTATTGACAATTATAATATGATTTATGCTCAACATGATGTCAGCACAAATCCTTGAATCAACGAATTGATTCACCAACCATTCAGTTCACAACCTAAGACTGTCAGTTCAGCACCTGAGTCAGTCGGGTCACTTCCTGAACCAATTGGTTCATGGTCCAGAACTGTCAAAGTTGGCTTAATCAACCTGACACACTGAAACCATTGGTTCACTTCTCGAACTAGTCAGAACATTATTCCGTCAACTAATATTTAACCTATGTTGTTTAAATTGAATACCAACTCTTTAGTAATCAAGTTTAAACCAAATTTATGAATGAATTCCTATTCCAAGTGTATCCTATGTGTGTGACCCTATAGATTCCAAGATATGTTGGAAGTGAATGTCCATATCCAACTTATGACATCACAAGAAAAGAGCGACATCTAGAAATACATCATTTCTAGCCAAGTAAATGGAAAGTTGGGGAACAAATTCAAACTACAATCTATGTGTTATAGTGGTTGTCTAATTCTGATATTAGAATTGAACTCAGGGCATGGAATTGTCATCCTGTCAATGTTCAATCCATGTTTCTTGATCCAGAGTAGACTATCTGAGATATATGTGACCTCAATATCATATATTGATTCACATGTGTATGTGCATGCCTTTATCAATCTCACTTATCAAGTGGCATGGATATCAAACTCAAGTAGGAGGGACAAATCTCATTTACATCACTTACAATCATCCCCATGTGTCATAGTGCATCAGATCATCACCTTTATGGAAACCTTTATTCAAGGTCACGGTGGATGATGTCAAAGTACACCGAACTACATGTGATGATTGTCGTGATTTCAGGTCTAAGAACCACAATCACCGCCTTCACTATGAGAGATGAGTATGACTACCAATTATGTTTTCCACGTATCTCTCACAAGGTGAGTCTATCTGATACATTGTTCTCTAACAAGTATCTATGTGTTTGGTTTGATATCACATATATCATGAATTATGAGATTATGTCAAAAACCAACCCACACTCTAGTCTTAAGTGTCATTGTTGTCTGTCAGATTTCCATAATGACATCATACTAGGGACATAACAAGAATGTACATACTCTTAGCATCTATATGATCTCATTGTTTAGCTCATCAACCTGAATACATGTGTCATTAAGTAAAGTCATTCTTTAAACATCTTTTATGTTTTATCATTATATCATAACTTATCATAACAAAATATAAATGGCAGGCTTGCATTTATTATTAATCAAATCTTTTATATGATGTGTCATCTCAATCATCACATGATTGGATCTTCACACATACATACCAACATACTCCCACTTGCACTTAGAGACAATCACCCATGAATCTCAGTCTTAGTGATCTAAACATGTCCATCATGTTTTTACTATGCTAGTGCTAATCCAACGGATTAGCAATATTTTTCTCTTATTCAGTATATTACATGTTTCTCATATCTTCATTGTACGACATCTCGTATGAGATGGAACTATTGTAGTCTGTGATTAGATATTCCTTGCCTAACAAGTAGTTCCATTCTTGTCACAGTATCTCTACCGTGTCATCAATGGTTGGAACATCTACAAGTTCATCCATATGAACTACTATATCCATATAGTATCCTCTCATGTATTCATAACACCATGATACTTTAATTCTATTATAGAATTTATATAATGGTCATCAGTTCAGAACCTTTCCAACTTTCAACTCTTCTTATAATATTAAACACACCTTTTATATTTCTACCACTTTCTGTCATTTTGGAAGCTTGCATCAGTGTAACCCCTTACACCCAACTCTTCCATGTTTCCATAATCTAGAAACTTATCCTTTAGTGATTCTCAAGTACTAATGGGCATTCTTAATGGTATTCCAATGATCTTTATTGGAATTTAACTAAAATGGCTTGTCATGTCCAATACATACAAGATAATGGGATGAATATATAGCATACATGATAGATCCTACAACTGGTTCTATGTAATCTTACTCACGTCTTTCCAATATTCATAATAATTGGAACATAGGGTTCTTGAGAGACTAATCCCATATAATATGGACAAATTCTCTCTAATTTAATCCTTCACGTTGAACCCTTTCGACAGCTTTCTAATATTTATACTCATATTTAGGTTATTAAACTTTCCAGAACTATTTCTACAGATCTCAATTCCTATCACATAGAATTTGTCACCTAATCCTTCTTGAAGAAGGTATTTTTCATGCCATATTTTAATGGTTATAGTATTGGGATTTTATTCCCCATAAATATGTGAAATATACATATATGATCCCAGTAAATATTTTCTAATCACATATTTCATCTTTTATCTTTGACTAAATTCAAAGTCTTTGACTATCTTGTCAAAATAAAGATTCCTACTCTGAGGTGCTTGTTTGAATCTCTATATTGTTTTTGTAGTTTACAGACTTTATATGCATTAATGAAGTTATAAAACATTCTAGTTGTGTCTTGTACACATCCTCTCAAATATTCCTATTAAGGAATGCAATTTTAATCTTCATATGCCAAATCTTATAGTCCTGATAAGATGCAACAAAAATCGTGGTAATTGGTGAAGGGATTTTATCATGTTCAACACTTTGAATTGATTTGAAAACCTTTGCAACCAATCTATCCTCCTATGTTATCCATGTTGGTTTTCCCTTTTTGAAAACCCAACTGCACCCTATGGACTTTACCCCTTTTTGGTGGTACTACCAAGGTCATGCCTTGTTAGTGTACATGGACTCCATATTGGCCTTAAGCCATTTTTAAGATTCTGGTCCCTCAATAGTTTCCAGTTAATTGTTCACTCATCATCCTATGACCTACTCACAATCTATCTAAGTTATAGGAGTCACAATCTTTTAATCTCAAATGTGTTTCACTAGAGCTACGAGTCTTGTGTTACATAGGAACCTGACATTCCATAACATTTGTGATTCTTCTTGTTCCCTTTGTACCTAGTAACAAACATTTTTATATCAGATTGGGATTTAAATATAGTATTTTATATGGTCTTTTGGATAAATCTTTCCAAGAAACTCTTTTTCTTGTACAAGTTTCATTCCTTATAAAAGTCATATCGAGAAACTCTCATACCATGTCTCGTATGGTGTGTTTTAAACCATTTTGGATGGTACATTATTTTAGTATAAAGCATGTGTCTATGAGGAAAGTAGAATGTTAGATTAAATGTTAATCACACCATGGCTCATCAGGATGTGTTTCCTTCTTTATGATACATCATCATGTTTTAGGTGGAGTTTGTTGTGATATACTATCGCAGTCTATCCAAAAGGTTCTCAAACTCTTGTTGTAAAGTATATCAATCATATCAAAGTATCTTAATACTTTTATCAAGGTTGTTTGTGTACTTCATTCATGATATTATTGAAAACTTCAAGAGACTCATGTTTGTATTTCATTAAATACAGATCACCATATCTACTTAGATCATCAGTAAATATAACGAAGTAGAAATAACTACCTCAAGCATTTATTCTAGAAGTCTATGTACATCATTATGTACAAGTCCGAATAGAATGCCTTGTTCTGCACTACATCTAGTGAGAGTTGTTTTGTCATTTTGCAAATAAGTAAGACTTGCTTGTCTCTTGTTGGTTCATTAACCAAAAGAGTCTAGATAAACATCATCATGATTCTAGAAATGTATTTCTTATATATGTGTTCTAGATGACAATGCTATAGATAATGTTTGTTTGAGTTATCAAATTGTAATCTTTTTGGTATTTACATTATAAACAATTATCTTTTGATCCTACAAAGATCATAAGACATTTTGGGGTATGGCCCATACAAAATCACATCTTTGAAATAGAACATTAACTATTTTATTCATAATCATCCTTGTCCATAAAACACGCAGAAAGTAAAATATTTCTATTATTGGCATAATGAAATAGTAGTTAATGTAACTCTATTACATGCCCAGTGGAAGATAAATTATAAATATAGATTGAAATTGATCAACTCTTGCTTCAAACAGTCCATCATTGCCCTTTCGTAAAGTCTTACTTCTTATTAGATCTTGCATTTTCAAACATATGTCTGATCTACATCAGGTATCATATGCCCAAGATGAAAAAGTAATTAGATTTATCTTATAATGTATATACCTGAAGTGGAGATCTATATCCCCTCCTTCTTCTTCATTAGTTCCTATAGGTAGGGAGGACAATTTCTCTTCCAGTGTCTAGGTTGATGATAATGGTGACAATTACCTCCCTTGTTTACTCCTCCCTTTGCCTTGAGTGTTGAAGACTTGGGCTTCTGGCCAACTTTAGAACCGTTCTTAGCTTTGCCTTTGTCTTTAGACTTTCCCTTTAGTTTTTTTTATCATCATCACAAACTTGGGCTTGTCTATCTTCATTTATGCATCTGCTATTCTAAACATGCCAAGTAACTCTGTCAACGACATGTCAAAATCATTCAAGTTTTAGTTCATGACAATCTGACTTTATGATTCTAGAAAAGACTGTAGAATCGCATCAGTGGACAACTCGTGACCCAAGGGGAATACCAATCTTTAAAGGTTCTCCACATACCTAATGAGTTTGAGCACATGAGGACCAACTGTATCTCCTTTTTCCATGTTACATTTGAACAACGTCTTGGAGACATTGTATCTCTCTTGTCTTGCCTGATCGTGGCACATGTTCTTAAGATGTGTGACCATCTCAATAACATTCATATTCTCATGATGTATTTGCAACTCATAGTTCATGGAGCACAACATTAGGAATTTGAAATCAATGGTATCTTTAGTGTGCTTCTTGTAAGCATCCCTTTCAACTTTGGGTGCATTGGAAGAGGTTCATCTGGTTGTGGTTCGTCTAGGGCATAGAGCTTGTGCTCCTGTGTGAGAATGATTCTCAGTGTTCAGAACTAGTCATGGAAGTTATTCCCATTAACTTGTCCTTCTCAAGGACTGATCGCATAGAAAAATTATTTATGTGTGTTGTCATTTGATTCTATAAGAGAAATTTGCAATTTTATCAAAAACCCAATTTTATTTGATTTGATTTGTATAAAATTTGATGATGTTCAATTAGTCCTTTAAATTAACTATCATTTTCATTATTTTATTCAAATTGATAACCATCAATTATCATTTCATAAGATGGCAGTGCACAAACTTACAATGAGCCAAGATCCAAAATAATTGAGTTATTACACGGCCAATGCCAACGTCCATAATCAATCATTATGGTAGAAACATTCACCAATTGCATCTTGTGCAATTCTTGGATTGATGGTATGCCCAACTCCTTTCCATAGTCAGATGCATGCCTCTAGGTGCTTAATATATAAGGACACCTAGTTAAACCTAACCCAAAAGCCAACATGATATAAATGCACCCTGCTTGGCAGGCCCACATAACTACCATCATACTTCCATGAGATGGATAGTGCACCACACTTCGCGTGCCCATGCATAATCAATCAATCTTTTCATGTGTGTTTCTAATGAAAGCATCTTAAACTTAATATGTTTGATGGAGGGATTTTATATATTTATTATTATATATACATATACATATCGAATCACCACATACTATAGTATGTATCATATACATGCTATATCCCACAAACGTAAACATACAATATAAAACATTAGAAATGATTATGGACATTCTATTGTAATTCCTTAGATCCACAAGGAATTATTGCCACCTAGTTCTATATCACATGCATGAACATGTTGTTGGTGTAGATCTGTGCTTAAACCAATGTGGGTTGATTAGTTCAACCCTTGAACTAGTTGGATCACCTCTTTGTTGGTCAGTTAGTCTTCAAACTAGACATTTGGACTCTTGTCCAATTGATGTATGGATGCCTCCAAACAGTCAGTTGGGACACCATCTGATCGGTTCATCACCTGCAGATGTCCTCCTTGATCATCTAAACTTTTAGCTTGTCCTCGAGATGATCAGATCATTTGGCGTTGAGCGTCATCTTCATCATAATAAGAAAAGAAACAATCCTATTTCTATTAAACTCATTACATGGTTGTGAGAAACCTTGAGTTACATTTGAGGGAAGAAAAGGAAGGAAATAATAATACTTTTACATTGAGAAGAAGAAGGTAGAGGTTCAGTATGCAAACTGAGATAAAACACGAGCAAAACAAACTATTCAACCACACACAGATATATGGGTTATTGGCCATAACCATGCCACACATCCACCATCAAAATGAATTTTAGGGTGACGTGTATAAATTTCATATATACATAAATACACACACACACAAATATATATATATATATATATAAGTTGGGGATCATATGTGGTCTTTAATTGGATATGCACATTAGTCATTTCAAGTATTCACATTGTATGTAATACATAAAGGTAAAAACCAAAGTGTGATCATATTGATTAAATCCCAAAACATAGTAGATTTATGTGGCTCTGGTACCACTGTTGGGTTATATGGCATCAGATAGGAAGCGGAAACAAAAAAAATTATTTGTCATATTCTCCTTTCCATATGATCTCATCAATAACTATGTAATTGGAAGGGATGGTTTATGAGGTCATACCTGCAACTGGAGCAAGTCCAGTAATTATCCCTCATTGTATTATGCGGCTTTCTTCAAGTCACACTTGGATGATGTCAGCAGAAGCTCCTCACGGACAGTAGCTTGATGTTGTCCTCCTATAAGAAAAGCTCCACGCCTCTATGTAAGTCCACAGGAATAGCCAGGAATTCCTATTATTCTAGTAGGACAACCAAGAAGGAGTTTCCCTCTCCGTTGGGGTACTAGCACCAACTTGGTCTCCCACAATTGTTCTCCCTTGCTATCCCTCCCTGTATTAGGTAGGAATTATTTGGGTTCTCTCGACTACCACAACCAGAGAAGTTAAATAATTGTTAGAGGCAATTGAGTTGTGTCTAACAAGCCCCACTACCCCTCTATTTATAGGAGGGTAAGGGCCAGGGTTCCCAGTCTGAGTGGGAGCGGAAGGGACCGATATTTCACAATTTTTTTCATACTCCAAGAGACAAAATATTCACTTCACAAGTGAACCAATCAATTGACATGTGACCCGATCGGTTCAACCCTTGAAGTAGTTGGTTCATCGTGTTTTCCGCTCACAATTGTATTGGCAGTTATAATCCTATTTATGCTCAACATGACGTCAACACAAATCCATGAATCAATCAAATTGATTCACCAACTACTCATTTCACAACCTGAGACGGTCGGTTCATGTACCTAATCCGATCAGTTCAGTTTTTGAACTGCCAAAGTAGGTTAAATTGTCATGACACACTGAAATTATCAGTTCTCTTCTTGAATCGGTTGATTCACAATTTAGTCAACCAATATTTAATCAATGTTGTTTAAATTGAACACCTAACTCTTTAGTAATCAAGTTTAAACAAATTCATGAATGAAATCCTATTTCAAGTGTATCCTTTTTGTGTGACCCTATAGGTTCCAAGTTACATTGGTAATGAATCTCCATAACCAACTTATGATATCACAAGAAAAGAGTGGCATCTAGTAACACATCATTTCTACCCAAGTAAATAGAAAGTTGGAGAACAACAACCTTAAATTTGTGGCTAGTGTTACAACGATTGTTGAATTCCTTTGCCTGTGATATTTGAATTGAACTTGATGCATGGAATTGTCATCCTCATAATGCTCAATCCATGTTTCTTGATCTAGAGCAGACCGTATGAGATATATGTGAACTCACTGTCATATATTGATTTATATGTGCATGTGCATGCCTAACACGACTTTACTGTGTGTGTAAAACACAAGTGTACGCGTCTTATAATATAGGCCAAAAGAGGCCTGAGTTGTCGAACTCAGGGAAACGATATCCATAGACTAGTACTAACTGTGATCTGATTAGCTAGGTTGAAGGCAATTGATTGAATTTGGGTGTTTAAATTGAATGAGAAATTAAAATAGAAAATTAAAGTTGATGGATTCCTTAGAACACAGTTTCACTGAGGGTAGCACTGTATATATCCTCCTATTATTAATATAAATTCCCTCCTAAATGTGAATAAAGAGCCTGTAGCTAGAAATTACCCACTTTCGCAACATAATTTCCCTACCTAAACTAAAGCCAATCCCATTCTCATAGCAACTGATTCATTAGTTAGGTGCAGTTGGTTCTACTCTGGGTAATCTCCTCCCATTTATGCCCCACCTTTCACAAGGGATGTCGATAAATGGGTGAACCTATGTGTTTCTAACCCTTAATCCCCTTTTAGTAGATATTAAGGATCTGAGACTCTATTTATAATGATCAAGCACAAATAGATAAATCAATTCTCATAGATTCATATTCAGATATTAAGAGAAGAATCTATATTAAAACATAAAATTCATATACAATGCATACTCGGGCTACTCTTGGGTCCTAAGGAATAAGGGGTTTAGCCATGCATGGTTTATATAGTCAAAACCATTCTAGAGAAGAAGAAAAACATGGGTAACATAGAATGAACTATGTTAACCCCTGACAAAAAACTAATCTAGATGATCCCCTTTCAAGCACGGTCGTTCTGCTGTCTCTCGGTTGCACAATGATCCATCGAAAGTGCCGGAATCGATCCTGGACGTGGCCTTTGGTCCCGTTTTCTACTCCTCCATCTTCTTGTATTGAGCACTCGACTACAGTGTGATGATTAGGTCTGGCTGTCCTTTCACATAGTTATAGCATGGCTTTTTTTTCTACGAAATAACACCAGTTGTTGGATTAGATCGTTGTTGTAGATCTTGTCTGCGTGGACAATCTTGGTACTACTGAATTGACACTCAGTAGCACCAAGTCTTTAGGATTCTAATACTGTGCCCAGTCTTGGTACTATCAAGTTGAGTCGATAGTACTAACTCAAAATTTGGCGCTCGACTCATCGCGTCTGATGTCATCTTGGTACTACTGACTTTGGTGACCTTGTACCAAGTTCTTCGCAATTCTTCGGGAGAGCTACTGTTGGTGAGTTGGTACTGCCGATTTGAGTGTCAGTAGTATCGATTCTTTGTGTTGCTTTGGCTGTCTTATTGACGATAACTAGGTACCACCGAGTGTTGACTCGGTAGTACCGAGTATGTGCGGTTTCTGTGAAATTGAAATATAACCAAAAGTGCCTTATCTTCTCAGATTGATAAAAATTTCTTAAAATTGGTTAAAAAAAATACATAATTTGATGCATTTCAATAAAACAGGCTACTCATAGTAATTTGTGCACAAAAACTCAAGAAAATACAAAAGTGTGCACAAAATTAAGGGAAAACCAGCCTGTAAAAGTGACTAAACAATAGTGCATCAAACTCCCCTAAGCTTAAATCTTGCTCACCCTCGAGCAACATACTCTTAGATTTGTATGCGACAAGTCAACAAAAGGACAAAATATATGAACTCTCGTCTCAGCGACCCCCACATAACGGTCCCAAACCGGCCCTACTGATCAGTGAACTGGTAACTGCTCTGAAGCGACCACAAAATTTTCATAAAAGACATATGTCCCTTAGTCAATGAACAACTGTCAGGAAAGTAGTTAACATATTAAACTAATCAGGCCTACACTTGGTGCATTATGTGATTTCCTATCTATATTGCTCTTTTTCCTAACTACCATCTACATGGAAGTCGTCCTCCTGACAAATAAGGAATGAGGAGGACATCATATAAGTAGCCTACCAATAAGAGCAATGGGTGGTAAGAGAAAGTTGGCTTATGAAGATTCATAAGGAACAACTAAATCATTATGCGAGCATTAAAGTATGATGAACCTATATGATGATAATGAACAAGTTATGAATCCTAATGCCTGCATAAATGGGTGGCATTATGCATGTGCTCAAATTTTCATATAATGAACTTGAACCAAATGGAGAAAAATCATGGACATTATGAAGATGTTCTGAATATTTTTAGAACGGATACACATCCTTTCTCCCTCTTCCAAACAGAGACAATTCTCTCTTCTTCTTTTCTTTCTTTTATGTTTTTTTCCAGATTTGGTCCTCTACAAGATTGGCCTTATTCCACTAAATACATTCATGAAATTTCTCATATATCTCTAAGGGTAAAGATGTGTATGAGATCTGCATAAATATTTTACATCTCAAAATGCCTTGATGAATGAATGACGAATGCATAAAATCTACATGTATAGATTTGTATTATGCAACTAAATGATATGTACATGAATTGTTCATGCATGTTTTTTCTTTTCCTAACTGATGCAAAGGAAAATGACTAAGTACAATGATTCCTACTGTTCCATGATTATGTAATAAAAAAGAAATGATTCAGTGTACTCGATCATCTTAATGTGGTGGAAATTATGAATATGAAGTGGATGAAATCACATAACTAAGAGATTAAGCCTTCAAAGATTAATATGTGTCCCTCTCTAAAGACATGTGTACAGGGTAACCGTAGGAGTTCCTTCTTAAATTTCCATTTAAGGTCACATTACTGGTTTGATCAGTTTAGGCTCAAACATCATCTTCATTCACATTTCATGGATAGTTGAGAGATTATTCATATCCCCTGTCCTAAAGCTGACTAACCCATACACTTCCTTAAGGTGTGAATCAAAGAAATTGCAATAAAAGCTTATATTCTTCATTTTAGACATTTCATTTGCTTTTGGACCTAGAGGAAATTTCTACATAATTTATGCATTTACTAATCCACTTTTACACTAGATAGATGTGGATACAAATGACATAAATATAAAAGATAAAATGTAACATGAAAATGAAAATGCAAACTAAGGATAAAACTAAGATAGAAGGTTGTTCTAGCACCCCCCCCCAAGCTTGAATATGACTATGACCGCATAGTCAAAATTTCAACTTAAGAGGTGGAACAGCAATACCCTGATCAATCTTGTTGAGGCGGATAGTGGGGCATGGTGGGGTCATGTGGAAGAAAATTCCCCTGAAAGTTGGGATCATATGATGGCATTGGGTCTAACATTTGATATCCTCCAAAATACCCTTGGTTCCAGTAGTGGTCGTAGAAAGGTTGTTGGTATTGCATCAATGTGTTACAGGCGAGTGTGAACATTTTCTTGGTAGTCCAAGATAAGAAGATCATTATCTTAGATTGTTTGTTGGTTCATGTAGAGCCTTCCTTGGATGTCTTGTATACCTGCCAAAGTTACCTGCTACTATTGTTGGCCTATATGGATGTCCTGAATCATCCCATACATGTCCGCCATGTCAAAAGTGTCATGCTCGGCTGAGGAACTCAAGGCAGCGTATCTCCGTAGTCGCTTGCGTGGTGTAGGTCGGTGATCGCTTGCGTGGTGTAGGTCGGTGAGTGATAGGGATGGTGTCCACCTCCACCACATCATCATTGGCGGTGGCTTGTTGTTCGGGCTCCTCTGCGGCTTCCTCTACAGCTGCATCAATGTCATCGTCATCTAATGGACATCTTAGATGCTCCACCCCTGGCTGACAGAAGACTGGGTCAGGGAGTGACATCTCCTTGTATCGGCCATCCACTGTGCAACAAGCGTACACAGTGTTGAAATGGAAAGTGACGAGACCTACCTTTCGGAAATGTGTGAGATCCAGATATCATGGCCCCATTGGCTGTAAGGTAGAGAGGTCTAGCCGTAGATGAAGAGCAATGGGGGTAATGAGACCTCCAAAAACAACTGGTGCCTTTCTGGACTCCAACCGCCAGACTGATAAAGCATTGAGGAGGAAGAAAGAACCAAAATTTACCGACTCCCCCTTGAGAAGTTGGTGGAGAAAGAAGAGTTCGGTCTTCTGCACCTTTCCTTGGCCCTGACTGGATCAGCCAAAATGGTGTTGGTGAGGATGTGTTGGAGAATGCGAGCAAAGGGATGCTCGATGTCAGTGATTGAGTTGATGTGCCAGCTGATATAGAAACCTTTTGGCACCTTAGTGAAGCATTCCCAGGCCATCTCATAGTTCCAGCCTGAGGGAGGTGAGAGATCTGGCACGTGTGGCCAGTTCAAGAGACGGTTGAATTCGTAGAGGGTGAAGGAATAGTTGGTGTTGTAGAGGTAGATGTCGACCTTTCCTTCCCACCATCCTCTGCCCATTTGCTTCTCTGGGGAAATGAGTACATCGAGAGACACCATAAACTCACAGAAGAGCTCTTGGTATGTGGGTCACCCGCTAAAGAAGGGGTTGTCCACCTCCATCTCTTGACTATTACGCACCCAATGCATGTACTCAGTGCAACCTAAGCTCTCAATGAGGTCACGATTGCCATACCGCATGAGCACCATCTTCCTAGTCAGTAGCCCCTCATAAATCTTCCGGACCTTTGAGGTAGGATGTTGTATGTGATTTGTTCGAGGGACCATGTCACCCTACTTAGTCGTTGAAGAAGCACCCCTTTGAGGAGCCATGTGGAGATGAGAAGATGAGGAAGGGAGAATGAGAGCTTGAAGAAGACCATCTACGCTCGGTGTAGTGATGCTCGTAGTTGCTCTGAGGAGTGGATTAATGGTGTGAATAGAAATGAAAATCCATCCTCCTTATATAGGCCTCAGATCACCCAGCCGTGCAAAGTCGGTACTACCAACACAACTCGGTAGTATCAAGAATTTGAGAAGAATCTGGAACTCGATAGCATCTACCGCTAAAGTTGCATGATGACTTAGGCATGGATCGCCCTGGAGTCAGTACTACCGACACAACTTGGTAGTACTGAGTTGAGATGCGGATCGGTAACACCAACCGATCTATGTTGGTCATCTGGTCTGTCAGATTGCCTTTCCTACTTTTTTTTTCTTCTAAAAATTGAATGTCGGTACTACAGAGTCGAGTCGGTAGTACCGAGTTGTTGATATATCTCGATAGTTTTGAAAAAATTTCTCGGTGCACCAAACCTGGAAGTGTCCAGAAGTCAGTAGTACCAACTCAAAAGTCGGTAGCACCGAACCCTTATCAGCTCAGCACTTCACAAATCTTCAGCGACTTGGTAGTACTGAGTGAGTTCTTAGTAGTACTGAGATAGTTGAATTTCCATCCCTTTATTTCTAACCTTAGTTCAGTAGTACCAAGCGGTCACTCAGTAGTATCAAATTTATCTTTTCTATGTCCAGTCATCTGACCTAAACTCGATAGTACCAAGTGAGAACTCAGTAGTACCGACATTTTCTTTCTTGCACACTTAAACAAAATGGATCAAGGTACCTTTTTTTACATAAAAATTGAAATCTAAACTTATAAATAAAAAATGCAACCTAAAGAAAGCAAAAGAAAGGTTGGGTTGCCTCCCAAAAAGCACCCTTGTTTAACGTCTTAGGCTCGACTCAAGATAAACCTCAAACCTCTAATCAAGCTCTACGAACTTGATTTCCTCTACTCCTCTTTCAATGTTACCCCCAATGTAGTGCTTCAAACGCTGGCCATTCACAAGGAATGACACATCTCCATCTCCAATCTTCACAGTACCACGGGGAAAGACCTCCAAAACCTCATACGGTCCACTCCATCTAGACCTTAACTTACTCGGATGCAACTTAAGTCTAGAATTAAAAAGTAAAACCTTTTGCCCCGGAGTAAACACCCTATGTAGGATGTGTTTATCATGGACCTTCTTCTTCCTCTCCTTACAGAGTTTGGCTTTTTCATAGGCATCCAGCCTTAGCTCATCAAGCTCATTCAATTCAAAAAAGATTTTCTTCCCTGCTTCATCTATATTGTAGTTTAACCTTCTCAATGCCCACTGAGCTCTATGTTCCAATTCTATAGGTAAATGACAAGCACGCCCATAAACCAATATAAAAGGGTGTAGCTCCTATAGGTGATTTTTAGGCTGTCATATATGCCCATAGAGCATCATTCAGAAGAATACTCCAATTCGTCCTATTGGTTGAGACTGCTCTTTCTAGGATATGCTTAACTTCTCTAGTAGACACCTCAACCTATCATTGGGTTTGTGGGTGATATGGAGTACCCACTCTGTGCTTAACCCCATATTTACTCAATAAAGCCCCAAACTTCTTATTTGTAAAATGGGTTCCCCCATCACTGATGATCATCTGGGGTACACTAAAACTACAGAAGATGTTCTCCTTCACAAAACGACATACAACATGTGTGTCATTGGTACGGGTTGGAATTGCTTCCACCCATTTTGACAAATAATCTACAGCAAGAAAAATGTATAAGTTAGAATTTGAAGGCACAAATGGACCCATGAAGTCTATTCCCCATAGATAAAAAACGTCCACCTCTTGAAACACATTCAAGGGCCTTTCTTGCCTTTTTGAGATATTGCATGCATGTTTACATGCACCACAACAACGAACATAGTTATATGCATCTTTAAACAAAGTCGGCCAAAAAAAATCACTCTCTAAGACCTTGGCCGCTATCCTACAACTAGCATGATGTCCTCCTATGGGGAGTGAGTGAAAATGTGAAAAAATGCTATCATACTCACTCTCCGGCACACACTTACTCAGGATGCCATCCTTACATTGCCTAAGCAGTAGCAGGTCATCCCACACATAACATCTCAAAGAATAGAAGAATTTCTTTATCTAGTGGTATCCCCAATCTTCAAGTTAAATCCCACATGCCAGGTAATTCACTATCTTGGCATACCATGGGTCAGTTTTCTTTAGAGCAAAAAGTTTCTCATATGGGAATTCCTCTACAATAGGGATATCCACATCCCTCTCATCCACTCTCTCCAATATGGAAAGATGATCTTCCACAACATTTTCTATCCCTACCTTATCTTTAATTTCAATGTTGAATTCTTGTAAAAGTAGGATCCACCTAATTAGTCAAGTCTTAGTGTCTTTCTTTTGTAAAAGATACTTAATGGCGGCATGGTCAGTCCAAACAATGACCTTTGCCCCCACCAAATTTTGTCTAAATTTTTCAAAAGCAAAAACAACAGCCAACAATTCTTTTTCAGTGGTAGTGTAATTCATTTGAGCATCATTTAAAGTCTATGATGCATAATAAATAACAGTAGGGACCTTGTCTTGGCTCTGGCCTAAAATAGAACCTATAGCATAATCTGATGCATCGTACATCAGCTCAAAAGGCTTGCTCCAATCTAGAGCTTGAACAATGGGAGCTAAAATTAATTTTTCTTTAAGGACTTCAAAAGCTTTCCTACATTTATCATCAAAACAAAACTCAACATCCTTTTCTAATAATTCAGATAGGGGTTTGCAAATTTTGAAAAATCTTTTATAACTCGACGATAAAATTTGGCGTGACCTAGTAAGCTCCTCACTCCCTTCACCGGTGTTGGTGGAGGTAATTTGGAGATGACCTCTATTTTGACCAGATCTACTTCCATTCCCCTATTAGAGACCTTGTGCCCCATGACAATCCCCTCACTCACCATCATGTGACATTTATCCCAATTTAAAATCAAGTGAGTGTCTTAACACCGTTGTAGGACTTTATCATGGTTATACATACAACTCCCCACAAACTAAAAAATCATCCATGAAAATTTCTAAATACCTTTCAACCATGTCAGAAAAAATGGTGAGCATACACCGTTGAAAGGAAGCGGGTGCATTACACAACCCAAACAGCATTCTTCAATAAGCAAACGTGCCATAGGGGCAGGTGAAGGTAGACTTCTCATGATCTGATGGGTCGATAGAAATCTGGTTATATCTAGAATAACCATTGAGAAAACAAAAATGAGAACGACCAACCAGTTGTTTTAAAATTTGGTCGATGAAAGGTAAAGGAAAATGATCCTTTAAAGTGGCAGCATTCAAGCGGCGATAATCTATGCAAACATGCCAACCTGTGACTAAACTAGTCGGTATTAATTCATTAGTAGAGTTAGTTATCACAATTATCCCCCCTTTCTTAGGTACAACTTGAGTCGGACTTACCCATGCAGAATCGGATATTGCATAAATTATACATGTCGATAGCAGCTTCACGACCTCTTTCTTCACCACCTCCATCAAAATTGAGTTATGTCACCTCTATGGTTGAACTACCACTTTGGCTCCTTCCTCCAATCATATTTTGTGTTGGCATAAGCTTGGAGAGATGCCCTTGATGTCAGCCACAGACCACCCAAATGCGGCCTGGTGGTTCTTTAACATGCCAATAAGATGCCTCTCCTCATCGTGGCTCAGTGATGATGATATGATGATCGGGAGCTTCTCCTCTGCTGCCAAAAACACATACTTCAGATGCAAGGGTAGTGGCTTGAGCTCCAACTCTGGGGGATTTACTAAAGATGAGACCAATGGTGGCGGCGGTGATCCCAGATCTTCAAAGTGTCTGGTGTAATAGCAAGGAAGTGATTTGAGTATCATGGCACACTCCTATAAAGGGTTCTTATGTTGGTAGTCATTTTCCACATTCATCAAACATGCTTCCAAAGGCAACTGTGGATGCACCTTTACAACTAAATCAGCCATGACCTCTTTAATTGTGGGTGAACAATTTTCTTCATCTTCCTCCTCTGGATATCATACAGCTTCTACCAAAGATACCACTTTGGTATTCTCCATGATATCCACTGCTAGTGTGCCTTTCTCCACCTTGGTCATGACATGTGCCATGTCTGAAAATGGTCGTCCAAGAAATAGGGACATGGGTCCCTCAATATGCTTCAGAGTATTGCATTGTGCTTCATTATCTTTTGACTTTGAAACTTCAGGCATCTGGATTTCAAATCAGTCATCTTGGATACCCAAAGTCAATCTTCCTCTTCCCATCTCCAGAATCATGTCTACTGTGGCTTGGAAAGGTCTTCCCAATAAAATTTCATTGCCATGATCATCTTGCATCTCCATAACTACAAAGTCAATGGGAAATACAAACATATCTACTTTAACCAGCACATCTTCACATATCCCATACGGCCTAACCACAAAATTGTCTGCTAACTGGATTTTCATGATGCTCTTTTGGGATTCCTTGAGGCCCAATTTCCTGAATGTGGTGAAGGGCATCAGATTGATGCTTTCCCCTAAATCACATAGAGCCTCTCCGAAATTGGTCTTTCCTATTAAACATGAGATATTGAAACAACCCGGATCCTGTCGCTTTAGGGGCAATGTCCCCAGAATGAATACATTGACCTACTTCTTTAGCACTACTACGTCAGTATCAGATATCTGTCATTTCTTGTTGATGATGTCCTTCATAAATTTACCATGTGATGGTATTTTTTCAATGGCATCAATCAATGGAATGTTGACGGATCATTTTCTGAAACTATCTAAGAATTTCTTGAACTGTTGATCTGCCTTTCTTGATTTCACACTATTAGGGAAAGGGATTGGTATTGCCTGTAACATTTGATGAGGTCAGACATAAGGTTCTGGCCTTGTCCATGTCACTACTGGTTTCTCTGTCTTGGATGTTCCTCCTTCTTCAGGCTTTTCTGAATCTGCCATTTTTTCCTCCCCAACTGGCTCCTCACTGTTACTTGTAACTTTTGTCTGAGATGTCTTGGGTTGGCCTTGATTGTCTCCATTGAGCACTTTTATCCCACTTCTCATTAGTATAACCTTCACCTGTTAGTTCCCCAATGGAGCATCTGTGTTACCTGGAAACCTTGTTTACCATTGTTCTTTACCACTGCCACCACTGTTGCAATTTGTGAAATATGAGTCTCTAGACTGTGAAATTGAGCCATGTGATTCTATAGCTCTCTCTACTACTGGTTGATTACCATGTCATTTTGTTTCATTAGTTTCTTTAGAAGGTCTTGCATGTTTTCATCTTTAGGGCCTTGGTTCTACTTTTGTGCATTTCCTTGCTTCCTTGCCAGGCTGGGATCCTATTGGAAGTTGTTCGGATCCTTCTAGGAGAACTTTGGGTCCTTTCTCCAGGAGTACTCATTGTTCATGTACCCCTGTTAACGCATATATTTGACATGTCCTTCCTCCTCATCTGAGCAGTTCCCGTCCTTCTGACATAGATTTTTGGCAATCAAGTCTAGCCTTTCATTAAGAGCATTTATTACCTTAGACTCTCCCTGTTACAACCCTGATTTTTGCATATATTTTCATAATTGAAATGTAATGATTTTATGAATTGGACTTAATTAAAAAGGTTGTATGTTTTGCTTCAAACAACGGAATACTTTGCAAATATCCCTTTTGATATAAATTTCATGATTCCTCTTATTCGACTAATCCATTAAGGGATATAAAAGAGAAGAATGGAGGGAAAATCCAAATAATAGAAAAGGATACAAGATAATGAATATTAAGCAAAATAATTATGAGAAATACATGGAAATTTCTAGAAAGTGGCATTAATGGCCACAATGGAATAAATTTCGTTCATATGTGATTTCTAATAAAAGAAATAGGAAAAAGAGGAAAGGAAATGAAAAATAATGAGAAATCCTTGCAAAAGAATATTTTAATAAAGAAATAAGAAAGGTAATGAGAAATAATGGATGTAGATGCATCTAGAAGGGTAATAAATATCATTAAAAGCAATTTCGAAATAAATGAAAATTTTGGTGTCCAAGGAGTCCCAATAAATAAGATAAAGGAAAATAAAATACATGATAAGCTGAATAATTAAAGGTTTAGTCATCTTGCCAAAAGAGGAATCTCTTAATGGTTATGGAAAGGTGCTAATGTGTGCCTTGCCTTTGGATACCTTTCTTGTACACCAAGGGAGAAGTGATAAAGGAAACAAGAAGGAAGGATATGTATTTAATATAGATCCATGTTCTCTCAATAAGGAAAAAGGGAAATAAAGACTTTCCCTTATAAACCGTAAGGTTCCTTCCTCAGCCTTCCTTTCATACTATGTAAGAGACATTATGGCTTTCTTGAGGTATGTATATATAGAGGCAACAGTAGCCCTTTCCTTCAGGGATGACTACCCTTCTTGGAGAGATACACCCTCGTCTCCTTCCTCGGGTCATTTTCCCTATAACCCTAATATAACGTCTGCTAAGCCATCTTCTTCTAGCCCAAAGCCTACTCTACAAGAAGCAATGCTGCCTTATGCCAAGAGGACCAAAGAGGACTGATCCCTTCCTAATCCAAAACAATCCATGAGTAGGGGAGTACGACTCCTTCATCTTCATAGGGCATGGGAAGAACACATCCACAGACCAGACGTATGGAAGGAAACGATGAGCAGGTTGCTACACCCTTGTCTTGCACCACCCTAGGGAGGAATTATCCAAGACGGTGCCCAGGGTGGTTGGCCCCTCACCCAGAACTCTTTGTCAAGCAGCTAGTGCGGGTGACGGAGAAGACACAGCTGTCATCCTCACGCAAAGAAACCCAGCCATAGCAGAGACGGCCAATCAATGGAGGAAGAGAGTGAGGGGGAAGCGATCTGTGGGCCTATAGTAGGAGGAATACAGTGGAACTGGGCTGGAGGAGTCTCTGTAAGCCTCTCTATGGCAGGCGTCGATGTCACCAATAGATGCGCGGAGGCCAGCGCCCAGGACTCTACAGTAGCGGTGACCTGCTTGGGTCCGTCTGGAGAGAAGGAAAGCGACTGGTTTGCAGCACGATGGTGGGAGGTGTCAAGGTGAGAGCATGGGTCAGTGAGGAAGAAACCTTGGGGATGACCCCCTTGGCTGTGAGGCCTAGTGCCGGAGGGCACCCATCGCCGTAAACGCAGCGTCGCTGCCATCATCACGCGATGAAGACGAACTAGGAAAGTGGGGACACGATCCATGTGCCTGGACCGGGTGGTTAGACCGGCCGGTTCAGAGGTAGATTGAATGGGGTCTTTGCCCACTCAACCAGCTGGACATGGGTCCTAAGTGGCATGGCCCAATAGGAGGCCGCCACATCACCCTTGACAAAGGTAAAAAGGTTTAATCTTTCTCAAATTATAGAAAATGCTAGGAGTGTCCGAAAATAGCAAATATATATATCAAAATGATTGCAAAAGTGAGGGGAATACAAATAAAATATGTTTGAAGTCTTTTTATGCTCCCTGTTCTGAAAAATAGGGTAATATATATATATATATATATATATATATATATATATATATATATATATTAAGTGAATATTTATAAATGAAAACCCTAAATTGGATATTAAACATGTTAATTACATTAAAAGCCCTTGTTTTATGCTCTTATCTGAATTTGTTTAAACAATATGAGAAATGAAGGTGATCATGTTAATGATGTTGAAAATATACGGTGTCCCATATGTATAATCATGCTTATGAGAATTAGGTTTTAAAACTAAGATATGGTTAGTGAACGTAAATTGGATCTAAGCAATCATAACAGACAGATTTGGGGGATATGTTAATTAGGGTTACACATGATGTCTAATTGGGACTAATAACTATAATAAATAATTATGCAATGGAATTAGGGTTTGTACATCTATTCCTTAACCAAACCCTAATACCCTAGATTAGGATCGATTAAGATTTACTTGGAATAATATGTGATGGTGACAATTTAGGATTTACATACATGCAGATTAAACAATCATTTGCTTGGTTGCTTACTCGACTGGTTGATTGAATCTACTCGAAGTATAACTGTATATTCTGCATGGAAAAGGTATGTGGTTACACTTATGATTAACCCGACTAGTTTTTTGGGGATTTTATCGACGTTTCCCTCATGGCTTGAAATAACTGTTGGATGCTTTTATTTCATGCAACTATAGAGTGACTATGACTATCACTATGAATATACATGTATAACTGGCTAGATCTGGGACCACCTCTGTGGCTTGTCAAGGCTAAAAAGGGGTAACCTAGAGTAAGGTCTAGGTTATCGTGGGTCAGAAATTGGGCTACCAAGTGTAGTGCCATGAGACCCATTAGCATACCATGAGTTAAGGAGTGGGCTACTTATGAGTAGTGCCATGTGACTCAACCCTAGAAACTGGTTCACCTATAGGTGGGACCATGAGGGGTTTAATGGGGATCTACCATAAGGAAGGTAGTATCCAGGTCCACTGCAGGGGTAGCATAGGGTACTCATGGATCGTGGAGTTATATTTAAAACGTAATATTGGTTGTTAAATGATTAAGTTGTTATCATAGTTGCACGTTTATTGTTTCCCCCACATACCAGCTTCGACTGGCCGACGTTTTGTTTGTCGGTGTTTTAGGTACAAGCCAAAAGGACAAACAGTAAATCGTCATAATGTGTAATACATGAAGCAAAATACAAGGATGATTAGTTAGAGTAGAATGCATACGTGGATAGAAGTTTAGAAATCCAAAATTTTCAAAAGGTATGAAAATAATTATTACAGCTTTTCAGTATAGATTGTTGAAATTTAATAATTGTTCTTGGTTAAGTGTCGAACCTTTGATCCGAGAGTTATGGGTGTGGCTTCAACCTCTCAGTCTCCCTTAATTGGGGTTTATCGGGAGGTGGGGTCGTAACATTTGGTATCAGAGAGTGTAGGTTCCTCACTTAACCATTAATAATTATTAAATTTTACAAACTCCATAGAACCTAAGGGAGTTATTAGAGGATTATCCGAAAGACAGAGGTGTCTAGAAAAGGATCACGACCGGGGGCTGGCAATATTTTCCTCCGCACAACTAGTCGAAATACGAGGACTCTCGGATCCGTGTGACTGCTTGGCCAAAGTCTTAGGGTATGAATCGAAATAAGATACCTTTAGGACTTTATTCATCTCTTCTCATCACAATTTCTTAAGGACCTTAAGGATTAGGGTTTTTCTCCCTTCTCCTCACCCTCTTGAGGTATGGGTAAGGATAACAAGGTCTAAGGAATCCTCCACCAAATTAATGAAAAGTATGTAAATAAGATGTCATGGACATAAGCTTAATAGATTAAGCGCAAACTAAAGAATAGATACATGCTTAGGTCGTATGACATAAGTTGTCATATCCTTAGAATAGACCTGAGGCTAGACCTTCTTATCAAGAGGATAGATAAAGAGAGTTAGTCTTGGAGATAGAAATCTCCATTGCAAGTAGAGACCTGGCACATCCTCTGAGGATGATGTTAACCCTAACCCTAAGTGAAGGTTAGAGAGAGAGAGATGGCATGATGAGTTAGACCAGGTGTTTGGATGGACATGCCTTGGATGACATATGGGCCATGAGAGGTTGGATGCCCTAGTACCTCTAGCGACCCAACCCTGGGAAGGGTCGTGCATTTTAGAGTGAAGGATAGCTCCTTCATTGATGAGGTTAGAGAAGAACCTATGGAAACCCCATGAGCTTATATGGGCATAATAGGCACCCAGAATGTATCAGTAGTGTGAGCAATATGTTGAAACCCTGACCGGGATAGTTTGATGGATAGCTTATGTGATAAGCCTAAGGGGCTATGGATAACCTTGAGTGAACATGAGTTGAAAATAGGATTCATCCAGGTAGGGGCATGCTTTTGAGGTTGACCCTTCACGAAGAGAGGACCTCTAATGGTGGGGTTGGTTGTAGGGTTAGCTCTAGAAAGAGAGAGCAGGAACCAAGAAAGGAGGTTGGAATCCTAGACCCTGAGATATGGAGAACAGTGGGGAGTCGAGGATGATGCGACCTAAGTGGATGATAACAGTTGCCTCGTACATAATCCTTGGAGGTTGATGACATCTTGGTTGTCTTTAGAGGAACCAAACCCTATAGAGAGGATGAGTCTGCTTATACCTTTGTACCTATGGTATAGATGAGAAGAAGAGTTCCTTAAACCATGTAGAGGTTTAGTAACATGTTGTAAGGTCTTGAACCTTGTTGATTTTCTTTGAAGAGAACTCAACTCTAAAGTGTTGCTCGAATAAAAGGATCATGGGAAGCACATGACATACCTTGGACACACTTGGTTAAAGGTAGAGCATGCAGTAGTATACCTAAGTGAACCTAAGATTCTTGGCCTAAGAGGGGAAGTTGTGTACCTAATTCTCATGATAAGAGTTGAGTTTCTATAGATGTGGACATGGTACTCCTCATGTTTAGAGAAAAGAGAAACCCCTTAAGTTTAAGGAATGTTTGATGAACCCCTCACAGCTAAGTTGATGACAAGGGAAGGTATGATCTTGATCCAATGCTGAGGAATTAGAACAAGTATGACCTAGCATAGCTAGTCAGTGGTCTGACTGTGCCTTTGTAGATGCTGGGTTAAGCATGCTCGTATGGATGTAAACCCTAAGGATGTTTGTGACCTTGTTGTCAAGAGTCATAGTTTCCTCCCATCCTGGGAGAGGAACCCTTTGGTAGGGTGTATACCAGTTTTGTGGGTTTTGAGGAAAACCTAAAGAGGTCTTATAGGATCTTGATAGGATAAATGAAAAGTACATGGTTTGACAAGGAACCTGTAGACCCATAGACATCCATCTCTAAGTGCATGTGGATGTGTTACCATGGAGGTAACCGGTATGGGGCCTGACCAAGGAAGTCAGGTCACCATGACCCCTATGAAAGGATGAAAGTCAGCCCATGTATACAGAGAGAGATGATGAAGGCTTGGGTAAGGTTCTAAGTTGAACATGTACTATAACTCAAATCCTAAGTCTATCCGAGGGTCAGGTAGGGATAAGACCGATGGAAGTAGGAGTTGCCTAATTCCCTAGTTGCACATGACCATAGGGTCGGGAGGTAACAACTATCATTGTTGGAGGGACATGGGTTAGGAGATTGATCACCTTCATGAACTCATGGGACCCAAAGGGCAGATGAGTAGGGCACTCTCTGAATGCATAATGGAAGAGGGATGACCCCAAAAGTACCGACACCCTATAGACCTAGAGGAGATGACCAAGGAATGTGTGTGGACCCAAGTAGGTTCGAAACTAGTTTTCCATGGAGGTAACTTTGATAACAAGATGATTGTAATATAGAGGCATATACGGCACATTTCAACTTAGATTTAAAGGTGTACTAACAAGGTGGTAAGTACCATCTCTACTCTTGGAACAGGAAGAACTCTGTATTTGGACTGCAGCCAAATGATTATTTCCTCTTGTTATGGGAGTGAGAGATAGGACATTACACATGCCATACACCAAGGATAAAAGATGATGTGGTTTGGAACGTTGCCACGAGATATGGGGACAAAGAAGATAACATGCCCTGGTAAAGTGAATGATACATGGATGGTTTGCAAACGTTAAAGAGAAATAAGTTAGTCATCTTATAAGGATGTTTTTATCATGAGCTATGTGGAGCTTACAAGTTATACCAAGTTGAGTCTGATCACCATGATGATGAAATAAGAGAGTGTTCTTAATGAAGATAGACATAGAGTTGAGGTGAGACAATAAGTGAAATACATGGAAGTGTATACCTTCAATGTTACCTAATACCTAAGGATGTGAAGTGGTAATAGATGCTCTGGTTGAGATATAACTACCTAGTTTGGCTAGAAGAGGTTGTTAGGCTAATCCTAAGTTTAGAAAGGAAATGTGTATGGATAACACTCAGATGTAACAAGATATGTTGAAAAGTTAATGGTTGTTTGGATTAGCCAGTCTAGTCCTTGATGCAATGAAAGGATGATTGTAGAACCTCCAATGCACGCTTTGGATAGGAAGGTGATGAAACCCTGATGAGAGTGGTTTAGGGTTTCCGAGGAATCTATCTTAAGGAATCATGACATATAGGAAATTGTGATTTTAAGATCACCATACACCATGATACTACTGAGATAATGAGTGGTAGCATTACTATGGATCCTGAAGATGAGGTTGCATGTGGTATGTTTCCATGCATGATAGAAGGTGAAGGATGAACATCGGTAACCCAGTGCATTGATATAAAGGATAAAGAGTTCCCAAGAGGGAATGGGAGTTCATCACTATGGATGTTGTGATAAGTCTCCCCTAGACCAAGGAAGGTCAAGATGCAATATGGGTTATGGTAGATCGCATTACCCAGATGGCATAAGAAAGGAAGAGTTCTGTCAAGGGACAGATTTGGTTGAACTACCCATGAGGGAGATGGTTCAACTACACCATGAGGTGAGTTCAAAGGTTATTGAGTTTGACCTAAAGGTTCCCTTCCAAAAGGTGGAAGTAGGTATAAGAAGAACTCGATGTTAGTACAGTTTATCACCCCTAACTTTTGGTTAGTATGATCCAGACTAAAGGGTCTGATGAGAGCATACGTGCTCATTCAGGGTGATAGCTAGAGACAGTTCTTGTCCTATGAAAGATGTGATGATGACCACCATAGCCAGTCTTGGGATTTAAAGAAGCTGTGTAAGGGAGGTTGTGTCGGTCACCACTCCAGTAAGGTGATGTTGATGAAAGGACCACGTGATGGTTAGAAAAGGGCCACAGTGTGTGTAGATGAAGTCGCTTTAATCGTGCAATGGCTGAAAGGAGCCTAGAGACGACGAAAGTCGTGAGAAGATGCAAAGTAGACTGACATACAGTTCACTGTGGGAGAATATGTGACATAAAATCTGACCCCTCTAAGTTATAGCTAAGAGAGTTGAGTCCCCGATGCATGGGTTCTTTTGATGTGGTTTGGTGGAGAAGGTTAAGTTTGATCTTACCCCTCAGGATAAAGTAATGTGTGATGAGTTCCATGTATCCAATTTAGATTACTATGTGAGGTACCCTGACCATGTGCTGAGCAATGAACCTAGTGAGCCCCAAGGGAGGCTGAAATGACCTGAGTCACCTGTGCAGTTTATAGACGCTAGAGTGAAAGAACTCAGAGAAAAGAATATGTGATGATAAAGGTTCTTTGGAAGTGCCATGGGTAAGGTAAAGCCACGTAGGGTCCAATGATGTATATGGAAAAGTCTTGTCCTGAATTGTTTGTTTGCTTGATGGAATTTTGAGGACAAAATTCTTATAAGAGGGGAAGGATGTTACAACCCTGATTTTTGCATATATTTTCATAATTGAAATGTAATGATTTTATGAATTGGACATAATTAAAAAGGTTGTATGTTTTGCTTCAAACAATGGATTACTTTGCAAATATCCCTTTTGATAGGAATTTCATGATTCCTCTTATTAGATTAATCCATTAAGGGATATAAAAGAGAAGAATGGAGGAAAAATCCAAATAATAGAAAAGGATACAAGATAATGAATATTAAGCAAAATAATTATGAGAAATACATGGAAATCTCTAGAAAGTGGCATTAATGGCCACAATGGAATAAATTTCGTTCATATGTGATTTCTAATAAAAGAAATAGGAAAAAGAGGAAAGGAAATGAAAAATAATGAGAAATCCTTGCAAAAGAATATTTTAATAAAGAAATAAGAAAGGTAATGAGAAATAATGGATGTAGATGCATCTAGAAGGGTAATAAATATCTTTAAAAGGAATTTCGAAATAAATGAAATTCTTGAGGTCCAAGGTGTCCCAATAAATAAGATAAAGGAAAATAAAATACATGATAAGTTGAATAATTAAAGGTTTAGTCATCTCGCCAAAAGAGGCATCTTTTAATGGTTATGGAAAGGTGCTAATGTGTGCCTTGCCTTTGGATACCTTTCTTGTACACCAAGGGAGAAGTGATAAAGGAAACAAGAAGGAAGGATATGTATTTAATATAGATCCATGTTCTCTCAATAAGGAAAAAGGGAAATAAAGAATTTCCCTTATAAACCGTAAGGTTCCTTCCTCTCCCTTCCTTTCATACTATGTAAGAGCCATTATGTCTTTCTTGAGGTATGTATATATAGAGGCAACAACAGCCCTTTCCTTCAGGGATGACTACCCTTCTTGGAGAGATACACCCTCGTCTCCTTCCTCGGGTCATTTTCCCTATAACCCTAATATAATGTCTGCTAAGCCATCTTATTCTAGCCCAAACCCTACTCTACAAGCATCAACGTTGCCGTATGCCAAGAGGACCAAAGAGGACAAATCCTTTCCTGATCCAAAACAATCCATGAGTAGGGTGGTACGGATCCTTCATCTTCATAGGGCATGGGAAGAACACATCCGCAGACCATACGTATGGAAGGAAATGATGAGCAGGTTGCTACACCCTCATCTTGCACCGCCCTAGGGCGGAATCCTCCAAGACGGTGCCCAGGGTGGTTGGGCCCTCACCAAGAACTCTCTGTCAAGCAGCTAGTATGGGTGACGGAGAAGACACAACTGTCATCCTCACACGAAGAAACCCAGCCATAGCAGAGATGGCCGATCAATAGAGGAAGAGAGTGAGGGGGGAAGCGATCTGTGGGCCTATAGTAGGAGGAATATGGTGGAATTGGGCCGGAGGAGTCTTCGTAAGCCTCTCTATGGCAGGCTTCGATGTCGCCAACAGATGCACGGAGGCCAGTGCCGAGGACTCTGCAGCAGCGGTGACCTTCTTGGGTCCGTCTGGAGAGAAGGAAAGTGACCGGTTTGTAGCACGACGGTGGGAGGTGTTGAGGTGAGAGCATGGGTTAGTGAGGAAGAAGCCTTGGGGATGACCCCCTTGGCTGTGAGGCCTAGTGCCGGAGGGCACCCAACGCCGTAAATGCAGTGTCGCTGCCATCTTCACGCGATGAAGACGAACCAGGAAAGCGGGGACACGATCCATGTGCCTGGATCGGGTGGCTGGACCGGCCGGTTCAGAGGTAGATTGAACGAGGTCTTTTCCCACTCAACCAGCTGGATACATGTCCCAAGTGGCGTGGCCCAATAGGAAGCCGCCACATCACCCATGACAAAGGTAAAAAGGTTTAATCTTTCTCAAATTATAGAAAATGCTAGGAGTGTCTGAAAATAGCAAATCTATATATCAAAATGATCTGAAAAATGAGGGGAATACAAATAAAATATGTTTGAAGTCTTTTTATGATGCTTGTTCTGAAAAAATAGGGTAATCTATATATATATATTAAGTGAAGATTTATAAATGAAAACCCTAGATTGGATATTAAACATGTTAATTACATTAAAAGCCCTTGTTTTATGCTCTTATCTGAATTTGTTTAAACAATATGAGAAATGAAGGTGATCATGTTAATGATGTTGAAAATATACGGTGTCCCATATGTATAATCATGCTTATGAGAATTAGGGTTTAAAACTAAGATATGGTTAGTGAACGTAAATTGGATCTAAGCGATCATAACAGACAGATTTGGGGGATATGTTAATTAGGGTTACACATGATGTCTAATTGGGACTAATAACTCTAATAAATAATTATGCGATGGAATTAGGTTTTGTACATCTATTCCTTAACCAAACCCTAATACCCTAGATTAGGATCGCTTAAGATTTACTTGTAATAATATGTGATGGTGATAATTTAGGATTTACATACATGCAGATTAAACAATCATTTGCTTGGTTGATTGCTCGACTGGTTGATTGAATCTACTCAAAGCATAACTGTATATTCTGCATGGAAAAGGTATGTGGTTACGCTTATGATTATCCCAACTAGTTTTTCGGGGATTTTATCGACGTTTCCCTCATGGCTTGAAATAGCTGTTGGATGCTTTTATTTCATGCAACTATAGAGTGACTATGACTATCACTATGAATATACATGTATAACTGGTTAGATCTGGGACCACCTCTGTGGCTTGTCAAGGCTAAAAAGGGGTAACCTAGAGTAAGGTCTAGGTTATCGTGGGTCAGAAATTGGGCTACCAAGTGTAGTGCCATGAGACCCATTAGCATACCATGAGTTAAGGAGTGGGCTACTTACGAGTAGTGCCATGTGACTCAACCCTAGAAACTGGTTCACCTATAGGTGGGACCATGAGGGGTTTAATGGGGATCTACCATAAGGAAGGTAGTATCTAGGTCCACTGCAGGGGTAACATAGGGTACTCATGGATCGCGGAGTTATATTTAAAATGTAATATTGGTTGTTAAATGATTAATTGAATGATTACGTTGTTATCATAGTTACACATTTATTGTTTCCCCCACATACCAGCTTCGGATGACCGACATTTTGTTTGTCGGCGTTTTAGGTACAAGCCAAAAGGACAAACGGTAAATCATCATATTATGTAATACATGAAGTAAAATACAAGGAGGATTAGTTAGAGTAGAATGCGTACATGGATAGAAGTTTAGAAATCCAAAATTTTCAAAAGGTATGAAAAATTTTATTACAACTTTTCAGTATAGATTGTTGAAATTTAATAATTGTTCTTGGTTAAGTGTCGAACCTTTGATCCGGGAGTTATGGGTACGGCTTCAACCTCTCAGTCTCCCTTAATTGGGGGTTATCGGGAGGTGGGGTCGTAACACTCCCACACTCTTGATTGTCTCTGAGCGATCTCTTTCTTCTCCCCAAGATTGTAGTATCTCATGACACTTGGAGGGTTTTTTGTTGAGGAAGAAACCCTTGCTTGTATTGTCCAGTGTGGTCCGCTCTCCTTGATGTAAGCCATAATAAAATATTTTTTCCTAATCTTCTAACTCAATCCCATGATGTGGGACTTTCCGCAGCATATGTTGAAATCGCTCCCAAGCCTCCGAGTATGACTCTTCAGCTTGTTGTTTGAAATTGTAGATTTTTCTGACCAACTCATTGGTCTTATGTGATGGAAAGTAATGCTCAAAGAAAGTGTCAATCATCTCATCCCACGTCCCGATAGATTATGGCTTCAAGTTGTAGAACCAAGACTTTGCCTTGTCTGCCAGAGATGAAGAGAACAATTTCAAGTATATCACTGTCGTCGGGGCCCTATCAATCTTGAGCATATTGCATATTTCCAAAAGCTTCTTATGTGGGCCATCGGGTCTTCAAGACTGTGTCCGTGAAATGCATGTTACTTGACCAGGGCTACCATCCCCGGTCAATTTTGAAACTGCCGACATCAACCTACCTTTTTATAGGACCAAGTTGCACTGACAAAGATGATGCCTTGATCTTATCCCAGATCGTCTTCTCCTCTGTCATTTCTAGTTGTTCAAGTGGTAATGATGTATCAATTGGAGGAGATTCTGGAATGGCTGACGTATTGGGTATAAGTCTTCATGTTGAGTTGTTGTACTCGTGTGCTTTGTCCTTTAATGTTGCAGCTGCTACATAACTACTTGGAGTTGATTCCCCGTAGTCCGTACTATATGTCTGCACCATGCACTAATTCCTAAAAAAATAAAAAAATGGGCGTAAGCACCAAAGATATTAAAGATTAAAAATTGATATTCAATATGTAGCTCAAATAAAAATAAATAAAAGGTGGCCTAGAGTGGCTGACCATAGCACTCGTGGTGTTGGACTATTGCCATTTCCCCAAAAACGGAACTAATAGCTTGACATGACTTTACTGTGTGTGTATAATGCAAGTGTAGGCATCTTGTAATATAGGCCAAAAGAGGCCCAAGTTGTCGAACTCAGGGAAACAGTGTCCAGAGACTAGTACTAATTAACTGTGATCTGATCAGCTAGGTCGAAGGCAATTGATTGAATTTGGGTGTTTAAACTGAATGAGAAATTAGAACATAAAATTAAATTTGATGGATTCCTTAGAACACAGTTTCACCACGGGTAGCACTGTATATATCCTCCTATTATTAATATAAATTCCCTCCTAAATCTAAATAAAGAGCCTGTAGCTAGAAATTACCCACTTCCGCAATATAATTTCCCTACCTAAACTAAAGCCAACCCCATTCTCATAGCAATTGATTCATTAGTTAGGTGTAGTTGGTTCTACTCTGGGTAATCTCCTCCCATTTATGCCCCACCTTTCACAAGGGACGCCGATAATTGGATGAACCTATGTGTTTCTAACCCTTAATCCCCTTATCAGTAGCTATTAAGGATCTGAGACTATATTTATGCTGATCAAGCACAAATAGATAAAGCAATTCTCATATATTCATATTCAAATATTAAGAGAAGAATCTATATTAAAACATAAAATTCATATACAATGCATACTCGGGCTACTCTCGGGTCCTAAGGAATAAGGGGTTTAGCCATGCATGGTTTATATAGTCAAAAACATTCTAGACAAGAAGAAAAACATGGGTAACATAGAATGAACTATGTTAACTCCTGACAAAAAACTAATCTAGATGATCCCCTTTCAAGCACGGTCATTCTGCTATCTCTCGACTGCACAACGATCCATTGGAAGTGTTGGAATCAATCTTGGACATGGCCTTCAGTCCCTTTCTCTACTCCTCCGTCTCTCTGGTCTTGAGCACTCAACTACATCGTGATGATTAGGTCTAGCCATCCTTTCACATAGTTATAGCATGGATTTTTTTCTGTGAAATAACACCAGTCGATGGATTAGATTGTTGACGTAGATCTTGTCTGCATGGACAATATAGGTACTACTAACTTGACACTCGGTAGTACTGAGTCTTTAGGGTTCTAAAAATGCACCCAGTCTTGGTACTATCGAGTTGATTTGATAGTACTGAGTCTGTGCGACTTCTATAAACCTAAAATACAAGCAAAAGTTCCTTAGCTTCTCGGATTGATGAAACTTCTTAAAATTTGATAAAAAAATACATAATTTGATGCATTTCAATAAAATAGTACTCATAGTAATTTGTGCACAAAAACTCAAGAAAATACAAATGTGTGCACCAAATTAACGGAAAACCAGCCTGTAAAAGTGACTAAGTAATAGTGCATCAATGCCTTTCTCAGTCTCTCTTACCAAGTGGCTTGGCAATCAAACTTCAGTCGGAGGGACAAATCCCGTCTTCATCACTCATAGTCATTCCCATGTTTCACAATGCATCCGATCATCACCTTTATGGCAACCTTTATTCAAGGTCATAGTGAATGATGCCAAAGTACACTAAACTACATGTGATGAGTGTAGTGATTTCAAGTCTAAGAACCACAATTACCATCTTCACTATGAGAGATGATTATGACCACCAGTTATGTCTTCCATGTGTCACTCTCAATATGGGTCTATCTGATAGATTGTTCTCTAACAAGTATCTATGTGTTTAGTTTAATATCACATATATCATGACTGTTGAAATTATGTCATCAACCAACCCACATTGTAGTCCTAAGTGTCATTGTTGTTTGTCAGCCTTCCATAATGACATCTGACTAGGGACATAACAAGAATGTGGATACTCTTAGAATTTGTATAATCTCATTGGTTAGGTCATCAACCCGAAGATATACATCATTAAGTAATGTCATTCTTTAGACATCTATTATGCTTCATCATTATCTCCTAATTGATCGAAACAAAATAAATTGGAAGCTTGCCTTTATTATTAATCACATCATTTGTATGATATGCCATCTCAATCATCATACGATTGGCTCTCTAGCATACATACCAACACGTTATTCATCTCGAGAAAGATATATCCTTATAGTCTAGATCTATCCTAAGCTAGAGAGAGGAGGAAATAGACACTTATTATGATTTCTTGTAAACTTGCTAAGGGTATACAATGGATGTGAGTATTGCTTATAGGTGAGAGATCTTAGATAGTTAAACCCAACCCAAGTTTCCTTACATACTCATTATCTTATCATTTACCATTATAGTTCTTTGTTTTATCTTTCTTTACTTGTTTGTTCCTTATTTTTGAAGAACCATCATTCCATAAGGAACACATACCATATATACCTCTATGTTTGGTGTAACAAAGCCAAGGCACTAACAATATTAACATTTACCACCCTTTTCATTGTGTTTGACCCGGATCTACTACATCAGAACCTATTATTATCATTGTGGGGGCTTAAGTATCGAGTTATAAATATAAAAGTTCGATTACTATAGATTAGCTCCTCTTTGGGTGCATAATTTGGGCCGATCACAACATTTATATGTGTACCAAAGAGGGACACATTAATATGTGGATCCTATAGGGACATCTATTTGATGTGATATACAGGTAGGCACATCAATAAGTAATATGGGAAGTTCTTAATTCAATATCAAGAGGGAAACAAGGATAATTAATTTAATAAATATCTCTAGAGAATTACTTGGAGCTAAAAGTTGTGGGTTCTAATGATTATATGACTAAATTGATATGGCACATGTATGTGTATGGATTTTAAATCAAATATATTAAGGATATCCTAGTATGTCATATCAAATTGGGTAGTTTTTCCAGAGAGTATTTTGTACTTGCGTGTCATGTAAGGTCATAATTATGACGTTCTTGAGTTCTAATTTTTCATAAAAACAAGCATGATTTATGGGCTACATAAACATAATATTTGTGATTTGTCAAAGCCATTTCATGATGTCCAAGAAAAATAGATATGAATAACCAGTGAAAGCATTCGATCACCTAAAAATTAAATAGTCAAGAAAAAAATTAAAAAGTACCATAACATGAACAAGTTATAAAGATTTTCTATTATAAAGATTTTCACATCCGAGAAATGTATCACCAAAACACGCAAGAAGAAACCCTACCAGAAGTTTATACATGAAAGTGGAAACATCATTACATAAACTAAAATGAATGTCCACCAAAATGTCACCTCTCTATGCAAGACATAAGTGTCCTTTAGTGCTAATCCTCCTTCGTACTACTCGTGTTGATGTTTTCTACTAATGGGGATCTACACTCATCCATGTGTTAGGGGAAGACATGGTAAGAAAGTGGATTATGAGTGTATATGATTTCACCATTTTGCATACGAGTTCTTTTGCCAAGCTACATAGTCACTATATTTAAGCAAAATCCCATGTTTCCCCTCTATTTTCTATCTTGGGGATGTATGTTGCTTTTTCTACCTCCTCCTCCTCCTCCTTCTTGTTATTATTCTTATTCAATTATGTATATCATTCTCTAATGTCTCTCTCTCCACGGTCACCTCATAGTTGTTTATTATCAATTAGCTAGTCTCACTTCCTATGTCATCATATCCTTCTTCATCATTGGGCAAATTATTTGTAATTTATTCCCTACTTTCTTTTGAAAACATCCTTTTATGCAAAGATGACATCCAGAATAACTGGTGTTTCATGTTGCAAAATTATTTGACACCAATCCCACTAAATTCATATCTTCCTTGCGAACTATAAATAAGCAACACTGGATCTCTAATTACCTTAAGGAACGATGTAAACTTTTAAATAATCAATGCCAATTGAATCCATATTCTTTTTTAGCACTAATGTAGGTACTACAAGAAATTGACAAGTCTATCTATAGAACATAAATTTTATTGTGACATTTTTTCTATTTGGTGGTTTTATTAATGATCCATCATTTGTCTAACAATGTTATTTGTAATATGTAAGTGAGTTAGATCTGAAGAACTTGACTCTTGCTCACCAATAGGTTATTGTCTTTTTTGTTTATACTATTAATCTGAATCTTTTTACATATACATTGGGTGTCAGGAACTAATTCATGACGAGAATTCTTATGTTTGTGTCATTTTTATGGATATTTTCACATTTAAATTGGGCATAAAGAAGGACATCATGTTAGGTACTTTATATTTGAGCTTATGAATAAAATTATCATCTTAACCTAACATTGTTAGTTTCTATTAAGACATATGTGTTATAGAACAATATGGTCTTATGTTGAATTCCCCCAATTGCAACATTTATTTTGATTTCATTGAGATTTATGTGTTGTATTGGTTTATATTTCTTGGTATGGTTTCACAATTTTACTTTAACCTTTTTTCAAAAGTAACTATCAGTCACACTTGAATTCATTATAGTGGAAAATAATTACATCAAGATGGAAGGTATATGGGAAACAAGTTGCACCGCCAACCCTTCCTGAATAGCAAAATCAATCCTCATAAATACTACAACCATATATTTGGGGGTCACAGTTTGTAATTTTGTAGTGAAATTTCCTTTGTGGTATGTCCTAACTTTTCAAGTTTAACTTTTTGTTGGAAGTAACTATTGATAATAGTTTGAAGTTTTGCTTTATTTTTAAAATATAGTATACTGTGTTTTAGTTATGATAAATGGTGGTTATAAATCCAGTAGTTATCTTCATCTTTTGGTTCTTCCACATTGCATGTAGAGTTACTTAGCGCATATTGGACTTGGTTTTGCTAGTTTGAAGAGGGTTTTTCTTTCTTTAGTAGATGTGTAAGAATTACCAGATTTAATATCACGAGGGATGATAGTCAATATGAATCTTGTATTAAAATTCTATAGAATGATGATATTTGTTTGCAACAAGCAAGGGTTTTGTAGATGTTCAAAGAAGTCAATTGGATTACTTAGTTGTGTTAGTAGTTTTGTCGATGGTATCGAGAAAAGACTGTCTAAGAAATGCAAATGTTCACATAAAAGATGTGAATGTCTTTCTATAGTTTATTTTGCACTACAAAAGACTTATTCTAAATGTATCATAATTGTTTTGTCACTTACCATAAATGTATTTATACTAAAGCAAAAATCAAGATATTCCAAATTGAGATCAATAAAAGTCTTGGTTATAATGTAAAGGACACTCCACATCATTATGTATTTCAAAATATATCTTAATGGTAGAACTAGTACTCCTTGCACATTGAATCTGGATTCATTTAATGATGTGATTTTGTGTGATTACTTCATGATAGTGTTCAAATGTATTCCTCATAAGAACACTCTTGGTTTAGTTGAGGAGTTATTCTATTTATTGTTAGCTTCAGTGGTATAGATGTAGTTGATGAACAAAAGGCTTTATGGATCAACTTTGGTTGTTTTTAGACTTTTGATGTTATATTTAAGTCCTCATACAAATAAGATAATTTTGTTGGTTTCTTTGTGCAACAATGTTATTTATATTTCTTTCAAGAACTCATTTGATCTTTGCCTCTCTAAGATGACCTATTCCAAAAAAGATCTTGATGAGTTTACTATTTTTATAGGTGGTGAATGCAATACTAATTTTGTTGTTATGCCATATCCTTCCAATATAAAGGTTCATGAGCCTAATCTTTCTAGAACTAAAGGAAATGGTAGAGGAGGAAGGTGTAGAGTACATACCACACATTATAAATCAACTATGAAGGAAAATTATTCCAATAAGGGAATGCAATGCAACGACTATATGAAGTTTTTCTGAAGCATCATAGTGGTAACTGTTCCATCAAGGAGTGGTAATTATTTTAGTTCTATCTCAATGTAAATCAATATATATAGATATATAAGGGATTATCTTTAATACCCACATGGGTAACCTGGAATTCACTACCTGTGCCCTTTGAAAAGTAACTATTTGGTCAGAAAAGTAACTAGTTGGACAAAAATAACTATTCGACTAAAAAAGTAAAACTGGACAGAATACACAGCAAAAAATCCAAAATAAATATGTAATTATATATTGGTTACATCTGTTACAAATGAAACTATATATTTATATGTAAAGCAACAGTTTGGAAGGTAAAGTAACCATGTACATGTATAAAGTAAGAAACTCCAAAAGAAGTTACCAAATTTGGAGTGGGTAGCTACCCACGCGGGTGACAAATGAACGTGTGTGATTCTATATATATATATATATATATATATATATATATATATATATATATATATATATATATATATATATACATATATTCTAGTTTCATCCCATATTTTCTTATGTTTTATGGTGTTTTGGATTCTAAATGATTCTTCTATATTAGGATCGCTACTTGTCTATATATTTTGTGTATCTTATTCCTATTTATTGCTAGGCCAATTGCTATTTTCTTTATGAAGTTCACTTAATTGGTATTTTTGTTGGTTTCGTATTTTGTATACGATGGATTGTTGATTGTCTATTTTTTGTTGATTCTTCATGTTATTGTGTTGTTCAAAATTTTGATTTCTTCTTGGAAAATTGGTATTATTTGTTGAATCTAATTGTCTATTTTGTGGTTGAGTTTGATGTTATTGTGGGTGTTGCCACCTAAATTAATATTGTTCTATATGGTCATGTAATACTCATTGGAACAATTTTCATGCAAAATTCTTTACATAACAATTGTAAGATTTGTTGTAACAAGTTTTTCTATTGAGTTCTTGTCAAATAAATTGTAGGAATACTATTTTTATTTTTATTTTTTTGGAGAAGTTGGGAGGTGATTTATTCATCCCGCCCTCCCCATGCGAGCAAATTTGGAAAACAAAGTACAATCACTAATTAAGCTTGGAAAGGTAAACATGGTAGTACTACTACCATTACAATAATCTTTTGCTAAGATTTCTCTAATCTCAGTAGGGGAAAGCTTGTAGAGGTTGAGTCTTCTAGTGTTTTTAAGGTTGTATTTAGAAAGACTATCTGCAACTCCATTGGTGGCTCTGTTGGCGTATGAAATGTTCCATGTGTGCTTCTTTAATTTGAAGGATCCTTCGTACAATCTTGGCATATCTCGGGTTTCTTGATGTTGATTCGTTTATTATCTTCACTGCCTTAAGGGAGTCAGTCTTGATTAGTACAATGATAGCATGGCTGTGAGCTGCTATTTCCAGCACTAACCTGATGCCTACCAGCTCTCCTTCTAGCACATCACATGTTTCTATAATGTTTGCTAGGCCCCCGATCCTTCTACCTTGGTCAACCCTAATGACTGTTGCACAACTAGCCTTTCCGGACTTGAACGCCACATCGGTGTTGATTTTAATACCTCGTGTTGCAGGCTTATTCTAGACGCTCCTTACCATCTCCTTGGTATTACCAGAATTCAGAGGATATGCCCCCATATATGCATTCACTTCTCGTGTAATGATATTAGCCAGCACTTTAGGGTGGATGAGTTTGTTTTCAAAAACATGTGTGTTCCTGATCTTCCATATTTGTCAGCAGGGGATAAGGATTACATGTTGTAGCTCAACATCTCTCTTCAATTTCTCATAAAACTAGGCTCTAGTGTCTGTGAGATCATAGAAACCAGAGACACCCCTGCCTTCTAACAGCACATTCCATACTTAGCAAAGGTGCAATCTCGAATAGCCTGGAGTGTTGCGTCTTCTTCACAGTTGCACCTTGGGCAAATGTCGTTGCTCGCCAAGTGACGTTGAACTCTAGTTTGTTGGTAAGCAGGGCCTCATGTAGCAGCAGCCACAGAAACATCTTGATGCGCGAGAAGGTCTTCAGCTGCCATATTGTTAGATATAAAGCAGTCATCTATTTAGCATGGGTTAAGCTCAATGTAGGGTAACAAGTACATGTGAGAAAAATAGTTTTGTCTCTAGTGTAAATGACAAAGAAATTTTATCCCATATTGCTCACTCCTACAACTTTTGTGATTCTCATATGTAGGATCACATGGGGCACTAGTGTCTAAGGGGTCCTAGGAAGGAGGTATGCTAGCGCCATGACTCGCCTGGCCGGGCTTGGGCTTGGGCTTGGGTTTGTGGATTGTGGATTGTGGAGAATGTCTTCCGTCTTCTTTTTGTACTAGGATACGACTAAGTAATTAATTACCCGTGTAATTAATTGTTTCTTTCTGATTTCGGATTTCTTAATCCTAATTGGAAAGTGTTTCTCTTTTGTGGATTATTCTGTATTGTGTACAAGAGCAACCGAGTGTTTACGTCTTACTGGAAATAGGAGTAGGGACGTGCGTGGCTATATATACATCTCCGGTCATTAGGGTTAAACACACAACAACGATCTTTCTGCCGCCGTTTCACATGTGTTTTGAGAGCCCTAATCCAGAGAGTGAGTGTCTTCGTTCCAAGCCGCTTCATGGAGTTGTTCTCCTGTGCGAAGTGCGGCGTCCTCTTTCCCGTCATCGAGACGCAGCTGTCACGCGGTGGTTCATGCGGTTGTTGTGCTGCACTGGTAGCAGTGCAACGTGACTACGTCAAGCACGAGCGAGACGTGCAAGTTCCAAGTTCGTGCCAGATCGAGACTGGGAGAACAGTGCCTATCCGCGAGGATTGCCAGGCACTGATTTCTTTAAGTATCACGTTCGTTTCTCAACAAACGATCTGGTTTGTGAATCTAACTCATGTTATTTATGTTCTCCTGCTTTGTTTGATCTTTGTTTCTTATTTTGGATCTGCCTGAAACTGTTAATTACATTGCACCTGTCGTTATTGCATGAACGACGTTAATAAATATTAACAACACATATCTCCATCCAGCGGCCCTACAATTGGATGCTTTTTCCTTCTCCCAGCTTCCAATATGCTGATTTGGTTGAATAATCTCCGCTCTTTGAAAGAGCCCACACCCTCACATCCTCTGTAGGAACCTCCAACTTCGTAATCTTGTTTACTAGTTGATCTAGTACCCATTCTTTCAAGAAATCAGTATCCCATTCCCCATCTAGATTCACCAAAGAACAGAACTTCAAATCTCGAAGGTCATGTGGTATAAGTTTACTCACATGATCCATCAGCAAAAGACCATCATGCCACCATTTTCCTATCCACATTTTGATGTTGCGTCCATCCATAGGCACCAGGTATGAGTTTTCCTCAATCAACACCTTCCCTACAATAGCAGTGTTGCCTAATCTGGACTAAATATAAGCCTTGTTCATTTCATTCTTCTCATATCTGTAGCTCATCCCTGAGTAACATAGGGATTTATGCTTATTACTAAGCTCACGTGAACGCTTGTAAAGGAGTTCAAAATTCCATTCCCGCATAGTTTTCATTACAAGGCCTCCCTCACTCTTTTGGCTTGTGACCTTGTCCCAAGCCACCAGTGACATGGGGTGTGATTTTTGAAGGCCTCCCCATATGAATCGTCCTATCAATCCATCTATGGAGTTGCAAATTTTTAGAGGTAGCAGTGTTGTTTGAATCACGTATGTAGGCATGGCGGCTAATGTGGCTTTTTCTAAGAAAACCCTCCCTATTAGAGATAGGCTCCTTGTCACCCAACCACTGGTTCTTGCTTGCACCTTATCAAGAACCTTATTGTAAGTGGCTTTACTTACTTGTTCATGTATGATTGGGACACCGAGGTATTTTCCAAGAACTCTCATTTCTATGAAACCACTTCCCCTACTAATTCTCTTCTCAAGGACCTCCCCACACTACCTGCAAAGAATATTGTTGATTTGGAGATTGATATAGATTCTCCAGTAGCTTTTCCAAATTCATGAAACACCTCCTTAATGACCTTCATCTGATTGTTTGTAGCTCTACCAAATAGGATGATGACGTACGCAAAACATACATGAGACACTTTAGGCCCCTTAGCTTACATCTTTATTGTCTTCCAATATCTTGTGGATTCCTTTTGTTGTGTCATTTGGCTCAATCTCGCAATACACAAAACGAAAAACTAGGGGGAGAGTGGATCCCCTTGTCGAAGTCCCCTACTCGCTTTGAATGGATCCATGTTATTTCTGTTCTAGGTTATTTTCGTTTCCCCTCCAATGATTGAACTCCTGATATAAGATACAATGATTGGAGGTAGCCTTACCTTCTCTAATGTGTCCTTGATGGAATTCCAAGACATTTTGTCATATGCTTTAGTCAGATAAATTTTGATTGTCATTGTTTGTGCACCTCTTTTCCGTTTCATGTTATGTATTAACTGATGACAAGGGCTATGCTATCAGTAACTCTCTGCCCAGGTATGAAGCTTCTTTGGGAAGGAGAATCACAATCATTCATGAAAGGTTTTAGCCTTTCAATAATCAGTTTCAAGATTATCTTCATCATACAACAATCTTTGGAATCAGCGCAAGAGTTGAATTGCACATTCATCAAGTATTTTTCCCAGATATGATCGCCCCTTGCATCGTTATAATCAGACTTGGATTGACGATCAACCAATTTTTCTGTAGGAAGGTATGGTTCACCTCAGCTGGCCCATCGACCTTCACATGGTTGATCGACATCACAACGACTCGGATTTCTTCGGCATCTGGACAATCTACAATCTTTCTCAATTTCTCACTTGTTAGTTTAATGAAGGCGCCTGGGATATCAGCTTGACCATGATTCCAAACTTGTACAGGTGCATACAACACTCGTTTAAAATGTTGAGATACCATCTCCTTGAGACCAGCTTTGTTTGTGATCCATTCACCATGTTGGTCCTTCAGGCATTCTATTTTATTCCTTCTTCTTCTCTGATTAACCAAGTTGTAATAAAAGAGAGAGTTGTTGTCACCATCTATTAGGTAGTTGATATGACTTTGATGTTTCAGGTCATCCTCCTTGGCTTTCAAAATGGCGTCAAGCTCTCCTTGCATGTCTGCATAGATTTTGGCCATTATATTGTTATATTGCTCGACTAGGTCCTTCTGGAGTCTGTCAAAATTATTGATTAAATGATCCTTTCTCCTTCTGTCTTCCTTTCTTAGTTGTCTATACCATTCTTGAATATGTACATGTGCTTCTTTTAAAGCCTCTACGAACTGTAAGTTGCCATTGGAGTGATTGCTCAAGAACACTAAGAAATCCTCTCACCACTGCCAGGAAGCTTTAGTAGTGAATCAATGGACTGAATGTCTATTGTAGTTCCAAAACTCCTTCTTAGAAGCAAACCTCACTGACCTAGGCTACTCAGGTATGAGATTCACTTATCGACATGGTTCGTTGCAGGAAAGATTAGATAAAGCGACTTCTAACAATGGTTCTTGATGAAGTATCCCAATATAATTTTTATTGAAATATGATGGCGAGATCATCTTCTCCTTTAAGCTGTCATATGGGGTTAAGTAAGGTGATCCTTTATCTCCATATCTCTTTGTCTTATGCTTAGAACGTCTTAGCCAAGTCATCAATGAAGAAGTCACCCTTGGTTCTTGGAAGTCGGTATGCCTTACCACATAGAAATTGGCCTTCTCCCACATCAATTTTGCAGATGACTTTATTCTCTTTGGTGAAGCATCTATGCAACAAGCAAGAACTATTTGAAGATGCCTTCGTTGCTTCAGCAAAGCGTCAAGGCAGTTCCTCTCAAATGAAAATCTACTGTGTACTTCTCAACAAACACACCTAGGCAGCTGAGATGGGTTGTATGTCAAACTCTGGATATAAAGGAAACATCCAATTTGGGACGACATCTAGGAATCCCAATCATATATAAGAGGAAAATCAAGGAGCATTTTCAATATCTATTAGATAAAATTTACAATCAGGTCAACTGTTGGCAGAAAAAGTTACTTTCTCTGGCAAGGCGAGTCACCTTAGCAAACTCAATATTACTTTCTCAAGCTTGTTACACTATGAAATCTATTCTTCTCCCGGCCTCCATCACCGATAGAATTGATCAGCTCACGAGGAACTTCATGTGGAGTAGCTTGCACACAGTCAAGGACTTAAATTTGGTTGCTTGGGGGAACATTATTAGGCCTCCCCACTGAGGCAGTCTAGGAGTCAAATCCTCAAGGGAAATCAATAAGGCCCTTATAAGCAAACTCATCTAGGATTATGTCTAAGATCACCGAGCACCATGGGTGGACCTAATGAGAGCCAAATACGGCAGGTAGCAGAAGAATAACCCCTCTGGGTCACATGCTTGGAGAGGCATCAATCTCTCTATCCCCTTTGTTATTAATCACTCGAGGATGGTAGCAATTACGGGCCAAAGGACCAACATCTGGAATGACTTCTGGGTTGGAGATGGAATAACTCCCAACCTAAAGCCTGGAAGTAGCATCCCTGATGATATCCAAGACATGACAGTGGCTTGTCTAGTCTATGATGAGGGGTCCTAGGACATGGGGTTCCTAAATTATTTGTTCACCGAGGCCTCAGTACATGCAATCTCCAACATGCCCCCCCAGACCTTCTTATGGAAAGGACGACCACATATGGCTTCCCTCAGGAGATGTCTCCTTCACTTCCAACTCAGCGTACAGAGTTCTCATGAACTTTAATGACTCAACTAGTATCAAATGCTATGCTGACATATGGGCATTGACATCTCAACAAAGAGTCAAGACAAATTTATGGCTAATCCATCAAAACTGCCTATTCACCAATGAATTGCACTTCAAGATGAATATTTCCCTAGATGTGAATTGCTCCATATGTCAAGCCATGGTTGATTCCATCTTGCATGTTGTGAGGGATTTTCCAACAACAACGAGAGTTTGGAGAAGATTGTTTCCAAGTGAAGTGATGTTGTTCTTTGATATGACATCTCCCATGTAATGGATAACCTACAACCTAAAGACCCTGAGTAAGGTGGATAGTTGGAACATCTGCTTCATGATCACCTGTCGATAGTTGTGTAAAGATAGGAAGCTTCACATCTTTGAAAACAAGCCAATGCCATCTTTTGTCATAGAAACACACTATAGGTCAGCCTGCAATACAACCAAGTTAGCGTTTCAAGGAGATTCCACCCCCACGCCCAAGCCTTCTCTGTCCAACAACAATGTCATTGTCCACCCCATTGCATCGATATTGCATGTGGAAACGGCGGTGAACAAAGCTGAGAATTCATTAGCCACTAGTATGGTTGTGTGTCATATCAAAGCCTATTAGATTTGTGGCAGTGCTAGATTGGAGTTGAGATCAAATCCCATGAGTGGGGAGCTCCAGGCCATCTGGGATGCGCTAGAGTATGTCAAGCAACATGATATTCCTTCAGGTATTATAGTGATAGACTCACATAATGCCACACTGTTGATATAGAATATCAAACCAGCCCCAATGAAATCCCAAAAACTGGTCCAAGCCATTTGACAACTTTTTCAGGAATCCCCTCTCTTCAATATAGTCTATATGAAAAGGAATTAGAACAAACTAGCGGATTGGTTAGCCAAGCAATGTCAGAAGTAACCCGATCCTCTTTGCACTTGGGAAACCTATCCAAGTTCTCTTCTTCCTTGGTACCAAGAGGACTTGAATGTCTTCTCTGCTTTTTTCATTCCCGCATAGCTAAGTAGGTAATTCTCGTAACCAGTCTATCTGGTAGTTTACCAAAAAAATCATTTTCTTACATGTGACTGCATCATCCAGTCCCTAAAGAGTAGTGTTGTGAGTTTCTTCCTAAGAACTTTACCAAAATGTCACTCTCTTCTAGACTTTCTTTTTGTTTTTTCATACATTCTATCTCTAGAAAAAAAATGTGACATAGGAAAATCAGTTTACATAAGTATACTACATAAATTGTAACTATAATACAAGAAAAATCAACTATTATATCTGAAATATAACTATTCAACCTAAAGTGTAACAATTATAATGAACATCATTGCTATAAAAAATAGTCTTTTGTGGTACTACAAAAGATTTTAGGCAATGATAGAGTGTTTTTTTGAACCTAAACTTTTGGCATTGATTGAAAAAATCCCACATTAAACATTTTGATGATGGTTGGTGATTAAACACCGCCCTTGTTTATCAATCACATTATTTTTCTATCCTTTAAACAACATTACATTTTTTTGGAATATTTGGTCATTTACTCAAAAAAAAGGATCTTCCTATGCAAAACCTTGGGATAAAAGCCCAAAAACTATAATTTTGGTTTAGGAGAATAAAACTAATATTGTAAATGCAAGCACTCAGAGCCTATGCCTATTCAAGGGGCAAGATACCACCCACCAGCAATTTGTTCTTCTCCAATTGAGTGCATTTGCTTGGTAATATAATTCAAGAGTGCCATGCATATTGGCCCACACATGGGTCTAGGAGTACTAGTATGCAAATGTCCATGCAAAGGAAAAAATGAAAGTTGACTCATATATGGGTTATAGTAGACAGTGTTGTGTCATACTTAGTTGGCATCTCATGCATATTTCATGGTGTTGGGTAGTGAATCCTTGAGGTTTTAGTGTGAAAATATGAATGATTGATGGCCTTGCAAGTTCTAGAAACTAACTCCCTACTTAGATGATGTTCCCTGTCATGACACCTAGTTTTCAATTCCATAGAAATGAAGTAGGTAATTTCCAACATTGATGTAGTGATTAGTTGAGGACAAGCGTTTTGTTAGCAACTGTGCCATTAACCATGTTGACTAGATCATGTATGGTTCATTATAGGTCCAAAATGACCCCACAACATGTGGCAAGGTTGGTCCATACATGTTTTGAGTACTCAAGAGTGAAGAATAGATGCTCTATAAACTCATCCTCTACTTGGAAAAGGAAATGAATGTCATCATAGTATGAGGTCTATTCCTTTATCATGTATGATTTGTGCATCGCTCTATGGTGGCATTTATATATGGTCATTGCCCAATGCAGAAAGCACTTTTTCTACCAAATCAACTTCCCTAGTGAGCTATGTTGATCTTGTGGTATGACCACCTCCCATGGGCTAGAAGCATCAATATTCAAGTATGGGTACCATGATTGGACACATCAAATGAGTTTTCTCAATGTTGATACTTGCCAACCATTCCCTTCTATGTGTGTGAGAATCCATGTGCGTGGTTCAAGTGGTCGGTCAAGGTCACATCGTAGCATTTTCCTATCAAAGTGTATGAAATTCTTGATGTTTAGACCCCCTTCGTTGAATGTGTAAATCATTTTAGAGGATAATGTGTAGGAAGAGCTACACCTTAGGAAGTAGGACACCACCATTTGCATTAGATCCAATACGCAAGGTTGGACGGAAACATTTAATGATTTAGAAGTAGAAAATATTATTTACCGACCATTAGTCAATCATTCATCTCAGTCAGTTTGTGCATGCTCCATAGTAACATGCTAGGACCATGCTAGTTGTGAGTGGGAAGCCCAAATAGGTGATGATAGCATCTTAGTGAGAAGATATTTAAATATTAGAGAAGTCTTAGAGAGAAACATGGATGATTTCACATGGTTAACATGCAATCTAGAGAATCATCCAAATTCATCAAGAATGTTGTCAATCGCATGTAAGCAGGAGACTGAGCCATTCAAGCATTATATTTTCCAAAAACATTAGGTGGAAAAGAAAAAGATTTCCCCTAACTTTAAATGGCTTTATCGTGCCCCTTATATCCTTATCCATTATCAATGAGGATGATATGATCCATAATAAAATTGAATAGGAAGGATGACAAGGGATCCCATGTCCCAATCCAGAGTTGCTCGCAATGTGTCTATAAGAGAAGTCATTGACCGGTGTAAAAAAGAGGTTATATTGGACACATTCCTTTATCCATATAATCCAAGTAGCTATGAAGCCAAATATTTATAGAATATCCCACATATCTTCCAACAAGACATGGTTGTATGCCTTGCAAATGTCAATTTTCAAGTAGACTTTGAGTTTCACTCCCTTGATTTCAAAACCATGCAAGAACTAATTTAGCAACCTGCACACTGTTAGAGAGAATCTGGCCTGGGATAAAAGTCCCTTGATTGCAAGACGTGCAAAAAATATTGAGATCTATGTATTACCCTCATCCTACCCCCAATGACTGTAGAGTTAGAGTAATAGGGTTCAAATGTTCATCCATAAAACAACATAAGAACACACAAGCATATATAAATTAGAGAAAGATATAATCCATCATCCTAATTATAACCATAAGGCCATTAAGTACAACACAATGCCATGAAGGAAACAAAAGATAGACAAGTTCAAAACAAACTACACTATTATATTGATAGTATAGAACACCCCTTAGGTTACTGTAAAATATCCCATGATGATGATGATGTTATTTGGCGTAATAAATTCTTCAAGCAGCAAGTCATTTGGTGGCATCTAATAGGGAACAAAAACATGGAAAATTTTCAATGCAATTGCAAGGATACACTTTAAAGAAGAAAATTAACAAGTTTAAGAGTTTAACATAACTTAGATTGGCAAGTAGTGTAATAAACATGATATAACAAAACACAATTAATATGTAACCAAGCGATTCAAAAGCACATTTCATATGCATTGACCATTATACTATAAGACTTCATCATACGACCTTTATTCTATGAAATTTCCATAGTAAGATTTCAAGAGGGCAATCATGGAACAGAATGAATGATTGTCCCTATTTCAACATGAGGGACCCAAATTTAACCATAGACATTGGGTTAACCTTGTCTCCATATGTGTTCTGCTCTTTACTTGATATATCAAGAAGGAAGCATGGAGCCTTGTGCCCAAAACCACATCAATTAGGTAAGGAGCAAGGATTTGTATATTGGTTTCTCTAAATAATGTTGAGTGTTTTGAACAACATATAATATTATACTATTAAAAATAAATACCAAATGAGTCACTTATTTCAAGCAAGTAATCACCAATCTTATATCCTAAACATAAATAACAACAAAGTCATAGAAATTAGTAGGGTCAAATATATAAGTGTACCTTTGGAAAGTGGGATGAGCATGTGATCTTTGTAAAATATCCTTAAAGTATGTCCTCAAAGATGAACTAATAACAAATAGTGAGGGGGATTCCAAAATCAATTTTTATCGGATGTTATAAACATGTTAAAAATCATGTGGGTGTTCTCATAGACCTAGGTTCTACATCGTACAATCACGATTCTATTAAAATCAACATGTGAGTATTTATTCCACATAGTACTAGTATCACAAAGGCACCTTAGGTCTTGATAGAACATCCATAGTTATAAGAGTTACATGGTGATTCAATCTCCAATTTGAACTATATAGACCAATATATTTGCATAAATTTGTATTTTCATCATATGGTCACAAGTTATGTCAATTGTATCATAAGGCAAACATAGAATATTAGTATAAGATTGTAACATCCCTGGCCTGGGTTATGAACTAACCCTAGGTGTTTTGCTTAAATATGTGATTATATGTTTGTGGTTATCTTGTGTAATGTAATTAAAACCTTTGAGGAACTTATATTTCTATTTCAGTCCTTTTTGAACAATGTTGTAATATTGTTTTGTTAATCTTGGACTAATGCGCAAATTACCCAAGTTGAGGGGTTAACTTGAAAATTACACATGTTAAGATGTTCCTATGATGTTGAGACATCATAAGAATGAATATGGTGTAGTGATATGGATTCCACAAGCTTGAGCACCAAGATGTAGCTTGCAGAGCAATCCTTGTGCTTTAAAACCTAGTTTTGGTGTAAAGTGCAAATTACCCAAAACATAGGGTGAAACATGTAAAATATACCCTTTAGAATATCTATCATGTTTCTTGGCATCAATTAGAGCAAAGAAAATGAGAGGGGCACCTCATTTGAATGATTAAATAAGAAAGATAACCTTAATATCTAAATAACCAAGTTTTAAGCAAAATGGCCTTTCATATATATAACTTATTAAGACATATGGTTTCTTTTCCTTTAACCTTGGATAAGAGAGAGGTCTTGCATGTGAAAAGGAGGAAGAAACGTGGACAAGGGTGGAGCAAGCATGAGTGGATGGGTTTAATAAATAAAAGAAATAACTATCTTTTTCTTTGCCTTAATAATACCCAAAAATATATAAGCACCCTTTTTCCTCAAAGTAAAGGATCGTTCCTTTAGTTCTTTCTCCTCATTTTCTTGCTTTGGACCGACCAAGAGGGAGATCTGGAACAGAGGAAGATGACCAAGTTAAGTTGGTAAGTATGGATCATCACCTAGCTCGAACTCTTGGAGGAAACCCTAATACAAGGTTGGTTTGTTAGTTTTCCTTACACAACTCTTCTTTCTAGCCATCTTCTCCATCCAAATCTTGAAGAACGGACCTTGTACAACCTTTGGAGCTTCATCCACCATTAAACCTATGAAGCTTGGAGCTCTAGATCAGATCTAAAGGTGGGTTTTATAACTCTAACCCTTAAGCTTTGCTTTTGCATCCTTCTTTCTAAGAAACGTTGCTTATTCTTCTTCTTTAGACACCTTTGTGTGTTCTTGCAAGTGTTTCCGTGAAGAACAGCCCTGTTCTTGAGGTAGAAGATGATGATGTTAATTCCAAAGTTTATCCACAATCTTTCTTTAGCAAATGGTCTTTCACCTCTTGCACAAACGGTTTTCCAAACCGTTTGGGAGCAAACAGTTTCAAACTGTTTGAATGCAAATGGTTTCACAAACCGCATAGAAGCAAACGGTTTAAGACCGTTTGGATGCATTGACCAGGCGTTGACCATTTGGAGGTCTGTTGTAAATAATTTTTAATAATCACCTACCAAAAATCATCATCTAATTCCAAGTAAATCACCAATTGAAGGCACATCAATCATCTAAACCCTAATCGGGTTAATTGTTGATTTCTATAATAGAATCATGTTGAAGTTTGGGTTGAGTGGCCCAAATGGTTTCAAGACCATTTGGGGATCACCCAAACGGTCTCAAGACCGTTTGGTGATGACCCAAGACCGTTTGGAGGTCTAGGGTTAAGTGGGGTTGACCAATTGAGTGGAAGACTCTTCATATGATATGTAAATATCATCTTATAGAAAGAGGAGAGAGAAGACTCTTTATATGAATGAGAATTAAGTAATATACTTCCAATATGTATGAATACATCTAATTAGGGTATGATCCTTCATAGTGAGATCATTGAAACTCTAATTATGATGGTTAATGAATCTTAACCTAATTTTAGGGCATTAATGAAAGTAATCCTCATACATGATGATGGTATGATCTTAATTTATTGTAATGTGAATAGTAACCCTA